>OX243955.1:7387500-8637500 GCA_945859745.1 Synanthedon formicaeformis | reverse complement strand
ATTAAGTTATTGGGAAGGGACCAGGAAATGGGCTTAGGTTTAACTTATGAATAGACTACTTACATGCTGTAACTGATTTGAGGTGTGGTTGTTTTTTCAACCAATCTCTGAGAGCTTCTATATCCTTTGCTATTCTTTTTGGGTCTTCATTCAACTCATCCTTAGCTTTGAGCTGAAGGGCAGTCGGTAACGATCGTATTTTCATATTGACGGTGTCTCTGTCTCTTTTCAACTCTGAATTTTTCATAACAATAAGTGAGATTATAAAGTCACCTATTTTCAGAGCAACAAACACCTATTTTCAGTATTCGCCATAATAGCGTTCATGAACATTATCCTGTTGCTAATTGACTGTTTTATGTTCTGTGTAATATTTAATAATTACGAAATGGGTACATACACTACACATTTTCACTTTTCATGGCCCTGAACAATTGAAATGTAAAATAATATTATTATATGTTTTATTCAATTTTTGTTTCAATTAAGTTATTTGAATTGAATATTGAATAAGTATGTGAATTAAACACCGGGTATTGAGGTAAAAACGTTAGCAGAAAAATTTAAATATAATTTTCTCTGTCAAATAATTGTATGTAAAATAATTACAATAAAAACATCGCCTATTATAAAAACATATTTTGTTAATTAGCAATTGTAGTATAACTAACTGAATAACAAATTGATAAGTGTTAAATGTTGAGGCTAAGGTTGCGAAGATAACTTCTATTTATTTTAATAATTGTTTACTCTAGGAAATAGAAACATAAATATGTCTGTAAAATGCATAAATTACATTTTAAACTTTGACCTGTCAGGTCAAAACCTGACGACACAACAACTATTTTAAAAAAAGTAATACTTATAGCAGTTAAAAAAATAATATGACGTGTTTTCTTAACTAAACACACAACTAAAAAAAACTTTTAAAAAACTTAATAGAAAAAGAAATTGTACTTACATTGACAGCTGCCTTTTGATTGGTTTCGTATTTTTATTAATAAATCACAGAAATGTTACATGTAACTTGTTTAAATAAAAAATAGTTTATATTTTATAGTTGTCTTAACACCTTTTTAAACAAAATAACGTTAACATTGTACTCGCACACTTGTATTGTTGACAAGTTATGAACGCCAAGTGACGCAAACCTGATAATTTCGCACTGTTTTATAGGTAACAAGGTGCTGATTAGATAGCACCATATTAAATACAATTCACTGTCGGTGAACAGTGTTCCTTGCGGCCAAATATCACAAAATCGATTGGAGCACATTATTCCATGCACCTTTTTGTTATATTTCATACTACCTCATAAAGAAGCGATAAAAGTTTATAGAGCTGTATAAGAAATTACTGATGTCTGTTATCCGGCTTATCAACCTTAATAGTACATATAATATGAAGACATAACAATGTACGACGAAGATGAAATGTAATAAATATAAATCATAATAAGTCTAAAGTCGATTCCCAACTAGCACACAAGCAATTATAAGCAGACACTGTACCGCTTCATTGCTTTATAAAACAACTGTTTAAGAATGTTTGTATATTCCTTAAGCTGTATTTTAAGAGATTTTTATATTGCTTTAATTTCAAGGTGGTGTAGTAGTCGTAATATACAACTAGGGACTTTCTTTAGGAACACAGTGAATAGGCTATTAATGGGCAAGTGAACTCATCATTCACTCATCGTCACTCATCGGGTGATCACTTTTCCGTATACAAATTAAATTATTTGTATAATATTATGTCCTAATTAATTATTTTTATAGCTTCGCAATAATTCACTGCTTAAAAACTAAAAGGCCATAAAACAAAACATCCAAAAATGTTTTTATTGCAAAAATACAATCACAAGCCTTCATATTGTATGTTGCAAAAAGATTTATGGTTGTTTTATTCCATATTTAGTATATTTTGATCATTTTTTATATATTCAAAAGTAACTTATATGCTTATATCTCCTCTAATATTCAGTTTATTATAAAAGTACTCAAAACATTTAATGCTACTTCAAAATACGCTTCTAACGATGTATAATATGCATATATTTGATATTTATCTAATAAGAAATAAAATTGACAAAAATAATTTAATTTTTTTCGATTGGCTCTCCTGTAAAAAGTGTAATTTTGATTTGTGGGCTTTTAGTTTTTAAGCAGCGATATGTGAATAAAATTGTGAGTGAACTTAAATAAATTACTAGCAGTGAATTATAGAATTTAATAAAATAAAAATACATGGAAATACATTTATAAATGTTAATCAATGTCAAGTTTTCTAAAAGATCCCTGAAGGCCAAACATGTCTTCCTCGGTTAACGGGTTGCCAGGACGTTTGGACTCGTCAGTGCCAAGATGCATCTCTTTTTCCATCCATGGTTGATATTCCTCAATTTTATTGACCCAGTATTCTGAAAGTATCTCAAACGATTTAGCAAAATAACTATGTATCATTTCTATTTATTTTTTTTATAAATTATAAAGGGTGGCAGCCAAGAACCTAAGAAGGGAGATCCAGTGGGGACCCAGGTCTCGCATTTTTACATGTAGGTAATGACTAATGGTCGGCAGACATACTGACGATCCAAATGATTTACTATGTCCTGATAAACACTGAACAGTGTCCTACGACCTCGAGTAAGGCTTAGCGCCTCTTTCACAAACGTCAAGTAGGTCAAACTGTCATTTAAAGTCACCGGTAACCGGAGTTAATGGAGCTGATATACCTTTGTTTGTACGGTAAACGTCCCAAACATTAAATAGAAAATAATTAAAAAAATAGAAAATAAAATAAATAAATAAATAAAATCGGTTATCGAATGATGCAGTAAGCCGAGTGCATAATTCAATAAAACAGAAAATTATTTTTAAAAGTACTTGTAGTTTGTGAAGGATGAAATGGCTTAGAGGCGAAATGGGCTCTGAAAACATAAATGGCCACTTATGACACCCATGAACTTCTAATTGACTTTTTATAGTATGCAAACACAAACTTCTTTTTGTTTTTTTCTATATCCTATATCCTAATGGCGTTAGAAGTCGTTTTCACATTTGTGTTAAAAGCGTTTTTATTGTTAAATACGTAAAATGGTAAGTTTAAAATATAAATTTAGGCAAATCATACAAAAAATAAAATAAAAAATATTGTAACAGGGGCTAGCTTCTCCGTGTTAATTAATCGTAATTTATAATCGTTTCTAAATTTAAAGGTTTTGTTTATTAGATAGGCATGTACTTTACTTCAACATTTAAATATATTTAAATATATTACGCATTTACCTGTTATTTCTGAAATCGTTCTTCCTGTGCCACCATACTCTGCGGGAATCACATCTACTGGAATAACTGTTAGAAGATCTTCATTAGTTTTATGTGTTTGGATCTAAAAATTATAAAAAATATATATAATACAACATGAACACTATTGGTTATTATTTTACTGTCTTTTTTATAATAATAATAGCTGCTGCCCGCCACTTCGCCCGCGTAACTTTGTAAATTATATACTAAAACCTTCCTCGAGAACCACTCTATTCATTGGTGAAAACAGTGTGAAAATCGGTGCAGTAGTTTTTGAGTTTACCGCGAACAGACGGACAGACGCGGTGGAGGACATTGTTTTATAATATGTAAGGATATAAATAATATTTTATTTATATAATTAATTTAGCAACACTGCTGTATAAACTTGACAAGATGTACTATCGCGGTCAAGGGAGCAGTCCCACCGTAAGGAACAATTTCGTGTGCACATTTTGTATTTATCTTTGTTACGTTTCTATGACGTTACTATGACAACCTCAATTCAACGTTAGACAAATTTGTATGAAAAGTGGGTCTGCTCCATTGACCGCGGTAGTACAACTTAACATTCATAAAATTCTGTTACCCTCTGTTTAACTTTTTCGTTAAGAAATCCCTTAACAATGGTTAATACTACATCGACACCTGGTGGCATGTTGAAATGATGGCTTCCTTTTAAACGAAACGGTGTAGCGTCCTGAAATAATATTTTAATCTATGTACTTACTCTATACCTCGTATAACAATATATTAATCCAAAGAAACATTTTGGCTTATAATAAGATATGATAGAAAAAAAAATCGCCTTAACCAGTATGGCGAAAAATAGAAAAACCATTTCATTTTTTAAAATTTCAATTCAAGTTTAGAAAAAGAGGTTTTTTGGTTATAAGAACCGTTTTAACTTTGATAAAACTTCAAACAGACACTCCAATTTTATTTATTAGTATACTTAGGTATATATTATATATTATACTAAACCAACATTTATAGTGCATGAGAGTGGAGTATGACTTGATCGTGGTTGTAAATACGTTTAAAATATAGTGTTTTAAAAGTTTGAAAAGTAGATAAAACTTACTTGAGAAAGTACAGCCATTTTCTTAAGCAAACTGGGATTGGCTTGAGATAGATGTCCCATCGTAATACCTTGATAGTCAACTAATGTCCTCACACCGACAATTGTCGCACTATCATCCTCCATTAATAATATCTGTAAATAAATAGAATAAAATACTTACATATTCTAAGCCTACATATTTTAACTCATAAATCCTAATACTTTTTTATGAAAAAAGAAGCACTGAAATTTTTGAGCTCTTTCCAAGTAATGGCGGTGAGACATATTTTCCCTTTTCCTGTTTAAATGTTATAACATAGTAAATAAAATTTCACAACTAACCATAACAAATTTTAATAATTTCTTCGTTGAATGGCCCAACTTTCATTTGGATTATTTGACTGCTCTTTTAGTCTGATTCAAAAAAATAACTATTTTTAGCTAAATGACTCTTAATGACGTTTGAAGCTATAATAATAATAATTTTTGATTGTTCCAGGGACCCTAGTCAAAGTAAAGAATTAAAACGATAACGAAGTTCGAAAACAATAAAAGTGTATGGGATTGACATATACCGTCGCTAAATCACGTGATACATCCCATACATTTTATTCTATCGAACTCGTTATCATTTTTAAAATATTACTTTAACTAAGGCCTCAGAACCCTTTGCTCAAAATTTTACGTCCAATGGTGCTTAGAATTTACTGATATTTACGGGTAGGACTACTTATGATGAGAAGCCCTTTTTAATACCATTTCAATTTCATTTATTTTTTCAAAAGTTGTGTATGTATCAATTTGAGTATTACCTGCAATAAGTAGTACATTACACACATGATTTCGGCAACATTGTTTTTATTCGGATCGTAGACACCTGCTCTAATAAGAATTACTCTTGGATATAGAGTACTCTTTGATTTCGGTAATATTAAACAGGTGCTGTAAGGTGAAAACATCATAATTTAAATTACATAAATATTATGTCATAATTATCATAATACCTAGAACTGGGCCTGGACTAGGACTAGGATAATGACTAGGAACCAAAGCCAAAATGTATGTGGTATGCTACAAAAAGGAACCAATTGGAAAAACATTTATCATTTGTCATCATCATAGGGGACGTCCACTGTTATCATCATGCTGCACGTCTTCCCCATAATTTTTAGTAAGACCGGTCAGAAACAGCTTGGTCTTTATGTATTTGCAGGTTTGGAGTCCATAGAGGACAAACTTACCTACATTGATTTTTATTTATATAGATAGACTAGTTTCCCGCTCTCCGCTTTATCGCGGATGCAATTTTTTGAATGCAATTGAAAACCGAATTAAAATCGGTTGAGCTGTTTTCGAGTCCATAGAAGACAAAAGTACTTACATAGATTTTTATTTATATTATTTAGATTCTTACGACCTTACTTACCCCTGCCTTAAAAATTCCACAAACTTTGGTTCAGTTGGTTTAAGTCGTAACGTTACATCAGAAGCAGTCGTTTTCAACGTGTAATACAAATCGAGTTTCTTCTTAGCACGTTCCAAACTAAATTTGCATCCTCGAAGAATACCAATAAGCCATTGGTCATCTAAAATTACCATTTATTTTTAGTACGATTTTGTAAAAATTATACCAATAGTTTTATAATAATAATAATCATTTATTTCAGATAGGTATAATATCCATATTAGCTAGTAACAAAATAATAATAATATAATAATAATTATATTTTACAACCATTTACAATATATATTTACCAGCGAAATGAAGATATTTATTGCGATTACATATTATAAAACAAAGTAGGTACTCCGCCGCGTCTGTCTGTCTGTCTGTTCGCGATAAACTCAAAAACTACTGCAGCGATTTTCATGCTGTTTTCACCTATGGATAGAGTGGTTCTCAAGGAAGGTTTTAGTTTATAATTTACAAAGTTACGCGAGCGAAGTAGCGGGCAGCAGCTAGTAACATAATAAGTAAATAAAAAAAATAATTAAAATTATATTCCTATTTACATATTAATTTTATTTTTTGTCGTATTTAGTCCCATCCATACAGTTTTATGCTTTACTAGCTGGTGCCCGCGACTTCGTCGGCGTTGAACGATGATAGGTACCCTATGTCCTTTCTGGTGTCCCAGACAACGTGTATGCAAAACTTGATTGTGATTTTTGTTTTTAGTTTTTGTTATTTGCGTGAAAGAGTAACAAACATCCAACCATACACACTTTCGCATTTATAATATTAGTACGGAAGTAGGGATGTCACATTTAAATTTCTATGAATTTATTTCTGATTAGCTGTGCACGTGGTTTCGCCCACGCGGAATTGAGATTGTTCCGCTGTTCCAAAATCTGCTATGTGCACTTTCTTGAGATTCCACCATTTTGAGCTAACTGAATATTTCAATGCCTTATCTATCGTATAAAAAAAACTACAGTGCTTGTGAGCACTATTTGTCGAATTACGAGCACTTAATAAATGCTGTGTGCAGCTGCTAAAATATTTGCAAAATTTACTCTAAGGAGTATTAAATTTTCAAATTTAAAGGACAAATAAGTTTACGTATAAAACTAAGTTTCAAATAAAATACTTTGTTTTCTACAATTTCACTTGTCCATTAATAGGAGTTGTTTTATTAAAATAAAACAAACACACATGTTTTTTTAAATAACGCTTCATGTGAAATTTTTTAGGAAAACTTTTTTGTCAATATGTCTAAAGTATACTATTTGCACATTTTCTATTTTGGTTTGACAACGACGATATGCAGTGAAAAGCAAAAATCACTTGCATTAAGTACTTTGACGATAAACCTTCTGATCAAATAAGGATTTATAATTTTGTTGATATCACCAAATTCACCTAACGATTTTAATTATTATTTTTTTAATATAAAAAAGTATTTTTTGTGGCTTAAATATAAAAGTTGGACATAAATGCTGTCGCTGACTTTTTTGTAAGCATTATCAACCTCTAGAACTTTTCTATAGAAATCAATCATAAAATATCTCTCACCGTAAAGCTGCGTTCGAAATTTCTTTCGTTTCAGTCGACCGTTTGTTCGTCTACTTATGTTGCATATTCGATTACCACGAAGTCTTTTAATATTTCTACTGTATTTTTTTAAATCAAATGAGTAGTTTCAAAGATCCCCTTTTTTTTTTTTTTTTTTTTTTTACGTGGGGAAATCAGCGATCCTGATTCACTGCCAGCAATGGGGCACTGGCAGGATATGCGGGATTTCTACCCGCTAAAACCCCACGGTGTTCCTTGGCCACGCACGCACATGGGGCGGGAGAGAGGTGTCAGCGCGAGCATTTCGTCCTGCTCTCCCGCCTGCGTTAGCCCAGATCGGGCACCTCAATGAGGTCATCGGTAGGAGGAGGGATGGTAGGCTCCCTCCTCCCCGGGTCTCAAATATGTGGGAAGACGTGCCGGAACACGAGCACGTCTTTCACCAAGGCCGGGTTGGTAGGTGAACGGATCCCCATATCCGCTCACCCTCCGGCCGATCACGGGGGCGCTAGGAGTCGGCCGTAAAGCCTTCTCCGCCTCCCTGGTCGTTTTCGGCGGATGTCGTCAGCGAGGGCCGCATCCTCCCTCGCCCGCTCCGCCGCCTCCTTCAGCGAGAGGACATCCTCGCTGAAGGAGATCATAGCTTGAAAGGCCTCTTTGCTGCCGACCATGGACTGAACCACGGCGGGCAACGAAAGGTCTCCTCCTACAATGGAGACTAGGAGCCTCCTCTGCTGGTCCCATGCCGGGCATTCTGCCAGCGTGTGCTGGGCGGTATCCTCCAGGCCACCGCAGTGGTGGCAAGAGGGTGTCGCCTCCCGTCTTGCGACGTTGCACAGATATCTGCCGAAGCAACCATGCCCCGACAGAATCTGTGCAAGCCTAAATGTGATTACACCCTTCTTGCGTCTGCACCACTGCTCCAGGACCGGTCTGATGGCCCGGATGGTGTGAGCGCCGGCGGTAGGCTCGGCGAGCCTCTCGGCCCACCGCGCCAGTGCGACTCTTTGCGCCGTGCGGCGCACTTCCTCCGGCAGGGGACCAACATCGCCCCGACTGCGAGCTGCCGCTCGACTTTCGTAGACCGAGGACAGAACCTCGGCCTCCAGGTCCCACGGGGGGGTACCCGCCAAAACGCACGCGGCGTCACACGAGATCGTGCGGTATCCGCGTATGACCCTGGTCGCCATCACGCGCTGAGGTCTTCTCAGGAGCATGATGTTGCGGCGATCCAGGGCGTCCGCCCACACAGGCGCGCCGTAGAGCGCCATGGAGCGCACCACCCCCGTGAAAAGACGGCGGCAGCCGACACTCGGCCCGCCCAGATTTGGGAGGAGGCTACCCAGCGCCGAGGTGACCGCAATCAATTTAGGGCATAGCCGCCGGAAGTGCTCATGGAATCGCCACCTGGAGTCCAAGGTGAGCCCCAGGTAGCGCATGTGCACTCCGACGGCGACGTCCACATTTCCGATTTTAATGTGAGCTTGTTGCGGTGGACCCTTCCGAGGGCCATGGAAAAGCATGGCCTCGGATTTTTCGGGTGCTATCCGCAAGCCCAACAGCTCAATACGCTTGGCCACGAGAGCGACGCTCACCGTGGCCAAGCTCGACACATTCTTGTAGTTGTCTGCACACGCGACGACCAGCGTGTCGTCGGCGTAGCAGACGACGTGTACATCCGGTGGCAGGGCGCCTCTCAGCGCCCAGTCAAATCCAATGTTCCACAGGAGCGGTCCTAGAACCGACCCCTGTGGAACGCCGCAGGACATTGTCCTCTCGAGGACCGTTCCGTCTCGGCAAGGACAAAGGATCTTCCGATCTCTCAGGTAGTCTCCGACAATCAGCTGGAGATACGCGGGCAATCGGTGGAACCGAAGCGCCTCCTGTATACAGCTGAAGGGGAGGGTGTTGAAGGCGTTCGAGATGTCTAGAGACACCGCCAATGCCACTCCTCCCCTTTCCACAGTCTCCTGCGCGATGGACTTAAGGCGCAGGATGGCATCGATCGTCGATCGACCCGCGCGAAAACCGAACTGACTGTCGGAGAGACCTGGCCCTGCCGAGTTCAGTGTTCTGTTGATGCGGCGGGCAATTATTCTTTCGAATAGCTTGCCCGCCTCGTCGAGCAGCACAATTGGCCTGTATCCAGAAGGAGAGTCCGCAGGACGTCCCTCCTTCCTTAACAGGACCAATTTGCCCTCCTTCCAAAGTCGGGGAAAGGACCCCGCTCGCAGGGCAGAGTCAAAGACGGCCCGCCAGCGATCTCCCAGCTCGCCCGACGCCAAGACCCAGGCACGACCGGGTATCCCGTCCGGACCAGGGGCGGTACTCTTACCGCGGAGACGGGCTATGGCCTCCTCGAATTCTCCGCTGGAGATAGGCGGAGCTCTGTCTTCGTCCCTGGTTCTAGCGGTCACTGGACCGCCCATGGGCGGTGGAGTGTGCTCTCCCCGTTCGGGGAACAGTGTAGAGAGCACAGCCCGGAGGAACTCTGGTTCCAGGGTTTCGGCCACGGGTGGACCGTGCGAACCGAGCTTGGCCCTAGCTGCGCGATAGGGGCGGCCCCACGGGTCTCGATCGAGGGACTCGAGCATCCGCTCTCGAGAACGTGCCTTCGCCTCCCGGATTGCGATGTTGAGCGCTTTCCGGGCCCCTCTATAGGCGTCGTAGAGGCGCGCCTCCAGCTCGAGGTCCTTGACCCTGCGCCTGCGGCACCTGGCGTATTTGCGGCGGGCAGCTACGCACGCGGCACGAAGATCTGCCACTTCTTCGCACCACCAGTGCACCTGCTTCCTGCGTGAACGTGGTCCGGCACGCGGCATGGCAGCATCGCATACGGCGGTCATGGCGACACGCATGCCGAGCGCCTGCTCCTCGACCGGCAAGTCCTCGCTGGGCTCTCGCGAGACCCAGTCTTGGACAATCGCCGCCTCGATGAGGAGGTCCTTGTCGAGTTTCGCCAGAGCCCAGCGGGGAAATCGCTGGGACTGTCCGCCCCGATGCCGCAGGGACAGGTCGTCCGTGCGCGGGGAACCGGCTATATCCATTCGGACGTATCTGTGGTCCGAGAGGGTCTCAACGCCCTCCAGCACGCCCCAATCGCGGACACGGTCGGCGATGGCCCGACTAGCGAACGATATGTCCACTATCGAGCCACCATTATGTCGAACGCAGGTATTAGCCGTGCCGCGATTGAGTAGCACCAGCCCTGCGAAGGCTAGGAAATCCACGACGGCGTCGCCTCGTGCGCCCGAAACGGGACAGCCCCACGCCGTGGACTTCGCGTTGAGATCCCCCAGGACCAGAACAGGGAGTCTGGAACGCAGGATCGCTCTCTCCAAATTGCCGAGAAAGATCTCGAATTCGGCGAGGGCGCGGTTAGGGGAGAAATAAACTCCGACGAGCAAGACCGCGCCCCACTCAACGGCGACAAAGCCTTGGCCTCTCTCGGCCACCCGGAGAGGGGCAGAGCCGGCGGCACCCACGATCGCGACTGTGGATGTCGTGTCAGATGCCCAGTTGGGGCGGGGCGGTACATAGTAGGGCTCCGCTGCCACCGCGACGTCAATCGACCATTGCGCCATGGACTGGAGGAGGAGATCCTGAGCCCCGGCGCAGTGATTGATGTTCGCTTGGAGGAGACGGATGTAAGGGACCTTGTTCATTAAGGAGCCGTTTCCATCTCCTCCTCGCGTGGAGCGTTATCCGCGGCGGCGGATGTACCGCCCGCCTTGGCATTTCTCTTCCCCTTGTTGGCGGGAGCCTTACAGCCCCGACTGCCAACCGGGTGGTCCGCCCGTTTTTTCGCTGCGGCGCAGGGACCGCAGTGCGGGGGGTTTAAGCATTGGAAGGCCTTATGGCCTTCCTTACCGCAGCGGAAGCACGCGCCGCTACGGTCCTCCTCCGCTTGGCACTTGGGGGCCACGTGTCCGGTCTGGTGGCACCGGAAGCAACGAAGCTTCCTCTGGGGCAGCACCTTAACTTGTGCCGCCACCCAGCCCACTAAGAGTCGCCTGCCGTCGGCGATTTTCTTCGCGCACTCAACCGGACACGAGACCCACACCGAGCCCATCCCCAGTGGACCGGCACGTATCTCCCCGGTTTTCACGTGGTCTCTGGGGCAGCCTCCCACGCGGGACACAGCCTCCGCGACCTCTTCCGCCGAGATGGAGTCGTCTAGCCCAGAGATGCGCAGTTCGGCACACTTCTGGGGTCGCGTCACCCTGACGACGTCCGGCTCAAAGAACTCTTTGAGTTTACCGGCGAGCTTGTCGGCCGCGTCACCTTTGTCCTTGCCCGGGATCTCAAGCACCCGGGCGCCCGCTTTTGAGGACCTCACTTTGAGGAAGCCGATTCCAATAGAGGGGAGATCAAGCCTCCTCCTGGCTTCCGTCAACACACTATTATAATCGGCGCCCTTCTTGCCGGCCTCGGGCCCCAGGGTGAGGACCACGGCCGCAGAGCGCGGAGGGCGGAGCTTCCTCCTGGCGTCGTCGCTGGCCTTAGCATTGGAAGCAGGTTTGCTGGCCTTGGCCGCAGGCTTGGGAGCGACGGCCGCCTTTTTCTTTGCCTTGGCCTTCCGCCCCACCACCAGGGACCACGGTACCTCCGTGGGAGCTGGGGCGGGAGGTGCCTTTGGCACTGGGGTCTTTTTGGCCCTCGGCTGTGAGGCGGGCGGTGCCTTGGCGGGCGGTGCCTTAGCGGGCGGTGCCTTGGCGGGCGGAGCCCTTGCGGGTGCTCTCGTCGTCGGGGAGGACGACGACTCCGCTCTCCTCTTGCCCGCCGCAAGCGGCGGCCTCATTCGCTTCTCGGGGAGAAGGCGGCCTTCTATCCCGGCAAATCTAGCATCAATCCGGCGGGAGAAGATCTCCAGCGCCTCGCGCAACGTCTCTTCGACCGGCGTCGAGACGCTGATTGCTGGAGCTGAAGCCGGAGCACCCTTTGAGATGGTGGCGCGCAGCTCCCGCATCTCCTTCTCTACGGCCTCCACCCTGCCCCTGAGGCGGGCGTTATCGGCCTGGAGGGCCGCCGACTCCTCGCTCACGGTGCGACGGACGAGCTCGTCCATGATCTCCGCGAGCGAGTCCACCGACCGGTTCAAGGCGGCAACAAAGGTTCCCTTGAGGTTGCCCGAGGACTTGGCAACCCTTGCGATGTTCTCAAGGTCCTCTTTGGCGCGGTCCCTCAGCACCTGCGACGGAAGCGTGTTGGGCGTCGGTTCCCCCGACGGCGAGGCGAACTGTTTCGATCGCCTACGCGACAACGCTTCGGCTAGCTCCTCTTCTGCCTGTAGCCGGAGCTCCTCCCTCGTCAACTTAATGTTGTCGTCCTTGGCCGACAGGCGTTTACGGCCCACCTTCACGTTGCGCCTTTTAATTTGCCCGATTGCGGACTGTGAGTCCGAGTCGGACAGCGACAGCGATGCGCCCCGTCGCTTCCTCTCCGCGCGAGACTGGGTGGATATGAAGCTCGACACTGAATGGTCGGACTCCATGCCCTCCTCATCGGAGGCTCCCCTGCTCAGCTCTGGGGTCACAGACAACCGTTCGAGTAGTACAATCGGTTGCTTCACCCTCACTTCCTCGGTTGTGCCGGTAGCTAATTTAACATCGACCGGCCCGGACACCGGTCGACGCCGCTGGCTAGGCGGGTCGCATTCGCCGCTCGTAGCATATTTCACACCCGGGGGCCGAGCTACCCCCGAGCGCCCGGCGTTAGCGGGATCGCTCGACAAATCAGTTTCCGTTTTATCCGACATCATATTTGTTTGGGAAGGATACCTACGGCCCTTTCCCAACAGGCCGCAGGAGCGCTTGGGACCGGGTTCCCCCCGGCCATGCAACCCATCGGCACGCTAACCTTAGGTTTCGGGTTATTTTTTATAGTGGTTTTCTTCCACGCGGCCCGACGCTCAGTGCGCCAGACCCCCGGTCTCGCGAGTGCGAGGTTACGGGTTGCCCGGCGGTGGCCTAAGCCACACGCCGCGCCCGCGGACCTTATCAGGTCCGCCACTGCGAGCCGAGGCTCCGCTGGCCCATCTCTTGGCCCCTCCAAAAGCGCTAGTGCGCCATCACACTCACACATGAGTGGAGGATTCTCCACTCATGAGCGCTCCGCTACGGGCTCCCGCGAGGGAGCCCGCTCGGAGCGCTCGGTTGTACGCCTTCTTGGTCCCCAAGGCCGAAGCCAAGGGTAAGCCCCCCCACCACGACAAGGTCCTGGCGTACCCAGGGGGGGTTCAAAGATCCCCTCCCACATACATACAAACTTTACCTCTTTACAATATTAGTATAGATAATAACAACTTGAAGGTAAAAAAAGTATGCATATCCTTTTATTGCCACTTGCCACCAGAGCTGGGCACCGTTAATGAAATAGTTAACTTCGTTAATCGCTAATCCGTTACTTAAAAAGTTAACGTCGTTAAACGTTAAAGCATTACATTTCTGAAAATTTAACGGAAGTTAACGTTAATCGTTAACACGTGATATAAATTGCATTTTTTATGTCGTTGCGTCAAACAAAACACTAGTCACTCTCAGCTTGTGAAAAGACAAGACAAGAGCAAGGAACATATATATATATATATATATATATATATATATATATATATATATATATATATATATATATATATATATATATATATATATATATATATATATATATATATATATATGTACTCTCTAGTCTTGTCTTGTCATGGAATTCTTATGTGTCTATTCTGTGTATTCCCTAAGACAAATTATTATCTATGGTGCGTTATGATTTCACGGAAACCACAGTACACTATTGTATCTATTTGACAATTCCACTGATACCACATATAACATTATGTTATCTGAGCTGTTTACCTTTTATTTTATTTTTAAATAAAGCGAGTAAATCACGTTTTAATTATCAGTCAGTATCCATCCATATAATAAAATATATATTAGTTTTGTTTAGGCGTTTTATGATTTAAATATTATGTAAATAATAGTTGCCAAAGGGGGGCGCTAGATGTCGACATCGGTGTGTTGCCGCACGTCAGACAGATGGCTTATTTACAAACTATTGTCTAAACTAAAGTTTTGGCAAATAGTAGGTACTGGATTAACGATTAACGGACTTGAGGAAAGTTAACGGAAGTTAACGAGTCCGTTAACATTTTTTAAAGTTAACTTGAAAGTTAATCCGTTAGTCGAAATGTTAACGTCGTTAATTAACAACTAACGGATTAACGATCTTGTGCTCAGTCAGGCTTGCCACCTCTAGATGTTTACTAACAGATGAACAAACTCTTGAAATCAAAGTCCCTTTTATACATTTTACCTGATCTCGCCTTTAAATGGGGCTGTTTTGACAACCAATCTTTCAAATTTAGCAGATCCTCTGCCGTACGTTTTGGATCTTCGTTGATCTCGTTCTTTGCGATTGCAGCCAATTCAGGTGTCAAAACACGTATCATTTTGTAAATAATCAGTTAAAAAATATTAAAAAAAAAAACACTAAAAGACAACCGATACTAGTAAACAATATAAACGTACTGTTTTTGTACACAATAACTGATAAAATGAGTGCTTACTTATCGATATCAACCTCTTTTACCTGATTTTAGTGGTCACGTTCGTGTTTTATCGATTTATCTTTGTGATATTTGTTTAATTAACTCGATAACTATACTTCATTATGAGTACAATCTATAAAAAAGAAAGAGATAAAATCCTTGGGTTTTTGTTATTATTTAAAGAGAATATCGTAACGAAGGTCATATTTATAACCTACTAGCGACCAGCCTCCGGCTTTGCATGGGTTTGAAATTATCAAAAATACTTTCTCTAAAATGCCTATCCTATAAAATATGTAAACCTAGCTTCATATTTCATGTTGTTCTATGTTTCGTAGTTATATAAATATAGATAACCAATATGTAAGTAATAATTACTCTGATATTTTGCAAATGATTTGACGAAATGTGCAACACAGAGAGAGGTTTTTTGTTATATATCAAAGTATAAGTACCTACCGTATATACTTTGATATAATATATGTACCTACATTTAGTAAAAAAAAAAACCAATTGTTTTAACATTACAACCAGACGCTTCATTTTTATTTATTAGTATAGATATACAAAATATTGAGTAAATGAAATTAAAGACATTTTCACTTTGAATGATCAGTTTTTCATAAACAAAATTTGTCTTATTTTAGTCAAACTCCAATTTCCTGAAGGAACCCTCTACACCAAATAAGCTTTCGGCTGTCTTCGGTTTGCCAGGCCGCTTCGTTTCATCCGTGCCATACATCTCATCTTCTTCCAAGAACGAGCTGTATTCTTGAACTTTCTTTTTCCAATTGGCTGAAAACAATTTACAAAAATATATATTTTTATATCTACATAAATAAAAATAAATAAAAGTATATTTTTCCTTTATGTCTCCAAAATCGCTCAACCTATTTTAATTTGGTTTTGACTTATGGA
Source organism: Synanthedon formicaeformis (assembly GCA_945859745.1). Taxonomy (NCBI): domain Eukaryota; kingdom Metazoa; phylum Arthropoda; class Insecta; order Lepidoptera; family Sesiidae; genus Synanthedon; species Synanthedon formicaeformis. Next base: position 8,621,646 of record OX243955.1, on the reverse strand, counting down.
AAGAGGGACAAACGAGAAAGGTATAAAACTATGTAAAACATGTATTAAGTTGGTACATAATTGTCCCAATCCCAAGTTATGCCTCATTATGATCTGTGCATTTTCTCACCAGTAATATCTGGAATAGATCCTCCTTTGCCTCCGTATTCGACTGGCAATATTTCTTTCGGCACGTACTTATACAATTCGTCGTAGTTTTTATTATGAACATATAACTGTAATAATAATTAAAGCAATTAAAAATTATACATTATCTTGAACGATATACCTATATAGAAATTATAAGCTAACATAAAATTTAGAAATACTTGCCCTATTTCTATTTTTTTCGTTAAGAAACGTTTTCATCATATTGAAAATTGTTTCAAATCCCGGGGGTGTATTCAAATAATGTACTCCTTTCATGCGGTATGGGGATGCGTCCTAAAAATTATTATAAATTATGAAAAGAAATATTTCAAAAAACACCTAAAAGACCTAAAACATAAAAATCGTCTAAGATACAGAATAAAACTAACATAATGGAATTACAAAATCATTTCAAGCCAAAATTTCCAGTTTGCACTATCATTTTGTTTGTTTCTTTATTCTTTTTCGTTATCTTTTGAGAATTGGTAGTCCGATACCTTTGGGTTGCTATAGAAACGAATTCCGTATAATTTTTGTTTACACGGAAAACTCACAAAGAGTTATCACAGAGATTGTTTACCAGAATGTATACAATGTGGTTTTGGAGATTTTTCGCTGAAAAATTACCTAACGTTCTGATCGAACTTTGAACTTTGGAGTTGATGATGACAAAATGAAAGCCATAATGGAAACTCTTCGCCATTTAACTGTTTTACAATCCCTTGATTGTAAAACAGTTAAATATATCATAATTGATTAGTTATTTATTTATTTTTTAAAAAAAATTTTAGAAGTTCACATTAATCCTTACTTAATTAATTAATTAACTTAATTAATTAGCTTACTTGAGAAATAAATGTCATTTTTTTCATTTGCAGAGGTGTCATTTGTAAGAAGTGAGCCATGCTAGCTCCTTCTAAGTCTATAACGGAAATTGCTCCAGCAACGACAGCATTATCATCTTCCATTAACATGATCTGAAAAAAACCATGATCTTCGATGTAAATACTTATTTTTAAATTAAAAGTTGATAAATCAGGTAGTTATTGTTAGTCCATTTCACCTTTTGTATCAAAAATGATACTGACATTATATCAAAAATATGGTACTTCTGGGCATCGTACGCTCCAGGTCGCACAATTATAATTCTAGGTGAGTCTGGGCTTGGTAAATTTGGTAGAATCACAAAGACCCTGGAACAAAGTTAAATAAAACTACTGAGTAAATTGGAAAAAAATGGACCAAAAAATAAAGATATGTATTTAGGTACCTACCCCAAATCAAGGATATCTTGAAAGACAGTATCAGTATGTTTTATACGAGAAAATTCAGGTACTGCTGTACGACAAGTATAGTAAAGATCCAACTTCTCCTTTGTACGTTCCAGACTAAATTTGCAGCCGCGCAAAAATGTTAGAATCCACTGATCATCTGCAAAAATTAAGGAATTCCTAGAAATATATCGTTGAGGTATTTTTGGAGAAACTTTCTTTTACTCTAACTAAACAATGGCTTGTCGTTTAGTTCTTCATTCAGTCAGTCGTATTCTTCAGTGCTCAAGGTCTTGTCCTCAAAAGTCTTTCGAAGAAAGTCCTTCTGAAGTCCCTTAAAGTCTTAAGGGCTTAATGTATGATAAATTACTAGTGAAACTGTGTCCATTAGCCGATGTAGGCTGGTAGCAATTTTTTCTTTCTTTCCTTACTCCTTCGATACAAAATATGTACATTATATCTTTATTTTTAGATAGCTGGTGACCGCGGCTATGCCCGCGTTTAATATTTAGCTCTATTTTTTACCAATAGTAAAAACAAACACACAAACTTTACCTCTTTATAATATTAGTACGAGTGAAGTTGCGATCCGCCTCAATTTTCTTCTTAGCAAACTTCTTCTAAACCACCTAACATAGATTTTGATACAGTTTTTCCACTAATAGAAAGAGCAACGAACGAGGAAGGTTTGCGTGTATAATTTGCAATAAAAAATTTAATCCGTACGAAGCCGGGGGCACGTCGCTCGATAATTTTAAATTTTGATATTTGATATATCAATCGAATGTCGAGTTCGAAGTGAATCGAGCAAAGATACTACGTTGCAGATAAAACTTGGAAAACATACCCGTTCTAGCATTTAAGTGAGACTGCTTAGCTAACCAATCCTTGATATGCTGTATGTCATCTTCCAGCCTCTTAGGGTCTTCATTTAACTCTTTCCGAGCTTTCTCCGCCAATTCTGGGATTAAAGGTCTTACAGGCATTATACAAACTTGACCTGCTCCTATGGTGATACGTCTTCAAGGTGCACAAATGAACCGTAAAGTGTAGGTATCGTTACTGTCGTCGATATCTGATAATAACATTTGATTAACTTAATATCTGTGTACACCCGCGATAGTAATTGCTGCTTATAATTTGTCCTCATTGATATAACTTTATAATTTTATAGCACTTATCGGCTTTGTGAAAACTCTACTGACATGACAAGCTTCAAATGACATTGCATTCTGGTGTAGTCTGCTTTGTGCTATTCGTATGTCTGATATGTGAAAAAAAGTAGATTTGTAGAATCTAGACGAAAGTCTTGAGTATTGGTATTACCTTACATTACCTTACATTTACAATAGATAAGAAAATGATAAGTTATTTACAAACCCACATAATGGGGCAGAGGCGAACGTTTTTTCTTAATATTTTTAAACTAGCTTTTTCCCACGATTCCACCTTTTTTCTAAGGTGTTAAAACATTTATACAGTCCTATTTTTGTCAGGCGTTGAATATTTTATTTTTATTTTCAAATAGAAAATATCTAATTTTATGTATTATATATTTTTGAATATTTCATTTTTATTTCTGAATAGAATAAATCTAATTAATGACACAAAATAACAAAAAAAAAAACTTTCTCCGATCGCTCTTAACTTCACAGGTTCACCCGCTGGGCTAGTTTTAAGATGTTAACATTAAAATCGGTTACTCGATTTTTATATCCTATCCATATAAGAGAAAACGGCAGCGTCTTGCAGTCTACACAGTAGGAACTAAAATAAACCATTTCATTTTTAAAACTAACGATTCCTACAAATATTACCGTGTTTCAATCGAAAAAAGAAAATAAACACTCATAAGAATAATAAATCTGTGTAACATTCTGTATCCACGATATATTGCAGGAGATCGCGTCATCGTACAATTTAAAAACGAAAGTTTACATTGAAAACTATTAATCAGATTTCTGTTGCCAAACCGCTTCAATACATTCCTTCGCTCCTCTACATTTTTTCTGTTATTTTAAAAAATATATTTCTATACTAGCTGGTATCCGCGACTTCGTCCACGTTGTAAAATGAAATACCTGAGAAACGCCTGACATCTTTATCGCTGTGACGTTGGTGGCGCTGCCACTGTTGACGACAGTGGCCCAGATTTCTTTTATATTTTTAGAAGATCTCTAGGGAACCTAACATTTTTTCAGGTTAAAAATATCTGATCTAACACAGCCGGATACTGAACCCCTATATGTTAATCGACGTAGGTATTGTGCGCCAAATCTAAATTCAAATCCATTCAGCCGCTTTCGCGTGATTGGAGTAACAAACATACAAATTTACGTATTTATAATATTAGTATGGATAGGATTGCTTCTTGAAACGCAACGTAAACCAAATCCTATAGAAATGGGCACTAATTATTATGGGATTAAGAAACAAGTAGGCAATATTCTTTCTATAAATATTTATTCATACTTTCATATTTACAATTTTTGTTGTCTCATAAATTTACAATTTTAATGAAATAATTAAATAATAGTACAAATTGAACAGGCATATTGGTACAGCTTTTTAAATTAATTTTAACCAAAATACCTCTCTAAAGATATGACTAAAAGAATCACAGCAATTAGGATATTTATGGCCTGACATTAATAAAACTCGAAATATTTATATTATTGATGTACTTAGAGCTGTTTCCACAGAAACAGTAGAGCAAACAGACCAGTAGTTTTTGTACTGTAAAAAATATATATTGACGTTTTTAATTTTGGTTAATCTTGATACATCCTGAACACATGTATTCAGGAATTACAAATAGTTAAAAAATAATAGATAAATATTAAAATTATGAATTACATAATTAATAACATAGTTAAAAAAATAATTCGTGTTTCAAAAAATTGTCTAAATGTTGCAAGTTGCATAAAACACACAAAACGGTGCATATTCACACAAAATAGAATATAATTAGCGTCGTTGTCAAATCAAAATCTACAAAATGTGCAAAAAGTATAATTTAGATAAATAAACAAAAAGTTTTTTGAAAAAAAATTACATCAAGGTTTATTAAAAAAAGTTTAATCTTATTTTTCTTAAACATTAAATTTTAATAATTCTTTTATTATTTTTATAATAGAGTTAATTTTGCACATAACAGATTTCAGCTGCTGTACATAATATTTATGTTATTAAGAGGTAATAAGAACTTAGCATTTTTTTATACAATAGATAACTGCTAAGGTCAAAATGTAATCTCAAAAAAGTACAAATAGCAGATTATGGTTTGTAAACGACGATATTCAATCAAGTTGTTCAGTATCTACAGAAAAATATATGTGTCTATTTATTTAAAAATTAAATCACAAACGTGTCGTTCCTTATTGACTACTTATGACCTAAAAATGTATTTATTCTAAGAACCTTATTATTATACTATTTTTACTCTTTGCACATTGAAAGCACTGGAATTATTATGCGTGAGTTAAATCTAAAATAACTATACATAATAACAACATCTTCGATATTTTTTGTTATTTCTTTTCTTATATACAAAAAAAATCTATTGCCACTTCAATGTAACACGGCATACGTGCGGTGTTCGAAAAGGGTTTTAAAATGTGTGGAATAACATTATATTTTTTACAAATCAGTTCGGAGAAAAAACGTATTGTATACATATATGATAAAGTGATTTAAAGTAAATGAGGGTTTACAGAAACGAAACGGAAAAACATATCTATTCCAAAATAGCTGTATATGTACTCAAATGTTTTTTTTTTTTCTAAGCGTTTGTTTGCAAATTTCTTGATATTATTTTTAGAAAGCATTTATAAGAATTTTGTTAGATTAAATATCTAATAAGGTAATAATGTTTATACAAAAGGAAAAAATTCCTTAAGATTTGATGCCCAAGAGTTGATTTTAAATTTGAGTCTATTTGACTAAGTTGTTTGCAGTTTCCAGATATTATTTTTAAATTTTTTTTTTATTTCATTATTTAGAATTTTATGATATTAATTAAAAATCTACTGGAGTATTATTATTGGTTACAAAATACAAAAAATCTCTTGGCAATTAACGCTCAAGAGTTGATTTCTAACTAAGTTAACCACATTACAAAGAGTACCTTATTAACAGCGACAGTTTAATATTCTTATTTATTTTACTAACACAAGGTATGTTCTATAAATGTAACATTATGAGTATAATTTCAACGTCCATAATAATAAACTTATCTGATTAAAGACATAAATAATAGGTAAAACTGCTTCTTAGTTAAAAAAAATCAAATCGTTTTACTGCTTTAAAACTTGCTACAGTTACTTACTCCTTAAATGCACAGTTAACTTCTATTATCAATTTCAATAAATGATGTCAAGCATACTCGTATATGTTTACTATATACTCGTAAGTCGATAATCGGACTTATTATCCCTCCATTACAAGACATTGCAATATAATAAAATAATTAATACAATTACATAATATATGCAATACGTTGCAGTCTTTCCAATAGTTATTCTGGACCTGAGTTAACACATTTTTTTAGAACATACTCATTTTGGATTACTTACCTATATGTATCTCAGTGCATACACAAAAATAATAGCAGTCAGGTTTAAAAATACTGCATTTGATAGTCCAATTATTGAGGAAGGTTACAGGCTGTTTATCATTACGGTGTGACGCTTAGAAGCTGAGCAAAAAGAATAAAAGTCTGAATGTACGCTAAACGAAAAGGACAGCTAAGTAGAAAATTCAATGCGGTACAGGTACGTTGCGTGCAAAGAAAAATATATTTCATACCATACAGTATTTGGAATTTTGTATAGCTGTGATACAAAAACTCGAACTTTGGCTAATTCTAATGTAATAAAATTATTAATAAATTATTTTTAAATAACCTTTCACTACGTAACACATGTTTACTGTTGATTTCTTTATCAGATAATGATAGAAGTTAAAACGACCCATTTACACTTTTGCTACCGCCACAATTAATCTGAATGACGAATGACGATTTTAATTCGGTTTTCACATATGGAAAAAGGGATAAACGGGGAAGGTTTTTGTGTATAAAATTTGCACCCCGGGCAAAGTTAGGAGCGGGTCGCTAGTTATTTATATAATTAAAATACATATTCAAAACTAAGCTATCTGTATATGTATAAAGAAAACTTCTCTTTTATATTTTGACGTTAAATTAATATTTGCTTATATCCTGTGTTTTATTTTTAAAAAAAGTTTGTATTCAGGTACCTACTATGCAAGAACTTAGAATATTGACTCTAGAGATCAATAACCCATGTCGGCCATAGTTTGTCACGAATATAAATATAGTACCTAAGTATAAATAAACAACATTTTCTTAATAATTATGACTTCGTTCGCAAACTGAATCGTTTGTCAATTAATTTGCAGCTCGGAAAAAAGTTCAACACTGGCTATCAAAAATTGGCAAATAATTTTAATTCGTCAGGATCGAGTGATCTTGCTGCTTTCCAGTCTGTCTCTGGGTACTCGTCGAAGTTGGATGTGTCGCCTTCGTATGACACGGACGGCATTATTGGAGGCTGAACAAAAGAAAAACAATAATTAGTTAATTTAAAGTACAGATAAAATAAGAACTAAAGATAGACCCCTGTGGTCTTCATCGGCAATAATAAAAGCTATTTTGTACCTGTAACTTTTTCATGAAAACATCTGCCCAGTCGATGTGTTTGAACCATCTGTGCCTTTTTACATCTTCTGAGCCACACTGAAAATAAATCAAAATCATATATTATTTTAAATCATTTAACAAAGTACCCAATAAATTATTTTAGCCTATATATCTATAAGGTTTAGTGAAATATTAATTGCACAGCAGTGCCAAATGGAAGTCTAATTCGCTTATACACTAGTATCTCGTGATCGTTTGTGGATATCTATTAGGTTTTATTGCAATAATTAAGACTGGTCGATGTCACAAATTAATAAAATATTATACATGGATATCATCTATGTAAACACATAAATGAAGATGAATATTTATTTAATAGCTGTGCCAGACATGTGCTAAGAAAAAAAATAGTTTTGGCCATCTAGTCCATTTGATGGTAGGTGGCTACCGTCGCCTATACAAGTATCGTCGCAGGTACTGCAAGTGCGCTGCCGTCTAAAATAGGATAAAGGATAAAGAATTGGAAAGGAATGGGCAAATGGGCTCTGGCATCCCTTACTCACTAAACGAAACACAATAGCACACGTGCTGTTATTTCATTGTGTACTTCTGTAAGGAGGTGGTTATTGCTGCAAGACGGGATGCCTAGACAAATATATCTTCATGCATAAAAATATATTTGACTTGAGCGGCGATCGAACCCGCGAATTTTTGCATAGGAAACAGAGCTACATTCGCTAAGCCAACAAAGTCGTCAGAATGATGATCATATCAACACATTTATGGTATACCTATGGTACTCCTACGATTTTATTTACTTTTTAATTTTACTTATATTTAATTAAACAAATTACATGAATGATTCTTTTATTAAAAAATGGTTGTACAGTCTTAAATACGACTATGTTGAAAAACTATTTAAATCAATTTAAAAACATAATATATCGATAGCCTCATTTTATAGTCTATAATTGTGTCATTTACTTTTATATGTACCTAATTTATTATTAAATTAGTGTATATTTAGTAATTTATAATTTGTTATTTATAATAAAATTAATTGTTATTTAAATTAATGTTTTTATTTTATCTTTTGATATTTTAAATATCAATAAATAAATTATAATTCATGAAGCACACGATACAGGGTTGCATGCCTAGTGTGTGTTTTCATAGCCAATTAACTAAAAATATATGTTATTGTAAATAAATTAATAAAATTAATTAATTAATTAAGTCATAACTCCGTGTCTCTTAAGCCAGTGATCTAGCTACACTAGTTCAAAAATCTAGCTTCCCTAGAGAGACTGTTTTGTTACTTGTGTTTACTTCAGCGTATAGCTAAGGCTGTAATGAGATAATGTATGTACACAGACGGTGTTTGAAGTCGCCGCGCGGCCACCTGACTGATGGCTTTCTAAACGTGTGCGACATCACGGGTGACGCGCAACCGGTCTGCGGCAAAAAGCTTGGTGAAAACCAACCATCACTTCACTAGAAACTATGGCTCGTTTAAAAATACACTCGCTGCAAAATATCTGGTGTCTATACATTCTAGATAACAGATTTCGTCTAAACATATTGTGACTTCATTTGCGAAAATCGTCAATGGAAACATGACGTGTCTCTAATCAATACAAATGATAAATCTGTAAGGGTTGGTCATGGAGTAAGTTACTTTGTTTTCAGAGATATCGTGTTTATAGGGTCTAATTGATTTTTAGAATTTTTTTCTGTATGTATGTAAGTATGTATGTTCCTCCATAACTCTTAAACGAATCAACTGATTTTCATGAAACTTGGTAGATAAACATTGAGACGTATATACAGGACACGGGATAGGCTACTTTTTCTTTTTCAACGCAGACGAAGTCGCGGGCACCAGCTAGTAAAGCTAAAATTTGTTAAAAATCAATTGCCGTAATAAATTATTCTGTGCCCTTCATGTGATCATTTGGTTATTTAAACTTTTCTTACATTAAGTTCGCCATACAGGCTTACTTGATAGGTGGCTACCGTCACCTATAACACAAGCAACGCCACGGGTACTGCAAGTGCGCTGCCGACTATAGTAGAAAAAGGGGATTAGAAAACGATAGGGAAATGGGCTCTTACATCACCGAAAAACAACAGCACACATGCTATTATTTTACTGTAATCTTCTGTAAGGGAGTTGTTAATGCTGCCTGACGGACTGCCCGAATGACTGCGACACTCAATGTGCCCTGCCACTACCTAACAAATCTAAACCAGAGCCAACTATGAAAAGTTAATACCATACCGGGAATGGAACCCGGGACCCCTGAGACGGATCGTTAATACTTAACCACTCGAACTAGAGGCTCGTCAACTATCCAAAGTCTGGTATCCAAACTATCCGTCCAATCTATTGTTACACCAATCGAGGACGTATATCATTCAGCACCTAACTGATGTATTTTAGTTAAGACAAGGACTAACCTCAGACCAAAGACAATTTTTAACAAAATGAGCGCAACCTAATATACTATGCAATAAGGTGCAATATTGCAAAACAAATGTTTGTAACGTCTCGGAGATAACCGAACAGATTTAATATTGAAATATTTTTCTTGAATACATATTCTGTAAAATATAAAAAAAAATAACAAGGTTACCGATTTACTTTAGTACAGAACAGAACTTAATTAATAAGTTTAAAAACAAATGTAGTTTATGCTGAAAATTTTTATAAGTGACATGAAAAGTTTTTTTTTTGGGCAGTATTCTTTTTCTATTCTATTTCTTTCTCAATAAATAGAATTTTTCGTATAAAGCCCGATTCAAACTTTTTTTAAATATAATCTACTAATGCACTGTATTTTTTAATTGTACTCTTAGAAGTCAAAGTAGGCAACAAATATAACGTTTTTTCTGCTAAGTCCTCACCTTAAAAAACCGTACATTTCCAATGTAAGTAAAGTAACAACAGTTGAGCGGTTAATGAGCTGTCATTAAAACAAAAACAAACAAGTGAGCTTATTATATAATAGTCATACCAGTTCGTGCCGACCATTTTAAACGACAATTCTCGCGTTAGAAGCAAGTTAGAAGGATTAAAGAATTTGCAAGATACGATTACGTAACCAGTATTGTTAGGTTTAAATCAAACTGTCCAATGTCGTTCCAGATAACATAATAAGAATTGAAAGTAAATAAATGAGATTCCAGTTTGTAAATTAAAAAGCTCTTGCAGACAACTTGTCAAGTCTACGATTAGAAGTTATATATGGAAACAGCTGGAGACCGGCCAATTTCAAGAGTGCGAAATAAAATATATTATGTTGTATTTCGAGCATCAGAATTGTACACGTATCAGACATGGTGCTTATAAAATTTTACGATTTTAGTGAAATCGTGAAGAAAATATGCATTAATATAGTAGTTTTTGTAATTAAACAGATTACCATTTTATTATTAACTAGCGACTCGCCACCGGCTTAGCAAGTATGCAATTTTTTCTGTAATTTTTTTTTTATTTTTTTTTAATTTATTTATTTAGATTACATACAGCCATTATATATCTATTATATAAATAAATTAAATACAAATTGGCCTATAGAATCATTAAAATTATTTACATTTATTTATCTATTAGGTAATTTAAAAAAAAAAAACAAATTAATATAAAACCAAAAAAGAAAAAGAAGAGAATATTCTATATGAAAAAAAAAAATTTAAATATATAAATTATATACGCAAAACCGGCGCACTTGAGGCGCAACTGGCGTTGTTTGTTTTGTAGGCGACGGTAGCCACCTACCATCAAATGGACCGTCACCCTGCCTGCCATCCTTAACATAAAGAAATGATAAAATGATAATATATTCCATTAGTAAGGGGTACTTACTTTCATGTTTCCAAGTCTTTTCGTTCTGTCTTGCACCAGCAACTTTTTAATAATGTCTTTAGCAGTCGGGTCCAGATGTCTTGGCCATTCCACACGTCCATTTAGAATTTTCTCGTATATACCAAAGGGGTTATCGTCGTAAAACGGAGGATACCCTACTAACATCTCGTATATTAGAACACCTGGAAATAATTAATGACAATTTAATATACAGTAATAAATTGCTTCTAAATTCAACTTATATATAGTCAGGTCCCAAGAAATTTAGCAATACAATCTATTAGCATCAGCAAGTCTGTCACTAGAATATGCATTTTTGCCTATCGCTAGAAAATTATCCATTAACTAGAAAATATTAAACTTAATTTTAGTCAGTATTATAAAGAAATTTAAATTTAAATGAACTTGAAAACTAAATTGTCACCGAATATTATAAAAAAGAAAATTGTACGACTAACTAACTAACGACATGGCAAATATATATTATTTCTTATGAAATGTTTAGATTTTTCATAAAACAACATTTGGATTCCATTGTAAATACAAAATGATCTTAATAAAAATTACATCAAATAACATAAAGGAAATAATACCCGGCAATATTTTATCATTAATTTGAAAGCGACTAACCTCTCAGATAAGATACGAAATATAAAATGATAAAGTGCTGTTCGCATTATTAAGTAGAAACCATAAATCGAGTTAAAATAAACATTATAAACTGTTTTATAAATGTTTATAATATATTTAGCTTTAAGCGGTATAAATATGATATGCTTCATACGTTTTCACTCCATAAAATATATTTGCCGACACATATGAAATTGGCAAGCACCCTTTGGAGTTGGGGCAGACAAATAAATTTATCACCAATATATGACATCAGAAATATAATGTAAACATATACGAAAACACACTTCATTCGTTATTTCTGACTCTAAGGTTATTGTGACAAATTAATTCTAAAGTTTAGGGACACAAGAAAAGACAGGAATAACATAAAGGTGAGACTAGACTGTTTTGGAATTGTATTGATTGACTAGTTTTTGGAAAAAATGTCTGCTACTTTTTATTTTGATTTGAATTTTGCGTTTTATATATTGGTGTTTTTTACAAATGGCATTTTCAGAATTATGTGAGAAGAACCAAAACATTTATTATAAAGTAGAACAAGAAAGACATGAAAAGAGAAGCCCTAGATGTTAAGCACCAATTATATCAGAGAAACGGGAAATTTCTCATATATTTAACTACGATGATAGTATTAAAATCCGCTTTTGTGTGAAAAAGTAAAAAAACATTCATTCATTCTCATAAACTTTCTCTCCCTACTAATATCCTACTGATTTGTAATATTTATTTATAACTAGCTGCTGCCCGCGACTTCGCCCGCGTAACTTTGTAAATTATATACAATATGTTTTATATGGTTAAACCAATAATAATCTGTTTGTAGTGCCGATATAATTCAATCTTCCTTACCACCGAGTAATAAACACAATTAATGGTATATACGTGAGTCCACTATTAACGAGTATTCAACATAGTTTAGGCCTTTCTACGCGGTAGACGGGAATTCCAATCAGGTAGCAAACTTTGACTACTTACTGTAGACATTACATATACGATAGTCTGGCATTTGTGTCAGACAATAGTATTTGATGTTTGGTCGGGTATTTTTTATAAGTTTTCCCCTTCGTATTGTTTATTGCGATTATTCTATATTACAGTTTTTATTCCGCTACTTGTACTTACATTATACTAGCTGCTGCCCGCGACTTAGCCCGCGTAACTTTGTAAATTATATACTAAAGCCATCTATGTACGAGTATATGGATGGGCCCTTTCCATACAAATAACACTGGCAAAACAATCCGCAAAATTACACGTGTACTTGAGTACATGGTTTCATTTTATTTGAAACCACAGTAGTGTCCACTTACACGAAGCTAGAACAAAGGATCCGTGGAGTGGATGCAGATATTTATAATTTTATACCTAGTAACTTAATTTCTGAGCGGCCGGGTGTTACTTATGAAAATAAAATATAATAAAAAAAAATTAAAATACACTCAAATTAAAACATTTATTAAAATTAAATACTTACAATTAATAGAAAATTAAAAATGAAGTTTTTGATTGTTATAACGGTTTTATGTCATTTATAACAATATTATATAAATATAATATTATTTTTCCAAATTTAATAAGTAGCAACTAAAAGCATTAAATTACTGTAGCTTGCAATCGACTCTACTATACATCGATGACTAAAGCCTTCCTCGAGAACCACTCTATCCATTTCTATCCAAATCGGTACAGTAGTTTTTGAGTTTATCGCGAACAGACAGAGACGCGGCGGAGGACTTTGTTTTATAATATGTAAGTTATTAATAGGGTAAATTATTTTGTGCATAAGAAACACTGCAAATAGTTGATACCTAGCCGAGAATAGAAAACTGCGTTTTTTATAGTGAAGCGCATGTCTTTCGTCGGGGCCTAATTAAGTTTGGAACAGTCGTGCATTGACTCACAAATGAACTATTACATCTGCTCCGCAACCGACTAAATATTTACACACACCTGCCACTGATACTATTTTATACAAATTCACTAAATTTATGCGCAGAACCAACAGGATTGCATATAAACGCTTGTGAAAAAAATGCAAATCCTCAATAGAATCCTTAATAAGATCAAGATTTATGACTGTGCATTTTTCTCTGTCCATTTTATAACTACCATCACTAAAACTATCATATAAAACATTTACGTCTGCTCATAGAACATGTGAAGCCGGCAAAGTGAAATTATAATGAAATGAGAGATGATTAATCTACATAGTTATTATTTTGTCTAGCATAATATAAATTAAATATAGTGTATGACTTTATAATAAATTGTCTAGTAATTCGTATTATCTCGAAAACTGACATGTGCCTTTAATATGAAATACCTATACCTATACCTATCCTTACATTTATAAAACGAAGTCCACCGCCGCGCCTGTCTGTCTGTTCGCGATAAACTCAAAAACTACTGCACCGATTTTAATGTTGTTTTCACCAATGGATGGAGTGGTTCTCGAGGTAAGTTTTAGTGTATAATTTACAGTTACTCGGGTGAAGTCGCGAGCAGCAGCTAGTTTGATAATAAAACATTCTTATATTCTATGTATAATATTTATTTATATTTATACCTGTTTTAATTCACTTTTTTTATGTAATTAATATAGTTTTGATTTGATTAAACGTCTGAGAAATTCAGGTAAATTAGGTATAAACAAAGTAGCTACCTTACCTTTCATGCTATGGCATGACATAGCATGACAAATTAGGGGAAGCAGTGGAGATCCTACGGCTGAGATGTAGATGGTGAAATATGTAAGTATATCCTTTAGCAATGAGCGATAATTTTATAAAGCAAAGTAAATTACTAAAGAATATAATTGCTTACCCAATGCCCACCAGTCGACAGCTTTATTGTGACCTTTGCTCTGTATAATCTCTGGCGCCAAATACTCCGGAGTCCCGCATAACGTCCACGTTCTGTCAGTTAATTTCTTCGCAAAACCGAAGTCTGTTATTTTCAAATGTCCATCTTTGGCCAGTAATAGGTTCTCTGGTTTTAAATCTCTATATACTATATTTCTTGCATGAAGATACTCTAAAGCTGAAATTATCTCCGCGGCGTAGAAGTTCCCTGTGAAAGTAGAACAAAAGTTGAATGTCAATTGACTGATTTTATTCGCATTATTACCTACTATTATAAATAAACAATTTCACCTTTCTTCATCTTAAAAACTAGTTGGTAAAATGTTAATTTTCGAGTCTAGAATTAATTACTTAAATGTAAAATGCCTTACAAGAAAAATTTAATAATATAAACTGGACTAATTCATATGCAATTTTATGTGTGTTGATGACCTCGCCGTTTCTAAAAACTAGAAATTTATGCCTTACTAAAAAAAGATCTAAAATTTAAAAAAAGAACTAGTTTATCTTCATAAATATGTCTATTATGATAATGGCTTAAGCTATTAAAATTAAAGTCACGAAAATATTTAAGCATGATTTTTAGAAAGTAGTTTCATCAATTCTGACATATGAATGAATGTGTTTTTCTTGTTGTTAATTTTTAACAATTATTAAAAATATTTGTATAAAACTATTTGTATAAGTACGAGTATTTCGGAATAGACATTAACAAGAAATAGTCTCATATGGTTTAAAACGCAGGTGGTCTATGGTAGCAACTCGTCTAACCACAGGTTTCAGGTATTGATCTTCTTTACGTAGTATGTATATAAAACAAAGTCGCTTTCCGTCATCTTTCCCTCTGTAAGTATAAGTAGGTGCACCTAGATCTTTTAAAATATTTAGCGCCTCGGATTTTAATGCGGTTTCCCCTAATGGAAAGAGCGTTAAACGAGGTATGTTTTTTTATATAATTTGTAGAAACAAATTTCGCCCCCTTCTTTATTTATAAAAATTTAGCTTCCGTATGTTTGTGTCTACAAAACTCGAAAACTAGCCGATAGATTGGCTTGAAATTTTTACACACATTGAAATTCAACAGAAGAGTGTTTCTATATACTTTTTATTCGGAAATTCCAACGGGAACGAAAAAAAAAACAAGTAAGTAACATCGAAACGTGCCGGGTTCAACTAGTGTTTTATACTTAATAACTTCTACACACATCAAAATATATCCGGGAAAAAAAATTAAGTTCGTTCTAAAAAGCTGTGTCTATCTATACATATTAGGTAAGGCTTAGCGAAGGATTATAAAAACAATATAATAAATAAGTGGGCGACGCGATGTGCACACGGCCACAGAAGCGCCACGCGGAACTCCCGGCCTGGTACGGTGCCCTCGTATGACATCACTCGGTCCACAGAGCAATCGCCGCGCCGTCCGCTATTAGAGACGGCATGGTCATACAAATCCAGCGTGGTAGGGGGCGTTACTGTTTATTTAACAACGGGCGTTACTGTTTATTCAACAACAGTACAGGCGCGGCATACGCATTGTTGAGGTTTTGTGTTCCAAGACAATCTCGACTCACCTTTTTAAAAAGCTAAAAAATTGCATCTGATTACGCACTCTAAACACAACAATAGGAGGTATTTATTTATCCTATTTTGGATAATGTTTATTGTACAACGTGCAGATAGGAACTGGCTGCCAAATGCGCCCGCGCGCTCAGCGCAGTTGTTATTATTATTATTACTGCCGTCTCTAGTAGCGCGCGGCGCGGCGATTCTTTGCTCTATGATCTGTGACTCGGACGGACGAACGCACCGTGATTTAAAGAAG
This sequence comes from Synanthedon formicaeformis, assembly GCA_945859745.1. Classification (NCBI taxonomy): domain Eukaryota; kingdom Metazoa; phylum Arthropoda; class Insecta; order Lepidoptera; family Sesiidae; genus Synanthedon; species Synanthedon formicaeformis. Next base: position 8,605,397 of record OX243955.1, on the reverse strand, counting down.
GGCATCAAAATCGGACTGTCATGACGTCATGACACACTAACAACACTAATTTTCATTGTACCACATTCTAATTATAAACAAAATAGTGCTCTTCAAACAGTAAATTAACTCGTCTCTTGTCTTTGTTCTAGTTTTCTACGTGATTCTCAGAAGAGATAAAACCAGGACGTGCGTCACCGAAATAAATCTATTCATTTGGCCATTTAATGAATGCACCTCTCACTTTTAGTTAATCTTTTGATGTTGTTAATGTATAATAGAATGTAGTTTTCTGTGTCTACATGATGTGTTTGTTTACATGCTGCGATCAAATGCTGGCGTCGCAGAGTCTAGCTAATAAGTCTACCGCAGATAGCGTGTACGCTTTTAGCACGACGAAAAAATACTACTACCTATATAGGTACCTACATAATCATTCATTTCACAGATTTATCAACTGCTCTGCTCATATGTAATTATGTATTTAGAAACCACCTTTAAACTCGTCAATGAAATAATCAAAATCATCAAAATGCGGTCTATAATATAAACTCATGTTAGAGGTATACGGATGCCCGCGACTTCGTCCGCGTTGAAAAATGAAAAATGTAATACCTGAGAAAAATGAGTATTATAACGCCTGATATCTTTATCGCAGTGGCGCCGCCACTTTTGACGACAGTCTAAAATTATTTACATCTGTTTTAGTACCAATTTTAGATCTACATCTAGACTTTTTTATACATACATTGCTCTTTGTTATCAATGTAAATAAGAAAAATACGGAGTACTCAATCAACAGCGTGTGTGAGCATTATTATAGGTAATTGCAAGTTTGGCAAAGCAAATTCTACCGTCAGACAGAGCTGTGTAACATTGCAAATATAATGGCTAATTAATATTACAAAGTTACAGGCCATCAAATTTAATTAAGATACATTATAATTAAAATATATTATAAGGTGTGATTTCGGGGACGAAGTGGACTGATTCGTGACATTATCATACCTAAGTATAATTATTTCGGTGTTAGAAACTGCTATTTGCGTTTAAATGAATTAACATATTAAAAATAGAAACAAAAATAAAATTTCACCATAATTACATATTTAACACAAATCACTTCTGTAATTTAATAATTATAAAATCTCTTTTTAAGTAAATTAAGTTTGAAACTAAATTTGTATTTCTAAATTAATTTCAATTTTTACATTTTTAAATAAATTAACGATAAATTAAAAAAGCACCCAAACGAAAGCAATTTTCTTCTTAATATAACATACACAAACCTTCCCCATTTATCACTCTTTCTATTATTGACAACCGCATCAAATTTCGTTGCTATTTAGAAGAAGTAAGCGGAGAAATAGGCTGAAGCGGACAGCGACTGTTTTATGCCTAATATGTACAGATAAAGTAATTTTCGTGAGATGAGAAATGTTGTTATTCAAATTGAAATGGTGTTGATAGATGCGAATCGTGGGTGATCTCCACGTGTCTCACCGCTGCGCCGCTCCCTAGTGTCGGACTGCTGCTGGCTTTTGTCCAGATGTTATTTTTTTTATTTATTGTTCCTCTAAATTTTATTTATGTACACATTTTCCAAATTAAACGCGACTTTACGGGATTGTCACACGAATCATTCTATTATAATTGATCAAATCCACGTCTTTCAAATGCTTTAACATAGTGTAATTAAGTGCGGTAATTGGGATCACCTAACTTTCAACACTCTAAAGTAATGCAAAGAATCACAAACATAATAATATACTTAGGGCCTCTTTCACGAACTAAAAGTAAAGTGTTGATTAGTTACTTTTAGAAATCATTTTCTGTTTTATTGAATTATGCACTCGGTTTACGCATCATTCGATAGGCGATTTTTTTTTATTATTTTTTATATAATTTTTGGAACGTTTACCGTACAAACAAAGGTATATCAGCTAAATTATTTCCGGTAACAGGTGACTTTAAGTGACGGTTTAGCCTACTTGTCGTTCGTGAAATAGGCGCTTAATCAACTATTATTTTAACATTTACGTTGAATTACATTTTTTCCATATGGATTAATAAATTTCATGCTAGACTCAGACCTCCCTCATAATTTTCCAATATGAACGGTCAAAAGCAGCCTGGGTCCACCGTCGACCCGCGGCCTATATAAGTTCGTCTGTTCGTATCAGGTTCAAGAAATTTATATTTATGAGTACTTAGTATAAAAACACAATAATAATAATACTGTATTTATAAATATATAATACTGTACCTGTATTGTTACTAAACCTTCCGGCATTTCTCAAATATGAAAACAGTTCTCCACCACACACGTAGTCAAAGAGCATATAGATGCAGGAGTCGTCGTGTGTCCACCACCGTCTGTAAAAAAAGGTATACATAAATGAATCGCAATGCTATGAAAGGTCTAAGACACTTGGAACACAAAACGAAAAACCACCGTCAAAATATGATCGTTTTATTTAAAACTAGCTGGCGCCCGCGACTTCGTCCGCGTTGAAAAAGAAAAGTAGCCTATCCTGTGTCCCGTACGTCTAAATGTTTATCTACGAAGTTTCATGAAAATCAGTTGATTCGTTTAAGAGTTATGGAGGAACATACATACTTACATACATACATATTACATACATACAGAAAAAAATTCTAAAAATGGTCAATTTAGTTTCAGTATCATGTATAGAGCCTATAAACACGATATCTCTGAAAACAAAGTAACTTACTCCATGACCAACCCTTACAGATTTATTATTAGTAAGTATTGATTATTCTTATGCGCAATTAGTCATGCCGAAACATCCATAATTTTTGTCTCATATTGGTAATATAGATATTTTTTAAATACATATAGCTGTCCTTGACAGTGAAGTATTTCATTATTACATAAAACCTCTCCGACTCCTCCGAGTTAGTAAACATAACAAACTATCGACCCGATTAAGGCTCCATACGGATGCAATTTTCTATTGCAAATTCTATACAGGAACTCTTTTCATTATTAAATTTATTTCATTAATTCATAGCCACAACCACAAGCCTATTATATGATGAAGATATGCATGCATTTTAAATTTTAAAAACATTGGACTATTGCGTTATTTAAGTTGCGTATTGGTTTTTTTTAATAAATTATTATTGTTAAATACAAAAAATATGTAATGTATTTTCTAAAAGAAGTATTTTAAGTGTAACTATCTACGTGTAACTAACCAAGAGTATTTTTTGTAACAAGACACTAACGCTTGGAGTCGTTGACACAGTAGTTTGCTCACATTTCCTCGAAATATTAATTTAGTATTTTTTTAAAGCGAGACAAGGTTTCAGACTATCATTTATTTTAACGTCACGCTACACGACAATGTCGAAACAGGGGATTTTCCTTCACTATAAAGCATATGAAAGTATTCGATGCCAAAATGTTTTAAAACACCAACGATAGGGTGATGATAAATAGACTGTCGTATTTATACGTAGATACGATGAGTTTCTCAACACTTAATTTTAAACAAATTTAAAAAAATAATATTTAGATACTTAAGTACTTACTTACTAACAAAAATACAAGTAGGTACCTACTAAAAATAGCAATAAATAAATATTTATTCATAACCCAGTTTTCAAACTAGCTGTTGTATTCGACTTTGTCCGCGTACATTTATAATTTATAGCCTATACAATTACATGTTATTCTGATACATGTTATTCTGATTACATGTTATTACTAGTATTTACCGCGACTTCGTCCGCGTCCGATCGCTACCAGACTTCACAGGAACACCCGCTGTACTAATCTAAAGATTGTCTGAAAGTTTCATCAAAATCGGTTCAGCGATTTTGGAGTCTATAGGCGACATCGCCTTTTATAAGATATAATATACTGTCTACCCGCTCTCGGTTCCCCCCGAGGTGCAATTTTTATACTTATATAAAAATATTCCCCTTGTATGCTTCTTTCCGTTATGAGGAAAACCATATTAAAATCGGTCTACCCATTCTCGAGTTTTTGAAGCGTAGCTGTACTCAATTCAACTTGACATTTTTATATTCATACTTAAAGAAGATTGTAACACCAGCTTTTTGTGTCAATGAGTAACAAACATCAATACACTACACTTTATAATATTACAAAGATATTAATTATACGACCCTTGTAAAACCCAAAAAATGAATGTGCACAGATGTATGCATCCGCGTTTTGTATTTAATTAAAAGATTCTATAAATCACGATTATAAAACCGCAAAAAACAGCTCTATGAATTTCTTAATAGATCAATGTAGTTTTCAATAAGAATCTCTGTGTGACAGTTGCCAGAGAACGATCAATGCGGCATCCACGTCGATATTTGTCGCCTTCTCCGTGCACAAATACTTGGCGCTTACATTCAGGCGTTCACTGTCAAGCATTTCGAATACGCAAACTTTATGTGGACTCGTGACACTAAAAGTAGTTCTTCTGAACATATGTCCATCAACAATATGTTTTGTTGCTAATATAATACTTGTTATAAACAAAATCTAATTCAAATACGCTTTATAAGCTGGCTCGGAGCCGAAGTTGGTTGTTACGTTTGGAGTAATTGACGTCCGTCACATGCGCGCCCTATCTAATTAATTGAACGTCACGCCATCGCAGCTTTCGTGTGTTCAAATCGGACATAGTAAGTTTAATAAACAAGTCAGACAATATATTGTAAACAATGTTATGTAGATAGTTTCAGTTTTACAGAGAATGAATGTTAATAACAGAAATACAAAATTTTCTAGGTATATGGTCACAGATGATCACAGGATCTATGTATATTTCAAAATCGTGTCACTATGATGGCAAGCTGGCAGTTGTTTGGCGACAGTAGGTAGGTAACCACCTCCTTACAGTAGACCATCGTTAAACAATAACCGAAATATATTACAGTTCCAAAAGCGACAATTCATCTGACGGGCCGTTTTGATGACAGCCATGATAACATGACCACCACATATTATATTTCTGCGACATATTCTATTAAAATATAATACTTACAAATTGACTACGAAAGGATGATTAATTTCGGCGAGTATATTTTTCTCGTTCATAACGTGGTCGACTTGCTTTAGACGTATGACGTCAGCCATAGAGAGAATCTTCATCGCCAAATATTCATCAGCTGCCTTGTCACGACATAAACACACTCGACCGAAGGTGCCTGTACCTGTAAAAATGTCACACGATACATTACACTATTATTCTATTTTTATACCTACTAAATTAATATATTAAAACAATTTAATAAAGAAAAAACGGACATATTTTTATGTATACACGAGCCGAAAAAATTCTGTGAACTGAAATGAGTCAGTAATGGAGTTTCCCAATTTCAAATCTCTCATTTTATTTGGTACTCGTAAACAAACTGGTGTAAATGACTGGAAAATCGTAATTCTATTAATAGTTAGGTTACGAAAACAAACTTACTGGCAAACATAGAGGGCAAAGTAAATAAAGTACCTATAATAATTATATAGTGACAATCTAGAGGGTTTATTTTTATATTTACCTACATTTGTACCGAAAGCTATGTTTGTATGAATATTTTACGAGCCCGTTGGATGAGTGGTTATGATGCTTGCCTTAACGCTCTGTTCCACGGTTCCCGGGTTCGATTTCGGCGGATTCAACTTTGGAAACTTTTCAGTCTGGAAAGTAGTCGCAGGGCACACTGCGTTTAGCAGTCATTTGGGCAGCCCCCCTTACAAAAGACCACCGTGAAATAGCTGCATGTCTGCTGTTGTGTTTCTGTGAGTAAGTAAAGGATACCAGAGCCCATTTCCCAGTGCCGTCCCAATCCCATATTTTAATATTCTTAATCCTACTGTAGTCGGCAGCGCACTTGCAGTACATGTGGTGTTGCTAATGTTATAGGAGACGGACCATCAAGTGGGCCGTAACGTCAGCCTGTTTGCCGACCTTAACACAAAAAAATTTCAGACACTTACAATGCCTGTATTAAAAACCCTTACAATCCCTAGTTAATTCAAGTTGAAAACGAAACCGTTTCAAAAGAATCGGCGCAGCCATAAAATGTTGGTAATAATGTTTTTTATATGGCTTAAATTCCGTTATTATGCAATTTATGCAACAAATCTAATTTTGAGCAGCTTTCAAAAGCTTATAGTGGCCGTTACGGTGGCATATTGCAGATTTTATTAACATTTTGATATTTTTATTCCAAAGTAGCTGTTTAGTTGGCTCGCGCAACATTCTAATTAATGCTAGAACAAGATTTGAATTATACAGAAAACATTTCTGAGAGGACATATTTAATTTCTAACTAATACAAAACTTGGTGTATCTGTGGATCGAATATTTTTCTCCAGAAGCCCTTCCCCCTTATAAGGTGTTTCCATCTAGCTATAACACAATATGGGCTTGATGTACTATTGCTGCAGGGTCGGCAGCGCACTTGTACCACCTTTTTTTTTAACGTTGGGAAATCCTCTTGCATACCCGGCAGTGAAGGGGACACTGCGGGGTTATGCCGGATTCCTAGCGGCTAAAATCCAACAACTTTCTAACTAGGCGGGGTCGTGGGGACGTTATTACACGACTTCGGTGCCCCGCCACGGCTATCCAACGCGGGGAGCCTATGCTCCCTGTCAGAACCTAGGCGTACCCGAAAGTGGAGGTACGCCGGCCTACTCAGGGGACCTTACGACGGGCGGCAGTCTCCCCCAAGACTACCGCCCGCACTTGTACCAACCTGGTGTTACTTATGTAACCATGGTTACATAAGCAACACCAGGTTACTTGGCAGGCAGACTTAAAGTACACTTGATAGTAGATGGTTGCAACCATCTACTATCAAGTGTACTTTAAGTCTGCCTGCCATCCTAAATAATATAAAAAAAGATAGGAAATCATTCTCGTACTTTTTACCACAAAATTTTTTTTTTTATATTATATAATACTTATAAATGTACCGTAATAATGACCAGAATACAAATAAACGCACATCTCAAAAAATATTGACTATCTATATCTATATGATGAACGAGTGCCTATAGTTACATACCAAATAAGTATACGTTACTGTATGTGATTTTTGGGATGCGATCGCGTAATGTTTACATTTGTAAAAAATAAATTATAAACATGCAATCCTCACTCAGAACGGCTACACGGGTTTTCTATATCTCTCAATGGTTAGTGATTAGTGATTCATACAACTACACACTCCGCAATTTATTTTACATTTCGAATTACAATATGTTTTATATGGTTAGACCAATAATAGTCTGTTTGTAGTGCCGATACAATTCAATCTTCCTTACCGCCGAGTGATAAACACAATTATTGGTATATACGTAGATCCAGTATTAACTAGTATTCAGCATAAGTTAGGCATTTCTACGCGGTAGACAGGAATTTCAATCAGCTAGCAAACTTTGACTACTTGTAAAAATTACATACGATAGTCTATTGTGTCTGACAATAGTGTTTCATGTTTGGTCGGGTATTTATTTATTTTTTATTTTTTTTAAGTTTCTCCCTTTGTAATATTTATTGCTATTATTCTATATCTATTACAGTTTTTATTCCGCTACTAGTACTTATATTATCACATGTTTAGGGGGTAAGGGGGGAACAATACGATTAACCCTTGCATATTTTTACATCCATTAATACACTTATTATAATCGACATTTAAAAATTAATATAATTATTAAGTTGTTTTTTTTTATGTATCTGCTATTTTAATGTTTTTACAAAGAAATGTTCTAATGATTCCTCTTGCTATAATAAATAAACTTCCTGTAGAGTCGAACGCCAGTGCCCGAAGTAATCTCGACATATGATGTCACGTAAATGAGCGCGTCATCGTTAGAGCCAAGAGCTGACCTCCTTTAATTGGTTTCAATATAGCGTAAGCAGTCAATTAGCGACCTGTATTTCCACAGTAGACAGATGCTCTAGTGTCCAGTCCACTATAAAGTTAATTTTATGCTAATCAATCAAGACCGCTATAAAATGCGAACATTTGAAAATTATAAGTTCAACAAACCGCATAAAGGTGCGAACTATTTCTATGACAGCGAATTATTTTTTTGTTTTTAAATAGAACGTACGTTCTATTTGTTTTAAATAGAATGTAAATTGATTTAAAACAAAAATAAAACATTATTCAAATTTTCGTTTAGTTCGTTGTTCATTCTGCGCTTAATTTAGAATCTTGTTATAACTGTTCGGCAAACGTAACATTTTTTCCATCACCTTGAATCTTGTTGGCTATAATGACACACACTCTATTTGTGTTAGATTTTATATTAAAACAATAGATATGATCGAAAAATAAAAATATAAAACTGTCTCCGAAAAATATAAATATTTGTTATATTGTTTGCACATCGATGTTTTATTAATAGATGAGCCTTTTTCATAGAATCAAATAAAAATTGGCATGTAATTAACATGGTCAAATTGATTCACTACTATATCGTGCAGTTTTCAATACTTAATGAAATATATTAAGGAATTTTTCTCAATAAAATTAGATGTTTGCAAATGTAACTACTAAGTCAAATATATTATACCATAATTTGTGGCATTGATACAGTGATCGCGTCCAGTCTTAGTTTATAGAGCTTCAGAATATTGCACCCTTCTTTTTTTTAACACGCTTTATTATCTTGTTATAGTTACTGATGAACTAACTGAGTGTCTGAATCTTTACCAGGCTGACGGCTTGAAGGAATAATATGGCTAACGTCGCCTATAACACAAACAAACTGCAAGTGCGTTGACGACTACAATAGGATTGGATAAGGGATAAGGAAATGATAAATAAAGGGTTCTGGCATCTCTTACTCACTCACCCACATGCTGTTCGGTTGTCATGACGGTTACTGCCACCATAAATAACTGCGAAACGCAGTGTGCCCTACCACTACAGTGTTCACTGTGTAATGAAGCTACTTTAGTGTTTTCAATTATTTTACTTTATGCCGTACGTTTTAAAGTCTAGGTACAATACTATTTAAAAATTTATAGATTGCCTGTAAATTTTGTATTATTTTTGTATAATCTTTAAAACACAAATGTTATTTTTTTCTGTTGACAAAATATATCTAGAAAAGTATTTAAAAATTGGTCATTTTTGTGAATCACTGTTTTCGCCAGTTCCGTGTACTTAAACTAACTTCTGTGTCTTATCTATCAGACTTTAGATAAAGATAAAAATTCAATTGTTATTTTAGTGATCTAAAATACACAAAAACATCACGTTTTTCTTATATTTTATCTACCTTTTTACTGCATCAGGCGGCGCAAAAACTGCCATGAAATAGCAGTATTAATGCTATTGTGTTTTAAAACCTATTGCGCTGTACATATATGTATTATAATAACCTTGTTGCTCATCTTAAATCGGTTTGTGTCTGGTTCGTCCCACTGAATTGTGTCCCACAAAAAAAGTCTTACTATGTCCCAGTTTCTATGCCATTTTTCCCGAAATATATTTTCTGTCTTATTGATCCCTAGTCCTTTTATATTATTTTCTAATAAAAGAATAATTGGAGACACTCAACTTCAGTTCTCTAATTTCATTTATAGATAATAGTAGACCAAGTGAACGCAATATTCGTCCTATAGTAAACATCTACTTCAATTTATTTCCGTACTTTAAGATTTTGCACGATCTCAGCTGTTGGGCGTGGGTGTATCAACAGCTCTATGACTATGCTGACGTATGAACATTATCATCAACGTTGTTGAAGTCAACCGTTTATGACGAGTACACTGCTCATCTGATATTTTTGTTACAGATACTCATCGATATATCGAGGAACCCGGTTTCTTTCCACAACCGAGAGAATAACTCAAGAATTGAAAAGCCGTATTATTAAAATAAATTGTTTCACTATTTACACGGTTAAATAGGATATTTTTCAGAGACACAATATCCTATTTAACCGTGTTATGTAAAATTTTTACAAAATTACAAAACAAAATATTATAATATTAATGTTAAAAATATATGTACTGATTCCTTCTTTTAATTCACTGCTGGATAATACTCGTATTCACTGCTTTCGTAATTAACACCATGGGACAGTCATTTTATTGGTAGGTGCATTTGATTAATTTAATTAGTAATACTTTGTCGGTGTTACTTACGTAAACATTTTGGCTCTGTTGGTGTCATTTCCAAAATTACCATTAATTGGCTTATTTCGAATTATAAGCCTTCTTAGAAAATTCAAAGTAAGCGGAATCGATCACTCTCAATCATAATAATACCACATTATTATATTTATACTGAAACACCTTTAAAGTGTTCTTAATTCAATTTCTTTTTTATTTATTAAATTGCATAAATTTTTACATGGGTATGTACACGTATAAGTTAAATAAATCTTATACATTCCTACTTTATTACAAATGAAATTATTTATAAAAACCAAGTAGGTATCTACTGTCTTAAACTCCAGTATATTTTTTGTCCTTCAAACTTATTAATTAGTAAAAATGGTCTCCAAGAAAAGTAGGTCAACCGCTACACATTTTGTTAGGACGTTGCATTATTTAAGGTGAGAAGGCCGCCAAACCCAATTTCGTTTATATTTATTAAACATGTGTAGAGTTTTCGTAACAGTTGTTGATTCCAGTTGCCCTGTGAGCCCGTGACGTCCGAAACTTTCGTAAGGTTCTTGACTATTTATCTAATCACTTGCGCAACGGAGGCGAACGCAAATTGAAATAAATGTATGACTTTTATTAACAGTTCATAAGTTAAATTACGTTAACACTATATATTAATAAAATATGTGTTATTATATTGTTTATTTTATACTAGCTGTTGCAGGCGGCTTCGTCCGCGTAACTTTATAAAATATAATACATTCGTGTCTATGAAACCGTGGAAATACACATACAAAATTTCAACCCAATCGGTCAAGCCGTTTAGTAGTTGACATACCGACAGCAGCGCCACCTACCGGGTCCAATTGTATTTTTAAATCATCTAGGAAACCATCGAAATACCCATATCAAATTTCAACCCAATCGGTCAAGCCGTTTAGTAGTTGACATACCGACAGCAGCGCCACCTACCGGGTCCAATTGTATTTTTAAATCATCTAGGAAACCATCGAAATACTCATATCAAATTTCAACCCAATCGGTTCAGCCGTTTAGAAGTTATGTGAAAAAGATAAGCACGGAAGGATAATTCTTACTACCCGTTGTCCTATTAACCGTTTTCCCGTAGGAATGAATCATTTTCCCGCAGTAAAAAGTAGCCTATGTTCATCAGGGATAATGTCGGCTTATAGTAGTAAAAGAACTTTTCAAATCGATCCAGTAGTTTCGGAGCCTATTCAATACAAACAAACAATCAAATCTTTCCTCTTTATAATATTAGTATACTCGTAGATACTCGTATTTGAGGTAGAAAGAAATTCATACTGCAATATATGATTCAATGCCAATGTCTCCTGCCAACAATCGACACTTGACAATAATAATTCTACGATAAAAGAAGATGTATAGTTTCGTGTTCGATAACATATATCAATTTTTCTGTTGCAACACTTCTTATCAGGCATAACTTTTATACCTATACCTTTTTTTATTTCAAATGAGAATTTGAATAGATTTTTTAATGTTTTTTAAATATATCTGTCGTTACACAGGCTAACGGTGGCACAGACAGTGGCGCCGATCCTTCGGGAACTTAACATTTTTTCAAGTTAAAAAGTATCCAATAAGTTAATCTAGGCAATAGACTATAATGTGTACCAAACTTCATCCAAATCCGTTCAGCTGTTTTTCGTGAAAGAGTAACACACATCCATCAATACATCCATCCTCACAAACTTTCGCATTTATAAATTAGTAGGATATGTAACTATGCCGGTGTAGGAGGTTTTTCGTAAATGTGTTTATAAAGGTTATCGAACTTCGCATGGCTTGGAAAAATTATAGTTCTCCTTTCTATAATGCGTCATTCTAATGATATTGTCCCCTTTAGTAAAACAATAAGACCTTTTTATTATTTAGCTTTATTAAATATTTTCTGCTATTGTTGTTACGGAAGCCTATTGGCCTATGAGGGCATTTCTCATTGAGCTTCTTTCAGAATAATACGAATTGAAAGCCGTTTGTTTCTTTGTATAATTGATTCAGCCGTTACCCTTGCTGACTTCAATTGTATGCAAAACATAGCAGTTAATAATAATATTGTATATCATTGTTTACGCCCATAAACAACGTTTAACGTGCATGGCGCATAATTTACAATATTAAACTCCTTGTAAATTTTATAATATGTAACTCATGCATTTGTAAGGTTAACTGTACTCCAAAAATACAACACAGAGTACAAGAATTATGTATTTCACCTCATTATTTAACACTGATATGAAGTATAATTTGCATACCAATATTTGTCATGTCAACATATAACTATGTGAATATGTTTAGAACTTAAAGCGAGTAAATTAACTGAATTTTAGTGAATTATAAAAACTGATTTTTACTTATAGAGGTACAGCAGAAAGTTATTGTGACATTACAAACAGACACTTACATTTTATTCATTAGTATAGATAGATAGTATTGACGGTAAAAGGTTTATATAAATATTTGTAAATTAGAACGAATTCGTCGTAATGATTTCGTGACGTCACCACTTTTAGACAAAGGTCACCTTGTTTAATAAACCACAAATAATTGTAATACTTTAGATGGTTTTTATTATAAAAAAGCGCAAATATAAATCACGTAAACGCGTGGATTATAAAAACTTTAACTATCTTATATCTAGGTAATTGGTATATGGCCTTGTTTCGCTCTTATTTACCCGGTGACTAGACTACACGCATGACTAACCTACACAGATCTTTTTATGTAAATCGCGGCAAACAAACTGCCGATTTACTTAATTAACACTAACAACTCCATAGAGCGTGCTGACGACCTTGATGGGATATCCTATCACAGGGAATGGGATCTGTCAACTATGTAAATCTCATATAAATAAACCCAACAGCTAGAGTGCTTTAGATCTTGGAAAGGAGTTGTTACTGAGGACACTAGGGATGTCCATTTAATGACGAAAAACCTTCGCCATTTCTTAGTAAAAAATCTATAACTTTTTACTTAATAACTCTAGTTAACTAGTTAGTTAGTTTTTAGTAAACGAATACTCGATGTTTTCATACTCGTACATTCAGTGAGTGAATGATTGAATGAAGCAAGCAATGCGGCTTTATATTTCACTTTTAGCCCTCTTAAATATTGCAATGTAACCCATATCCACCCCATAAAGACATAGTAACAACATTTACAAATAGTACAGAAAATTCAATGATTAATAATCTAATTGTACGTAAAAAATATATATTTCTGAACGCTTACGCTAGTTTAATCTTAAAACAGAAACTGTTGAGATCATCGTGCAAAGCCAGGGCTGGTCTTTATAAGTAGGTAGGTGTACCTACCTAAAATTTATTAGAGTCTGACTATACGAGAGTCTAACAAAATGATTTATTAGCTCTGTTGGTCCATATATAATTGATGGATATCGTCATCATTGGATAATTTTTAAAATTATCATAGTTACCGCTAAAAGAAAGATTTTAATCTGAGTTGGCAACATGTAATCTGGTGTGAAACTAAATTAAAAGCGAGTGCCAGCTAAACCGCGACTCTCCAAATTACAGCTACACAAATTATTGACAGTTCTGGCATAACACATCTCTATTAGAACTTAGTTCAAGAAATTTAGTATTACGATCAAATATGTGTGAAGGGCGTCTAAAATAGTCTCGTAGTTCACGATTCGAACTTTAAACACAGTAGGTACTCGTAAGTATACCCGACTGACCACTTTCACTGCTCAACGACGCAATATTCCAATTCTGTATACAGGGTTTACATAATGAATTCTAATACTAATTGAGCTATGATGAACCATTCTTGCTTTAATAAATTCATTCGTTTAAATTTTCGCAGTCATTGTTTAATATTTATAATGCATAAAAACTGTTGATTCTTTATTGATAAATATTTTGAGGTTCAAATTCATTTTTGAAAAGTGAAGTAGATAGGTTCTTATTAAAAGTTGTATTCTTGTATTGTCATATGATTCTGTGGTATCTCAATGTTAATGAGATTTAATTTTACCATCGAAATAATACATCGAATTAGCCGAGACTCCAAAAACTTCCATACTTTGTACTATCTACCCATACTAACAATTTAAACGCAAAGGTCTTTTCTCTCTTTATCTATCTGACAACAGCTACGTTTTCGCGGCTTTAGACCACAGAACAAATTTGGTTGAAAATTAGTGCGGAGTACATTTCACGTGTACGAAATTGCTGAGAAAATTTGTATTTTCAACCGACGAAAACGAAAAAACAAAAACGGAGGATGTTCTCAATTCGACGTGTATATTGGGGAAAATACGCGTGGGAAAATGGGGATGGGCAAATTAAAAATTAAGCATGTATGTATTAGATTATAGCAACAAAAAAATATAAAATAAAACTTTTTAACAATTAATAAAACCGCCGAAAAAACTAAAAAGCATAAAATAATCTTATTATTTTACCTAAGTAATTTTGAGTCGGCGCCAAACAAGCAAAAATTACGTAAAGAGTGATGCGCGGCGGCGACTCAAAATTACTTAGGTAAAATAATAAGATTATTTTATGCTTTTTACTTTTTTCGGCGGTTTTATTTTTTTTTAAAAAGTTTTATATAAATTAAAATAAAATAATAAAATATGTATAAATTTTTATACACTTACACAAACGTACAAGCAGAAGCATTTTGCTGCAATTTTTTTACCACCATTAGAATGATTATCTTAAAAATAAGGGTTTATTTTCTTGTTTACTTTAGCCTTTGTTAGCTACATTGTTGAAGTTTCCAGTGTTTCCACATTAGTTCCAGTGAATCCACAGAAACTTCTCTATCAGTTGAATTCGATAAGAATAGAAAGTGGAGCTCCACCTTCCATTTAACCTTAGACAAAAGCGCATCTCTACATTACCTGGCAAATTGCCACAACCCTTAGAGCCCATCACCCCTTAGTAGATCATAGTGAACTGTTGATCACCACCTGATCAACTGTCCTTCATTCTATTTCTTCTTTACATCTTCTTGATTCCTTTTTTATATTTCACAGATTTATTATAATTTTTTTAGATATTTCCATGGGCGATATTTTGTATGCCCGTCACAAAACACACAAAATCTATCAGTGGGTATAGTAAATAACTCATGTGATGATCATACCTTCATTCATGGTAAAACACAAGGGTCATGTTAACACGCAACACGATCGCGTGATCAGCTGATGTTAGCAATCGAACGATGCTACAAAAAAAGTTTTATTTTGTAACCTTGCCTCTGTGCAATGACTCGGTTCAAGTAATTGATAACCTTCTGAAATCAATATTTGTTTTTATTTTATGTCAATTTGTTTTATTGCAAATTGACATTTACTTGCTTTTAAAGAACAATGAACCCCTTTTCCGTATTTTGTCGATTTCGCATTAGAAACCAATATTACCCTTTGTTTCTGATAATTGATTATCCTTTATATGTATCTATCTTTTCTTCTTTGGTTATATTCGACTTATCTATAAATTGTAAATTAATTCGAAAGGTTTTACTTATATTTTATTGTTTCATCATCTAAACCGTTCATGTACATCATGGGAGGCGGGATTTGCCAATTCTCGACACGCTTGAGAGGCGGGTTGGCAAGAGTAATTTAATACAATTGTCCGCAGAGGGCGCTTCTATACTCACTCTCTGATGGTTTTTCCTCAGCCGATTTCTAGGGCATCATGGGTTAAGATAATAGTATGCTCACAGCTAATATTTATTATATATAGTGTAAAATCATTTTCATTTTAATTATTATTTTTTGTAATGTTATCCGAACGCACGAAAACTATATTAATTAACTAGTTGGTGTCTGCGACTTCGTCCGCGTTGAAAAAGTATTCGTTTTCATTATTCGTAGGTTCGTATTCGTTATTTGTTATCGTTATCGTTATTCGTAAGTACCACCTATTTGTATAGAAATACTTAGTGACAGATTGTCTAAGTATTCGAACTTAGATCAAAATGTATTTAAACTAAATAAATAAAAAATAAAAAATAAAAAATGATAAAAAGTTAGTTGATAAAAACACTTCAAGATAATTTAATCAATTTCAGATTGTAACAGACGATTTCTTTATATAAACAATTTCGGAGAAACGCTTCACAAAGTCCTACTTTGTAATAATAACATATTTTAAAGTTATAAATAGGTTTGTTTAGTTACAAAACAACTAAATGAATAAACTTACAATAACAGTCAACATAATATTGTATCGCATAATACAATATTATGCTATATATTATGTACAATTTCAACTCATACATCATTTTTTTTAACTATGCATCGTGACTGAATATATTTACTAATTATGTTTTGATTTGCAAACGTAATTGCATCACGTACAGTTGTAATAACAGTATCATAGTTAATAAATAAATTAACAAATAAGCAGGTTGTATTTATTATTAATTCTATTCACAATCTAAGGTCGCGACATTGAAAAATTAATTTAACAAATGAGATTTAGCAGAAAGACATTCTGAGGTTTCATTAATAGAACAAAACGTGTGTAGGTGTTTTAGGTCTAGGTAAGTAATTTATGCAATGTCGATTTCGGCCTTAGTTGATCTAACAGACTACATAGACTTGAACAATATGCGATCCTTTGAATTTTATAGCTAACTCATCTCGATCACGACAAAAAAATAACTAATTAAGCTACGATTTCATAGACAGACACATAGGTACACACGTACAAAGATACATAGCCTCATACATTAAACTTATAACACCCAGTTTTTGCATCTGGCGTCGGGGGTTAAAATCAATGCAAGGGAATGATGCTTAATGCAAGCGAGTGAGACATTAATCACTTCAAATGTGTTTTTTTTTTATGTGAGAGTGTGACGGATCGGCAGATAGCCTATTAGATAGGAATCTGCGTGTTTATCATCTCAGCCGCAGGATGTCCATAAAAATTTGTGTCTATATAAGTGAAAATATCATATTAATTTCAAAATATCAGACGAGTAACGAAACCAACAGTTTTCTTATTGCGCAATTTAGGGAACTTTCATGTTTACTCCAATAATAAACGTGAATGCAATTAACCGGTGGCCGTCGCACCGCGCACGTGATATTTTCGTACACTTTAGTGTCAAATAAAGCTTGTTTCAGTAAGATCCTTGCTCCAGTTTCGATGCCGAACTCTATATTAACCATTGTTCTTTGCCAAACAGTTCACATAAATAACATCCCTTTATTTATGTTCCCCATCGCCTGTAACGACAGTGATATTAGCCTATTTGGATCATATCACATGGGGTAATTTATATTATACCGGATCTGACTTGACTGAATTGTTGACGTATTACATTCAGTAATAATTCGTAAGTATATTTGTGAAAAAAAAAAGAAAAAAACAAATGTAAAATTCTGTTGGACACACATTAAAAATAGCTTCAAATAGTGAAATTTGAAATGACAAACACATTAAGAAAAAAAATATTTTCAAGTGTTTTCTAACACGGACGTCACAGGCATACTTAATATAATCACAAAGCGTCCACACGCAATTCGTATGACACGCAAATAAGTTTTATTATTAACTATACTATTATTGGCCCGCGACTTCGTCCGCGCCCCTTTTTTTAGGTGTTAAAATATTTTAACTGTATATATTTTTGTCAGGCGTTGAATTCTTTGTATTTCATGTTGATCAGTTAAATAGTTGAAAGAGTAACAAACAAACAAACTCACTTACGCATTTTTAATAATTAATTGAGGATTATTACTACCTAGAATATAAAATATTACTTAATTTCATTTTAAGAGTCGCTTTCAGTCTCACACTTTCCATATAGTTATATCTACATAAATTTTACTCTGAAATCTCACTTTACTTGCCAGTTCAGCCACTGTGGCGATAAAAAGAAAAAAAACATGTTTTCCGTTTCATCTATGTACATCACTTGAGCTCAATAAATTGCATATCATTTCAAATCAACTCAAGCGTCACTCTTTTATATTTATTTGCATAGATTTGTTATTTGGTTTTTCCCGAAAAGCTTCACAGGGCTCACGTGACTATGAGGTTTTTTTCCAGAAAGGAAATCAATTGATTTTATTAAGCTACTGTATTTTAGAAATAAATAAAATAGTGTGAATACAAAGTTTGCATACACATTTCTATATTCAAAATCTGAATGAAAAGCAAAATAAATGGTTTGCCACATTTGTGCCCTTAGCCTGGCCCTTAGCACAATATTCACGTATTATCCGAAGTTTAAAAAAGAATCGAATCCGCAACTTTAATGGATCCTGAACTCATTAATTTAATGAATTTCATTGTATTAAAGTTAAGCAATTAAATACTAATGAAATTTAAAGTATATTATTTTTTCATTTTTTTTTTCATAATAAAATAATTAATAAACAAATATTCGTAACATTAAGCTTCATATAAAAGGCAATAATTTATTAATAGTAAATTATCTAAAATTATACTCTATTTCAAAAAATATAGGTGTTTGCGGATCTAGACTCAAACGATTCCGTCCGTTTTTGCGCACTAGGTATACGAGTATATAAGCTTAGGCTATAATCGCAGTCAATGAACTATACCTATCATTTCGTCATATATTAATAATGTAAATTGAAAAGCATACAAGTAGGCGGAAAGTTAGACAAGCCAAATTTCCAGAGATACATCACACGCGTCACAACGCAGACATGAATTTACGCTTATTTTAGTCCCTTCACTTCATTTCTTATAAGCCATGCCTATGTACATTGCCTATGTGTTTTTCGTTTGACGCAAATGCTCTACATGCCAGTAGGTATACAATGTTATGTATTGTTGCCAACCAAATACATATTCTCTAACGTTGAACGAAAATTCTTTTGTTCTTCTTATATCCGTAGAATCCATTTTTACTTGCCTGACACGAAATTTACGTCTTAGTTATGTTTGTCTCAATATGTTAAAGTAATAAAATATGACGTTAAAACCATCATAAAAATCTCAATAACAATACATAATTTAATTAGCTTTTTTACATTTTTATACGTATTAAATTTAGCTTCCGTATTATGTTAAGCTCAAAATCTAGCCTATAGAATTACTTGAAACATTGCATTTATTCTATTTAAAAGACCTTCTCAAAGTTCCAAAGCTTTTTTAGAGAAAAAGCTAAAAAGTTTGTATATTTGTTTGATTGAACGCGTTAAACTCTGAAATTACAAGTCGGATTTTGAAAATTCTTTTATGCATTAGATATCCTAATTCTTAGGTATGATTATAGACTGTTATCATCACAAACCCCTTAGAAGTTGAGGCAGGTGAAACCGCGGGACACAGCTGGTCATAATCTATTACTTACTTTCAAAACCAACTGGTAGAATCGTCGAGTCATCGATTAGGTAAAATAGGTTTTTATTTCTGAATCAGAAAAAGGATAAGGATAAAACTAAGGATAAGATAATATCTGGCACAACTTTGCACACACCAAAATACAAAATACAACAGCACACATGCTCTTATGTCACGGTGGTCTTAATTTGTAAGCGATTATTACTGCCAGATGGACTCCTCAGTTTATTACTGCGGAAATATTAAAACGAAATTACGTATTTCAACATAACATGTACAATTATGTATGTCAAAAACTAAATGTGCTTTTTCTATACTACAAATTATATTAATGTATAGGTATTTTAAAATATTAAGTTTGTAAATCCACGTAAGTATAGGAATTTATTTCCTAAACAGCTAACAGTAATTTTTAAACATCTTTCATCTATATTCGTCTATATTGAAATGGAATTTCAATATAGACATATATAAATCTATCTAATATGTATTGTATATCGCAGGAAAAACTGCAAGTACAAATTGGAGTCCTAAGTTTGGATAAAATTAGTCTTCATCTAGATAAAATATATCTATTTTATAATTTCCATATCTAAAAAAATTATAAAATAAAGTCGCTGTCCGCTTCTGTCTGTTTCTCCGCTAACTTTTTCAGAACTACCCAACGGGTTTCAATACTGTTTTCACTAGTGGAAAGAGCGATAAACGACGGTTTGAGTGAAAACGGTTGCCCTCGTTGGGGGCCTTGTATAATAAATAAATAAATAAAACAATTGCAGGAAAAAAATTGCGTCCGTGCGCAGCCGGGGCAGGTCGCTAGTGTTATAATAAATTATAAACAAATTCAACCAGTATTAATCAGTGTCCAGTATTAATTCACAGTGAACAGTAACACATTCATCTCTCCTTTAATAAATAACTCATCGAAATCGAAAACAAGTTATTTTTTCAGTATATGACGTCCGCAACCAACTGTCGCTTGTCCACACGTTCGGGGTAACACACTATTTGTGTCTTTGGCATAGACTAATATTTTTAAAGTAAAAGCTTCTGCGGACGTTATTGGTAATATAAAAAATGCATTTTGTAAATAAAAAATATAAAACATTCAGCGCCTCTTTCACAAAAGTCAAGTAGGCCAAAATGTCATTTAAAGTCACCGGTAACCGGGGATAATGGAGCTGATATACCTTTGTTTGTACGGTAAATGTCCCAAACATTAAATAGAAAATAATAAAAAAAGTTCGGCTATCGAATGATGCAGTAAACCGAGTGCATAATTCAATATAACAGAAAATGATTTCTAAAAGTAACTAATCAACACTTTACATGTAGTTTGTGAAAGAGGCCCTCAATGTTACTAATTTATAACACTTGAATTAGTTTTTGCATCCGCCCTTGCATAAAGTCAGCCATCTTGTTATGTCGTCTTCCCATTTAGCGTAAAGTCTCCCGGTTTCTTTAAAACCTTGTGACCCTGTCCAGACGTGTCCACTTCCACAGCTGATTTTATAGAGTTAGACGAAACTATTCTCGTTATTTGAAGACGAGACATTGCCTAATACCTGGATTAAAATATAGGATACCTTCCTGGAAAAATATTAGATTCCCGAGTGATCGTCAAAAATATAAAAAATAGGGCACCACACTCGGCGGCGCCACCGTCGTCACTTTTGATACGAAAATGAAAAGAGAAATTAACGAAGGTTTATGAGTGAATATCAAAAAAATTGTACGTAACACAAAAGAAACACAATGGAATATTAACATTTCTGTAACACAAAGGAATATAAAGGTGCATTATACCAACAGTGTATTTGCTTACGGACATTATTTTATCTTTTACATTTTGTATTTTAATTGACTTGAATAAATGTATTTTATACTAATCAACATTTGACATGACGCAAAACTATAAAGTTTAACACATTATGTAAAATAGTTAAGGTAGTTAGGTATTTAAAAAATAAACAAAAATAAAATAGTTTAAAAATCTTATTTATATTATCACTAATTAAAAATCTTAAAGAAAACAATCTAAAATGCAACATTTTGCAAGTAAAAACAATAGCAGTTTCTCCGGATTTTCTTGACTCAACTTTTGTCGATATCTTCATTGTCTCTCTGCTCCAGAAAGCACAAATTGTAACTATGGTTCTATCACGTAAATACACCAATAGAGATAATTATATAATTTTTCACATTAAAAACGGAAAAGAAAATGCCAAAATAGATTTTTTAAACATAAATGAAAAAGTATATATTTAGTTAGGTAATGTAAACTGGTCTAAGTCTATTGGTGTTTTTATATTTTTCGTTTTAGTTCGGTAAGTTTTTGAAGTTAATATTTCTTATATAAAAAAAATCTTTTTCTTTTTTATATTTAAGTAATTTTTTATTTAAGGCTTTTTAGTGCAGAGTCTATACATGGGCAATTTCATACTGTGCTCCTCACGGTGTTTTTCTTTACAGTAAGTAAGAGCGATAAGTTAACGAAAAAATATGCAATCGAATGGCGAAAACAGCTTTCAAATCGGATCAGTAGTTCTTTATAAAATCGCGAAGATACATATAAACGAGAACCAACTTTTTTTTAGTCGGTTTAAAATAAAAAAATAAAAAATTACAAAATTATAATGAATTAATGGATCACAATGAATTTTTATTCATATAAATTTAATATTTTGAATGTAGAAATATACAACGTAAATATATTCAGACTACAACGTATATTTTAAAACGAAAAAATGTGTCACACGAAAGAAACATAATGGAATATAAAAATTGCCAATGTGTATGCACCCTTTTTTTGTGTGGCGTCACCCAATGGAAGCAAAATATAACCTATCAAAACAAGAAACCACGCGCTACAAACAAAGTAAAAAGATTTTCACAATTCTTGTCTATCACACGATTTACTTATTACAAATAGTATCATAAGATAATATATCTGTAGTAAAATCATTAAACTTACCTGAGATATTGCGTAACACAAGTAAATATTTTACAATGCAACAAAACGGTAACCTCACAAATCAAAGCAATACAGCAAAAGTAAGGTGGCTGACGTTTTGTTTTGTGAGGTTGAGTGGTAAATCGAGTGTTTCCGGATGTAAAAAAATACAAATGCGTTCCGAAAGTATATAACAAGACACATAATATCGTCACACAACGGTCGTCACACAATGTAATGAAATATGGAGACATCAGTTTTACTTCAGTTTTCTTATTTATTACAACGTTTCTAAAGAAATAAAAAGGTTTCTTATGCACAGTGATCGTTTTCCAAGTACACTTTATAAAAAAAAACTGTGTTCGATGGATTATGAAAAAGTTATTATTTTTTTCTTTTAAAAGTACCACGGGAGACACTACTTTTTTGTATGACAAAAAAAAACTTCACTTCATTAGATTTAGTTTTTATTGTATTCCTTTGGACTAATTCAGTTGATCTGGTATTTATATACCAAAGAATGAATATTGAAGCGCCTTTTTGAAAAATACGGCTTATTTATTCACCATAGGATTTTTTTACACCCGTATTAATATGGGGACATTGAGCTTTTTCAAAATGTACAATTTTTTTGATATCGCCTCTTATGTATATAATTTGCAGAAAAAAATTGCATCCGTTGCGAAGCCGGTGGCTAGGTACTATATAATATAATGTAATTATGTTAAAAGGATGAATAGCATAGAAACAGTTGCAAATAAACACTGCTATAACGGCCAGCGTAATCACTTATTTGTTCTGTAACAGGCCGGTTCAGTTCGACAACCTCTTATTTGCCTTTGCCCGTATGTCTCCATAACTAATGATTTGTTTGCCTTGTAAATAAAGAAACATATTTACAATCTACGTCATTTCATTCTGGCACTTCCATAATAACACATACTCCATAATAATACACTTCAATATTATTAATATATTATTTCAATGCATAAAGTATATAATTATATATGCTTGGACCTTCATTACTGCCTTTAAATGACCTGACTGATCAGTTAGATGCCAAAGCCCATTTCACTATACCTTTCTAATCAATTACCTATCCTTAATCCTACCATAGCACAGTTACATTATTACTCACCTACATCACACCTATGAAAAACTGTGACCATAGTCTGCAAAGCACTCAGCACCTGTGGCGTTCGGCTGTAAGCCACATACCATCGAGTGGATCGTCGACCTGTCTGACAACCTTTACGTAAAAAAGCAACATCCAAATAAACTTCTAATAAAATTACAATAAATTGTTTGAATATTTTAGCTACAAACGAGAAAAATTAATTTTTCTGAGAGTTGTGGCGTTCTATTAAAAAGACCTATGTCCAACTGAAGCTGAATCTTATGGGCTGATGGATGATGATAATCATGAAGAAACTAAAAAAAAGAACGACTCCACTATATTCATAAATTAAGTAGCCATAGTTTAGTAGTCAACTTATAGCGTCTAAGAGCTCGGCCTAGTCTAATTAGACGCTAGTACTCAATATAATTAAATATATAAAATACGACTTACTACTTTTGCATTTTTTAACTATTTGCTAATAAAGAAATATAATTATATTAACTTGTATATTAATAATATAAATAATTAATTTTCGCATATCATTAATTTTCGTAAAATTCATTGAAGTTTTTTTTTTCATTGAAAAGAAAATTACTTCTACTATTTTACAGTAGGTACCGTATTTGTTGACTTTTCCCTGTATTGTGGTTTATTTAATGTTAACATTTTAAGCTACAATAGAAAACCAATTTTTTATAGTTCAAAAACTACAATACACCTTTGAGTTTTTGAACCTATCTGAGTTGCACAACCTACAACTTAAATAAATAAATGCATAATTTCTTATGAAGTAATAAGTACAAGTTTAATGATAGGTAAAATTAATAGTGCGCCTAGAATTATTATAAAGTCAATTTGTAAGTAGGTCCCAACATTAATTTAAGTTGGAGTGTGTAGGTGATCATGTAACTTAATATTAAATGTAACCAACCATTGCGCGTCAAGGCTGAGCGCAATTTTGTAAGCTTTGGATTAAGTCCAAACGCTTGGTGAACTCTTTCAAAAAGTTGGCGAACTTTTCACGTAAAAATACTACTAATATTAAAAATGCGAAAGTTTCTGAGAATGAATGGATCTTTTTTACATTTTCACGAATAAACTTTTGAAAATGATGGATGAAACTGAGGTAATGGGGTCTTATTTTAATTAATTATTATAATTGTGGATCGACAAAGAGATCATCGATCAATCTTGGCCATTTTCGCAAGATTTGTTATAATTAATTGCTAGGTATTTTGGAGGAAAAGATGCTCTGATCAATTACATACTTTCCTGATATAGTGGTGCCGGTGATTAGCTGGTGCCCGCGACTTGGTCCGCGTTGAAAAATAAAAAAATATGACACCTGAGAAAATAGCTGACATCTTTATCGCTGTTACAACTGCAGAAGTGACGCCCAATTTCTTATATTTTAACGATCACTCGATAACCTAACATTTTTCAAGGATAAAGTATCCTATATGTTAATCCAGTTTATAAAGTATCAGTGTACAAATTTTCATTAAAACCCGTTCAGTAGCTTTTATATGAAAAAGTAACAAACAAACATACATACATACATCCATCCTCACAAACTTTCGCATTTATAAGTATGCGAAAGTATGTTTAAGTAGTTTATAAACTACTTAAACATACTTTTCTATTTATCTAATGACAATTCACTGGAAAATTGACCTAAGAATAGATTATAAACCGTTGAAGGTCACAAATTTAACCAAACCGTTCCAATCGCCACTCTCCTAAAATACGTAATGAAAGAACAAAGAAGATTGTACCAAGTTTATGTAATGATCTAGTTATTCTTTTTTTATTGATCAAAAACGTAAACAAATATAGCGTCGCCATGGTCACTGGACTGTTTTAAAGTTGGAATTTGTACATTAGGCATTATCAAAGAGTTTTGACTCAGTGATTAATTCATTCAGAATTTGTTCGTATTGTTTGTTTAGTTCTATATCGTGAATTGTTTGTTTACCTTTTTGATCAATGAAAAAAGAATACATAATGTTAAAGTTAAATTATGTGTATAGTAAGACTATTTAGAAACAAAAACGTCGAAACCATTCTAAGCGAGCGGTCTGGTTACTAATTATAGTAATTTAAGAATGCAAATTACCTTTTATCGGGGAGTAAAAAAAGAAATAATAATAACTTTAATAAACCTTTGCCATATTTCATACACGTTCTAAGGTTAAGTTTATTTGCATATTGTTATTTTACGTTATTATGTTTACTGGATCAGAGAATCATTATTCTCTACAATTATTGCAGGACTTTATAGCTAAATATTATGGCTCTCAGTGTGAAAAAATTCGTTGTTTTTAAACAATATATTACGTCACACTTTACTTTTAAAAACCAAATCCATATTTTTACAGTCAACTGAGCCAATCTTACTTTAACATTGTTTGAGAATCGAAATAGATTTTTATTAGATAATTAACATCTATTAATTCTTACTTAAACAATACAGCAAAAAATACTCATTTAATTTCTTAGTTAACACACGAATCCTTGGACGAATTAATTACAAAACATTTCTAGCTTCAGCTTTGTTATTGTTACTAACGGAACTGAAATTACTAACATTACTAGTTGGTATGATATTGTTTTTGAGACCTTTTAAAAATATCGCTATGTTGCAAGTTATAAATAACTGTAAAACTTCATACAATCTGAATTTTAGGCAAAACATTTAATTCAATCAAAATATAATATTTAAAAGGCAAAAGAAATAGCTAAAATCAAACTTTTCTATATTTATATGTATAAATAAACATGAATCGCTAAATATGTTGCTAAGGGAAGGCTATTTTTTTTTTAATATTCATTGAAGTTTGAGGAAGGTTCTTATGAGAAGATATCTATAGATATCTATCTCCCAGAAAATATATATAGACAGTAGATAATTATTTAAGAACCTACATTAATACATAGGCAATTAATAAATTTCTGCATAAAATATCATAAATCACGACTTCAAGAAGAGAAAGTTTAGAAAACCAGACCAGTAATAAAAACACTCCATAAAAGCTGTTTTATTTCATCTTTCTACCAGTAATTGATAACGTTTATAACTTACTTTAAAAACTTAATAGAAATATGACAATTTAACCAGTAGTAACTATCTACTCTCTGCCTGTTGATTGTAAGCTTAATACCGGTCGTATTTATTATGATAGCACATTAAAAGACGTCACAACGAAACTTTGCAGTCGCGTCAGTGATTGCGTTATAGGAATAAACTCACGATCATACTGTATAATTTCGCGCATTAAACAATGCATGTAACAATGTATCATATCGTATTAGACGATAAAGAACTTTAAAAATATATTAAAAATTCAATACGAAAATTTTATTCATTTTAATGAGTACTCAAAATTCAGGTTTAAAATCCTTTTTTACGGTAGAAATAATACTAAAAAAAACTTTTCGTCTTTTTTTCAAAAATCTTTTAAATTTTTTGAAGAACATATACTTAACCACTTCATTTAAATTAAAATAATTATAATTTTTAAACTTAATAACTACTCTACGATTTTAAAAAAGAATTTCAGGTACATACTTTATACTTGCTTTAAGTTAATCAGTGAAAAAAAAAACTGAATCTATCAAGAAACGGTTCACGTGGTTTTAAACGGAAATGAAGTTTCGTGACAAAGCAGGAAGGCTTTAACATGAAAGTCAGCCGTGACCTCATGATGATCGCGTGCAATAGGAACACGAAGCGTAATACCTATTACCTATTAATTCATAATGTATAATTTTTATACATATATACAGCGTAGCTCTGTAATACCTTTAATGCAAATTCGTCACCAAGGTATACGGCCCATAACAACCCATTTGGGTAATTGTCCTTGAAGCAAATATTTCATTAGTTGAGTATTTTGAAGCCCTGTATTTTTTTTATTTTATTCAACACATATAAAAACATTACTACAAGAGTTTCTAATGTGATGTTACATAATTAAATACTTAAAATTAAATCATCATTATATATAATTCAAAGAAAAAAAATTATAAACAAACAACCCTGGTGAATTTATTCAGTGTGCAATGGAACAGATCAATTCGTTACGCTATTTTTTTAAGATTAAGATTTTATTAAGCGCAGTGTTCACGTTAGAGGAAATTTTGAGTTAGTCATTTGAGCAGCCCGAAGACTACCGTGAATTAACAGTAACATATTATGTGTGTTGTTGTGTTTAGCAGCGCACCTACAGCACTTAGGGTCAGCGCCGACGGACGGAGTGGCAGCGAAGAGACTAATTAACAACTAAATTACTAACTAAACTAAGTAATAATTTAAATTCAACCTAAAGTGCTCCTGAATACGACTGTATCGATTCGCCGCGCGCCTCTCGACCGCGCTTTGAGTCGCTCGCCGTCATTTTATTTCATTGTGCCAAATACAGTCGTATTCAGGAGCACTTTAGGTTGAATTTAAATTGTTAACTAAATTAGTCTCTTCGCCGCCACTCCGTCCGTCGGCGCTGACCCTAATGGCGTTGCTTGTGTTATAGGCGACGATAGCCGCCTACCGTCAGCCTGTCTAGACCTTAACATAACAAAAAAAAAACTTCTTGTAACTTCAGCAGCATGCATCACATAAAATTCGACCCTAAAATTTTAAACTCATTACGCGCAAAGAAGTTTTACTTCAGAAAATTTTATGATGAAAATGATAATGTTATCTTCAAGCTCTTTTTACAAGAAATGAAAACAGAACTCAACGTCAGAAAGGTTTCAATCAAGCCCGTTATATATTTTCAGATAATGATCGACGGTTTCTCTACGCAGCATGCGTACGCGCCGTTCGTGATGTTTGAAGTGTTGTGAGATGAATTACTAAAGGCAACAAACATTATTTTTATAATCCAATATCAGTATCTGTATTGCTCATAATTTTATATATTCTTTATGGCTCTACTAAAAGTTCAAGTTCAAAGGAACTTTATGATGAACATTTAACATTTACAATTTGGTATGTTTACGTGGTATGTTTAAAAGAAAAGAAACGTGACATTCAAACGTAATAATAATGTTGATAATTCTGTTGCCATTTATTGTTTTATAAGCTTTCTCGAGGAAGCACGTTTTGGCACTGCTGCCGACGCAACTATCTTATTATAATAACAATGTATTTTCATACTGATTTCCTCATTCAAGCAATCAAAATATTTTCCCAAAATTTATTTAGATAAACGTTCGCCTCTACATCGTATAAAATGAATAGGTATTGTCGATTTCGGTGTGTTTTGGTAGCAGCAATTTCTATTTATCAATTTTCTAATGAATATTAGAGTCTTTTTTTGTTCAATTAGAATTATATTTACATTTGAAATAGAAGAACTTGCGTAAAATGTATAAAATTGTAACTTAGGATTCTAAATAAATGAATCTTTTACTTACACATTCTTAAATTACTTCTAATGTCGTTCAAATTCTTTTTTTTTTAATTATTTGAATCAACAAATTAATATATATTTCGTATAAACTGTCGCAATATATTTAATCTAAAATTGTTGAGGCTGGTTCATTGTAAAGATGGAAGACCCTTTGGCTAGGTCAAACTCTGAAACGTATTTATTTAAAAATTGCCTTTTCAAATAGTCAATGGACAATACGGTTGTCTTATATTGTTTCGATAAATTAACATGAAATTTTAGGTGTATTAAAAAGTACGAAAAAGTAGTATTAGTAGAGAAACAATATCGAGAATGGAGCCTCTTGTACGTATTTCATTGACCTGTGAATGACTCAGAAATGACTAGGAGAAACGAGGTTTAGAAGTACAACAATTAATTTCACACAGCACAACTGAACATTTTCTTGTAATCTTCTCTATTCTCTTCTTCTATTCTATTCTATAATTATTGGTTATTCTCTAGTAGGTATAGTGAAATTTTAACACCACAATTCACTGATATTTTATGTCTATAAATAAATAATCCAATCATCAACAAACAAGTAATCATTCGTTTAATCTCATTAAGCGAACTCCGCAGCTTGCTTAAACACAGAATAAATTTATACTATCACAATATTATATAACTAACCACATCAACAAATATTCTCTAAGATGAATCTTGGCAATTGACCATTTACATAAATCTTCAGAGGTTTAAGAATGTGGACTTTACAAGTCGTTTCAAAAAAAGAAAATTGGAGTGCTAAATATAACAATGTATACCGACTTCTCGTATCTTTATAATACGTACAATACTAACATCACAAAATCATAGTTCACATAGGATTACGTACGTACGTATCGAATCGAATTCGCTCCAAGAAAAACATCGACGCTCCAAGAAAATCATCATGGCATTATGGTGATTTGTTCCTACGTCAGGGGAATAATGATTTATTGAACGCAATGGTGAACGCGACTTGAGAAATTTGTAATAAAATATCAGTAAAATAAATGTTATTTTTAAATCATACAGTGGACGTGGAGACATATCCGTCTGATTTACCGTAAAAACTGTTTGCAATACTTCAAATATATGTCATTTACCTAATGTATGCCTATAATCATTTGGTTATTACGTTCCTCTGATTAAAAGTTGACTAATAATTCGAATTCTGTAATCAAATGCAATTAATATCACATTGAAGACCAGAAAAATTACAGTAGCATATTATTTACTTTGGGTTTTAAATTTTAAGTTTTCATTCAAACTTACTACGTTACTTCATAAAAAACATTTTATGTAATACATATTCAATAAACTCAATAGAAAATTATTACCGAAACCCTATATTAGAACAGTTGATCGTCGATTAGAATAACAGTAACAGTTATATTGACCGAACATAATAATAAACCGAATTATTATTATGTTCTTTTATTATTCTTAAATTTGTATCTTGGGTAGAGAAATGTAAGGCATAAGGCAGAATGTGGAGTAATTGTAATTTTTTTAGGAACTTTCTATTTCCAATTAGGAAAATACACATAAAAGTGCTATACCTTTTTATGATAGAGGGAGTCAGGCAGGCTGACGGTCCACTTAATAGAATGTGGCTACTAATATCTGTAAACACAAGGAAAACCGGGCGGATTGCAAGTGCAGTGTAAACAGATACAGATAGGAAAATTGGATCTACCATTCAGCACGCACATACGCACTAAAACACGAACTTCTCCCAACTGGGTTATAACTACAATAACTATACTCAGACGGAAATTGGGCTGTTTAGACGATCTACTTATCCAATTGGCTAACCTTTGATAATTTTTAAATTTAAAATAACTTACAGTCATCCACCTGTTTTGTTAATTTTGTCTTGGATACATTTCTCGTAAGAATTTTACCTTACTTTACCCTCTACCTTACTTACCTTACCCCTAAATTGGGCAGCCTGTCTGTTATTAACCCCTTACAGAAACACATATGTGTGCTGAAGAGTTTCGGTAAATGAGTAAGGGATGTTAGAACAGATTTCCTATCCCTCTCTTTATATCGTTCATCTAATGAAGGTCACCAGCGCATTCGCAACAATAGCTATTTTTGTTTTCACAGTCGAATATAGCCATTTACCATCGTGTGGACAAAAAGATGAATAAATGTTTTAACCGAAGTCGCGGGCAAAAACTAGTAAAACTATACAGTAACTGTTTAGGGAATTGAATTTTAGGCGTATGATAATATTTTTATGGCGCCTCTATTGTAAGATAAAACATCTATTACATGTAAACTCACTTTATTAGAATTCTCTCTCTCTCTCTCTCTTTAAATAATATTGAAAATTCTTCAAAAACCAAAATATTTTTTCAGAATAGTTATTGGGAAAGGCAATTTGCATTTCAGTCAAAATGGGAAACAGACAATTTGGAATTATGTTGTAATAGACCGGAAGCATACGGACAGCGTTTCTTATTAGAGACGATTAAGTTTATATGGAGTAATTAAACAGCAGACATACATCTGTCTGAAACTAACGTCATCAATTGCGTTGCCGTTATAAAATGATCTAACAACGAAGCCAACAAAGAAAGTTAATCAAATATACAAACGACACAGGATGGGGTTATTGTGAAATCTGTTTGTCAACAATCGAGTTTCCGTTAACAAATAGCAGTCTCGTCTCACGTGAACTTCGCCACTTTCCACTTTGCTCACTCTTATAAACATTTCACTTTTTACGACCTCGACAAGGCTCGACGGAATGCCGAAAGCCATCTTCAATTACGTAGCGTTACATAAAATCTGGTTTCGATTGTAAATGTTTGCAAGCACAAATATTTATATGTAAAATTAGTATCTAATTTGGACAATTCATAATTTAATTGCCAAATTACTGAAATATTTACCAAATATCACGTGATCTTCCTTTGATTTTATATGGCATTTATGTAGAATCTATTATAGTTTAATAACTCGTCTGCGTGTGTTTATAAATTACAACTTGTGTTAAAATATTGATTTATAAACTATTTTACTGTAGTTTCATTAAAATCTTTTTAGTGTATAAAGGTCTGTATAATGGTCATTATTAAATTTAAATTTTGTTTAAGTTCAATTCAATTTATACATATTTTTTCTTTAACTTTCTATATCTATCTATCTGGTAGAGCTTGAAATTTCCGAACTACAATCTCATTGATTGTTTTATCTCAACGCCCGATAAAAGACAAACAATGTCAAAGTTAGTATCTTGTACAATATGAAACCAGAAAATAGTCACCTATTATTATTATACTAATGGCGCCCGCGACTTCGTCCGCGTTGGAAAAGAAAAAAGTAGCGTATCCTTTGTCCTGTACGTCTAAATTTTTATCTACCAAGTTTCATGCAAATCAGTTAATTCGTTTAAGTATTATGGAGGAACATACATACATTCAATACCTATACTTACAGATTTATTATTAGTACTAGTTGGCGCCCGCGACTTCGTCCGCGTTGAAAAAAAAAGTAGCCTATCCTGTGTCCCGTACGTCTAAATATTTATCTACCAAGTTTCATGAAATCAGTTGATTCGTTTAAGAGTTATAGAGGAACATACATACTTACATACATACATACATACATACAGAAAAAAATTCTAAAAATCGTCCAATTTAGTTTCAGTATCATGTATATAGCCTATATACACTATTTCTGAAAACAAAGTAAATTACTCCATGACCAACTCCAACAGATTCATTATTAGTATTGATGTATTGAGTATTGATGAAGAAATAAAAGACATAAATAAATGAGCTCCGACAGCAATTACTGAAATAATAATGTCAGTGATGTAAAATCAGTAATCCCACAATGTCATGGCTACACCCATGACGGAGAAAGTAACTCGTAGATCGAGTCAAAGCGTGCGTCGGCACAACAAATACGTTACGTAAGATGCCACCACTATCAGCCAAATTGGCGATAAATGTCAATAATTTTGATGATTCGTTTACTTTACTCTTCATATAACAACGCCTATAAAGTATATTCTGAACGTCTCATAATTATGTGTATTAATTTTTGTTTTAATGAGTTTTCATATCTTCGTGGGCTAACCAATCTTTATAAATTATAGCTAAGATCCAACTCGATCACGTCAGTTTTTTAACAACAAAAAAAACGTATCAAAATCGGTCCATCCATTTGGGAGGTGTACGATGTCACACACACATATACAGATATACCGATCCACATACACATACAAAGATACACAAGCACACAGTTCTTTTGCAACGGGTGTTGGGGTTAAGAAAGACAAAATTGACTTCAGAAATTATTTTTGCTTCGATTCATATCACAGTCACAGGCAAGTTTCGTTGAGAAGAACCCTAATAGAAAGTACGTATATAATCAAAAGCCAAAATATTTGTAAGATACAATACAAAGCTGTGATATATTATTTTATAAGGATAACCGTCATGCAGTTAATCATTTCTAGACTAAAGCAGTATATGACAGTGTCCACGATTTATTGTTTTGTCATCACATCATTATTTACAGCTTGTCATCTAGTTTCAAGAAGCAATTAGGTACTTGTTGCGGAAAACTACGTTCTTAGTCAAGAGTGGAGCAACACCATAATTAAAAACAATTAAAAATAACTGTTACAAATACTTTATGTTCCTACGATCGTGTTCGCAGTCATTGACGACCCTCAGCACCCGCATGCAACTTAACCTAAATATTAAAACAAAAAATAAATTATAACTTCGTGGAAAATGGCCAAGGCTGAATATTGTCGCCATGAATAATTGGTGCCTGCAAGATTTCAGATAATTTGGCTTCCGTTAGATGGAAAAGGGCACCTTATCCAAAATGTCATTCACTCATTCGCTCGTCAATCCATCCAAATAAATCAAATATAACGAGACTAGATACATATCTACTTACCTACTCTGAATAATGTATGGTAGGTATATACCTATCACACTGTATACACAGTAAGAACTTATTTTGTTTGTACACCGAGACTACGATTCAAAAAAAAATCTTTCACCAATTCCAATTTTGAAATTCCAGACGGCTAAATGTTTCAAGCGGGCGAATCCGCGGACAGCAGCTATATAAAAATAAAAATCCGACGTATTAACTAAATTTGGCCATTTTGTAATTAAATACTTTGTGCAACCGGTTTCAGCTTATTCATAATAAGAATTAAATTCATTTTATGTCCACCACTTACTTGGTTTGGCTCAGCTGTGTAATCGTTATAACTAAACAAACAGCTGTGTTGCATTTTTAAACCTTTGTGCAATTTATGCGTTTATTTGTACCATTTACAGCAATATTCATGGTGCTTGGACTAACTTTATTTATGTTAAGGTCAACTGGTCGACAGACATGCTGACGGTCCACTTGATGATATGTGGCTACCGTCGCCTTCAACACAAGAAACATCACAGGGTGCTGCAAGTGCGCTGCCGACCATAGAAGGATTAATTCATCAAGACAACAATATTAATGAATACATCAAGATTGGTGTCTTTATTAATTTTTTAGCAAAAATAATTAATTTTAAATCTGAAAGTATTTTATTCTTCTAAGGGCCTATTTCACCAACTACAACTAAGTTACTTTTGGAAATAATTTTATGTTTTATTACATTATGCACTCGGTTTAGTGCATCCTTCGATAGGCGATTTTTTTTTAAATTATTTTCTTTTTAATGTTTGAGACTTTTACCGTACAAACAAAGGTATATCAGCTCCTCTATCCCCGGTTACTGGTGACTTTAAATGACAGTTTGGCCTACTTGACGTTTGTAAAAGAGGCGCTAAGGGCCTATTTCACCAACTACAAGTAAGTTACTTTTGAAAATAATTTTATGTTTTATTACATTATGCACTCGGTTTAGTGCATCCTTCGATAGGCGATTTTTTTTAATTATTTTCTTTTTAATGTTTGGGACTTTTACCGTACAAACAAAGGTATATCAGCTCCATTATCCCCGATGACCGGTGACTTTAAATGACGATTAGCCTACTTGACAGATGGTGAAAGAGGCCCTTAAATAAAATAATTTCGCTACTTTGCAGTATAATTAAGTTTTCCTAAAATAAAATTTTACAAAAAAAATGTTTCGTTTAACATAAATCTATAATTTCTCTTCACATTTATTTTCACTAAGGAGGTACTTAGGTACTTATAAATAAAAACAGAATTCTCTTTGATTAGCGTGGCCCCATTCAGTAGTGGGTAATTTACTTTAATGACTCGTACTTATTGAACTGGAAAATTATATTTCCGCCACCAAGGGACGCTACCATTTCTTAGAAAAGTAGATATTTAAAATTACCTTTAAAAATACCGAGTCATGAAAAAATTATGCATCCCTACTACTAAAAATATGCCTCCTATTCTTTAACTTCTTTAATCACAACTAGTAACTAATTCAGCAATAAATAGCTCTGTAAAAAACAAACAGCATCACAATATACTTTATAAAAAATATTATAGAATACTTCAGAGCTGGATACACAATTTGTTAAGTAAATTTTTTTAAGTTGACATATAACAGACAGGCTAAAATTCCACTTGATGGTAGGTGGCTACCGTCGCCTATAACACAAGCAACCGCACAGGTGCTACAAGTACGTTGCCGATCTCCGGAGCATTACTCACAAACCTAAAAACAACTCTCATCCTGTTATTTCTGGTTACTGCCTCCATACGGGATGCCCAAGTATGAATGCGAAACGCAGTATGCCCTGCCACTACTTTACAAATCCAGACCCTGAATCGAACCCGCGAGCCCTGAGACAGAGCTCTAAAGACTCATCCAACGGACTCTTCATGCCTTTAAATAAAAGCAGTCCTGCTATTATTTCTCTTACGTTTCCACTGTCCTTCCCTAGTCCGTTACCCTTTATCAAGGTCGGCAGCGCACTAGCATCCCTGAGTTGTTTGTTTACAAACGACGATAGGACAGCAAGTCGACTGTCGACCTTTTTTATCTATAAAAAGCAGCTATTTTCATAAAAAGTATAAATTCATATAAACGTGTCAAATTACGGAATTGTTAACAAAATTTATGACAACGCGTGTTGCTTTAAATTATGTCCAATAAAGTTTATATCCTTATTTATTATAAAACAAAGTCCTCCACCGGGTCTGTCTGTCTGTTCGCGATAAACTCAAAAACTACACCGACTTTCATGCTGTTTTCACCAATGGATACAGTGGTTCTCGCGGGCAGCAGCTAGTATATAATAATTTGGTTAATAACATAAATAAAAATATAAATAAAATAATATAACTATATTGACAAATGCGAGCAGTCATGTTAGTCATAATGATAAACGTACCATTTTGGTAGATCTAGAAAACAAGTAAGCGAATAATTACTGTACAAATATGACGAAGCGAGACGCGACCCAGTTCCGTCTGGACGAGCGTGTCGCCCCCTCTCTGACCATATTGTTTTAACCTCACCGGCTTTCTTCGTTTACTCTTGTGTGTGCGTGAATTATGAGAGCAGTGCGCATTCAACAAACACTGTGCACCAATTTCACTGTTTTCTAACAAAAGCGAAACGCTTCTGGATTGTTTTCCGCGTAGGTACAATTCGTTCAAACTACATCACTTATGATTAAAACAATGCACGAGACGAGAACGCTGCACATTGTTTCAAAATATAGTCTCTTGAAATGTATTTTTTATGTGTGACGAATAGGATGTTAGATACAGATCTAACACCAAGACAAGGTACAAGTAGTTACGGCTTCAAAAATAACGTTTGTTTTACTTAATTTAAAAGTACATTTGCTACTGAAATTTAGCCCGCAGATATGAAGCGATAATATATAATTCGATCATTAGCGTTGTTTATTTGTTGTCGAACGACACACTGACCCACATATCTGATGCTAATCGCGCGTAACAATACACAATACACTTTGCGTGCGTGAACGTAACCATATTTTGATATTGCATTTCTCTCATGCGTATTCATTTTTTAAGAAATAGAGATTGTTGCTTCTTCATTGCTCTCGTAGACGCTTTTCGAGTTTTTTTTTCTATTTTCTCTTTTTTCTATTACGATTAAATAATCCTTCTACATTTAATTGAAATATATACATCATAGCAATAATTATAATCGGTCATTTAAAATAAACCTCGATTTTTGCCGTTAAATTTTTAGTAAATTTTAACTTTCTAGGATATTAAGTTCGGTATGTAAAATTATTAGACTGCAGTACCTAGTTAAAACTACTATATAACAAAGGATATAGGAGTCATACTGAGTATAAATAATATAGGAAGTAAATGCTGAATAATCTAAATAGCAATTTTTAACAAAGGTCTATTTTGATAGGGGCGTTGAAACAAAAACG
This sequence comes from Synanthedon formicaeformis, assembly GCA_945859745.1. Lineage (NCBI taxonomy): Eukaryota > Metazoa > Arthropoda > Insecta > Lepidoptera > Sesiidae > Synanthedon > Synanthedon formicaeformis. The sequence continues at coordinate 8,568,070 of OX243955.1, read as the reverse complement.
GTAGGTACATAATATTTGCCCATGGAGGTTGTGTGGGAACAGTAGTTTCGTAACACCTAGTAGGTACTCGTATCTACATATTATTATCTAGTGATGATTGCAACTGGAACACGAACCACACAGTTCCGTACCGTCGTCGAGACGTTTTGTGCTCTGTTTCACCTTCGCTATTATGCTGTCCTGTCCGACATCTGAACAGAGATAGTTTCTAGTTACCTATACCAGTGTTTAAATAAATATGGAATACTCGTACTCTGCTATGATTCTCAATCACAGTAGCCACGACCATCGAAATAATATCTCTTTGCGATTAAATATGAAGTTACTCGTAGTAAGACAAAATAAACTACGTCATACTAATAAAATATGGAAAATTATTAATTGCATATCAAATAAAATAATCACCTATCAATTTATTTTCATCATTTATATACCTTTTTACATCAAATAACTTATTTTACTACAAATAAACTTTTATGGTAACTACAAATGTTGTTTTTATAAATAGATTTTGTCTAAAGTTTGCAGCATTATTGCCATTAAGTAAAATAACAAAATCCATTATTATAATAAAGTTTACAAAGATTCTATTATGGCAAGTGGGGGCAAGCCTCTCTCTGCGTCAGAGGCCCATCACTATGATTAACACTATCATATTTAATATGTTTTTGAAGCTTGTGAAAATCTTCACACAAGTTTCGCAAGTTTCTCATAATATGTTTTCCTTCATCGTTAAATCATATGTTATTATTTGTTTATTTTATTAATTGATTAAAAATATTTCAAGAGGTTTTACGTATATTTCTTGACTTTTGACGTCATTTGCCGACGCACTCAGCTGTTTTCACAAGAGAGCGAGGCTCAATCGTCCCTGACCTACATCATCTCTGGGAAATTGGGTCGAACGGGACAAGGACTTGAAATACAACCTCCGTGCATTCTTCTCTTTACCTGCACATCTTGTGAATATCTTTTACTCTAAGTTATGTACTAGCTGACGCCCACGACTTCGTCCGCGTTGAAAAAGAAATAAGTAGCCTATCCTGTGTCCTGTACGTCTAAATGTTTATCTACGAGTACCAAGTTTCATTAAAATCAGTTAATTCGTTTAAGTTTTATGGAGGAACATGCTTACATACAATACCTACACTTACAGATTTATTATTAGTATTGATTCATTGATTGATGACGATTGATGATTGATAACACAATATTAGTGGTTAAAGTATAAATTTGATTTATTTATTTAACAGGCTTTTTATTTTACATAGTTACTTCAGTTTATATTTCCTCAAATTTCACATTTCTTTTGGAAAAATTGAGTACAATTTGTGTTGAATTTTCAGATACAATTTACAAATCTACTTCTAAGAAAATTAATAGAAATAGAACTAATCAAATTGAATTTATGGAGGAAATGTTAAACGTACTCTTACATTATTGAAAATTAAAAAAAAAAACTGTTTCAAGACTAATGTTTATTATCGTATTATGTTTACGAAATTCTGTATAAGCCATAAAACCCAAAATGTATTCTAGTCATAATCAATACTAATAATAAATCTGTAAGTGTAGGTGTTGAATGTTCCTCCTTAACTCTTAAACGAATTAACTGATTTATATGAAATTTGGTAGATAAACATTTAGACGTACAGGATACAGGATAGGCTACTTTTTTTCTTTTTCAACGCGGACGAAGTCGCGGGCGCCAGCTAGTATGCAACATAAAGCTATTTTTACAAAGAATCGCGGTTACCCGATTTTCAACATGACAAACATTGTTCCCAGCTACGTATCTACATGAATTATTATTCGTTATAACAGCGAGTAACATACAGCCTATGTTACTCGCTGATAATATAGCTTTCTATATATGAAAGAATATTTAAAATCGGTCCAGTAGTTTTTGAGTTTATCCATTACAAAAATAAATACAAAAATCAAATCTTCTCTCTTTATAAAATTAATATAGATAATAAGTACAATCGTTTGCTATAACTCCGTAATACAGTAAACTTTAGAAACAGTGAAAGGCTTTGTGTAATTGCAACTTTATTATTTAACTTATGTAATTATATTGAATGACGTGATCGCCGATACCCTATAATACTAACCTAATTAGGCTGGCCACTTATAAGTCTTCTTACTCACGAGATCACATTAACAGCAGTTATATACTTATATTAGAAATTGTGATTTTCATAAGAAAAACACTCCTATGAAAACAGTATATATAAGCGTTTTCAGGAACGACGTTATTTAAAAACTAAAAATGCGACATAATTCTTAAAAAAATATCAAGTAACGAGAGTGCAGTTTTTTTTATGTTAATGTCGACAGACAGGGTGACGGTCCACTTGATATGTCGCCTATAACACAAGCAACACCACAGGTGCTGCAAGTGCGCTGCCAACCATAGTGGGATTAAATTGGTATAGGAAAATGAGCTCTGGCCTCTCTTACTCACACACCGAAACGCAACAGCACATATGCTATTATTTCACGGTGGTCTTCTGTAATGGGGTGGCTACTGTCGCTAAACAGGCTGCCCAAAATGACTGCGAAACACAGTGTGCCCTGCCATTACTTTCTAAATCTAGACCAGAGCCGACTTTAAAAAGTTCATTTCTATAGTTGACCCTACCGGGAATCGAACTTGAGAGCCCTGGCACATAGCGTTAAGGCAAGCACCCTAAACACTTATTCAAAAAATTGTCACTTATGGTCAAAAACGTAAAAATTTTTTGACGATGTTTATCTTAGTTCTCTATTTGACCTTCGAAATGGTCAAAAAAATTTAAAAAAGTAGAAGTTAAAAAAAACTTACCAATAGTTTTTAATATCTGAAGATCGTCTAATTCATACTCTTTTTCCTCCTCGGAGTACTCCGATTCAGTGGTAGTGGACTCCTGCTCTTCAGTCGAGGAGGAAACAGAGAGAGACCTCACATCAGAGCTCAACTCTGAACTACAGTCCCGCACCAGCTTTGCACTTGCCATCATCATGCTTACGTCCCAAAATTTCGGTTACAAATACTTTTTTAACACTATAAATAATTTTCGATCATTACTACTGCGGTTTACAAATGAGAATTTTGTAAAAAATTATTTATTTATTAACTGCTCTATTTCAGTTATTTGTATTTATTTTACTTTTTTAATTAAAAATATTATTTTGATTCCAGTTTTTCCGCGCTCACGAAATCAAACTACATATATCTGACCTCGCGACACGTCCTACGCCCGACGCAGTTGCGTTCTTACTGGCGTCTAGCCGCGAGCGAGACGAGACTCGACTCTCGCCAAGATCACAAAATGGAGCAATGATATTCCGCATCGACTGCACTGCGCTCGGCTGTACCATATGGTCTCTAAACGCGATTGTACTTATTTATTGCATTGGATTTTTATTTGTCTTCAGAAGAATAGCGGTCGGATAAGCAGACCAAAACACTGCAAGCAGGCATTTCCGGCTATTGTTACCTGCTGTAACTCTAAGTAAGTATAAAACAGGGACTTGAAAAAATGTATTTACTGCAATCTTTGCCCCATATTTGCCCATCTTCAGCTTATAAAATGACGGGAATTTATTTTATGTGAAATATTTAGAGAACTCTATTCTAATAAAATGTCCAACAAACCTTGGGATGAATTAACCCCAGATTTATTAGTTAATTAATTACTATAGCAAAACATCACAATTTTTGAAAGAGCAATTATTTTTTCTTGTCAGTTTTCTTTTCAATATTACGAATATTTTGAGGATGACAAAAATTTTGTAAAAACTTACTCATATAATAAATAACTCATATTTTGAAATAAACTACTTTTGGGATCACATATTTAAAAATCAACCAGAAATAAAATACAATATTATTTTAAGCTTTTATTATGCTTTTATTTAATAATTTATCGTTTAAGAAAATACTTCATATTCTAAAACAACATATACATACAATTGTGACTGGGTATAAAAAAACAATACCTATTACAGTGTCTGTACACATAGACAGAGATGGAATCAACATATTCATTAATTAAATTAAAATATATTTAAAACGATTATTTATACAGCTTACAAATTTACATATCATTAAATTAAACTTTGACGTCAATAACGAAAAGCAAACCAGAGTGCGTAGCCACTGCCAATGTGTTATGGTGTCTACCGTAGGAAAGGCAAAATGCCATAGAAGTCACGTCGGCCAATGGGAAACGTTCATGGTTCGAACTCCAACCGTTTGTCTTGCTCAATATTAAATCCTCGGCACCCTGAGAGACAAGCAGTGGACGGTGGTCATCAAACAAGTTCTCCTTTCAAATACTACTTACTTCTATTTTATACATAATGTACAAAAAATTGTGCATTCATTTTGTAACAGCTTTTACCCGCGACTTTTTCCGCACCCCTTTTTCTTAGGTCAAAACATTTATTCAGTATTTTTGCTGATACATTTTTGTAAGGCATTGAATATTTTATTTTTAAATAGAAAAAAATCTAAACTTTTTATTTTTATTTAAAAAAAAAATCACTCTCTGGAGTAGTTTGAAGCTTGCCTAGAAAATTTCATCATAATCGGTTGAGCGGTTTCGGAGTCCATGGGTAAAAATCGTATTTGTTTGTTGTCGAGTTTGTTTGTTTGTTTGTTTGTTTGTTTGGTTGTACGCGCTAATCTCAGCAACTACTGGTTCGAATTGAAAAATTCTTTATCGAGGAAAGCTATAGGCTATAGAGAACGCGGACGAAGTCACGGGCACCAGCTAGTATGTAATATATAGAATTTTAGATTATTCGACTGACTAGTTATTGGTGTTTTATTGTTCTAATTTCCATACAATTGTTAATAACTACATAGGCGGTGAGTGAGCAAACAACCGAACCTCGAAGTTCGCACAAGGAACCGCATGCTCACATTTTTCTTTACGTCCGTAAAATTAGTTATAATGTAATGCTTCACTCACTTATCAAAACATATATTTCCAGTTGACTTAAACTATGAAATAGCAAGACGCAATGTCTAGCGCAATTTGCATAATTATTGCATCATTCAATCAATTCAATTAATCAAAACGATACCGTAATATTGATCAATTGACACTGAAAATTTATATTATTAAAAATAAAATAGGCTAAGGTTTCACCGAAAAACCAACCTTTGCCTAATAATTCCTAACATAAGCTAGCCTTTCCTTTAACAATCGTTGAAAACAATTGATATTTAAAATTCTCTTTGTCTCAAAAAATATGTAATATTATGACTTTAAAAATTTACCAAATCAAATATTTTATTGTAAAATCATAATTTTGTCCGATTTTCTATAAAAATATGATGTCAATGTCGCTTACCTTATCAGGCGTGACAACGCCAAACTCCACGCCGTACCTGCTGATGGCGTCCTCGTAAGTGGTGGGTTCTATTGTAGAAGTCAGCTCATCTTTCAATACATTTATTTTTCGTTTTTTGGTCAGTGAAGTCATTTGAAGCATTCCAAGGATCTGGGGCAATATGAATAGGATGATACATTTATTTTGTGTTACAATTTTCAACTTTCACGAGATCCAACAATATATACTGCGTTTATTTAAGTATTTAATCAGATGGTATAGAATCCGTCTGACTATACATAGAGACGGTAGGGCCAAATAATGTAATTTTCAAAATTGCCAAACAAAAATACAATTTCTTCTCTCTTTATAGTAATTGGTACTAGATGAAAACGGATTGGAGACCTGTCTGTGCTGATTGGTGGCTGCGGGGTGAAGAGCGGCTGCGCGCAGTAAAGGCGGCGTGTAGAGCGCAGCGACGCCGCAGCGGGCGCAGGCGCACCACGCGCTCACCGATCCCAGACGCCGCCCCATGCCCCACCACTCCACTTCGTTCACACTCTGGTTCACTACAACGGGAACACTCCATTAATGGACGAAATACACGATCAGTCCATCGCGTCAAATTGACTGACGGAAAACCAAAATTTGATCGTGAATGATAAAAACTGATGGCTTGATGTCAAACACTGGATTTCAAATCGCGCCGTTGCGTCACTTCAGTTCATCGCGCCAACTGATCGTGAGTGTAGAAACCAAGGAGGATAGAAATGTATTCTATCCTCTTTACTACGCAGTGGTATCTTGCCGCGCTTCCGAATCAGAGTCATGTCGTTTGGAGCCACGTCAAATGATTGATCGTGTATTTCGTCCATTATGTTCATTAATCTACTCGTATTATGCAACAACATTCAAACGCCTGTGTACGGGTACGGTTTATCACCGTACATTGATTTTATATTGCTTTCATTTTAAGGCACGTATTGATGTGCACTTTGATCGCGACCCAGATTATAATATTTCAAAAGTGAGACATACCGATGCAATATGTTTAATTTTTATTTACTTAGTGTTCAATCAAACTATATCCATTACGTCGGTCGCCGAAGAAATAAGGCTCACGGAGGCGCTCTCATCGACAGGTGGCAGAGAGCTTTGACTTGTCAACAAACTGGAGGTGGCCCCACTTTGAGGAACTACTTTAGATATTTAATGGTGTGTTAATATTGTAAAAAAATCCAGCAGTGGCTGATGATGAGTAAGCCTTTCGTGAAAAATTATCTAGCTGATGGTGAACCGCATCAAAATCCGTTGTGTTGGTGTTTCGGAGGAGTTAGCGGATATACAAACAGACAGGCAGACGCGGAAAACGACTTCAATAATTTATAGTACATATGTGAGGATATAGAAGGTGAACTGACTGAGCGCATCGTCCCCGGAGACAACAACGGCGGGCCAGTGCGACATGAACCCAGCGCGGCCGGCGCACGTGTGCGAGTGCACTCGCGCCAGCGTCACGCCCGCCGCCGATCGCGCCGAGCACACGACGCCGAGGTGCGACGCCGCGCAGTACGCGCCCGCGTACGTCTCTGACGCAGCGCGCGGGAACACGTCCACACCTGCGTACACAATCCATACTTTTTCTGACTTTTTTTTCATGTTAAGGTCTACATGGTCCACTTGATGATAGGTGGCTACCGTCGCCTATAACACAAGCAACACCACATGTGCTGCAAGTGGTGGGATAGGAAAATGGGCTCTGGCATCCCTTACTTAAGTCACTCGCCGAAACACAAAGGTCTTCTGTGAGTGGGTGGTTACTGTCATTTATTCAAAAAATATATTTACTGTTAAAATAGAAAAAAAGCCTGATGGTAAACAGTCACCGAAGTCTGTGAACTCTTGCAACACATTACCCCTAAAGAGGGAAGAGTCTAATATTATGTAAGTTGATAGTCGTCTACGAAATATATTAGTGTGTGAGGATATAATATTGTGTAAACTTTTCATAGATTTAATAAAAGCCTACAACACTTTGAAAATCAACAGATTGTGCCAATTAACATTCCTTGGATAATCAATTCATATGAATTCATCGATCTTTCATAAATATATCGAGAGACATCTAATTTCTTATCAATGACATACCTGTTATACTAGAGGCTACGGGCCGCTCGTCGTGATAGGGATATATTATGGTGATAGAATCCTCTTCAGACCTGAGCAGCGGAGACTCAGTATATAAATCGTAGAACGCCGTCGAACCGTCCGAGTAGCCAACCACAATTAAACCGTGGCCTTTTTGCTACAAATTCATACAAATTATATTATTCCAGTCACATTGGACATAATAAAAAAATATCACTTAATATTTCGTGAATCATCTTTTTATTGATCTTTGGATTTATCTTTAATCAAATGAACGTAAGCATTGACACCGATAATATCATGAGCAAGGCGAAATTCAACAAAGGACTCACCGTTGACCAACATATTGCAGTGGCTTGATATTTTTTTCGTTCGCCAGCGGACATTCTTAACTGCACAACGGGTTTTAATTTAAAATATATATGATCACTGAAACAATATAATATTAACTGATGAAACTTTTAACTCGGCTGAAAAAGGACTGAAAAAAGAAACAAGCAGAAAAGTGTATAACCGAAAATTTGAAGTGGCACTTTATTATTATGATGAAATTTTATTATAATTATGACACTGGACACATTACACACGCCTATGGCGAAAACAAAGTGCACACCTCGCCTAAAAAAGTTTTCACTTTAATTAAATAATATTTTAATAGAAATCAATTTTAAAGTACTTACTTCATTTTCATCGTATGCGGATGAGGTACTGAGAAGATATAAGCGAATCCGTTTGAACAGGCCACGGCGAGTAATCCGAGCCGCGTTTGGTCGCGAGCCCCTGAAGGACACCAACACATGTCCCACACTGTGCCATAGTCATGAGACAAGCACAGCGACAGTCGCGGCTCTCTGAAAGGATCGTACTTCAATGTGACTATTCAGTCTCTCTCACATAATCACATAGTCACAGGTGCGTCAACAACACGCCGTCCATGGACGTTGCTTATAAATATTGTATTGGTATTCTTTTCAGATTGTTTAGATGTCTTGTTAGCTTCTTAATACAAAAGCTAAGTCAATCCTGTCCGCTTGATACTGAGTGGAACACGATGGGATGATTGTGTGTTCACTATAGTCAAACTTTATCGAGGTAAGAGAGATGAAAATGAAGAAAGGAGGTTTGAATGGTGGAATGGAGTTGCTTGAACGTGTTTTATAATGCTTTCATCTTTAAGCTTAGCACTCGTTTTGGATTGGTTTGAAAGCCAATATATTGACATGCTGTATGTTTTCCAGATGCCTGTTTACATTAATACAAACGCATTTTAAGTTGCAAATGATATAAATAGTGGCAGAAAGCTTAAAAATAGTGAAAGATGTTGGGTAGCACTGAGAAAGTTATTTAAAGGGCAGGAGCCTATATATGTAAATTATGTGAACGTGATTTACTTTACGTTTTCTTCAAATATCTATAAAAAGTTTGACGTATTAGGTAAATAAAAAAAGACTAACGTGATGAAGTCACCGAAATCCCACAACTGTATGGCGCCCGAATGAGCCGGTGTGTCGTGCTGTGCGTAGCGCGGCGTGTCGGCCGTTCTGTGAGTCGCCACCGCCAGTACGTAGCTCTGCGTCCCTTCCCCTTCCGCTTCCACTTCCTCCTCAGCGCCCTGCACCGCTACCGGCGCCCACGCCACGCGTTGAATGCAGCCGCCCGTGAACAAGCTCAATCCTAGCGACATCGATAACAATATTTTCAAATCTACTCTCCGTATAAATTTTACTCGTATTTCATGCTAGCAACCCATCGCGACTTACTGCAAAAGTTTTTAATTTCTACACAAGAATCCACAAAATTTACGGGATAAAAATTAAAATCGTGCCAAAATCGGGATAAAAAGTAAAATCGTGCCAAAATCAAGTAAGTGCTTGGTGATAAATTAAAAAAAAAAGACCTTATTTTTAAATATCTGTGTACACAGTTCATAATATCTGTATTGCATAGATTATGGCTTTTCACGTTCGTATGTTCAAGAATACTGCATTGAATAACTGAATCTCTATTTTTTTAATTTTATTACCACATTTTATTAAATTAGGTGTGATAATTATTTTTTTCACTTTTTAATTAAGATATAAGTATTAATATTATATTAAAATTAGTATGTATTATAAACACTTTGAGCTATTGTGTCTGAAGTATAGTGAATTTTATTATTTCTTTATAATAAATGTTCATTTGTGTAACTGTTATAGTGTTTTCTTTGCATTTTGAATAAGAGGAATAAAGTTTCACACATACCGTATTTATCACTAACTTCAAATCTCTTGTAAGTAATCCAATCTGTATTCAAAAACTTCACTTTACAAGAAGATTCTAATTGTGGCAAATAATTCGATATTTGATCGTCCGGTACCATCTCATATTCACAGGTTCGCCAGTTTTCGAAAAGAGTTTCAGATGCAATATGCAATCTTTCACTGAAATTTAGACAAAAAAATCATTAGTATACAGCAATCAGTGAACTAAACTCACCAAATAATTTTTATTTTATTTTATAATTTGCTAAAATATTATTATATTTAAAGGAACAGAAAATTATTTGAATTTCAATACTCACGAGTGCATTTTTTAAACTAATTTAATAACCACCCTTCTCTTCCATTACATTTCGTAAAATGTACGAAAGACAACAAATATTATACATCAATATATCTTTGATTATTATTTTTTTGTAACGGCAATACCATAGTTTAAACCTTAATATATTAAAAGCAACCAACAAAACTGTTCTGTACTTACAAATCTTCTACACTTTGCTTCAGATATGAATTAAAGTTGTTTACTCTAAAAGGTATTCTTTCAATTCTCGAACCAAGTGCTGCAAAAATAAAATATAAAATAAAGAAATAAAAAAAATCTACTTCCTTTAATTACAGTAAAATTTAAAAATAAAATATTATTAGAAGCGTTAATAATATTAATGTGACTGTAGTAGCAAACATTCGTACTTACAAAGACCTAAACGTTTATACAATTATACTAGTATAAGTTGACATATATGTTATGTTGAACGAATTATAATTTTGGATGAAAGCCTTAAATAATTACCGCTGGTATTATTTCGTTTTTTAAATAAATAACGGCAGACAGGCTAGTATATGGGTTATTTGACAATCACCATTAGTGCTTCAAGTGCGCTGCCGACCGTAGTAGGATTAAGAATAGGAAGGGATAGATAAATGGGCTCTGGCATTCCTTACTCACTCACCGAAACACAACAGCACACGTGCTATTATTTCACTGTGGTCTTCTGTAAAGGGTGCCGCCAGACGGGCAGCCCAAACTACTGCGAAATACAGCGTGCCCTTTTCCACAACTAAATTGTGTCTTCACACATTCCACAAAGCACCTTCTAGTTCCACAGTAAGTAACTATAATGCTTGTATTATGGATACCAGACAGTTGATATACCACATAGATTACTTTTTTTTTGTAAATACATACATATTATAAATACAAAACATCCATGACTCAGGTATAAAGGTAAAATGTTAACACATAAACATTCGCCCCTAGCGGGATTCGAACCCGCGACCGTTTGGTTAACAGCTAGGGGGTTACTAGCCACTAGACCAAACGTGTCGTCAAAGGTAAAGAGATACTCACAAGTCTTTTCAGGGCCGCGTTTCCTTTTATGAACCACGACGGTCTCCTCCTCGTCGGAAACATTAGAGTCGACATTGGATTCATCCGACTCCTCCTTGGACTGATTCTCTAAATGGTTAAAGTTGTCTGATGCGCTCCCTTCTGAATCGCTCATGTTTTCGTTCCGACATTCGTGGTCCTTGAATTCTTGTTCGTCGTCGGTGCCAAAACGACACACGGGACATTGGTGCGCAAACTATAACAATTTTCAATGTCAATAGAAATAAACACTGAAACTTCTCGTCTATGGCTATCGTAAACATACTCGTTCGGACGTGTGATTTGCTATTTACGAGTGTTCAGAAGATAAGTGAATTGATGTACGAGTATCTATAATGAGTTTGGTGACCATTCAAAGCGTTTTAGTAAAAAATGAGGTTGAACGTTAGAAAATACTATTTACGGGAAAAATACATGATTCGTGAAAGACATGTGTTTTCAAAAATATTACTAGACGAACGCGCAAACTTTGGAACAAACTGCCTTCTCATGGTTTTGAGTCTGACAGGTGACGGTCGCCACCTACCACCAAGTGAATCATCGGCCGTTCTACCGTCCTTTATTATAAGAAAATGTTATATTATTGTGTAATCCTGTTTTTATATTGTCAAAATTTTATTAGAGTAGTTACTCTGACAATTGCAAAATAAAAAAATTAATACCTCAGAGTTTCCAGATTTGTACTTTTTGATAACGCCGAGTGCTCTGAAAAAAAAAATCAGCAACTTTCAGCACATGTAGCGTGTTTGAGCTCAGTGGAAAATCGGTGGTTAATTTATAATTTTAACTATAACGTGCTTAAGAATGGAACATACTTGGCGGCGGCGCGACGTCCGGCTTGAGGCGTGATGACGTCATCGTCCTGCTCGGTCGCCCTCTTTTCCGCTTGCAGCTTCTTTCGCTCGCGCGCCTCTTCCTGGTCTCTGTGGAACCTCATGTGCGGCGCTTTGTATATGTGCAGTATCTTGTTATTGCACACTTCACACGTCATCTTGTACACTTCACACTCCTGTTGGAAATTGGCTATTTGACAAGATTTAAAATATACTACAAATTGTGGTTATCCTATCAGAAAATAGCACAAAAAACATACGTCACTTCATTTTAAGCTAAATTATGTATATTGATTGCGACTGATTGTAGTTCTTTACTAGTTGTAGTTGTTTACTAGCGTGTGACGAATACGTATCGAAGACCAGCGCCATTACAGAAACAGCGTTTTTGGCGCGGTTTTGGAAATTTGAACTAACATTAATTTTTATTAATAATACAGTAGATCTTCCGGAAATATCAATGTAGTGTAATTATTATGTAATAAAGAATAATTTAAAACGATTTTCTAAAATTTGTCAAATAGCGGATTACAGCGTTTATTACTTAAATCAATACATGTTGTTAACGTCTGCTATTTGTGTTGACTGAAGTTGATTGATTAAGGCGGAAAGTATATAGTAAAAAGTTCGCTGTAACGTTGCAAAAAGAGTTGCTCATTCATTCAGATTCATTCGGTGAAATCGAAAAGGTATGCTATTGAATGATACTAAAAAGGGAACAGCCAGTTGAACGAACGCGTTCGCGAAGAGAGGTCGTCGTCGTATGTTGGCACATCTTATATTTGGAATTACATCGGTATTAATATACATCGGTATTAATATTTACTTCGGGTATTAATATACCCGAAGTAGAGGGTGCTAACAATATAATGAAATCGTAAACGAGCCCTATCCGTACATTGAATATTTTCAATGTACGGATAGGGCAAAAAAATAGTTTTTAGAATTGAATTGAACACTGAATGTTATTTCACGTAATTTGTTCTTTCTAATCGGTTTACAAACGCAAAAAACTCAGGCTTACAATCAATGAAAAAATATTTAAAATAGCATTAGTACCTACCTCTTCAGTTTTGCCACAAGTTATCACATGGGCATAAAATCCCATCGCAGACGATCTTGACATGCCACAACTTTTACAAACAAAACTCTTATGTCTTCTGTATTCTTTTAAATATTTGTTAACTACTTGCGGATTATTAACATCCTGCAAACAAAAGAGATCACTTTAACAAGAAAGTAATAAACAACAAAAAAAAATTATTGTAAATTTAAAAAATAATATACCCACTATTGGAATCTCGCCCACTATCCAAGCAACATTATAATGTTCCTCAATTGAATGTTTCTCCCAATCCTGGGGCAACACCTTCTTATGGCAAACGGCGCATTCGAAGATATCTGAGTACAAAAACAAAGGCACGAAATTTCAATAAATTTGAAGCTTTTTCTGCTACCCCAGACCTAGTTTCTAAAGGGTAAAATGTGAGGTTTTATATTTTATATTTTACATACAATAGTTTTACGGAAATGCATTACCATAATAATAAAGAAATGCTATGACCGATGCATGTGGGAAGGTAGTTTGTTGTATCACAAAGAACTTGATAGGATAAAAGGTTAAAGGGTAAGGGAATGTGCTGCTATTTTATATTACTATTTGTTAGCGTCTGCTATTTATGTCGACTGAAGTTGATTAAAAAGTGCTCTGTGACGTTTCCCATGTTTCCCAGTTTCTGACTGTGAACGCTATGTACTAGTTGTTACTTGTTTGAGTCTTTACAGGTGAAAGCCTATCTAGAAAAGCCTATTCTATCTTTTGAATGCCTATAATCCGATACACAAAATGTTGATGATTACATACTCGGACAATGATTTATAATAAAATGTTAACACAACATCTAACCCGCGGCACAACACACCGATACTAAACTACTACTTGCGATATTTAGCGTCCTTTTTAGCAAACTCTTATTTTTCCATAACTGTGTAGTGGTGAGTTTAAGGGTCTCGTTCGGTCATTTTGAATTGCAGGCACTCTACTCACCTCTTTTTTTAACGTTAACATCATAATTGAATTCCACGTCGAATGCAGCCTTACACGTGGCTATATGTTCCAAGAAGGACTTGACGTACCTCCGTTCAACACCACACTTAATGCATATCAACTTTCCCAGCTTACACATCAACACGGATAGCCGCTTGGATACTGCGTCATTGTCGTTTATATCCTGGAAAAATTGAATGAGTGGTTAGACGGGTGAATGCCTTAACGCTCTGTTACAACAGGGTTTCGGGGTTCGACTCCCTGCAGGGTCAACTTTAAAAATAAACTTTTCAAAATTGGCTCTAAAATAACAGCACGTGTGTTATGTTTCGGTGAGTGAATAAGGGATGCCAGAGCTCATTTCCCCAGTCTCTCATCCTTAGGCTGGTTTTCGTGTCACGCCGACCGTCAGCGCCGACAGGCCAATATGTATTGGGTGCTATGAAGCGTTTTAGGGTAACGCCGACCGCTCAGTGCTGACGAACGTCAACGCCGCTGACTCTCAGCTCCGAACGCCGTCCACGTGACGCGCCTCTGTCTTCAGTGAGCGTTTTCGTGTCGTGCCGACAGCACGCCCTGGCACGCCCCGACGAGTACAATCATATATTGGCCAGTCAGTGCGAAACGAAAACAAGCGCTGACGATCAGCGCGAAACGAAAACGAGCGCTGACGATCAGCGCGACACGAAAACCAGCCTCCCTGCTGTGGTCAGCAGCTCACTTGTAGCATCTATAGCAGGGGTGGCCAACCTGCGGCTCGCGAGCCACATGCGGCTCTTTGAAGGATTATTCGTAGCAGCCAGACGTATGTTCCAAAACTTTTTCATATCGCTTGACGTTTGGATGACAGCTGGCCGTCGATTTGGCTGCCATAACTGGCTGCGCAACTAGTGGGCGATAAGCCTTACTATTGATTCGATAAAGTTAAAATATTTTATTGAATATTTTAAATTGTCACTTGATTTTTTCTGAATCCATTTGAAATTAACATAATTCAAGGTGAGTTTTCCATTTCCAATATAATTGACCCAAAGAGCATATATGGAGAATTAATAGAGATGCAGGATGATCAAGCTCTACAATTAAAATATAAGTCCAAGTCGATTGCTGAATTTTGGAAATTTGTACCAGAATCGAAGCATCGTGAATTAAAAAAGGCTGCTTGTCGAATTATTTCAATATTCGGAACATGTAAAAAAATTATTCAATGTAAAATCAAAATGAATATACCTTTTTTGCATACCTTTTAAATACGTATTTAATTGCGGCTCGCGAAAATTTCAAGTTTTGAAAAATGACTCGGACTATCAAGAAGCTTATACTTGTTGGCGTTGCGTTGGTTTGTTAAAATTATTATTATTATTTTACTAATTAAAAATTAAAATTTTAAATTAAAAGAACACTTATTGTAGCACTTTCGCTACACTTTTTGACTTTTCGTAGATAATGATGTGTTCTGCAATTACATTATTTTGTTTTATCAATAGTTTTCGCAGCGCACGCGATGTAAGAAATATTTTAGGTCATTTTTTACACCTTAGGTTACATTATTGGAGTTTTAGTAAGAATTCCTAATTTTTTGAAAATATTATATAGCCTATGTTACTCGCTGATAATATAGCTTCCCAACAGTGAAAGAATTTTTCATAACGGTCCAGTAGTTTCTGAGCCTATTCAATGCAAACAAACAAACAAATATTTCCTCTTTGTATAATTAGTGTAGATTAATAAATCTATATATTTTTTATATACTAAAATAAGATAGAATATTAAATTTACCAGCGGTGTCTGCGTGTTGGGCCAGGCCAGATAGTTGTGAATTGGTATGTGTTGATACCAGTCGATGACGTCAACCCTTTTGCAACACACTCCGCAAACAACCTCCCCCTCTATACCTTCCATCCCGTCCGTTTCTGCCGTACCGTCTGTCTCATCCTTCGTTGACTATTAATAAAATAATTACATAAGAAAAAACAAAACAGAAAAAATTGCCCACTCGAAAATCTTTGTGCTATGTGTCCTGCCCACTGCCACTCCAACGAACAAATACGCCGGCTTATCTCGGTAACTTTTGTAAGTCTACGGACCTCCTTATTTGTGATTCGATCTCTTGTTGTAACTCCGAGCATAGCCCTCTCCATAGCTGGTCCATAGCGACTTTGAGCTTTCTGGCGAGGCTCATTCATAGTAAGAGACCACTTTTCAGCACCATAATTCGCTGCTTAAAAACTAAAAGGCCATAAATCGAAAAAAAAAAAAAAAAATTATTGCAAAAATACAATCACATTCCTTCATATTGTATGTTGCAAAAAGACTTTTGGTTGTTTTATTCCATATTTAGTATAATATACTTTGATCATTTTTTATATGTATATTCAAAAGTAACTTAAATGCTTATATCTCTTCTAGTGTTCAGTTTATTACAAAAGTAACTTAAAACATTCAATGCTACTTAAAAATATGCTTCTAACTATGTATAATAAATTGACAAAAAAAAAATTTTTTTTTTCGATTAACTCTCCTGTAAAAAGTGTAATTTTTATTTGTGGGCCTTTACTTTTTAAGCTGCTTAATAGATATGTCAGCACTGACAAAAGACATTTGTCAAAAACTTTTGTTTGAGTCACTGAGATGAAGATGTCTCATCTAACAATCACAACACAATTCAACAATGAATGGTTCAACAGATAATTTGGTGGCTTTACAGAAGACCACTGTTAAATGCTGTTGTGTTTCTGCATTAAGGAATAACAAGTAATTCCCCTCTTGACAACCTGTATACTTACTCGCAACTTCTTTTTAACGTGACCGTATCTAAGATAATGATTTATTAGTGAAATTAAAATAACGCTATTATACTGACACCTTCGCAGCTTTTCACGTGTCCCAGATACGACTTGACATATTTACGTATAGTTCCACACTTGCTGCAAGTCAGACCATTATACCGTTTGCTCAACTTGTACAAATGCTCCTTTATTTGCACCTCATCATCGCGATTCTGAAATCAGTATACTAGTATAAAGTCCTCCTCTTTCTCTGTGTGTCTGTATTAGTTAGTTTTTATGTTGGCAGACAGGCTGACGGTCCACTGACGGTAAGCGGCTACCATCGCCTATAACGCAAGCAACGTTTCAGGTGCTGCTAGTGCGCTGCCGACTTAAATATTAAAAAGATCGTTTTGAATGTATTTTTTTCCAAAGCATTTGCAATACACCCCGCAAATGTTACAAATAGATAAGTAACTCACAATAGATGTTTCTCCAACTTTCCATGCAATATATTCATGTTGTTCAGATATATGTTTCTCCCAATCCTTTGGATTTATGTTAACCTTGCAGACCCCGCATGTCACTGCGCTTTCATTAACAGTTCCCTCAATTTTAACTTTAACTGACGAATAATTGTTCATTGGTAAACCATTTTTGGTAGTAGTCTCTTGAGACTGAAATAGTAAGAGGCAAGGCATTAAATAAAAAAAAAATAACATGTACCTACAGGTTTAGTAAAAAGTGATAAACGTGGGATAAATGCTCAGAGTAATTATTAGGCTATAAATAATAAAAATCAGTACCAATTTCATTTTTGATAAACATTTTTTAGAGTGTTCCAAAAATGTTTTCACATTTGTCTTTTCAACATTACAAAGTTTGCACTTTAATGATTTCTTAGATTTTAATTTTTCTTTAAGCTTCTTAAATAAAACTGGGTCATCTATATTCTGAAAAAAAAAATCATTACTTTATTATTAAAGTATCACATTTCAATAAATATAGGAGTTGGAGATGGAATAATGTATGCAAATAATTTATTTTAAAATATATACATTAGCTACTTATCTTTTTCCAGTACATTCTGTGAAGTACAGACTTGGCATAGATTGCCTGGTGTGAAATCCTACTAATATTATAAATGCAAAAGTTTGTGAGAATGGATAGATGGATGTTTGTTACTCTTTCATGAAAAACAGCTGAATGTATTTGGATGAAATTTGGAACACAGATAGTTTAATACCTGGATTAACATATTAAAGGACACCTTTTATCCTAAAAAAATGGTAAGTTTCCAAGGGATCGTCTCAATTATAAAAAAATTGGGTGCCATCGTCATAACAGCGATAAAGATGATAGATATTTTCTCAGGTGTTGTATTTTTGACTTTTCAATGTAGACGAATTCATGGCTAGTATATGGTCTGTTAATTCTGTTAGAGACGTCTGTTAATCCTTCAGGATTATTAAGGGGAAAAAATTAACCTTAAAATATTTATTTAAATAATATGTAAACTTACAAAACTTTCTTTTAATTTCCAAGCTATTAAACAGTGATCCTCCCGAACATGCTGGTCCCATTCTTTTTCTGAAGTCACTTGTCCGCACACACCACATTTGATTGTTTTTTTGGTAAGAGGATCTAAACTTTCTTTGGAAGAATTACCTAATGACCGCTTCCTTTTCTGTTAAGCATAAGTGGAATAAATTATGAAATTTAATATAAATAGCAATTTATGCCCTCAATTAAAATTACATAATTACACTGAGACAAAAAAGGGTTTAAAAGTCCTTTGTAACTTACCTATCATATAAACACCTTACTTACAATATATTTATTCTAACTTAATAAATTTTTAACAATAAATTAAATAATTAGGTAACAAGTATCACTAAATGTAACTTTATTCATAGTTACTATAAAATAAAAAACAAAAAATAAATAATATATAATGCAACAAATATTACTTAAGAACAGAACCCTGATCGCAAAGATAATAATTGGAAATAGACGTTTCAAAACTAAGCTACGTCACATTTTCTGCGTGTTGACTAAATTATAAAACCCCTTCAAATGGGAAAAAGTAAACAAAAAAAAAATAGGTACTAATTATTTGCAAACTATCTAAATAGTAATGTATTACAAAAACTTACCTTATCTAAACTCATTTTCTTTACAAAAGTAGTTATTGCAGTAAAGTTAATAATATAAAACATGCATTCAATTTATTGTAAACATATTAATACCGCTGAACTAAATCCCTAATTGCTTTTAATATTACTGTTATAGAACATGTGGTCAAATCTTGTATTAACATACAAGAATTATTCATAATCGAATCGATCGACATTAAATCTTAAATAACTTACTTAGTACTATAAAAAAAAACATAACACCAATTTCATATTTTAGGTTAGATTTTCCTTTCTGTCATACAAGATAACAGAACTAACTGACACTGACAGCATCAGATGTGAATTTTTAATTTTGACGTACATATACCATAAACAAATCCAATCATCTATATAGGACAAAATAGGGTTTTTGCCATTTTTTTTAATAATTACATTCAAAATGATCTTCAATAGCTATTTATTTTTAATGCTCCTACAACAACAATTATTCCACTTTAGAATTGATTTTAGTGTATTGAGCACAATCTAGAGAGTAATAATATAAAACTTATGTTCCTTGATCTGGAATTTTACCATACATTTGACTCAATTTGTTGGTAACACGGTGCTCACAGTATATACTAACGAGGAGTATGGGTATGGCATGCATATGGCATGGCAACAAGAAGGCTTTTTTGCTCTATTCCCAGTAATTCGGTTAACAGTCCGGTTGACCGAACTAGTGAGATTTTTTTTCCCAGTAGTCCGGCCGTACAAATGAACCAGGGGCCCTAGACAAAGTGCCATAACGATAACGATAACGAAGTTCGATAGTTATAAATGTATGGGAAGTATCACGTGATTTAGCGAAGGCATATGTCAATCCCATACATTTTATTTTTAGCGAATCGAATCGCTACGGAGCGAATGCAACTTGTCTAGGGCCCCCAGAATAGTTTCTCACTCAACTTTTCTTCTATATGCTTTTTCTTTTTTGTCCTACCGGCTAGGGTTCCTCTAACACAGGTCAGAGTTCTTTTATAGCTGGCAGAGTAGACAACATGGTGTTTATTTAATCTGTGATATGAATGTACGCCTATCAAAAAGGTAAGCAAACAATTCACGATATCGAACTAAACAAACAATACGAACAAATTCTAAATGAGTTAATCACTGAGTCAACTCTCTTTGATAATGCCTAATGTACAAATTCCATCTTTAAAAAGAGTCTAGTGACCATGGCGACGCTATATTTGTTTACGTTTTTGATCAATAGAAAAAGAATGGATCATACATATGGTACAGAGTACTGATTGTAGTAATTGTCAATGTATCAATGGCTGTGTGTCACTGTCATGTCAATTTAATGTCATGTCACTGAAGATAGAATAAGTGTAGACTGATATTGACTGAATAGAAATGCTTTGCTAATTTGCTTATTTATCTTATCTATTATAAGTTAAGTTTGCTTTGCTTTTTGAATTTTTAAAATTAGATAACCTCACCTTAATAAAATTCTCAAAAAGCTACTTGAATAGAAATTAACTGACCATTCACCAGCATAAACTGCTTATTTACTTATTTAACATTTATTATCTAAGAGGAATATTAGTGTAATTCATAACTTAACTTTACACTTATTTACATGATATAGTAAACATCCATAAATATTTGTTACAAATACAAATAAAATGGGTCCCAAACCTGTGGCACTTTCTTTCAGTCTGCAAGCAGAATGTAAAGTTTCTAGAGCACGTAGCGGTTTAATGAAACTTCCACATTATAACGTAAAGACTCCAGTTTTTATGCCTGTAGGCACACAGGTTAGTCTTAATAATTACAATTTCACTACAGTGTATTTTTTCGCTAATGTGCCGTGTGAATCCTAAAAATAAAGTATTGCAATTTAAAATGTATAATATTTTAGGGAACAATGAAAGGTATTTTACCAGAACAGTTGGAAGAGTTAGATTGTGGATTAATCTTGGGGAATACTTATCATCTTGGAAATCGTCCAGGAACTGAAGTATTAAAAAAGGCAGGAGGATTACACAAGTTTATGGGTTGGAACAGGGCTCTCCTTACAGATTCTGGTGGTTTTCAAATGGTGTCACTCTTAAAATTTGCTGAAATCACTGAAGAAGGGGTTAAGTTTAAATCACCTTACGACGATTCAGAAATTATGCTCACACCTGAAAAATCTATAGAAATTCAAAACTGCATAGGTAAAAGCAAGAAATTTTATGACATTGTTATAATTAATGTGTCAAATTTCATAATTAATATTTTTCAAATATTAATTTTTACAGGTGCCGACATAATAATGCAATTGGATGACGTGGTCCAAACAACTTTCCAAGATTTTGACAGAATAAAAATTGCAACTGAGAGAACAAGTCGTTGGCTCGATCGCTGCATAAAAGCTCACAAGAGACCCGAGGACCAGAACATTTTTCCTATAGTGCAAGGTTTACTAAACAGTGAGTTACGAGAACAAAGTGCTAAGGAGCACATGACTAAAGATGTAAATGGTTTTGCAATTGGAGGTTTAAGGTAGGGAAAATTATATAAATTTACTAGTTGCTGCCCGCTACTTCGCCCGCGTATAAAAAATAGATAAAAACCTATTCTCAGACCTACCGAATATACACAAAAAATTTCATCCAAATCGGTTAAGCCGTTTCGGAGGAGTTTGGCAACTAACAGTGTGACACAAGAATTTTATATATTAGATTAGATTTTCATTACCTTTTTTTTATGGTAATATTGACACAGACAGGCTGACTGCCTAATCGATGGTTTTGGCAACCATCACCTATAACACAAGCAACACCACAGATTCACAGTGGTCTTTTGAAAAGGCGGTGGTTACTAGTACACTACTTACCTTATAATAAAACTTTTTAATACTTAATTTTATGTTTTTTATAATTTAAAACCACAGAAGGAATTTAAAGACTGATGGACTAATATTTCTCATCATAAATATAAAAAATACCTAAGTTTAGTTAAAAAAGTAATTTAACATAGAATAAGAAACATCCATTATAAAATTATTGTTTTTATAGTGGTGGAGAGAAAAAAGACGAGTTTTGGCCTATGGTACATCTAAGCACTGGAATATTGGATAAAAATAAGCCGAGATATTTAATGGGGGTTGGACTAGCTATTGATCTTGTTGTTTGTGTGGCTTTGGGAGTGGATATGTTTGATTGTGTATTTCCTACGAGAACTGCTGTAAGTATAAAATTTTTAATCATATAGTTATTAATATAATGCAATAAAAATGTTGTTTAGTGCACATTTAAAGAAAGAATTAGCATGAAGCCAAATGATATAAAGTCTAATTTAGAGGTCTTTATCAATACTAATAATAAATCTGTAAGCCCACGTTCGCACGAGAGCTTTATAAAGCGTTCGGAGCTGGGAGTTTAAAATGGAGCATAGATGGATAATAAAACTCCCGACGTAGAAAAGCGCCCGCGTTTGAACACACAGCCTAGAAGTCATATGGTCTATTCGAAACGTCAGACGCGTTAAAAGCGTCGAAAAAGCTCTCGTGCGAATGTGGGCTCAATGTAGGTTTTGTATGTATGTATGTTCCTCCATAATTTTTAAACGAATAAACTGATTCTTTCCTCTTTCTAAGTTGAAAGTATGGTTCAAAGGTCCAGCTCATTGTGGCTAACAGAGAAAAATTAATGCCCTAAATAAATTAAGCATATATATTTCAATATATGCACCAAGAATTAAGTTTTACTTACTTTTTTTATAATTTTGTCCCTAGACTTAATTTTTTTTATAATTTTTGTCAAGTGGTCTATTTGGAAGATGGTTGCAATTTATATATTTTTTTACTCAGAAAGTAGATTTTATAGGTGATAAAATATTATGCCATTGCATTACATTAGACTAGAAAATGTACTTACGAATTTTGAAAGAATGTACAAAAATGAGAGCTCTAAAGTTTGTGGTTTATCAGAATAGAGAATTTCTATAATATGACATCAGTTACATGGCTCAAATTAAATTCTAGAAATCTAGACAGAAGACCACCCAGAAATACATGGCGGAAGATTTAGTACCTACTAAAATTACCATATTCACTTTTTTGCATAGAATTTTTATTAAGCACGATAAGCACGTTGCCAAAGTCGCTGGTTTAGTTATTGAATACTTTAATATGATTGAGATTCAAATAGGTATTTATATGTATCATGATTCACGGTCTAATAGTCAAGACATAAGACCAATAAACATTCGCCCAAATTTTTCAGTAATTAATGTTCTATTGTTTCAGAGATTTGGTTTCGCTTTAATTAATCAAGGACAATTAAGTTTGAAACAAAAGCAATATGAAAACGATTTAAATCCTATAGATAATGATTGTGATTGTTTGACATGTAAAAAGTATACAAGAGCTTATTTACACAGCATTGTTACAGTGGAGACCGTTGCTTGTCATCTTCTTTCAATACACAATATTGCATTTCAGGTACATAAGTTTTCTTTTTACTTTAGCATAAGTATTTAATTCGTGACTTTCCATCAAAAGTAACTTGCTATTGATAAAATTTAATTTAATTTTTTATCTGTATTGAAAGCAAAGCCATTGTTGTCTATGGGAATTATTTAACAATTGTATGAAATTTGGCCAAGTTAGAAGTTTTCCTTTCCTGATTTTGTTTTTTATTGAATAGAATAATTGTCTTATACAAAGATTTATAATTTTAAAAATCACCTTTCCAATTTGAACTTATTTTAGCAGTTAAAAACATTTATTGGTGTGCACTGAGTTTATGAAATGAAAATAGACCACTTTTATATGAATAAATTTTATTGCATAGAAGAACAAGAAACAAACGGAATTTCACCTATTAAATACTATCAGCAGATGGCTTTAAATTCAATATTAACATATTGCTAAAGGAATTGGATTATAATATTAAAAACACTATTTTTTTGCAGATGAGACTTATGAGAACAATGAGAGAAAACATTGAAAATGGCACTTTTCCTGAATTTGTGTGTGGATTTGTCAACAAATTTTATGCCGAAAGTGAAATACCTTCCTGGGTAGTGAACTCTTTGAAAACTGTCGGAATAAATGTTGCTAAGATATAAAAAATAATGTTTATTTTTTTATTATTCAAGTCAAGGGCATAACAATGCAATCACATAAACTCATCCGAGTCATTTCCATCGTCATAATTAGTTGACATATTTTCTCTTTTCATTAATGTAGTGTAACTTCTCAGTTCAGCTTCTTCTTTCTTTCGTTTCTCTTCTTCCTTCTCTTTCTCTCTCTTCTCCCGTGCTATTTTCTTTTTATCCTCTCTTTCAGACTTATCTCTGTCCTCCCTTTCCAGTCTCAAATCTGGAAAAGCTTCTTTTTTAGTTTTATTAAGTCTATTCATTATTTCATTACTTCTTTTGGCAACTCTCACTTTTCTTACATCCTTATCTTTGTGAAATGCCACTTGACCAGCCTGAAAAAACATCAAAAATTTATATAAGTATTTTTGTTGTAGTTAATAAATATAAATACTAGTAGACTCAGATCAAATAATAACTAAACATTTAGTGTTCAGGCCGTTTTCCCATTATTTACTTTTATTAGTATCCAAGTTAAAATAACTGGTAAAATGTGATTAAATCCTGCTTTTTTTAATTTTTGAAGACTGGTTTTTATACCCTTTCACTATGCAATTCAGCATTTTCATAAGTACTTTAACAAAGTAAAAATAGGCATATACTGATTTTTTTTTTATGTGTACCATGTAGGTATTTACACGACTAGGGTGTAGCTTTACCGGCTCCACTCTGTTGACCACTTACTTTATCTTTAGTTTCTATTTTATCTGAGCTATTAGATATCACAATTTTTATTACCTCCATACCAGCAGTTTTCTTGAGATTTGACCACATTGTATAAACTATATCAATGTCATTCATCTTATTTCCCATTATGGAATTAGCTTTAACTAGTTGACATGCATCATCTAAAACTGCATTAGGAATTGCATCGATAGCTTGCCCCTAAAAAATGTAATTTAATAGAAATATCAATATTCTACCAATCAGAGATACCTTTGCTTGGTTTACATTTAACATATTGCATGGTACTGAAAACGTAGTTACAAAACAGCCCAACAATGTCAGGCAAATACAGTCTCGACCTTTAAATACTTTTCAAATTCTGATAAGGACCACAGGTCGACAGTGGATCTAGGCTGCTTCTAATGAGTCTAATTGAAAAATAGGAAGATCTATGTCCAGCAATGGATATCCTATGAGTGACATAATGATGTATCAATAACACAACAATCGCAACTAAAAAAAAGTAGAATGGTATTCCTCTAATGGGGTGTCTAGTACTAGTAAGTTAATATCAAAAAACTTTAACTTAAATAGAACAGTAAAGATAACAGCTTGCAGGCAAATATAAATAACATAAGGAATGAATAAAACATGCTTTTCTGTTAGGGTTCACATTTTTTTAAGAGGCCACTTGTGTATTTGATACGTTATCCAAGAAATCTATCCAATTTGGTCAAGATTTTAAACTTACCGCCTCAAGTCTAAGGTAAACATGAGCTGACGACATTTTGTCCACGTGAAACCAAACATCCTCAGGCCAACCCCATTTTATTAAGTCTTCATCTGAAATTGTTAGTTTCAGTTTAAAAATGTGCAATTAATGTACATTATTTTAATAGAACAGATTAGAAGGAAACTTACTTTCATGTTTATCTGCACCCATAAATAATGTAACCGGTGGTGAAACCACATTACTAGTGAAATAAAAAACCATTTTCTATAACTTAATTTGCATGCCCTATTCTATTATAGATTATCTCAAAAAAATATGTAAGCTATTTCTTTTCTTTTCTTGAGATTTAAGTTCTCTGATCTCTGACTTTGATTGATATGATAAATCAATCAAATTATGAATTAACAAGAACAACCATGAGTGAATGAATGAAACCAACCATAGTCTGTGAAACCGAGGTGAATGAAACCAAAAAGCAACATGCAAGTCCAAAATGAAACTGCTAATATATATAGTAGTCTGTACAACATACAATATCAAATGAGCAAACATAACATAGAGCAAATGATTATCATTAAATGTAAGGAGTTTAGAGATAAGTAGCGCCATCTTATAAACTGAAAAAGTGGCAACAAAATCCGATAAATATAGATGGCGCTAGTGTGAACAGTGAGAGCATAGAGAAAGTATAGACTAGAGTAGTCATTAAAATAATAATAGTCGTGAAAACGAGACGCATTTATGCTTTATTACCTTAGAGGGAGCGAGACATTATTGATTTTTTGTCTCTCTTTGCGTTTGCGTTCCTATTGTTTGCCACACTTTCAAATGTGGCACACAAATCTCTTTGAGCACTTTGTTTTTTGCCGATTTTCATATTTCAAGCATTTTTCAAAGTTCTTGGGTATTGTGTTAGGTGTGGTACGTGTTGCTAAAAGTGGTGATAATGGTGAACTGTAGCATTTTAGGCTGTAAAAGTCGATCAGAGCGAAATGTTGAAAACATAACTTTTCATATGTAAGTGCTTTATTTTTCGGTTAAATGCAATAATTGTTGCATGCATGTTCAGTAAACATCTAATTTATGTCTTGTTATAAATTTTACAACTGTTTTAGATGATATTTTTATGATTTTTCTCTACGGTATGTACTATGTGGTACTATGTTTCGGTCCTTATCGGAAGTACGCTGACGCTCACTGCTTCTCTAGTCTATACTCTCCCTACGAGTGAGAGTGTGGAGAGTATAGAATGAATGTAGCAGTAGTTGACGGAGTGAAGTGCGCCGAGTTGAATTTTGGTTGAACACTAGCCTAAATCACGCGAAGGCATATGTCAATCCCATACATTTTTATTTAGCGAATCGAATCGAATGCGAATCGAATGCACTTTGTCTAGGGCCCTAGTAACTTTTATAGTAATATTTGGATGTGCTGGTGTTCTCCAAATAATTAGTTAGTCTGTGACCTAAACTTGTCATTGTCATTGTCACTCGATCGCTCATTCGCTGAGATCGCAGTTCGCTTTCGCTCGCTCGCTCGGCGCTCGCTTTCGAGCAGGTAAATTTGCACGCGAGTCACGAAATTGCGAATTTGTTTCAAATGAAAAATAAATAAAATGTGCAAAATAATAATAAATATGGTAATATTAAAGTTATATTAGTTTGAAATCATAATAAGAAACTCTATGACGTTTGTTACGTAGAACTTCTATATTAGAAAAATATAGACTAGACATGGAAGATAAAGTGTTAGCTGTTGATAATACTCTAAGCAACGGTGATATTGAATGGCAGCCACTTTCGCTTACACTAGTCGAATATCCAAAAGGTATTTTAGAGCATATACATACAGTACATATTTACTAAACAGTGCTAGATTACCTTGCATGAAATCTATGCTACTTCAAACTCAGCCGAAATTGCCTTGTATATAATTTTATTAATATTTTATAATAATAAGCCTAGCAGCTAGATATACATTTGTCTATTTACAGGTGATTGGATGGGAAAGTTTTTTGCCTTCATAAGTTTATCTCCTTTTGGAATCGGTGCTGGATTTGTAGCACTGATTTTGTTTCGGAGAGATCTTCACACAGTGAGTCATATTTTCAAAACGTTATGAAAAGGAAACAGTGTTTTTATTTTTATGTTAACGTCTACAGACAGGCTGACAGTCCACTTGATGGTAGATGGCTACTGTCGCCTAAATACAAGCGATGTTATAGGTGCTGCAAGTGTGCGGTCAACCACATTGGAATTGAGGATAAGGGATAGGGAAATGGGCTCTGGCATTCCTTAATCACTCACCATAACACAACACACACTATTATTTCATGGTGGCTGTCTACTGACAACAGATGGGTTGCCCAAGTCACTGAAACGCAGTGTGCCCGGCCACTACTAGAACTATTCTACAAAATAAAAAGTTTGGCTACTAACAAAATAAAAAGTAGTTTACTATTCTTGAATAAAAATATGAAGTTTAAATTCCATTTTTGTATTTGAGAATAGCAAGTGAGGGAATAAAAATAAGAAAGAGGTCTGAGTGCAAGGGCTCTATAGTTTGTCTGAAACTACTGTACCACTCCTTAGAATTGTGGGAGGAATGGAGAAAAGAACAATTAATTTACATGAGTGATATTCTCAGACAAATATAACGATATTGATATAAAATATGATTTTGGCGGCATCCATGTGACCTTTATATTTAAAGTTTCCATGTCTACTTTTCTTTTCTTGAAATATTTGGCCACTTTTAAATATCACAATTTTAATATCATGAGACCCATAGTGTAAGTATAGTGACAAAGTTTGTATAAACTTAAGAATTAAACTTCTTTTTCAGATTACTTTCTTTTTGGGCACATTACTTAATGAAGTGTTAAATATAATATTAAAACACATGATATGTGAAGCAAGACCATTATCACGAGGACATTTATATAATGAATTTGGAATGCCTTCGTCTCATGCTCAATTCAGTTGGTTTTTTAGTACTTACATTCTATATTTTGTTTTAATAAGGTTAGTATGTTACATTATTTCCTTTGGTTTGGAAAATTTTCAATTCGGTTTTAAAAACATAAAAAATACATAGGTATTTTATAAATTTCAGGTTGCACCATATAAATAACAACAGCATAATATCAGCCCTATGGAGAGTGGTCATAGTTTGTGGTTGTATGACACTAGCTCTACTTGTAAGCATTGGCAGAGTCTATCTCCATTATCACACTACTCTGCAGGTGGTTGTGGGAGGTATAATAGGCTTTATGTTTGCAACAATATGGTTTGTTGTTGTACATAAATATCTAACGCCACTTTTTCCTCAGTTGGTAACGCTGTAAGTATAGTTTGTAACCCTTTTAAATATGATATTTATTAATTAATCACATGACCTATGATTTAAATAAATATTTATTAGTTTTCTAATATTTCACTCTTATAGTGTCCTCACATCAATAGTTGTTTAATTAGCTTCAATTTCTTTTCTCTCTATGAATGCAAACAGAATGGAGATTACATCTTCGCTAAGTTTATCTTAGCACCGAAGTGGAGATATGTATGGACTAGGCTAGACGTCTCCAAAAATCTCTGCTTTTGCGGAGTCCGAGCCTTTAGAGATTGTCTCTTATTCACTTGTTCAAACTTTGTTACATGGGCTGTCAAATAACCTTCTCTATATATTCAGTTTTAAGGAAGATTTCTCATGTTTGAAAAGTCATTATTTGGATCTGACATATGAGTGAAATATTTTATCAACCAACTTCCAAAAAAGGAGGAGGTTCTCAATTCAACTGTATTTTTTTTATATATTTGATACCTCAGAACTTTCGACTGGGTGAAACAATTTTGATGATTCTTTTTTTATTTGAAAGCTGGTGCTTCCCTTCGGGTCCCATTTCAATTTGGTCCAGTTCTGACAATGGCATCCACGAGAAAACGGTTTGAAGTCGATTTTTTTTTTGTTAAAATGAGTTATTTTGTGTTTTCAGAAAAATGTTTGAAATGCTAATGATAAGAGACACCACGTTGATACCAAACGTGCTGTGGTTCGAGTACACGACGTCTCGGCAAGAGGCGCGCGCCCGCGGTCGCAAGATGGCAGCACTGAAGCCGACTCAATGACGGTGCGCCCCGAGCGGAAGCTCGCGCGGGCCGCGACCGGCACGAGCGTGACGTCTGCTCGCCGTTGCGGCTTGCGTGCTACTGGCCGCGCTATTCTTCTTTATGGAGCCCACTCACTCCCTATTCCCATACTGAAATTCACTCCAGCCGAGGCCGTAATCTGCTTAAGCTGGGATCCAACTATTGGACACATGAATAAACCTTAGTTAACAAAGTAGACTTAATTCACCCAGGTGAGTTAAGTCTACTGCCCCTAAAATTTGAGACTTATTTGTAAATTTGTAAACAGATAGTAGGAAATGTCTTGGCACTTCGCAACAAACTATTTTAACTTTGTATGTAAATGACATGACATGTAAATGACACATATTAATAAATAAAAAACACATACATTAACTGCATGTATTAAAATATAAATAAACTGACTTTTCTTTGCCAAACGTAGTAGCGAACGGTGTTTCATTCTTTCGATGTGCCAAGAAATTTTTGACGGGTTGTACAAACTGTCGATTTTAAGTCACTAATGTCCAGAAGTGTTCAAGAGACATACAAATCTAACTTATTAGAAGATTTATATACCGAGATGATTTCATCATACATGACACTATTTCAGGTTATGCATTTGTCTGATAGTTTGTTCCTGGTTTTATCCATTGAGAATTGATGCACTCCGACTTTGATGTTACACTGATTGTGATACGTAAACTAGTGCAATAGCAACATAGTTGACTACCATTTATTCTATCCACTTGTCAAGGGAAGATGCAAATAATCTCAATGAATTTGTATGTAAAGTTTGAAGTCTCGGCTATTTGTGGTACTTTTTTTAATGTAAATGTTTTCAGACAGGCTGGCATTAAATAATTTAATTCTTTAAATGAATAGATTTGATGCTATTAAAACGGGCAGTGTCTGATGTACAATTTCAATGCAATAATAATTGTTTTTTAAGGGACTGACTTTTCAGTTTTAGGAATAGTTGAATTTTTTTTTTTTTAATGTAAACTAGGTTTTCTAGTGTAAATATAATGTGGAGTGTACAGTTTACAATTATATTAAAGTGTCAAAAGTACCTTTGATGGTTGTGTCTAAGTGTAAATTTAAAAATACCAGTTTGTATAAATTGATTAACTTTTTTAAAATAGAACTCTTGTACAGAGTCAAAGTTATTAGAATATGTATTGGAACTCTTTTTAGCAATATTTCAATCAAAATTAGCATCAATTACATAACTGATTTTTCATAAATAGGCTTAGTTTGGTAAACAGTATAATTCATCGTTGTCAAACCAAAATTTGTTATTTTGTGCACTCTTTTGGGATTCTAATATTTTTGTTAGGGGAGCCCAAGAGGGGATTTTTGGATTTACTCGAGCGCGTCAGATATTGCTAATGTATATTTCCCACGTGTCTCCGATAACGGATATGTATTAATCTGTCTGTTTGTTTATTGGTGGTTGGGGTAAAATTTTAAATACAACTCGAGCGCGTCAGATTTTCAGAGGGGATGTTAAGCGTACCTAAACTAAGCTCCCATTTAAAGTTCAGACGATTCGAGTGTAACGCAAGCTCGTGGCAGCTTTTTGAAAATGCAAAAAAAATTTTTGACGATTAACATTTTGTAATACTCGAGCGCGTCAGATTTTTATACAGATGGTTCAGCCTGAATTCCTGATCGTGCTGATTCGTAATCTGACGATTATATGGACGATTTTTTAAAATACATTGCCTACAAAAGAGTCCAATAGGTCCCCACGACGCTCGAGTGACTCCAGATTTAGCATCGTGGGTTCCCCTACCATGTCTTTAATGAATAGTTCACTGAGTTATCTTTCGTATAAAAAAACTGCTAACTGCTTATGAGCACTGTTTGTCGAACTACGACTTCTTAATAAAATATGCTATGTGCAGCAGCTACAATCTATTATGTGGAAAATTTACACTATAATAATAAATAAATAAATATTTGTAAAAAATAATAAAATACTACAAATAATAAACAAACCATTAAAGTTTTACATTTAAAAGACAATTTAAAGTTTACGTACAACAACCCTGTTACAATTTTTTTTGTAACCTTTATGTACAATTTTTCAGATACTTTTTTTCGCCAATATCTCAAAAGTATGCTTTTTGCACATACATAGCAGAATTTGGTTTGACAACGACGATATAAAGAACAATACATAAAGCTGTAACAATATAAGTTTAATGTGTTGTATTGTTCCTAATATTGTCACGTGATTAAAATCTTTGACGCATTTCGACTGACGTCACTAGCAAGAGATATGTCACTAAGGGCCCTAGCCAAGAACAAACGTAAAGTCGTAAACGTTGCGTAAAGGTAACGCTCAGGCTTACAAAAACCAATCACCGGGCTTTATTTCTCTTGTAGAGTAGCGTTTACGCAACGTTTGCGACTGTACGTTTGTTCTTGGCTAGGGCCCCTAGGCCTCTTTTCGCTAGTAGATAGATTACAGAATTGCTTAATGTATGTCAGGGGTAATGTTGGATTTATTTTTCAAAATATCAATTTTTTTACTTTACATGGACCGAAAAGGCTTATATTACATTAAATAAAGGAATATCTTCACAAAAGTTCTAGACAAAATTGTAAATGTTGTGGTGTAGTCCCTTCGCCTTAGCATTAAAAAATAGAAATTTGCTGGCAAAGCGATTGATAACTAACTTGGTCAATGTTGATAAAAAAAGTTTATACCTGTATTTATTTACCAATGACTAAATTACATTTAATTTCGTTCGAAATGTGTTCAATGTGTAAGTACATTTAAAAAAGCACAAGACTAGCAGCTGATTCCAAAGACACAATTTT
The DNA here is from genome assembly GCA_945859745.1 of Synanthedon formicaeformis. Taxonomy (NCBI): domain Eukaryota; kingdom Metazoa; phylum Arthropoda; class Insecta; order Lepidoptera; family Sesiidae; genus Synanthedon; species Synanthedon formicaeformis. The sequence goes on along the minus strand of OX243955.1, from coordinate 8,535,669 downwards.
TTATCTTTTTCTATTTGATGATGTTAACACTTTCCACCGTGGGAAAACTTTTTAGGATTGTTTTCAAAGAGTGGTGAGCAAGTTTCGAAGAAATCGCACGAAAATCACTATCAAATAATGTTAACCCCAATCTTTGACAGCGGTGATGTTTGCGAACAAGTGACGTCATGCACTTTTATTGGCGTTGGTGTCACGTGACTTGAGTGTGATTTAATAACAATTTGATTATTAAATTCCTTAAAAATAAAGAAATACATTGTGTTTTTAGGTATTCCTTTATAAAAACTACTAAAAAAATATTTTATTTGAAAGCAGTCAGCATCCTTATTCTTAGGAAAAAATCTTTCTGTTTTACTCGTAGTAGCAGATTGTTTCTAACGTGTACTTCTAGTTAAATTTTTTTTTCATATTGCTTTCATATCACGACATTTATACATAACGCATTTAAAAACTATTTATATGAGTAGTTAAAACAAATCGTGTCCGGACCGGACTAGAAGTTAGTATTCGTTAATTAACATAAAATGTATTATAGTCTCACGAAACAGTAATAAAATCGCATAGAGATAATAGTCCCAGTGCCTCATGCAGAGTAACGTAGATAAAGCGAGTTTGCTTAGACAGCCTATAAATCTAGATTTTCTTCTAAAAATTAATTAAGTACCTATTTTTATAAAACTTAGCGTGTATTTATAAAGTGATTCATTCGTTATTGTTGCTATTTTTCGCTTTGAAGGATAATAATAATGGAATTTATTTTTATCCGGAAGGTAATTTGGGAGATATGTTGTAGCGTATAGGGTTTGTGTGAATTTTCTATGAAAATATTCGCTCTATCTATGGCTATGTTCATTCGTTCGAGAATTTTTATTGAAGCTCAAGTTTTAAGTCCACAATGTCTATTTCGAATAATGACCTTCCTCGTTTGACGCTCTTTTCATTAGTGAAAATCACATGACAGTAGATTTTTAAATTATCGCGAACATAAAGACAGACAGACGTTACGGGGGATTATGTTTTATAATATGTAAGGATTACCATAAAATATAGTATTTAAATCCAGTATATTAGTATAATTATATTAGCAAAAATATTGAAAAATGTGACGTCAAGCAAAGAACTATTTAGCTTGTCAATTTTCGCGTTTAGGTATTGTAGCGTATTACGCAAAAATGTATTCACATAAGACGCCGAATAACTAGAAAAGTCAACATTGTGGTAATTCATCATATTATTATTAGAAATCGAGATTGTGGATTTGAATGAGTTTCATCTGTTTGTTTACTAGTGGTTATTCCGTTATTTTTCGCTAAAGCAGCATAATAATCAGCTCTGTAAATTCTCGTCTACAGATGGCGCTACTGTACAATTTATATTATTATTAATAAATACAATATTTTGTGATATATTAGTGTTTGTAAATGTAAAACACTTTGTGTTTTGTGTAAAAGTTGTTTCATGTAAAACTTAATTATATTTGCAACATTAGCGCCCTCTATTGACGACTAAACTTTACTGGGATGTTTAACAATTGCTGCTCTTTTTTGCGTGATAAGTGCTTCCACTTTCCTTTAATTTTTTTTATCATTATGATTATTTACGTAAATGTTATGGCTCATGATTAAATGTAATTAATGATTCTATAATTCTCATTATTTTGGCTTGCAAGTCTTTTGACTTTACCAAATTACTATTATAATAAAATAATTAATGATTTATGATGCGCTCAATTTGTATATTTAGTATTTTTTGTTTGTTTCGTACACTTAAGTTTCTGAAGTTATTTTTTTATTTTATTTATATAGTGTAATACCATGTGTAGTAGATTTTATAATTCGAATAGAAAAGAATATAAATAAAATTTTTTTTTTATTTACAAACCCCATTATAACATATAGAAAGCTACATATTATAAAGTTACATGGAGAAAGTTGTATGCAACAGCCAGTTTTAATTTAATATATAAAGTTCACCAGATAAAGTTTCGTATGTATTAATATTTCATAGAAAACATTTGGTTGTGAAAAAGAAAAAATTCACATCAAAGTGATCAAATAAAAATCTTAAACAGCACTTTAATTAAATGACTGAATTTTTTAACAGCTTCGTGTTGTTAACTATACTATAATAAAGAATTCAACCAATTGCTGCTTCACACCAGGTTTGTTGTGAATGTAGAATTTTTAACTTTTTATGCAGAGATGGGTGGAAATTTTCAGATTATCACATCAGGGAATGCAGATACGTATTTCAATAAAAAATAATAATACAATGCTGATGCGTGTGCAAATGATTTTTGTCATCGGCCCAGGTCTCAAGTTAATTCATACGGGTTATACTAAACAACCACATTTTTATTTATGAATAATCATCATCTTCTTCGTCTTCCTTTTTGATTAGACTGCTTTGTGGAGGAATATATTGTGCACTTTCGGCACCAACCAAACCTTGTTGTTGTAATAATAACCACTGCTGCTGATCTTGCCTCGCTTGTTCCTCTCTAGCCTGGAATTAAGTAAACTATTTATTTTAACAGAAATGCATAATTTAAGTCTCACTACATTAGTTTTGTTAAATTCAAACTACCTGTGCCTGCAATGTCGTACGAGCGGTTTTCGTACGCTGAGTATTTATGTGTTTAATATAACTTTTTTGTTTGTAAACAGATTGGAATGAAAAACTAAATGTTACAGGAAGCTTGCTACAATACAATAGTGAAAACCGCATTCAAATCGGCTAAGACGTTTCTGAGATTAGCATGCACAGAGAAACACACAGACTAAAATTTTAAAAACTATTTTTTTAGCCTCAGTAACATAAGTAAAACATACAAATTGTTTACGAATTTATTATTTAGAAAGACTGGCAGAAAAATCTCATCATGGTGGAAATTTATTGTTGCAACATAACATACCTTGGCAAATAGTTCCTGCTGTTGTCTTAGTAATTCTTCTTCTGGGATTCCCAGATTCTCAAGTCTGGTGCTCTGTCTTCGTCTTTTAGCAGCTACAGCTTTGCAATCTTTTAAAACAGCCTCAGCTTCTATGGTATAATCACTGAATCCCAACCTATCTAAAGCTTTTAAGCAACAAAAAAAAAACAATTAAATTAGCAATAGGGAAATGAAAATAACAATATAATTAAATAAGCAGTACACTTGTGGTACCTGTAAGAACATGTTCGGCGTTAATCGTTTTTTTGTTGCTCTGATTACAGACTTCATTGGCTTCAGAACTTAGTAAGTGTATAAACTCTGTACAGCAATTTAAAATCAACTCTCTCGATTCGAACGCCACTCTAACTGACGGCACTAATTCTTTAATCATCTTGTTAATACTCGCTCGTGGCAAAGTCAGTTCATCTTCTTCTGAGGGTGGAGGGCATAATTCATGTTCTGGACTACCCATATTTACGAAATTATACTTACTGAATTACAACTAGAAAATGAATATAGTTTTAATAAATAGTATGGTAATAAATTTAATAATATAAATAGTTCGTATTTGTAGTGTGTGTAATAAATTGATTTGATTTAGTTAGATTTCTTTCTTGATTCTTGTCAAATCTGGATTGTCAATGTCAAGCAAACTGGATGTTGTGATATTTTTATGTTAACTGTTAACCATAAAGTATCTAAATACTATTTAGTTTGTGACCATAATGTCAACGATTAACATAGAATATTTTAATATGGAATATTTTATATTCTTTGTTTTTGTCAAATTCGAGGTAAGAGGACCAAGACCAAAGGTGTTATCGGTCCAAAGACACGATTGTTCAATATTATTTCCATATTATTTCCAATCACCGTTGAGAGAGAATAGTGCGAAACAATAAAACAATTTTTATTTTGACCAATTTTATATTTTCTTTTGTGTGTGAGAAATTGCAACACTTTTATCAAACTTTTATAATGCTGGCATCTCTATTCTAGCGATATAAATCTCTATGATATCTCTTCTTCGCACCTATTCTTTCTTTTGTGAATCGGTCGTCAAAATAAAGTGGACAATTTTGTTTAGATCATTTAAATTTAAACTAAATTTCCTATAGTGTATAACTATGGCAGAATCTGACGAAGTTAATTTAGAATTATCAATCGATGATTTTGTTCCAAAAAGCCCAGAAAGGTAAATATTCTATTTCCGTAATGTTTTTATTATTACTTTTAATGGCTCCTGGTGCTTTAGGTTCTTTAAAAATATATTAATTTATTCCTGATTCCGTTAGTAACAAACTGAAAATGTATTAAAATGACTATCAAGTATTGAATACCTGGGAGTATTCATGAATAAAGGGTACCTTGACATTTGACCTACTTGGTTAGACTCCATCAAAATGGAAACTATTTATAATGGGACAGAAGGCGTGGGTGCTTAGTTTGATACAATTAATTTGTTTTACATAAATATGTAAACAATATACATAAGTATTTAGAAAAATATTCTCTTATGTTATAACATTTACTGATGTAGAACGAATCAGTAATATAATTCGTATTATTGCTTATTTTATAGTGCATATTTTCCATTTCAGTCATATTTTTGTTATAAAAGCATAGTAACTACATATTTTACAAAATACTACTTAAGAGTAGTAGATACCCATGATCTTTGTATATTTAAGTTATTATTAAATCATTTGCTTGGCAATCTTACTTTCTGTATAATTTTTCAACTAAAAATATTGTTTTTCTTTATATTAACTCATGTGTCAGCATGATAATGTAATTTTTATTTATTAAACAATAAAATAAACAATAATGTGGTGGGTTACACCTTAGCTAGTTGTCTTTAGTACAACTAAGGTGTCTTAGATCATCCAAAAACCTTCTTAGATCATCACAAGCAAGAAATAATAAAGTATTTATAGATAATAATTAAGTTTTAAGATTAACACCTTTTTAACCAAAATTGGTTAGATTGGATTTTAGTTCTTAAGAAAGAGTAACCATGTGTGTAGGTAGATGTAATAGTGCAAGTCTGCTAGAATAATAGGTATACATAGGAATTTCAGTAAAATGAAAAAAATGGAAATAATAACTAGCTATGCCTTTATGTATCTAATTAGTTTCTTCTCGTAAACCACAGATTAGCTGAAGAGAAAAAAGAAAATGGGAACCACCTGTACAAAATCAAAAATTACAAAGGTGCACTGACTATGTATGATGAGGCTATAAAAGTATGTCCAGACAATGCATCGTACTATGGCAACAGATCAGCCTGTTATATGATGTTAAACATGTACAGAAAGGCTTTGGAAGATGCTCAAAAAGCTGTGGCTTTAGATCCCAATTTCACCAAGGGCTACATAAGAGTGGCTAAATGCTGCATTGCACTAGGTTAGTATTAAATTAAATATATCTTTACTTTAATATTTATTTTTATCAGGAGACTAATATTAGGGACCTAGATTTAGGGAACTCCTACCTACTAGTTAAGCTGGCCATTCACAGCAGTGCCTTGCAATCTGGTGCTTCAAGTAGGATTGTGAATTTGACTGAATATGGATTGCCAGCGCTATGTGTTCCCAAACTTGTAAGTGACTGTTTAATCACTATTTAGATTATTTCTGTGAATTGTGTGATTGTGAATTTAATTATAACTATGTTTTGTATTTGATTAGCACAACATTTAGTTCTCTGTTTATAAAACTATTCTATTCTAACAAAGTGCAAACTGTGGAACAATTTCCCATCTGACGTGTTTCCACCTAGCTACAAGTTTCTGGACTTTTTCAAGCTCACCACAAACAAATACCAGCAGGGTCAGCAGCATCGTGACCTTAGGTGACAGCAGTCACCTACCATCAAGTGGATCAATATGTTGATCAATATATAAAAAAATGTTATTCTCTGAAAGTGCAGATTAACATTTCTAAACATACAAAAGCTTATGCGTTTTAGAAATAAATGATATCATAGTCAGAACTGTAAGAAGTTTAATCTATTTGTGTTTTTCCATTGTTGTAAACAAATGTCAAAAAAGACAAATGTTGAACATTACTTAATTCAACATTGCTATTTTGATACATATAAACAAACTAAAATTGTGTGGTTTCCGTGCTATCTTATCTTGGCTTTGTGGCTTTGTATCAATTGGTGAATATATAATATTACATTTTTATTTTTTTATATATATAAATATGAATACCTATATAGAAAAGAACAATCTAGTAGAAAAATTTATGATTTATTTTTTCATCATATATTTTTCCAAAATATTTTTGAACAGTCAATACAATATTAGATGTGAACTCAATGGAATGAAGTCACTTCATTTCAATTTCAAAGGGGTTGAAGCATCACATTCAATTTATCAAATACAATAATTATTTTTCTTAAAACTTAAGTACTCACTTTAGGTCAGATTGGCATTCTCGTTTATTTAAATCAATTTATATTGCATAATGAAATATTTATTACAATTATCGAATATTTGAAATAGTGATTAATTTTTATTTATGTAGATATATATTGAATTGATTAATAAAAAAATGGAAAATGTTTATTGCATAAATCTTATTTATACATAATCTTACAAACAAATGGCTAAGCAACTCTAATGTTGACTAACATTTTACAAAATTACAAATCTTAGCTTGAGAATAAAGCAAGGTAGTTAACATATTTAACACAATAGGCCTCAAAATAAAATATATATATAAATCAATAATGTCCCCTGACCTCCAAGCTAGGATTACCTATGTTTTGGAGATCAGTGGTCCCGCGCCATGGCAGCTGATGTTATTTAAAGCCGTGTGTGTGTATGTAGTTTAAATGTGATGTTAGTTGAAGAGGAGCCGTCGCTGTGTTCACAAGGTTGTATGTAATGTATTGCAGGAAACTTGTCGGGTGGCGAGCAAGCGGTGCGTCGCGCCGTAGAACTGGGCGGGCCCGAATGCGCGTCGAGCGAACGTCGCGCCCTTGAGTCGCTTCGGCGACTTCAAGAGGACGCTCAGAGCGCTTACGACTCCGGAGACTATCGCCGAGTTGTCTTTTGCATGGACCGCTGTCTGGACTACAGCCCCTCATGTAGCAAGTCAGTGTCTTTTGTCAATTATTATCACTAGGTATTAAAAATAGAAATAAATATTTTGATCAGCATGACCAAACAGGTTTTAGCAATAAATAATTGATTAGGTAAAACACAAGTGTTATATATGGGTGTCTGTCAACTAGTTTAATGTGGTTTCTTTTATACGTTTCAGATCTAAACTCACCAAAGCAGAATGTTTGGCTTACCTTGGTCGTTGTCAAGAAGCGCAGGAAATTGCAAATGGGTGCATTCAGAGTAGCAACTTTGACGCCGAGGCCATATACGTGCGCGGGTTGTGCCTTTATTTTGAGGTATATAATATTGTTAAGCGTTTTCTTAAAGTTACCTAATTGAAAAATTAATTAATATAATTTGTAATTTCGTTTTCAGGATAAAGACGAGCAAGCTTTCAAGCATTTCCAACAAGTGCTGCGTCTTGCTCCGGATCACAAGAAAGCTATTGACGTTTACAAACGAGCTAAATTACTGAAACAAAAGAAAGAAGAAGGTAATATATTTTTATATGTTTCTCTGTACCTTTTAAGTGGCGGTTCCGCACACTGCATTTCTTAGTCATTTGGGTAGTAACCACCCCCTTACAGAATACCAAAAGTAAATAAATATTATTATGTTATAGGTTTGGTCTTTAGACAAAAAAAAAACACACTTTGATGTATGTTAAAGGTAACGAGGCATTCAAAATGGGACGTTGGCAACAAGCGTTGGTCCTGTACAACGAAGCGTTGACCATAGACAAGCTGAACCGGGCAGTGAACGCGAAGTTGTACTTCAACAAGGCCACAGTGTGCTCTAAGCTCAACCGGTTTCGCGACGCGGCCGAAGCCTGCACAAACGCCCTACAACTCGACGAGAACTACGTCAAGGTACAACTATATAGTGTATCTAAATACTTATACCAGTCTCAAGTAGTAAACAAACAACACTTGTATCAAAATCAGGACTTGCCGACCTAATCTCACAATGTATAAAACTACAATAATTAACACGAAATCAAAAATTTATTGACATCCATTGGCACAGATAATGTATATGAGCATGACAGCGATATCAATCATCAATCAATACTAATAATAAATCTGTAAGTGTAGGTATTGTATGTATGCATGTTCCTCCATAACTCTTAAACAAATTAACTGATTTTCATGAAACTTGGTAGATAAACATTTAGACGTACAGGACACAGGATAGGCTACTTTTTTCTTTTTCAACGCAGACGGTCGCGGGCGCCAGCTAATAATTTCATAATTAACTGACGCTCGTGACTTCGCCCGCGTTAAAAAATGAAAAATATAGATATCGCTGTGATGATTTCCCTCGTGAACCAAAAATGTTAATTCACGTAATTAAATATCTGCATCTAAATTCCCAGTGTGACTACTATTATTTTAAGCATTCTAATTATATCGTGTACCGTTTGAAGGCTCTACTTCGACGCGCCAAGTGCTATGCAGAGCTCGGTGAACACGAGGAAGCCGTCAAAGACTACGAGCGTCTCCTGAAGTTGGACAAGAGCCACGAGAACAGAAAGCTATTGCACGAAGCCAAGATCGCACTCAAGAAGTCCAAGCGCAAGGACTACTACAAGATCTTGGGCATAGAGAAGACAGCTTCCGAGGACGACATCAAGAGGGCTTACAGGAAGCGCGCGATGGTGCACCACCCGGACCGGCACGCGGGCGCGCCGGACACGAAGCGCCGCGAGGAGGAGAAGCTGTTCAAGGAGGTGGGCGAGGCGTACGGCGTGCTCAGCGACCCCAAGAAGCGCATGCGCTACGACCACGGACAGGACCTCGACGACGACGGCGTCGGCATGGCCGGTCACTATACTTTTACTATTTACTTTACTCTGACTCCACCTTTCATTTGACGACACGTTTGGTCTAGTGACTAGTAACCAAACGGTCGCGGGTTCGAATCCCGCTAGGGGCAAATGTTTATGTGTTAACTGTTACTGTTAACATTTACATTTGAAGATGTGAGTGAATGAAGGTGATATGTCGCATAATTACAATTTTGAACAATTCGAGGTAAAAGTTTTACTTTTAGTTTTTGAGATAAGTCGCCACGTTCGAACTAATTTTTGTACTAAATTATGATGTAAAGTTGTGTAAACAACCTAAAATATTAATGGTATGATAGCAATTAAACATTAATTTAAAAAAAAAGCGAACATAGCTCCCTCTTCCATTAAAAAAAGTAAATTGTTCTGCACTTTTTGCTTTTTAAAATTAACTGTACATAACACCTTTTTCAACTTATTTTCCAAAAATGTTCTAAATCGACGATCTTAAGGTCTGTAATCATTCATAAGGACATATTAACCTTCATTAACGCAAAAAAAACCCAAAAATGCGACATATCACCTTCATCCACTCACGTCTTCATTTGTACTTGAGTTGTGGATGTTTGTATTTATAATATGTATGTATTTACAAAAAAAAAAGTATGTCTATGTATTATATCATCTGTCTGGTATCCATAATACAAGCATTAGTTGGACATAGGGTACCTTTCATCGTTCAACGCGGACGATGTCGCGGGCACCAGCTAGTACTATACTATTATAAAAGTGAATGTGAGTTTGTTTGTTTGTTACGCTTTCACGCAAAAACTACTGAACCGATCACCATGAAATTTTTCATACACATTCTCTGGCACACCAGAAAGGACATAGGGTAACCTTTCATCCAGAACTCGGACGAAGTCGCGGGCACCGGCTAGTTATTTATATAGCTATATTATTGTTTAACATGACTTTCGAGTTGAGCATTCGGTAAATTACAAGTTTTGATACATAAATAATATTGTTAAAATAATACTTTGTTTCCAGATATAGATCCAAATACGGTGTTCCAGAGTTTCTTCCATCGCAGCGCGCAAAACTTCGATTGGACCACATCGAGCTCTTACCCGGGCTCCTTCGAATTCAAATTCGGTTAACTTTGACATGTAAAACGCATTCACAACTCGAAACAGTACACAAGTATCATTCATAATTTTAGAAAAATTACTAGAAATACAAATATAGTAATGAAAGTATCATTCCAAAAATTTTACAAAAAAAAATAAGAACAATTTGTGTTATTCGTAAATAAAAATCTTTGAGCGAGACCCGAGAAACAATTTTGTGTTTTGTATTGTTAGAGTAATCTATAATATTATATTATATAAAATAATAACCAGAGTACATTTTTAACGTCACTTGTCTTAAATTGATGATAATAATTATAGGTTTTAGTGTTTGACTGATTTAGATAAGATTCATTTCTTTTTTTCTTTTAATTGTAGCGGCGAATAAATGTATGTACTTTGGTCAAGTTTTTCCTTCATTATCTTTGTCCGTTTGAACTATCCGTTAAAATATCACATTTTTTAATAGATCAAGCCAATTGGATTTATGTGTATGAGTGTCATTTCGCATGACAAAATTAGCTGTCGTGCCAAATGACACCCATATAATACACCGTCCAATTGGCGTGATCTTTTATGGCTGAGATTAAACTTGGATTAGAGAATCAATATTAATGTGGATGAAGATTTTTATTAAATGTCAGCAACTCTTGACTCTGTATATAAACACAGAAAAATACTTATTTTAATTTACTTGTTTACAATCAACCCACGGACAGTAACTAGAATGTGCCGTGAACTGCCCACTAGTCTATTGAGTTTTTAATATAGTATAAAAATTAATAATTGATAAATAAATCATTAACAATCTAAAATATGAAGTGCATCATGTGAATATTTGTGTTTTATTTAAATTGAGAAGAGAGATGTCAGCTGTTATATGATTCATTGAGTTTATTTCTTTTAACAAAAAATCAATAAGCAATCATTTTCACGGGTTCTTGTTTAATTTTACTTAAAAAGATAGTTATTTTTGACTAGGAATAACATTACCAAATAGTACTAGGTATATTGGAAAGAATAACGATCAGATGAGGGTGGTTCGAATTAGTTTTATTCAGAAAAAAATTTATGATATTTCTTACTAGCTGACTCGGCGAACTTCGTACTGCTCCTGAATATAAACCAGTTCCATAAGAAATGTACAAGAAAATGAATTTTCATGATTTTCTTTTGGTGAATATTTGGCTGGAGGCAAATTCAACAAATTAAAGATCATAAAATTCGGTTCAGCCGTTCTCTAGTTGTGGTGTTACTAACAAGACTTTCTTTTAAAAAATATATCTAATAGATGGAGACAACGAAGCTTTAGACATTAGCTAAATACATAAATTTAAATCTTGACACTAAAATTTTAATTTTTTTCATCCAGAACATGATCCAAGTTACATCGTAATATGTTAGTATGAAAAGAAATTTTTTAATAATTTTGGCTAATTAGTAATTTAACGATGAAAAATTTAAAAAAGATAAGTATCGAGTTAATACATATGACCATGTCATACTAGAAATGTTTAAAATCGAGAATATGTCCTTATAATATAATGCTCATTTATTATCAAAATAAATTAAAAATGTGTAGAACCACTATTTCTTTCAATTTTACTTTCATCCCCATTAAAATGGAGCTCATAAATATTGAAATATTACTATGTGATACTTTTACGCGTGTTCACATAAGAATATTGACATTTCTTAAACTTACTAACTAGAAACAATTTTTCATGCACGGCTAGATGCTGACCAAAACTGAGCAAACGGACCTATTAATATATTATTCATATATTAATAATAATATTAAAAATTGAGTGAAATGTGAACACGGTCGGAAGAATTTTACCTGCGCGTACATGTACGTCCCAACCAAACGCTGCCCTAGCGTACCGGTACGTCCGCCTCGAATTAGGAGTTAATAAAAAATAATAATAACCCATTTGTTTGAATTTTCAGATGTTTCCCGGATTGTGTTAATTTATATAAATTATATAACGATGTTCAAATGCCTCAATGTTGAAAAATTCAAGGTTATCATAGCCTTTTTTGTGTTCATAGGTTTGCCGGTGATTTTCTTTTTTTGTATCTATACTAAAATAAAAATGAACTACTACTGAAATAGACTTGAAAGAAAAAAGAAAAAGAAAAATTCTTAATGAAATTGCATTTTAATTGTATATCGATAAAACTATAATTATCAGTTAAAATGTAAAACTCAATAGGTAATAAAATATAGTTAATATATGTAATAAAATCATTTAGCGTCTCCCGCTTTCTTGTTTTTTTCATAACTCATTGCTTTATCGTTAGATGGACGTTTCGAAACAGTCTTGCTACCTACTCCCTGAAATCTGAAAATAAATTGTTAATGTAATTTTCATTTGGAGACTACATAAAAGTTGAAAGTTTTTGTAAAAATCTATAATTGCCTCCTTCAAACGGACCTTGGGGCTGTCTGCTACCATTAATCATAAAAAACTCAATAATATATTACTTTTTCATTTTAAATGGCTTTTTCTTCTCTGGTTTTGGACGTGGATTATTACTTTTAAAGGTAAGAACATAACGTTTGACGATGTCTACGTTAACGCTGGTGTTTTCAGGGTACATCCGTTTCTTCCAGTTATCTCTCTCCTCAATCCACATTCGTTGATATTCATACGATAAAAGCCACTCCATGCGTGATTTACCTTCCTGTAAATTTAACGGAAAAAGTATAACAAATGGTTCATTCATCAACGTACTGACTCCGCTCATTAGAGAATCGAGACAGCGTCGCGTCAGAGGTGAGCACGAGGCGCCTCTTCTATAAGTTTTATTTTCTTTGTAGTTAATCCATACTATAATATTTTAAATGTGAAATTGTCTCATGAATTCGGAAAATAATCATTTTCGCTGCTTTTACATACATCAATTGTACGATATTATTTCTTTTGTTGTCGCTATAGCCCTTATGACCGTCTTCTCTGAATAACTACAAAATAATAATGGGCGGAAGTTGCCGGACAAATACCTCCCCTTTAGGCCGATAATTGAAGTTTTCGAAGGAAGTCAGCTGACTGCTTAAGCTCCCAATTTAGGAGATTAGTGGCTTAGTGCTTTTACATAGCTCAACCGTCACCAGCTGTGCGTGTCAACATGTACTACATTGTATGCCATTATAACAAAGCTCGGAGCAAGGCGCGCGGCCGGCCGTAGTACGCTCGACCGTACAAAGCAAGCAAATTCAGACCGGCAATCGGCATACGTGTTCAAACTGGCGCCAGTTTAGCTATGTAAAAGCACTTAGAAGCTGCTTAGAAGTGATAAAAAATATTGATACACCTTACCATAAATTTCCATGGTTGAGGATAGTACTTCGGCCAGTCTGAAGAAATGATATTGTGGACTGGTGCACATCGTACTGCTTTATCCCATTTTAATACACCTTTGAGACCCATTTGGTATTAATCAAAATTTTGCATAAAATTTTATCTATTTGAAAATGTCGAAGAGGCGGGTGACAACTGACAATGTCCTCCTTGGTGACAGTTTTCGGTTAGAATGATTACTATTTTTTTAATAGTAAGTATCTACCGACGGTATCTACTTATGTACAATGAGGATTCATCATAATAAGCTATTTTTTAGTAGGTAAAGAAGAGGTCACAAGGATTAAAACTTGTAGAAAATCACATTCTTAAGTTAAACCCAGAGTACAAGGAATGCGGTTACAGCTGTACGTATGTATCACAAATATTATTTTTTTATTAAATAAATAAATTGGAGACAATCCATCCAATAATATATCCAATGAGTCTGACCATCGATTTTAGTTATTGATAGATTTAGATTTTAGAATTTTAGATATTGATCCCCCAAATATAGCTCACTAGACAAATACGGCAGTGTTTTTATTTTTTTGATATCTTAAAAAAAATGACCGAGTTAAAAGTACGAAAAAGAGAGATTGTAATTAGTTCTCAAAAACTACTGAACCGATTTTAAAAATTCTTTCACCTATAGAAAGCTACGTTATCAGCGAGTAAAATAGGCATATTTTATAAAGATAACAGCTGGTAATATTATAAACAGATTAGATTTCTATTAATGAATAAACTTAAAAACTACTAGCTGCTTGCTGTTTTCACGCGACTTCGTCCCCGTAACTTTATGTTACTCGCTGATAATGTAGCTTTCTATAGGTGAAGCTATAGAAGCTTCAAAGGTTCTATAGGTCTCGACAAACTGAAGCTACTCACGAAGATTCAGCCTGTTAGTAATCAGAAAATAATCCAGGTGAGGGATACTGGACTATTAGAGCAACCTTAATAAAATGGCACAATTGCATACCTTGATACGTTTGTAATATTTATATGTTAAATTCATGTATTACCACCGTTCGTTAAATTCATAAGTAGTACCAGAGGTAAAAATAAACCAGGGCCCTATTTCTCGAAAGTATTAGTATATTAGTTAGGGAAAAATTTACGAGTTCTAATATTCTCAAAAATAATCATTAGGCTAGTAACTAATACTGGTACACTAATAAAAAATAATAGTCTGGCTTGACTGATGCAGCTACAACCCATGCCTTCTTACCTATTAAAAAAAGCGGGGAAAAATCCCGCCACATTTGTATTTTTTTTTTTTAAGTTTGCACATTGACGGTAAAAGCGGATTGTTTGTTTAATTTAGGTATTTTATATTTTAAAATGAATCTAGTTAATGGTTCTAAGAAACATATTAGAAGCCAGAGAAATTTTATTTAGGAGCTTTCCGGACGTTTTAAAAAAACAAAAGCGGAAAAAAGCGTGGAATAAGTCACAAATCTGTGTCGTTCTCTTGGGGTGATTTCTGCCACTTATAAATGCCTACATTATATATTATACACGGATTATAAATACGTTAGGGATGCCTATTGGTATCGGAAGCGTCCGAATCGGTCCACATTTTAGAAATTTGTTTGTTAAAGTGTGAACTAAGCCTTTCGAGACTAAAGTTTTATTAGTGAATTTTTTTCTCTTTATATTCATGAAACCAAAACCCAATTGACTAATAATATTAGCTAATATTTATTAGTTGGCAACTAATACTTACTTTATTACTGTAGCTTAGAGAAACGTACACTAGTAAACTTGTAAAAAATATTAGTTCATGGACTAATATAACCTTCGAGAAATAGGGCCATGAACTGAGTATGCCTTATATTGTGAAGATTACCAAACTTAGTTGTAATTGGTTTGGTATCATTGCCTGTAGTAATATTATTAAGGCAGAATTGGATAATTTAAAATCTTGTCAGTGAAAAAAAATTGAAATATATTTAAACATGAAATTATATTATATTTAATGCAAAAGTTGTGTATGAATATTTTGTCATATTTAGTGCTGAAAATCGCTACCTAGCGGCAAAAGGCTTGTGTTATTTAAAACAGGTGGACTACAACACAAAGGAACCAAATCAAAATCTTGCTTCTATCATTAATAATAAAATATTTATGTATTTCTATCATATTTTTTCTATGAACTAAAAAATGAAAAAAGAATGGTTTTTAAATTTTTTTATTTGATACACTATTTAAAAGAAGAAAAAAATGAAGTTTTTCACTTTCAATGTGTACCTGAAACAAAAAAGATTTCATGTGGTTATTAATTCTCTACAAACATTTTGTGATAAGTAAAAATTAAAGTAAAATGAAATTGTTTGCTATGTATTAGTCCTTCTGATACAAAATATAAATATCAGTAGGGTGGAGAAAGCAACAAATTAATATATCCTCTGATTCTTCATGTTAATTTTCATTTATAGAAATAACAACTGCCTCAGAGGATGAATTGTGTTACTCAAAAGTTACACAACTTCCATGTTTTGCTTGTAATGTAAAATTGTTTTGTTCTGGCCTCTCTCTTCAGTATAGGAAAACAAAATATTGTGTAAAACATTCAGAAAAAAATATATTTCCCTATTTATTAAAACTGATTCAGAAATGTCAATGTAAACATAATACATAATCTAAAAATCTTTAAACTTATGACATTTAGCTAATTATCAATAATGTCTCTTTCTGAGCCTTGTTGTTCAACAACCCTATAAAGAAGAGATGTAAATAAATAAATAAATATCTCATCGCTATTTGTTTTTATTAACAAAGCTTGGTTTTTAATTGAAAGTGTTTAACCATTTGTCTGACCACAAGGTTAGACGGAAGAGACAAATCAAGTAATTAAAATTGACAACTTTTTGGAGTAAATATGCAATTGTTCCTTTTTTTATGTTAAGGTTTGATGGACAGGACAGGCTAACAGTCCACTTGATTGTAAACAGCCACGATCTACTATAACACAAACAATGCCACAGGTGCTGCCAACCAAAGCAGGACCAAGAATAAGGGTTCATTTTCATAAGGGTTGATATACAGCATGCAGGGGTGCAGGAACACTCAGTGCAATCACACACAGCTTTTTGAATCACGGCAGTTGATCTCATATGTTAATTGAATGATTAATTGTTGATCTTGCATGTTTAATACAGTTCTTTCATAGGAAATGCCAAAATTTGCACTATTTTCATGCATATGCATGGTACAAATGGAGAAACGGTTAATGGAAAGGAAAAAGATGGGCTCTAAATTAAAATGGTTCTCCTTGACTAAATAAATAACACGTAAATAACAGCATTTACGTGCTGTTGTGTTTCGGTGAGTAAGGGATGCCAGAGCCCATTACCCCATCCCTCCCTTATCCTTAATCCTTCTATGATCGGCAGCGCATTTGCAACACCTATGGCGTTGCTTGTGTTATAGGCGACGGTAGTCACCTACCATCAAGTGGACCGTCAGCCTGTCTGTCAAACTTTAACATAAAAAAAAAACCTAATACTAAAATCTTTTTTCAATTCAAGATTTTGGTACCTGTTGTCCACAATGGCTATGGGGATTGGTGTGATAAATGGACTATCCATATCCAACACAAAAAGAATTTTTCAATTTGGACCAGTAGTTCCTGAGATTAGCACGTACAACCAAACAAACAAACTCATCAGCTTTATATAATAGTATAGAATATGAGGCAAAACACATTTCATGATCTTATGGTGGCCATGGACCATGTGGCGTCCCATTAATTCCCCATTTCCATAGAACTAGAGGCTGCATATTGGTAATATGTATACCTTTAGTTCTTTAAATTTTGATAATGTTAATGAACACCTTGTTTCTATAGAACAATTAGCACCTACATACACTTCCAATAATTTTTTATAAGATTCCCCTTTATTAGCATTAAATGATTTTAAAACGGTTCAATGTATTACTAGCACTACACTAGCTTATCTGCACCAGTTCACAAATAGTTTTAATTTAATCAAATTTAACCAAAGGGCTCTTGTCACCAATCACCAACACTACATTTCCACTATTGCAGATGATTAGTTCAGTAATGTTAAAAAAGTTGAACAATATTTTGAAGAAATCACTTGTTGAGGTCTGGTCTGGTATAGTAAAGGAAGTCAAAGAAAGATACAGATAATAAATTACATGTAATTCAATATGTAGATTAATAGTTTCTTTTTGTTAGATGTAAAAATAAAGATTGAGACAATTTTCCGACACATGGTGAGTATTCCGAGCAACAGTTCTATGAACTAATGTCCTGGAAATCATATTGATCGATAGTCTTTTCATATAGATATATACTTAACCTTTTTATCACGATGGGATCAATACAGTGAGAAGCATTTTCATTAATATCATTTTTTAAGTTTCCAGTGCTTCAGTAAAAATCGATAGTTTAGGCACCTACTGGATGGAACTCAAGCTCTGTTGTTTTAAAATATCTCAAAAATTTCCAATATGTGATTTTGCACTATAATTGTAGTTCAATGTTGAAATAATTTAACTATAGAAATATATGCTTCTAATAATTCAAATTACGTTAATTGTTAGTACATTAAAGTTTTTAAAAATCAAGGTATTTTTGGTTTATTAGGGTTAAAACTATAAAAAAAAGTGAATGAAAAGCCGTTTTTATTAAAGAAACTAGTCTCAAGAAAGCAATAGAAATAAACAATAAGTGAAATGTAGTCTTGCCACATGTTTTTCACGAATGTAAACTAATCAAGCCAGATTCGGAACCCCAGATTCAACTGATTTTAACACGTGTCTTTTTATTAATTGTTCATCACAAAAATGCATCTAACCTACACAAGAATCAAGAAAGCCATTACGAAATTTTAAGTTGGTATATTCACGGCCTTCCATTAACCAAAATCTAAAGGAAAGCCGGTTGATTAAATGACCTAGCTTATATTCACATTTTAGGCATTTACTTACCATTTTATTTGGACCTCGCACGCATCTTCCTCCTTTTACGCTTTAGCCTTCGCATACGCTTCTTACGCCACTGAAAATAAAAATAACACTTGGAATGAAAATGTGGTTCTCGGTGTCGAAGAGGAGATAATGTTAAGTATATAAATCTAGAAAACTAAGAAAAATACAGGTTAATGCAAAAATACCTTTGCTCTCATGTTGGCTAAACTTTCAAATTAATAATCTTCCTTGATGTGGTTGTTGAATCTCTTCGGATTATTATAAAATTTTGCGATACAAATATATGTGCACCGCGGACGAATATCCAAATGAAAAGAAGGCAAGGCAGTCTGTCTGCTCAGCAGTCAGTGTTGCAAGTTTTCAACTCGGAGCGGATACTGTCATTGTCATGTCAATATAAAAGTTACTCTATGCAATGCATACCACCTCTATGCCAAGAATTACAAATGATAGTGTTGCCAAACACCGTCAGTGCAAGGAGAATTGAGTAAGGAGCGCCATCTTACATGGGTATTAAACTGAAAAAGTGGCAACAAAATCCGATAAATATAGATGGCGCTAGTGTAAACAGTGAGAGTTTGAGAGTATGGAATGAATGTAGCAGTAGTTGACGGAGTGAAGTGCGCCGAGTTGAAACTAGCCTCACTACTAGCGCCACCAATTTATCGGTTTTGACGGACACTTTTAATACTCAGAGATTGTCCTTCTTATACTCAATTCTCCTTGGGTCAGTGGTTGAAGCACTGATCGCTATATACCTCTGGGGCCCTAGACAAAGTGCATTCGATTCGATTCGCTAAATAAAAATGTATGGGATTGACATATGACTTCGCTAAATCACGCGAAGGCATATGTCAATCCCATACATTTTTATTTAGCGAATCGAATCGAATGCGAATCGAATGCACTTTGTCTAGGGCCCTTGGATTGGTTATCCCATACAAAGTACAGATACCATTTTGAAGCGCCACCGTACGTAAGTGCTGGTACTAATTTTGACGTTTACGTATTTTTAATTCTTAGATAAGTATAATAAATAGTGTCTGTTTTATTCACGTTTTATTCTATTTGTTAATGGGACTGTTTAAGTTTATTTGTGTCCGCTTAAGTTTTGAAACATGAAGAAATGTGTATTCTGTAAATGGACATAATTAGTTTTAGTTCCATGTACATACACTCCATAGCCTACAGCGCCAAAATGGCGATCAAATAGACATAAATAAATTGACAGCAGCCTATCCAGTGCTTTATAACAGATCAGTTCTAGGCGTGCTCTATGCCAAGAATTACAAAATGTAGTGTTGCCAAACACCAGGGGCCCTAGACAAAGTGCCATAACGATAACGATAACGAAGTTCGATAGTTATAAATGTATGGGAAGTATCACGTGATTTAGCGAAGGCATATGTCAATCCCATACATTTTATTTTTAGCGAATTGAATCGCTACGGAGCGAATGCAACTTGTCTAGGGCCCCAGGTCAGTGGTTGAAGTAAAGAGCACGGCTGGTAAGCTTCAAGGAAAAATCACTACTAGGAATTTTATAGCCTGTGGTTATCACTACTAGGAATTATATAGCAAGATAGAACATGACATTTGACCTCCCCTCTCATCCCTTCTAATAAGAGAGAAGCCATGTAAAGAGTACTTGAAACCAAAACAAAATGGATTGACTCGACTTATTACTTGGTTTAGGTACTAATCCAGTCAACTAATTTTGATGGGTGTTCAGTTCAGATCAGAGACGCATAGTTACTAGCATTGTGAGTTACTAGTACTAGAATACTAAATTACTGGCATAGTGCTAATTAAGCCTTTAGTTCTAAACCGAGTCAGCTTTGAACCAAACTGTGATAGAAGATGGATAGAAGTCGTAGTAGTTGAGAAAGGAGCACGAGTGGACCAGCAGCCAACGCAAGAATTGAGGCGTTCCGAAGAATAAAAATCAGAGAATATTTTTTTAAATTTTCAATAAAACATTGATTTTATTGTTTAATAATGAAAAATCATACAACGTGTTAACAAAACAAATTATAAAAATGTATTCACAGAAAACACATCGTAGGTAGAGAGCTGTTTCAGCTTTAATGTTAAAAAAATATTAGTTATATTAGTACATAATTTTTAGTCCTTTTTTATAAACAGTCCATTGTGTCTTCTTTAATTATCATTGGTGGCGCATAATCTGCGTGTTTAGTCCCAAACGAATATGCATATGGATTCTGAAATGAACATAATGTTAATACTAGTAACAAGAAGTAACTATCAATCAACTGACGTACAAAAGACTTCTCTTTTTATAACAGACTAGTCTGACGTCGGGAGACTCGGTTATCTCGGATCGGGAGAATTTGTATACATAATATTGTATCAAAATTGCTTCTGAAATAATTAATAATGACTATTTTTCTTAACTATTTTCCAAGCTGTAGTAGTCATTAGGAATCGATCGATTCCAAAATAACAATTTAATAATACACCATTAATTTTATAATGTTTTTGTTAATCTTTCAAAAGAAATACCTTCTTAGTGTTATATAGATTTGGCGGGTAAGCAGCAGGTCCAGGAGTTTTAGTTGCCTTTCCAGCTCCATCTAGTCGAGCTCCCAACGAGTAGCGGGGCATTCTATAACGCCGAACAGATAACATCATTACCCAGTTTTTATTTTCGATTATTCGACATAATAATGAGCATGAGCTAAGTCTTACTTCGTTTTATAAACATCGGCGTCCCTCTGAAAATATACAGCTGGTCCAGGTGATTTAGATTTCAAGTTGAACCCGAATCGAGCACCCATCGTGTATGCAGGGGTACCAGGTCCAAGATGCAACGCATATGCATTAGATGCCGGCCCAGGTCGTTTCAAATTGAATCCCAATCTAGCACCCATTGAATATACAGGAGCGCGGGGCTCCCGCATCGGGGGGCAACGTTCAGGAGCGTGAGCACCGGGTCCTGGCGTACGTTGGGTTGCTCGTGTTGGAAACCTAGATAACATAAACTAATACTGTAAGTAATCAAACATATTTTTTAATTTAAAATTTGACTACATTAAAATAAAACATTAAATAATGATTATATTAAATTCTTTACAAAAAGATAACTGATAAGTAAGTAAGTAAGCTAAAGAGAGCTAAGCTCACATCGAAACGCGACGCGACGCTGCACGTATGTTTTAAGGTACCTAACAATACAATATAGAACTTATTTACTACAAGAAAAGGTACACAGTTCAGTGAGTGCGATAGTGGTGTTTCCGCTGCACCGTGATGCATCTCGATCGAGACGTCGCGTTGCGTATTGTGGCATGCCAGGAACCAGAAAGAACAAGCAATTTTTCACGATTCCCATAGAAAATTCTATGTACTTAAATAGATAAATTTCAGTTATCAAACGATTGTTAAGAAAGGTATTTAAAAATACTACCCAATACTACTTACCTGGCCCCAAAGCTCCACGCCGGTGTATATTCTAAGCCATCTCTAGTGACTCTATCAATTTTGTACGTTGGTCCCGGACCAAGAGATCGCATACGGCGTCCAGCGTTTGTTCCAAAAGAGTACATGGGATTACGGAATCTAGACGGATCATGCCCAGGAAAACCAACTGTTGGTGGTAGCATATATGCTCCTGGGCCGGGACCTATATAAATATGAAGTGATTATTACGTGCCATTTTATTTAAAAAAATATATATTGTAATAGATTTTATCTTACCTAACGGTCTTTTTGCCATTGTGAATTTGGAATTTTAATAATTATTTACGAGAATTTTATTTAAATAAACAGAAATTTTGTCATGTTATGACATTATGCTTAAAGTCAAACAAATGAAGTAGTAATTTATTTGATATTTTTTTAATGATGGGTAGGTATAACACCGAAAAAAGTATTTAATATAATATAGAAATTTGATCATGCTGCTTGATACTCTACATGGGGAATAGTTATGCTTATACACAATAACATACGAGATAAGTATAATTCTAAGTAATAATAGCATGGACCAATAATCACTGGTTCATGAATAATGGCATAATAAAACGTATATTTGATAAAAAAAAATGCTACAACGGAACGTGTTGGTTGTCTGTGTTACAACGACAAACTTTTCTGTATAAGGAGGGTAGAGACAAGGAGGACAATCTGAGTATTAAAAGTGTCCGTAGAAAGACGATAAATTGATGGCGCTAGTGAAGCTAGTGACAGTACTACGGTTATACACTCCCCGCAACTTGAATAAGACCACTGTGTTTTTATTAATTTTTTGAAATATTTACGAATATAATTTAATTACTATATCACTAAATGTATCTTTTTTTATGCTGTGTAGATTATTATATTTTGTTGGGCAATAGTTTACATGGTAGCATCTAGAGACGAATTCGTGCATGTTGCAGCGCGCCACTTGAATATGACCAGTATTAACTTATTGCTGGACAGTTGAAGGAGTGCGAGCGTATGACAATGAGATGTGCTTGATATTATCAAAGAAATAAAGAAATAGAGTTAAAACTTAGTTTCAATTAAATATGGGTAAGAAAAAGTATTTGTCTTCAGAAGAAAGAGAAAAAGTTATAATTTTGCATGAAGAAGATTATTCAAATAGAGCGATTGCAAAAAGAATTGGACGGTCGCATCAGGCAGTCAGTAATTTTCTTATAGAACCTGAAAATTATGGCAGACGTTTTAAAGGACGAACAAAATTTGTCACTACAGCAATGGAACGTCGAGCGATATTGTGTGAAGCATCTAATTCAACTTTGACAACTAGACAAATAGTACATAATGTTGAAACTAAAGCCTCATTAAGAACAATACAGAAGATATTATAACAATGCCCACATTTAAAACGCCTGAAGATTAAACGTAAACCGACTTTAAAACAGTTTTATATAAGTGAGTGACTTAGATTTGCGCGAGAAAAAATGCACTACAAAACTGAGTGGTTTAAAGTAATTTTTAGTGACGAAAAAAAATTTAACTTTGGTGGGTCTGATGTCTTCTCTTATTATTTTTACGACTTACGAAAAATTAATTGATTTTTGTCTCGACACGTAAAGATGTTGGTTCGGTAATGGTACGGGGAGCTGTTTCATATAAAGGTACGATTGACTTAATTTTTTTAAAAGGCAGACAGAACTCTCAAAAATATATAGAACTATTGGAAAAAGAAAAAGAAAGTTTATCAAGATCAATGGTGGTCAAGATTTTATTTTCCAACATGATAATGGCAGTATTCATTCAGCGCACGCTGTCCAGACATGGTGCCAACAACATCATGTGAATGTTCTGCAAGGGCCATCAAATTCACCAGACCTAAATATCATGGAAAACGTTTGGGGATGGCTTTCCTGTCAAGTATATGAAATTTCACGGCAGTTCACTACTTCAGAAGAGTTACAGAAAACGTTGCAGCAAACTTGGAATAAAATCTCCGTTATACTTAAAAACTCTATATAATTCAATGCCTTCCATAATATTTGAATTGATTCGAAATAATGGTAAAAATACTAGTTACTTAATCAATAAATTTAATTTTAATTTGCAAAAATATGAGTGTTTTATTTTCTGGTCGTATTCAAGAGGCGCGCTGGAACATGCACGAACTTGTCTCTAGATGTAACTATGCAAACTATTGCGCAATAAAATAGAGTAATCTACACAACGTACAAAAAGAAACGTTTAATGATACAGTGATGAAATTATATTCATAAACATTTCAAAAAATTAGTAAAAATATACTGGTCTTATTCAAGTTGCGGGGAGTGTACATACAGTCTATCAAAAAAGTGTAGAAATTAAAACGTGGCAATCTATTGTTGTTTCTTTCATATCAACTTGGTATATAGTTAGAACGGGACAACACTAACAGTATTGCCACTTTTTAATTTCTACACTTTTTTGACAGACTGTACTAGGCATCTAGGAATACTGCGTTACATATTATCTACTATTTAGTTTGTGATACTAGGGCAAAAAACATAACTACTCTCTAGCGAAAGTACTAGGAAGGGTAATATCATTACCAAGCAAACCAAGAATACAAAATTTATACATACGGACAACAGACCAAAGAATATAACTAATACAGACAACTATATCTTGTGTTAGTTGAATTTGAAATACAAAATATTATTCTGTGGTTATTATTTTGCCTTTCTTGCTTGTCTAATGTCTTGCGGCGCGTTGTCTTCTTTTTATTTTGTGTTGTGTTGCTTTCTTTGTAATTATTGATTGGATGTAATCGTTTAATAGTTTAATGTACGAACATATTTAATTATTCTAAAACGTGATAAATTGGACAAAATGATTTTTGCGATCTCATTTTAACGATTGCTGCAACAGTGAAAAATTGTGAAAAGTGTCATGCTGTAAAGATGGTTACCTCTAATAAAATAAACGATAAGAAGGTCGTAAAAATGTCCGAGCCTAGTGGTGCTGTGGTGATACCTCAAAGAACATTGCTGGGGGAAGTGAACGAACATATAACATGTCCTCTGTGTCGCGGCTACTACATCGACGCCACAACCATTGTGGAATGTTTACACTCCTTTTGTCGTAGTTGTATAATCAAACATCTACAGGTTAAAAGTTATTGTCCCGTTTGTGAGATGATGATCAATTCTGCCAAACCAAATATAAAATTAGACAAGGCCCTTCAGGATATTGTTTACAAACTGGTGCCAGGTCTCTTTCAAAAGGAAATGGAACGTCGTCAACATTTTTACGCATCTCGGCCTGGACCTGCAGCTTCTGCTACACCTGAACAACGAGGCGAAGACACCGAGAGAATAATTTTTAGTCCCGAAGATGTTATATCGTTTTCTTTAGAATATGCGGATGTTACTGATACAGACAGTGTATCTAGTAAATCATCCGACAGCAATGAATCTCAACCGACATCAACTATAACAAGGAGATATTTGCAATGTCCTGCGGTAGTCAACATAAGTCACTTGAAAAAGTTCCTCAGTATGAAGTTTGACATTGATAGTACTCAGTTTGCCATTGATATTCTCTATAAACGGGTGCCTTTACCAGATTATTACACATTAATGGATATTGCGTATATATACAATTGGAAGAGAAATGAACCAATGCGCTTCTTTTATCAAATTATAGACTATGTAGCACTTCGTCATAGATTTTTTGATGTAAATAGAAAAGATTCTCATTTTCGAGATAGAAAATCGAGTCCTGCTCCAACTGAAGAATCAAATGTTATAAGTCCAACACAAAATGTAACAGATCAAGGGTCAGAAGTATCATCAGGTGTGGATAGTCCTATGCCAGGTGACAATAATCATAAGAAAACTAATGATGATATCAAGAAAAGCGATAAATGTAATCTAGAAAGCAAAGAGAGCATGAACGAAAGTAATAAGAGTGAGTGTGCAACTTCTAAAAAAGATGAAGATGTTGAAAAATCTCAATTCTTAAACTCTTTTGAACTTACAGCAAAAAATAATTGTACTACACTTAAGTCATCGCCGAGTAAGTCTAATTTAACTGAATCAAAGGCATCCCCATCAAAGTCAATCGATAGTTCAACAAAACCTCAAGTAGTGCCAAAAATTGAAGAATCTTTAAAGAGAAAACAAAGTTTGTCCAATGTCCCCGAAATGAAGAAGCTAAAAATTGAATTGGAGAAAACTAAATTACCCACAGTATCAATAAAACAAGAGAATATTGAATCTAGTGTTACAAGCAAAGAAAAGTCTAATGAAAAACCCAAGGAAGAATTAGATTTAAATACCCAAAAGAAATTACCCACAATCTCCACAAATTCTCCAATGTCGACAGCATTTGCAACAAAAGAGACTAAATCACCAACATCTGCTCTCAAGCAAATATTGACATCAGACACTCTTCCCTCAAAGAGAATTAGTTCTACACCAGAAAACATAACTTCTCCAAAAAAGAAACTCTGCAGTGACAATACTGTGTCGGGTCAGCAACATGCTATTAATCAAAAATTGATGACCCCCATTAAAACGCCAGTTTCAAAAGTTGAAACACAATTACCATTGCCAAAAGCTATAGACACACCAAAACCATCTGCTAAAAGACTTCCTGACTTGAAACCAAGTGCTCCTCCTTCTCAAACATCTCATAATAAAACACAACCAGTAAATAAAGTGAGAATGGATTTATTAGCCAATAACAGCGACCCAACAATAGACAGAAGTAAAATATTAACTCAAGTTAAATCTGCACTGCCTCTACCGAGTGCAAGTACAGTTCAAGGGTCTGGAGATCCCTTAAAATCTTTATTTGATTCTTGTAAAATCAATATACCATCTTCATTATCGATAACCCTAACTGAGCAAAGGTTAGATCAACAAACTCCTTCTGATCCAACTAGCAATGATCCTAAAAAATGTGTTACAAGTAAGAGTTCCGTAAGTAATACTAATGTAGGTACGCACAAATTACCCAATCCACCTGTGCATAATTACATAGAAATATTAAAATTGCCGGACACAGATAATGCCACTAAAAGTGATACACCTGCTACAAATTCTTCCAAAGGGCCCGTGCCTAATTTAAAACCTATTTCTGACACAAAAATAGGAAAACAGAGTGGACATTTCACTGGCCCTATTACATTTCAACAAACATTTGAACAGCAAGTCCAGTCAATGCAATCTGACAAAAAAACAAAAGTAGGGAGAACCAATAAACTTGCACTACCTAAACTTGTACCAGCCACACCAAAGGCAATCAGCGTTGCTAACAAATTGAATAATCTTAATAATAAACCAAACGTCAGTGGTGTGCCACCTAATGAAATTAAGTCAACCGCTGCACTAGACTTATCTACTCCTCACAATGTTCAAACAAGAAAACTTGAAACCATGCAATCTATAGCAAATTTAGCTAAGCAACAAAGCTTTGCTCCTAAAAGTTTGCCATTATCTCAAGGCGTATCTCAGAGCAATTTGTACTCAACCATGTCTAACAGACTGATGTCCAACACAGGAAATGCACTTAGAGTTCCAACGCCAAATTTAAATCAAATTAAAGCAAGCCCAAATATATCTCAACCTACTTTAAGACCTGAAGCACCAAATAAGACAAATGCGATGAAATCTGGCAACACTGTAAGACCAACAATACCGTCACCGTGTTCCACATATTCTCATCCATCTCCAAATGCGACACTACCTTCACCACGCTCACAGACTCGTTCGCCTAGTTCTTCTCCAAAGCTAGTGATAGCAGAAGAGAAACAAATGGGTAACATGTTCTTGGAATCATCTGTTAAACAAACTAACCAGGGAACAAGTGCACAATTTTTATCTAGCAATGCGAACAAGGAATCTAAAGCTTCATCCGGCCCATCTAAGCCAACTTCTAAACCCGTAAAGCAAACCTCATCTCCTTCAGGGAAATCCCCAATTCAAACATCAAGTCTAATGCAAACATTAAAACCAAATCCACCTTTAAACTCAGCAGCCGATTTCCTTTTGCAATCACCATTCATCACTCACCATGCTTTTATGTCTCAACAGATGGATAGCATACAGAATGTTTGGCTTAAGGCAAGAAATATGGGTTTTCTTAAAAATATGACACAACAATCCCAGGATGATTATCGTAAAGATAAAAGTTAGTTTTGATAAAGAAATTCTGTAGGTTTTAGTATGTTAGGTATAATATAAATAGGTGATAAGACAAAATAATTAAGGGGTTTTTTTATTGAATAGATAACAAAAATGCTAAAGATAATTCAGGTTAAACAAAGCAAACTAATACAGAAATTAAAAATAGGGTGTAACTACAATTTGTATCATTTACATTTAAAAAGAAATAATTTATAATAATTGTTAAGTACCCACATATTTTTAAAAGTATTAAATCTATTTTTAAATAAGTAATAATACATTGTTAAGCTGTAAGATTATGATGTATTTATTCTTGTAAACATAATTTTTATTCATAGTTTTTGTTAATATTTTAATCATATTTAATTTTATAATAGCTTGATCATCTAATAATTGTCATCCATAACTTGTAAAATAACCAACAAGCTTCTTTTTTACATAAGTACCAAACATCTTTCAATTTACATTTAAAAAGAAATAATTTATAATAATTGTTAAGTACCTACATATTTTTAAAAGTATTAAATCTATTTTTAAATAAGTAATAATACATTGTTAAGCTGTAAGATTATGATGTATTTATTCTTGTAAACATAATTTTTATTCTTAGTTTTTGTTAATATTTTAATCATATTTAATTTATACAATTTAATTTTATAATAGCTTGATCATCAAATAATTGTCATCCATAACTTGTAAAATAACCAACAAGCTTCTTTTTTACATAAGTACCAAACATCTTTTAATTCAATTAAAAGGCTATAATCTTGAAGTTAAAAGGCTAAAATCTTGAAGTTTCAAGTTCCAGTTCAATAAACAAACGTTAGGCGACGGTTACTTATGGTATTTACTGTGATCCGTCAATAAATAATTATGTATTGTGGTATTTATTGGCATTTGTTGATGGATGTCAATATTTTTTCTATGGATTTCTAGATTTTTTAACATCCAACAATAACTGTACTGAACTGATGGATCATAGTAAGTCCCGTACGTGTAACCGTCGCCTAAGTTTAGTTAGATAGTTTAGGGATGTGTGAAGCATGACGTAACAAAAAAGATTTTTCATTTACCACTTTTTTGTAGTGCTTTTTTAAAGAGAATGTCAATGCGAATTGTTTTAAGTCTTAACAGGATTAATATCATTAGATTTAACGGTCGTAAAGTGTTTGTCTAGTATATTTGCAAATTTTCTATGAGTGTATGTAATTGTAAATTAGATTTAAATTAAAAATGGCTTAAAATAAAAGTATTGTATTCATTTTCTTGTTTAATTTTAATTAAAATACATAGCCACCTCACACCTCAGCTTTTTTTACGAATGATCTATGAATTATACAGGTGGAATTTTGTAATGCCACCTGAAGGGAAAGTACTCTTAATACTGTAGATAGAAAATTTTACTCAAAGAAAACATTCCTTTATTTTTGAATAGAAAGAAAACTGCATTCAAAGATTTTCGAAAATTCGCTTGCCACACCTGGGAATCGAACCGGCTAAAATCTGTAAAAATTACACCCTGTTTTCCTTTCATTTAATTTATCAAGTTTGTTAGAGATTTCATCCTTATAATTGACCCTAACGATCGATGCAATAAAAGTACCTTCAGGTGGCATTACAAAATTCCACCCTGTATATGTTAGTTTTATTTATTTATAAAAATTCAGCTTCCGTATGTGTGTGTCCACAAAACTCGAAAATTAGCAGATGGATTCGTTAACATTTAGTTATTATATAGTTTAGTTTAGTTATTATAACATTTAGTTTAGTTAGCTATAATATAGTTATAACCACTCTATCCTATGGTGAAAACAACGTCAAAATCGGTGCAGTTTTTGAGTTTATCGCGAACAGACATACAGACGCGTCGGAAGACTGTTTTATAATATGTAGTGATAACGATTGCATCTAATTTAGTCACAGCTGGGAACTATGCCCTATATCAAGGCTGTCCAAAGCACGTCCCGCGGGCCGCTATGTTTGTGCGGCCCGCGACATGTTTTTATCTACCTAACTATCACAAATACTAAAATATTTAAAAAAATATTTGGTTAATTATTTCGCTTTTGTGTTATCCCAAATAAATGAAAGTGTTTCTAATTATTATTGTCATTAATTATTGTATTTTAGCCTGGGGCGGATCTACATCTAGAACTCTTCTTCCCCTAGAAAGAGCACAAAGAGGAATACTAAAAGTTTCCTTGGGTAAACCAAGACGATATTCAACAGATATTCTCTATAAAGAGGCACAAGTCTTAAGTGTACGGAGGCTTTATTTAGCAAGAGTTACGACCTTTGTTTACAAAAAGGTAGTAAAGTTAGATAATTATGAGGACATGTTACATAAACGCATTTTTAAGTGCCTAAGGACGTATCTGTCAAAACTGCTTTTGCAAATAATTCGGTAATTTCCTTTTCCCTTTCATCTATAATAAACTAGTTAACGTTTGTAAATTTAAAAATAGCACGGTTCGAGAAGTAAAAGAAAAAGTCTTAATGACATTGTTGAGATGGTCATTTGATGAAGTAGAAAAATTTGTAAAAATTATTAAATGAGGTTAATTTTACAATATTTTCAAATTTTAGATGTCGCTCATTCACATACAAACAAATACACACACCACAAACTCATTCATTCACACAAATTTCATACATACATAAAATTCGTTCTCACAAATTTTAATTTACATTATCATATTTAATTATTTCCAAATGATGCTACCATTTGTTTGTTTGTTTGTTTATTTTGTACATATAATAATTGTTTTAATTTTTATTTGTAATTAATGTATATAGTATATAATTTACTTATAATCTTATTTAATTGTTAATTAATATTTATTGTTAACTTCCCCTATAGGACAGGCAGAGCCTAGTGTGGAGGACAGAAATGTATAACTGTTGTTGTTTTTCTGAAATAAAAATTTCTTATTCTTATTCTATTATGAATTTTATAAAATCTAAATAGGTATAGGTCTTTATTGACACATAAGTCACTCACACATGCACTGCGTCTAGTAATAACTAATATTAATATATTATTATAATGTTGATATAGATTATAGACAGAGTTATGACTACATATTATAAAACAAAGTCCTCCGCCGCGTCTGTCTGTCTGTCTGTTCGCGATAAACTCTGCACCGATTTTCATGCTGTTTTCACCAATGGATAGAGTTTAGAGGTTTTAGTATATAATTTTCAGTTACGCGGGCGAAGTCGCGGGCAGCAGCTAGTACAAGATAAATTATTGAAGAAATAATTACATTAAATATAACAATGGTATTCGTGTATCAATTTTTTTTTTCTTAAATTTTTTTAACTAGTTTTTAAGAATTGGCCCGGGGTTGTATCCTGTTTGGACAGCCCTGCCCTATATGATAAAATTCTGCTACTTTCAGTAAAGCGTGCCCACTAAAATTGTAAGAGACTAGCTGGCGCCCGCGACTTCGTCCGCGTTGAAAAAGAAAAAAGTAGCCTATCCTGTGTCCTGTACGTCTAAATGTTTATCTACCAAGTTTCATGAAAATCAGTTAATTCGTTTAAAAGTTATGGAGGAACATACATACATACAATACAATGGAAAATCAAAGATTTGATAAACATAATAGTTCGTCCATTCCATTCCAAACGTAATGATACGTTTAAAGTTTAAATAGGAGTATGTTATTGAAAAATAAAACGGCTACAGTTTTATTTTTGAAAACTATCTTTAGGATTATGTAGATATTGAGTTTACTCATTGCTTCTATTTATTCTTGTTCAAATGATGTTTGAAGTTTTATTGTTATTTACATAGATAAACATACCTACCTTTTTATGGTAAGGTAGTCAGATAGCTTTTACGCTTGCTACCGTCGCCTTATATCACAAGCAACTCCACAGATACTGCAAGTGCGCTGCTGACCATCATACTAATATTATAAATGCGAAAGTTTGTGAGAATGTATATTGTGTGTCTGTTATTCTTTCTTTCACGTAAAAATTACTGAACGGATTTTAATGAAATTTGGCGCACCGATAGTTTATTGCCTGGGGTTAACATGTAGGATTTTTTTA
The DNA here is from genome assembly GCA_945859745.1 of Synanthedon formicaeformis. Lineage (NCBI taxonomy): Eukaryota > Metazoa > Arthropoda > Insecta > Lepidoptera > Sesiidae > Synanthedon > Synanthedon formicaeformis. The sequence continues at coordinate 8,503,725 of OX243955.1, read as the reverse complement.
TACTGGAAATATGTTAAATTACCGAGGTATCGTCAAAAAAAAACATAAATAACTGGGCGCCACTGTCGCTGTGACGGGGCCACCGGCGTTGGAAAGTGAAAAATACAACCCTGAGAAAAAATCCCGACATCCTTATCGCTGTGACGAAGGCCACGGCGACAGTGGCGTCCAATTTTTTATACTTCTGAGGTTCTCTAGGGAACATAAATTCTGCAACTTTTTTCAAATGAAGACTGAAAAAAAAATGGGGTGTAGCCACAGAGGAGTAGAGTAGGTGTGACTCTGACTGTGTCGTTTACACGGCCGTTTAGTTTTACGCGAGTACATAGAAGTTTCGAGTAATATTTCCGCGTTACGTTTTACCTACATATTATTATGTAGGTAAAACGTAACGAATATGCCAAAAAGTTCTTTGATCCTTTAGTTATCTATTTGTGTAATTAAATTTTGGATGTAGATGATAGATAAGTAGCTACAACATCAAACTGTGCCTCACAATTTTCTGAATTGCTTCTCGCTATAGAAATAATTTTATAGACGCATTTACGTCGAAACTCGTAGCTTCGGTAGATACCTATATAATAAATAAAACAACCATGTAATAGCTACATGAATTATATTTATTTATAATTTACTCTAATATTTATAAGTTAGGTAATTCTATTTTGTGCGTAACAGACTTTTTACAAATTTTTTAACCCTCCCCCGTAAACAGAGAGAGCTGACCGAAGCATGACCACCGTCAATTTTATTTTCAGCCGCTAAACAACTTCAACTAAGGTAAATTACTGTCGACACCACTAAATAGAAAGGTTAGTTTTTATGACAATAAATAACTTAAATAAAGGTTTGTATAGCTTTGTACGATATCAGTGATATGGGAAGTGTGGAAGGATGAAGGATTAAGAGAAAGTGAGTCGGGGGCGGAGTTTAGATACGAAGTCCGGGGTTGCGCGAGCGCACAAAGTTGAGAAGTTCGTCGCTGTCTTCGCAGACAAACGGCTTCACGTGATGGCAAGCCACGTCGTGCCATTTGATGCCGTCGTTGTAGAAGTTGTTCAGGATCGACAGACACGACTCGTCGTTGCCCTGCGCACACGCAATAAAACTTGTTACACGTTGGCAGAGCGGTTTCGTAATTCACATAACGGTTGTTGAACTTTTGCACAGTAAACAAGTCAAGCAATAAAATCCTATCCGGTTGGATGATGTGATTCACAAACTTCTCGGAAACAACTTTCAACTTTAAAAATATTGTATTTTTCGCTATCTACAACATACCTATCACCAATGTTAAGCATCACACGTAGGACAATTTTTATATAACCCTATTTTGCACCCTATGTAATTTTCCGAAACGAAACTATCAATATATTCCGATAAACGAATGGGCTTAAACTCTTTTTGTCAGACTGTACATTACATTCTTTAAAATAAGTTATTTTAAAGTCCTTCTTTAAAATGAGTTCCCACGATCAAGTCGTATTTACCAATGAGCGATGGGTTGACTAAGCTCTTATGAAACGCAATGCATTATAATCATTACCCATTGCACCATGTTAAAATGATATAGTGTAGTTTAGAAGCCCGTTAGCAATAAATAAGTAGATGTAGTTACTTGAGCGGCCTCGCGGTTGTCCGGCTGAGGTTGTCCGTATCCACCGGTGTAGGACCAGTCGCCGGTGTTGCGCTGTGTAGTGGGGCCGATCTTAGCTCCAGAACCCGACCAGAACCAGCCGTTCACATTGGGGGGTTGTAGGTCTGGACGGTCGCAGCCAGCAAAGTTGCATTTACGTCCAGACGTCCAAATGAATCTCACATTGCCTCGGGCAATTCTTTGCTTGATAAACTCATTTTCCTAGAAATAGAAAAAACTGCAACTTCATATTTGCTCATTCTTACTTCAAACTTAAACAGTTTACGAGTGTGAACTTAAATTAAAACAGTGGATAACAGTTTTTTTTTTTTTTTGTGAACGTTAACACCTTACTACAGAAGACTACTGTGAAATAAAAGCACATGTGCTGTTGTGTTTCGGTGAGTTGGTGATTGAGTAAGGGATGCCAGAGCCCATTTCCATAACCCTTCCCAATCTCTTATGCTTAATACTGTAGTCAGCAGCGCACTTAAAACTTGTGTTATAGGTAGGTTATAACCGTTATAAAACGGCGGCGGTAGCCACACACCATCAAATGGACCGTCTGTCTCCCGACTTAAAAAAAAAACACAACCCAAAAATGTTTTCTGAAGTGGTTAAAATCAATAAGTATATTCTTTGCGTAGCTAGAGTGCTATTTATAAACATTCTCATAAATATAATGTGAGGATTGTACTATTTATTATTCCATGTGTATTGCGCTATAAGTGTTGCATTGCAAATGCAGTGCGAAGCTGTACTTGTGGCTTATAGGTTCACCGGCCTACGAAGCGAGTGACGGAGTCCGGCACAAAAAGTGGGCAACTCGGCTGCTTTAGGTATGTGTGCCGTGTGCCACTTGCCCGGTCCGAATCCAATGGCAACACTCTTCACAGAACCGTCCGTGACGGACTCCGTGCTAGGGTTGCCAATATTTCTTTGGCGAAATATTATAATTTTCGAAATAATCTATATAAATATAGTATTTTATGTAAAAAGAAAATACTTATAGACAAAAACATATTTGTTAAGAACCTACTTATTTATATAATTTTTTTTAAAAACTTTATTGCACTTCTTGCCTTTTTAACATTTTTTTGTGTATCTTGTTCTTCCAAAATTTAAGACATTAAAAGTGCATTTAAGATATTATGTATTTGGAAACATGCTATGCGCCATCAAAAGTTTATGTAAACGCACGTTCATAATTTTTTTGAATGAAGGATTTGTTTGTTGGATTTCGGTGTTGAAAGCATAGTATTTTTTCCTTACTACCTATATATTTCTTCAATAGTAGGTTATAGTACGCAGACCCGAAATATAGTACAATACCCACTATTTACTATATTACCTACGATTGGCAGCCCTAGCCGATGCACCCGTTTCACGCGTCTTCAATGCTCTACAAACCTAATCAATCCATTCGGTCTTGCTTAATGAATATTGATATATAACACCACAATCCACATACAGTTTGACTAATTCATTTTCTTTATAGCAGCTATCACGCGATTGCGGATGTCGGGGCAGCGTTGTGCACAGCTTCAATGAAACAATAGGGGCGCAGAGTGCGTTGACATCGCGTTGACATCTCACTATCGCGACAGGAAACGTTATTAGAAAATTGCGGATTCGTTTGCGGAGAATAGTCGGAGCGATTGTTTTCCGTATATTGTACATTAATATGGTTGAATAAATTACCTACTGCGCGAAGACGCCACAAAAAGATGCGGTAGAGGTTCAGTTAGTACCGGTTCGGTTTTGTTAAACGCTTTTGTACCGGAATCGTTTCTTGTGTTTTTGTTGCCTTCGTATAAATAGGATTCGTGTGAGAATTTTCGTGATTCTCTAATGTATTAATACCTATTAACGCTGTGAAGGTAACCGGATTTGTGAAGCCGGCAACAAAACCAAACATCTCACGTGAATCACTTATTACGTCTAAAAACTTCAGTTTTTTATAATGTATCGACACGACATCAATACAGTCTGAAATTTAAGGTTGAAAGACAGGCTGACGATCCATTGTTGAAGGTAGGTAGCTAGCTACTGTCCCCTATAAAACAAGCAACACCACAGGTGCTGTAAGTGCGCTGCCGACTACATTAGGATTGGAAATGATGATAAGGGCGAACATGCAGTTATTTCTTGGTGGTTTTCTGTAGGGAGGTGCTTATTGCCGCTAGACAGGCTGCCCAAATGACTGCAAAACGTGGTGTGCCCTTCCACTACTAAATCAAAAGAACATAGATATGACAATTATATCTATAAATATGCCTTTAAATATAAAACTACTAATTTTTGTTCGCGACTGTCAACGTCCGTCGGGAACGTTACTTTTTTCTGGATGAAAGTTACCCCTATATACTTTTCTGTCCCACCCTTGAAAACGTAGGCGAGATACAAATTCCCTTTCGCATTTATAATATTAGATATTTTATAATTTGGTGCTGTTACAGATTTATATGTTCCACGTTACCTACATCATACATGTTTATTTAAAATTATATATTATTATTAAAAATCAATTATCAATGATTTATTAACGACTTTGAAGAAAGTGAACGTATGATCACGACTGACCCTGTTGCCACATCTTAAGATTCACATAATTATTGTTTGAAGGTGATCAAATCATGTGATTGCTGGGGCTGTTAGCACATCTTCAATGAGGTCACGTGATCCTCTCACACTTAGTGCTATATACATATTTCATAATCCTGCGCGTTCATTAGCTGAGTGTGAGTTAAGTCACTAGATAGGTACAGAAATATACAAAAAATACAAACCGTAGCCTTAATAACCTAAACATTTATATTGACAAGTATTTAGTAATTTAATATTATAAACAAAAAAAAAACAGTGTTTTATTATACAGGATACAGGAAGTTAGGGTAGGAAGTAATCGTTCATTAGAACATGGTAACACTAGAGTTGCAAATGTGATGTCAACCTTGCTAGGAGGAATGACAAAGAAGTGGGCCCTGGCGACGCGTAACTACAGAAGTATTCCCATTTGTACTACTTTTTTGTTCTATAGTAGAACAAATGCGATTTTTTCCATTTCTTCCACTTCTAAGAGTGGTCACTGTCCACAACTGGGTTGCCCGGTTTATTTTCTTACGATTTTCTATAATATACATTTTCTTACCTGTGGTGTTTCTAACGAGACGGCGTCCATACAGTGCCTTCTACATATATTCCTCGCGTCGAGCCAATCCACCTCCAAGCTACGTGTGGGCGCATGTTCCCAACTGAAGAAATATGAGTGTAGTACGCCACGGGCATCGCGGTACGTTGAATGACGGACTCCTATTAGCCAAAAAAAAATAGAGAATGTTACAAACATAATTAAACTAGAAAATCATACACTTTTTAAATTTTACATCTATTACTACGATAAAGAAATAACTATATTTTTATTTAACTCAATTCGGCTGGTGTCCATGAAAAACATGTCCATTATATCCACCCCTAGTTTTGTTATGTAAACACGATACAATTCAATTTCTATTTGTCGATAAAGTAGATCAATTTACAGGCTAACGGTTCACTTGATAGTCTTAGTTTACAGTATATTTTAGTTACAATATAAGTATCTATTGGTCTTAGTTTACAGTATATCTTCGGCAAGCAGAAATAGGCGATAACTGGAATCTGTTTTTTTTTTTACAATAATTAACAAACCAAACAAAATACTTACCAAATTTGCTTATGGTTACGTTTTAGAGTAACCAACCAAACCCTATTACCTATTTGACTGTGCTCTGCGATGTGAATGTGAACCAAAACTACTCTATTACCTACTTATTGTCTAATAATGGACATAAAAAGAATAAACGAAACCCTCTTCAAAAGTTTATCGTGAACTTGAGCACTTGTAAGCACTCTATTTTATATTCAGCATATCTCCCCCATTTAGATTCCTTAGATTATGTGTTTAAAATACCGTTTTAACCAGGTTTTAACAGATACGTACACGCAAACTCAATGTGCTTGACAGTGGGCAAATTGAATTCTATAGAATTGATTTCAAATTAAAATCAATTTAATACCTGAAACTTACATCAAATACATAAATTAAAATTAATAACTTAAATATCTTCATAATATCTTCACACATTCCACACAGCACCATCTAGTTCCAAAGTAAGCAAGTAATGCTTGTATTATGGATACCAGACAGTTGATATAATACATAGATTACTTTTTTTTTTTTTTGTAAATACATACATATTATAAATACAAAACATCCATGACTCAGGTACAAAGGTAAAATGTTCACAAAACATTTGCCCCTAGCGGAATTCGAACCCGCGACCGTTTGGTTAACAGCTAGGGTTACTAGCCACTAGACCAAACGTGTCGTCAACTTAATTATTTATTTTTATAATCAATACTAATAATAAATCTGTAGGGGTCGGTCATGGAGTAATTTGCTTTGTTTTCAGAAATATCGTGTATATAGGCTCTATACATGATACTGAAACTAAATTGACGATTTTTAGAATTTTTTTCTGTATGTATGTATGTATGTATGTATGTATGTATGTATGTATGTATGTATGTATGTATGTATGTATGTATGTATGTATGTATGTATGTATGTATGTATGTATGTATGTATGTATGTATGTATGTATGTATGTATGTATGTATGTATGTTCCTCCATAACTCTTAAACGAATTAACTGATTTTCATGAGACTTGGTAGATAAACATTTAGACGTATGTGACACAGGATAGGCTACTTTTTTCTTTTTCAACGCGGACGAAGTCGCGGGCGCCAGCTAGTTATAGGTATATACTTTTGTCTTTCATAAAATAATTACAAAAAAATAATCATAATTTAAAAAGTTGAAATAAATAAACTTTTTTGTATATAAATATCAATATGTGATAATAATAAATACTAATACTACTATGTAAATTCTCTTATCCACTAAATAGTACAAACGATGTCGTAACATTTGAGGTTCGCATTCGCATGTGGTCTGGTACATACGTACTCGTATTTACAAATAATGGCCGAGGCATTGCCGAGCACAAAAACGTATTGAAATATCTCTATGTGTGACGACAGATCCTGCCAGTTTTATTTCGAAATACTATTTATCTTAAATGAGTCTTCGTTCACTTCACAGCTTTTGCAAGAGTGCACACATTCATTTTCATTCTCACAATGACGAAGGTAAGGCATTGAAGGCAAATTTTATGACCAAACAATTCACTTTGAGGTTAAAGTAATTTTAAAAAATAAATTCAAGCACTTTTATGGAGGTGATTCAATAGTTGGTAATAGGCAACAAAAATTGACGCGATTAAACTTATTATAGAAGCTGTTAATTCAAGCACTGCTTGCTTGAATAGTTCGATCACCTCTTCTACCCTTTTTGACACTGAATTTTATAGCATACCGCTTAACTTCTCTCATTCCTTTTGGCAACTAAGGACTATCAGGAAAAACGACTATTGTTGGATTGACCTAATAAAAACCTATAAAATATCCTCTATAAAGAAAATCGTAAAAGCAGTAATTCTATTTACGATTTTCTTATAATTTTCCTATCAACAGGAAGTTCTATATTTATTCATTCTCTTATTTTTTCTCGTCTCAGGTTATAGAAGCCTAAGCAGCATCCATTGTTACAAAAAAAAATCGCTATTTTTTAAATGACATAACTGTTTTATCAATATTATATTTTCTATAACACACAGCGAATGTAGAACATATCTAATCACTGCATATTATAAAACAAAGTCCTCCGCCGCTTCTGTCTGTCTGTTCGCGATACTCAAAAACTACTGTACCGATTTTCAAGCTGTTTTCACCAATGGATAGAGTGGTTCTCGAGGAAGGTTTTAGTATATAATTTACAAAGTTACGCGGCGAATTCGCGGGCAGCAGCTAGTTTTTAAATACATAAAAATCTGAAAAACTATAAATTCAGCACTCAAGGCATGATTTGCAGAATGTCCCCTAAGTCACCTTAATATAAAAAATGCATCAGATAAAATTGGATTATTAGAAGCCTTGTAGCTATGTGAAACATGCATCGATTTAATTATAGTTGGAGATGGTACAATTGTTAAAGCTAGACATAAAATTATCGTCCGTGAAAATCGGTACGCAATCAAGTCAAGCCCATCGTCAGATCGCTCGTTGAAGCGGCTCTTTCGTAACTAGAAAGTATCAATTTTAACCTCTCTCTCTATCATCTTCTCGGGAAATGCCATTTGTATGTTCATACATCATTCGGTGTTATCGCCAATCGATACTCAATTAGTGAATCGTCTGTAAAAAAATTTAATGGCTCCTTACGTAAAAAAATGTAGAGAGTAGGCAGACATACTTTTGTTCTTTAGACAGTTGCACAAAAGCAAACTGTCATGCAAAAACGTTGTTAGTGAGAATTCATTTTTCTTTCACTATATTACGTAAGTATTTAGTACACCTATGACAAAAAAGAAATAAGAGCATGGGATTTAATTGAATGTGGGTCTTATTCGTGTTGCTGTCATCCTAAGTAATACTTACCATTTAATTTCTAATATTATGCGAAAGTGAGTTTGTTACGCTTTTAGGCTTTAATTACTCAACCGACCATCCGTACTAATATTATAAATGCGAAAGTTTGTATGGATGTATGTATGTTTGTTACTCTTTCACGCGAAAACTACTGAACCAATCACCATGAAATTTTGCATAAACGTTGTCTGGGACACCAGAAAGGACATAGGGTATTATTTTATAAAGTACGCGGGCGAAGTCGCGTGTAGCAGCTAGTCATGAAATATTTCATATACGTTGTCAGGTATCCAGAAAAGGTTCTCGAGGGATAATCTCAAAATATGAAAAGAGATTGAATGTGATTTTATTGTCGCCGCAACAATCATGCGTTGCCTAGCAATGGATAAACAAAATGTCATAAATGTAAAAATATATATTTTCTCTGCACTATCTTTTATTTTTCTGTAAAAAATAAAATTAAAGTTTAATTAAGTATTTTTACCCTATTAATTTATTTTATTAATTTTTGAAATTACTCGTAATTAGATCAAAATTTAATTAGTTTAGTTTTAAGTGACAAATGTAAATAATAAATGTTTTGATTTATCGAAGTCACGTAAATTTTAATTTCTTCCCTATAAACTTATTATTATTGGTTTGTATTATTAGTATTTATTGTATTTTTGTCAGGTGAAGTAGAATTTTTTTAACAATACAATTCGCTTGTATTTGAAACGAAGACACGTTAAAGTTGTATATTTAAACTAAACGACGATGTATTGGTTATTGTGTCGCTTTACAGATCTGCATAATAGATTTATTTGTGCGCTTTGTACGCTGACTGAGCGCCGATTGTGTTCGCGGTGTGCTTCTCAAGCAACGTACAAATGCCACACCTTTGCAGTACCTATACCTACTGTGGGCACAGCCGCAATAAGTATGTATTGCGAAAGCTAACCTGGGACACATTTGGAGTTTAACTTTTTATCGTAAAAAAAAACAATTATTGTAGTGTGATCTGAAGACAATGAAGCGGTGCTTACTATAACACTATAGAAATGTGAAAAAAAAATCGTATTTATACCTAATTTACCTATGTATCAAATTTAAAAATTAAATTTTAAAAAGGTTTCAACTTAAGTATAAGTTTTAAAATTTAATTTAATTTTTCATTGTAAGGTCGTCAGACAGGCTGACTGTCCACTTGATGTTAAGTGGCTAGTGCAAGGTGCCTTACCACAGGTGCTGCAAGTGCGCTGTCGAAAAGGATTTATGAAGAGATAAGGAAATGGGCTGTAGCATCCTTTACCACTCACTGCAAGGGGGTGTATCACTAATATTACCACTCGTAGAAACCACGTACAGAAGGTGCGGTGGTGTAATTAGGACATCATAGATAGACCATAGAAAATCAAAGGGCACGGGGAGGGGTTACGATCACTGATGAAAGGTCTTTGAAGCAAATACATATTTATAAAGTACTAGCTGGTGCCCGCGATTTCGTCCGCGTTGAAAACGAAAAAAGTAGCCTATCCTGTGTCCTGAACGTCTAAATGTGAATCTACCAAGTTTCATGAAAATCAGTTAAATCGTTTGAAAGTTATGGAGGAACATACATACATACAAAAAAAATTCTAAAAATCATCAATTTAGTTTCGTATCATGTATAGAGCCTATAAACACGATATCTCTGAAAACAAAGTAACTTACTCCATGACCAACTCTTACAGATTCATTATTAGTATTGATTGATTGATTGATGATATTGATGAGGAGAAAATAAGAAGATGGAAATAGGTTGTGACATCGCGTACTCGCGCACTTAATTAGCACACGTGCTATTATTCTCCATAGAATTAGACCCCTCCTAACTTTTCAGACGGACTGTAGGTATATAACCAGCTTATGCACACGCAATGCCTTAAACCCTTGATTCATGAAATAATGGAATCATACGCGACCAGCTTTTTTACAAAACCAACAATGCAAGTTGAACGTGAAATCAGTGAAAGTGTAAGGGATATCTCTCAGTTGCTGTGTTATGAGTAAGTGTTGTGTACATAATGCCAACGTGTTGCCTAATAACTGTCAGTGAAAACTCGTCACGCCTATAAAAAGAGGTGTCGAATTTCGGAATACCAATTAACAAATAATTAGGTAACTAACTAACCAGGACGACGTAAGATATTTTCCCTCAACTACGTCTTGTTTCTGCATTTGACGAAAACCTGTGATGGTAATCTCAAATTCTCAATATATACTTTACGTGAGAATAGCTTTTACCGATTCCGTAGAAGCTGTAATAGTTATCACTATACTGCTAATGTTTAGATGCGGTAATAGGATTATGTTTCAGGTCAGGATGGACGTATGGAGGTAATTGTGACCGATACGAAATTTATGATCAAATGATGATCAAACACAGTTATATTCTTGCATTGTTTTACAATAAAATTGTTGCTCTTGCATTTTAATGTTTATGTATCTACACAATGTTCACTTAATAGGGTAGATATATAGCAAATACATACATATATATTTGGTAATACTAGGTTATATATTAAACACGTGATTCCAAGGATTGATTTAAAAAAACTTAATTTCTCCGAATTTGAATTTCAATTAGAATGCTTTGTTATTCTATCTTTTATTGTATTAAAAAAACGTCTCCATATACATTTGTCGTCCATCGCCACTTGTCGGAAATATGCCAATAATCTTTATTTATTGCCACATTTATAATTCTACTGCTTAAGGTAATAGGTTCCTGAAAGATTTTTTACGGAATTATCATTGCGCGTTTTTGTTTAGCGAGGCACCACTTTAATGACTTTTTAATCGGACTCCCAAGATACAGTTATTGAAAAGGCAATCAATGGTTCTGCAAAAAATAAATAGTCACAAAAATCAAAGCATTACATTATTTTCAATAAACTTTTTTTTAGAGGCTTTTTCACTCCTTTATTGTCGACTCAGTCAATTCATCAAAATAACCTACATCAATTAATTAAGGGTGCAATGCAAAAAAAAAATAGAACCAGCCCGATTACCACAATAAACTTTCTTCTAGCCCATCTTAATAATATGTGTCATTTTGTCATTTATAACTCATCAAAAACGTAGTTTTTATATCGCCTGTTACTCTTTCAGCAGATATAAAGTATTCATATATTTTCTTTATTATTAACAGAAGTGACTGTGGTAAGTATTATGTTTACACTTTTAGTCTGTAATCCATTGGCATGTTTAAATAACAAACAGTGTCAAGCAGTGCATATTTCTTGAGAACGAAATATGTCTAACGAAGTTTGTATGAGTATAGAGCTATATTTTTTAAAGAATATATGTTTAATTCAAACGTTCAGAACCAAAGTGGTGAATATTATAAGAAATTTAATCGAACAAGTTTTTTGCATAGAGAAAAGTTATACTGTCGGTATACTTAGCAAAACGTTTCTGTGTTATGGAACACTGACCAATTTGAACTGCTGACCCATTTTCATTTATTATTTTTTCTGACGCATTTCAATTTAGAAAAAGTAGGCAACTTACTAAATAAACCTTCTTACATGACTGTAATCTGTGGTACGATGGATATTTTTTATCACCTAGATGCTGCAGAGAGTTGCCCCCTAAGAAAATCTAACAAGTATCAAAATGGGGACAGAATATATCCTCATTTAATGGCTTGAATAATGAGTAAAATAAATACGTACTGTTGGCGCAGCTTCTGGGGTCAGGCAGGGCAAGACGACGTTGGGCGTCGACAACGCACACTACGAATATCAGCAGGGCCGCAGCCGCCAAACTGGTGTGTCGGCTCATCTGCGCACGATACGCTTACAGTTACATTGAGACACACCTTTTCTTTTACTCTAACAATAACAATTACTCTATAATTATGTATTACATATTATGCAATAACTAAAATATAATCTATATCTATTACATACTAGCGACCCGCTCCCGGCTTCGCCCGGGGTGCATTTTTTTTTTAACGTAAAAACGTTCCCTGATTATCCCTCTATCCATGAGTGAAGACAGAATTAAAATCGGTCCAGTCGTTCTCGAGTTTTACGCTTAGCAACACATTTAGGGATTCATTTTTATTTATAAAGAAGATTATAAAATGAAACTGTCATTTTATGTCTGACTCTTAACTAACTTCTAAATCACCTAAATAACCAAGGCAAATTAAGCCAAATATCGGCAATCAGGGGAAATAAATCGTGTAGTTTTGATAATTGGTAGAATTATACTTTACGGTATCCAGATTAACATACTAAAAGTCCTCAAGGGTGGGGGTTGTGCTAAGGGTGTAAGGGGGGGTTGAAGGTACCTTTTTTGAGGTTTTTGCTCATATCGCGAATATCTGTAGGAATAGCATTATGATTGCTTCTGACAAAAGTTTCTACATGAAATTGTCTACAAACTTAGATATATACATATTTACTCTACGATCAATACTTTAGGGACTACAGGCTGTGCAAGTTTACAGAGATACAAAAATAGACGATTTCAGCAAACGGTGTGGTTTTTTTTTTAGGCGTTGTTTATCGCCATTTTTAGTTTAGAATAAGCAAGCTTAGTCATCTGCCTACCCAACATGAAAAAACCCCATGAAGATCCATGGAGAATTCTAAACAAAAAAGATGATAATGTAAACAAGGTCCGAGGGTTCAAGATACCGTGTGCCCTTAAGCAACGAAGGGCGTCAGCGGGTCGTGGATGGTGAGGTTGAGGTCCATGCATACCACTGAGGCTGAATCGACGTCTTTTCTACTGCATATACAAACAGGCCAAGATTTATAGCTCAAAAATGGGTTCGATCCGCAAAAAATCCTGCTATTTGATTTTTCGATTGGATTATGTCAGAGACTGTCTCCCAAGTATAAATCCAAGTTTGTGTCGCTTGAAACCGCGAGCGTTAGCCGCCATCTTGAGAAACGCCTTTTTGCAAATATCTCGGCAACGGTGAGTTTTACGTTAAAAATTGTAAGAATCTTTTTTGTAGAGAATAAAGTTTCCCATCGTTTTTATTTGAAACGTTTTTCTCTACTGTTACTATTTGTCGATATATGGTCGATTAAAAAAACCAAATTTTTGTTTTTGAAAAATATATCGATAAATTTTAGAAATACGAAAAAAATGTGATAATCAAAGTTGTAGAGCATAAATTTTTCTATAATTTTTGTAGGAAACTTTTTTTTGTAAAATCAATAGTTGCTGAGCTCTACCGCAATTAATAGTAAAGCAAAATAAAAGAAAATTTTTTTTTAAATTACCGAAAAAAAAAATTACCAAAAAAAATTTAATGCCGCAATTTCAAATGGGAAACTTATATTTTATATTTCTGTCTTGTGTTGCTTTTCATAAAAGTTGCCGTAGCTGTTTTTTTTTACCTGACGGAAACTTTAATTGCGGTAGAGCTCAGCAACTATTGATTTTACAAAAAAAAGTTTCCTACAAAAATTATAGAAAAATTTATGCTCTACAACTTTAATTATCACATTTTTTTCGTATTTCTAAAATTTATCGAAATATTTTTCAAAAACAAAAATTTGGTTTTTTTAATCGACCATATATCGGCAAATATTAACAGTAGAGAAAAACGTTTCAAATAAAAACGATGGGAAACTTTATTCTCTATAAAAAAGATTCTTACAATTTTTAACGTAAAACTCACCGTTGCCGAGATATTTGCAAAAAGGCGTTTCTCAAGATGGCGGCTAACGCTCGCGGTTTCAAGCGACACAAACTTGGATTTATACTTGGGAGACAGTCTCTGACATAATCCAATCGAAAAATCAAATAGCAGGATTTTTTGCGGATCGAACCCATTTTTGAGCTATAAATCTTGGCCTGTTTGTATATGCAGTAGAAAAGACGTCGATTCAGCCTCAGTGGTATGCATGGACCTCAACCTCACCATCCACGACCCGCTGACGCCCTTCGTTGCTTAAGGGCACACGGTATCTTGAACCCTCTGACCTTGTTTACATTATCATCTTTTTTGTTTAGAATTCTCCATGGATCTTCATAGGGTTTTTTCATGTTGGGTAGGCAGATGACTAAGCTTGCTTATTCTAAACTAAAAATGGCGATAAATAACGCCGAAAAAAAAAACGACACCGTTTGCTGAAATCGTCTATTTTTATATATCTGTAAATTTACACAGCCTGTAGTCCCTAAAGTATTGATCGTAGAGTAAAAATGAATATATCTAAATTTGTAGACAATTTCATGTAGAAACTTTTGTCAGAAGTAATCATAATGCTATTCCTACAGATATTCGCGATATGAGCAAAAACCTCAAAAAAGGTACCTTCAACCCCCCCTTACACCCTTAGCACAACCCCCACCCTTGAGGACTTTTAGTATGTTGATCTGGATACCGTAAAGTATAATTCTACCAATTTTCAAAACTACACGATTTATTTCCCCTGATTTTTCTTATTTTCTCAGGCTAAAATAAGGATTTGAATCACATAAATAATGATACGGTTTAAATGTCGAGCGATAAACGAGGAAGGTTCGTGTATATCATTATCATTTGCAGAGAAAAAATGCTGTAAAGAAGAATTTCTCTGTAGGAAATTCAGTTGACATTTGGTTCCACTTGGAATTTCACGATCAACAAACAGTCTCACAAACACTCCGTTTTACTTATTTCTTTTACATTTAATTATAGGTACATAAAATATTAATAATTCGAAAGTAGATCACTGTTAAAAAATAATCCGCTAGCCAATAAAAGTGTCGTTAAAGTTGGTTCTGCAATTAAGATTATCGCTGACAAACCAACACACAAATACTTCATCTATATTATTATAATTAAATTTAGACTATTCATTTTAACTTGCAATAATTTTAATATAGGTAATAAAGCTAAAGAGTATTAGTTTGTTGAATATAATAATTTTAATATAGCTAAAGAATTTGTTTCATTAAACACTTTTGACTCTGGAATTATTACCAGTCGAATTCTAAAAATTCTTTTTGCATTTGATACTTAGTCCACTTATTGAGGAATTAATGAATTAAGATTACCTACCGCAAATTACTGAGAAGAGCCGACATGGCATGCGTTTGGCAAGTCATTTATTATTGTTATTATTGTCATTTTGATATTTTACTTCACAGCACTCAGTCGACTTGGACTTGGACTTGGCACATGCCTGTCTTGTACCTTTATTTAGGAAAAGTTATTCGACCTCTCTCCGCAAGAATTCTGAGCGGTGACTTTTGTCGTTATGAGATTTAAATGAGCTGCGCTTTCGTCGCAACGAAAGTGATCTACACAGCAAATTCATTTGTGTAACGGATTCGCTTTCTTTTATGTAAGCAGTCCGTAAATGCTCGAGGTCGATCGATACGTGAGACGAATTTAGTTTGTTGTATTTGTGAAAGCAGAACCCGCTTCTCTGACCTCCTTGTTTTGACTTGAAGAATTTGCGTGTAGACGAGCAAGCGCGAGAAATCGCCGATTCCGGGCTCATTTTGTACTTAACGGAAGTTGGAATCAACGGGGGTAGAATCGGCAAGTAAACTCTGCTGCTCCTATAGTGAGCAGCAATTCTCATCGATTGAAAATTAGGATAATTTTCAAACTATTTCCTTAGTTTTAAGATATTTTTTTAAATTTTAGAGATTTTTGTTTTACACACATCTTTAATGGTAGATGAAGGGACGCGGCATTTTTTAAAAATTCCTAAATGGATGATGTTTTCTCATAAAATAATAATAATCTGGCAATAGTTCTAAATAAACACTAATTTATTATAATACTAAATACTGAGTCAATTTTTGACCGAAAATATTGTGAACTTATTAAATAAAATATAACAAACCTTCGTAGTCACACACTCATAAAAATTATAACGATATTTTACACAAATTTAAATATCCTCAATATTACAACTGATCAAAGTAGGTATACCTCAAGAGTTTTAATTGTGGTGTAGAAGATAAGATTTGCGTACAGCACCGAGAGCGCGTACAGTGAATATGAAACGGAATGCGTGTGTGAACCGCGGCGGCGTCCGAGGGACTGTCGTGGAGGCAGAGCTCCTCTCTAATTAAGCCTCTGCCGTTCATTCACTTTCACTTCCAAACCGAGGGAAGACCTGCCCGTCCCACTGTCTTTAGTACACAAGTGGATCTTAAAGACCTGGAGGTCGCGTCTTCATATTATGTTTAACAATTATTACGTAACGCTAATAACATTACATTATGCGGGTTACAGACCTTCAATTTTAACTGTTCAGTTAAAACGTATGTGTGTAGGCAAAACTGAGAACTGTAACCGCCTATTTAATCGATATATAATTAGATAAAACTGTACAATTACAACTGAGTAGTTAAAATTGAAGGAGCATGGAACGTCCACCCACAAGGTTTATGGACGACCTGATAAGAGCCACGGGTCGACGGTGGATCCAGGTTGCTTCTGTCAGATATTTTTGGAAATTGTCCAGTAGTGGAAGTCCTGCGGCTGATCATTCGCATCATCATTCCTGTAAATTATTGTGCGTTTTCTGTAAATACTGTTTTCTTTGTATAAATAACCAATATTTACACCACATTTTTTTCCCTTTGTCTATTTTTATTCAAAATTCCCAATAGTCCAAGTGCCACCGCGTCATCTGATAAAGCGATGTAATTCCGTGAAGATGTTACTTCAACCGAAAAGAGATTACAAGTATTACAACTGGAAAAACTCAACATGTGTAGACACTATACTAGGTATGTCAGTTCTACAGTTAGACTCAGTTAAAACTAGAGGTCTGCAGCTTGCAATACGATTCATTACATTTGATTGATTTATAATTGAAAATGTAAAATTATATTTTGAATATGTATGACAACTTACATATAAATAAATAGCAACCCGCTTCTCCCTGGGTGCAATTTTTATATATAAAAATCTTCCAAGTTTATTTCCTGTTTCCATATGTGAAAACTGTCTACCCATTCTCGAGTTTTTGAAGCGAGTAAAAGATTTATATTATAATTAATTATTAATAGCTTATCTGTTAATCTGATATCAAAACTATACTGAATTTAGTTTCATCAAAAAGTAATACCTATATTATATTTATTTTTTTCGTGAAACAGTAAATAACACACTCATCAGTCCTCACAAACTTCCGCATTTATATTTCAACTTTAATAGGATATCTTTCGTGTAAATAATGCATCTACTTAAATATAATATCAAAACTTTAATTTAATGAGTATGAATAAAATTGTACCTAATTATATTTTTTAAACAAAGAAAATGTATTAAACAAAAAACAATGAATACTTGTGTGTGACTAGGTTGATAGTAGATAGTATTAGTAACAACAAGTAGTCCAGTATCCCTCACCTGATTTTTTTCTGATTACTAACAGGCTGTTTTATTATACAAATCTTTACTAAGCTGCAGATAAAAAATCAGCTGGTTAGTACCTATACCCATTCCTCCCAAAAAACCACTCCCATATATCAAAATAATGATTTTTTGTCTGCAGCTTAGTAAACATGTATAATAAAATGGCCGCATTGTCCTACAAATTGAGTGGTACGTTTTCCCAGTCCTATGCTTGGAAGGTTTTTACTGTTGCTAACTCCTTTAGCTACCTCTATCGAGAATTTTCACAGAGGAAAAACTTGGGAGTCTCGGCAAACTGAAGCTACTCACGAAAATTCAGCCTGTTAGTAATCAGAAAAAATTCAGGTGAGGGATACTGGAATAGAGCGATAGGCTTCCGACTTCGCACGGATGCAGTTTTTTGTTCTGCTATAATTATAAACACAAACCATCCTCGGTTCCACTAGTGAAACTAGTGATGAAGTTTTGAACTCTTCAGTCTTAGGCTTGCTACTTTGCAGTAACACCTACGTATATTTCGAGGTAGTCTTCTAAAAAATAGTCAGTTTTTATATCTTTACTAGCCGCAACTTCGTCCGCGTTGAACGATGCGGTACCCTATGTCCTTTCTGGTATCTCAGACAAAAGGTATACAAAATTTCATGGTAATCGGTTCAGTAGTTTTTGCGTAAAAGCGTAACAAAAAACAAACAAACTCACATTCACATTTATAATATTAGTAAGGATTATTTTGGTCATATCCTGAAGGGCGAAAAGTACCATAATTATGCTCATGGGGGGCAAAATTGAGAGGCGAAGAGGAGTCGGCAGAAGACAGATGTCTTGGTTGAGGAACATCCGTCAATGGACCGGAAGTGGGAGAGCTTTTCCGAGTGGCGCTTGATAGAGAGGCCTTTTCGACGATGATCGCCAACGTCGGGGAAACCTGATAGGGAACTTACAGACGAAGAAGAATTATTTTGGAACGCCAAAAAAATAACTGTTTATATTCCATTGTACTCTTCTCTAAACCCTTTCTTTGTGATGCTTGATTTGCATGTAAGTATAGGAATTTATTCCATATAAAATTATATTTACCGACAAAGCCGCATTGAATTTCAAATATTTTGCAATAAAAACATATTGCACATTGATATTTACTCAACTGCACAATGCAAGTCAAAAGTTGGATTACAAAATAATAATATGCGATGGCCGTGAATGCTCTGTCTTAAGACACTTTAGATAATTTCTAGTCAGGTGAAAGTCTAACAAACATTTACAAACAAGGTTTCGTTTCGTGGTTATGCGTCTTCATATTTTCTTTTCACAAAGCAAGACAATAAATATTATAATATAGGGTTTACCGTTTAACCTACAACGATAGTTCTATGTACATTCCCCAATGAAACACTTTGCAAACTTAGTAAATAAAAGCCAAAAAAATATATGGAAACTTAATCTTTAAACAGTCAACATTTTTTTTGTAAGTTATCTATGTATTTTAGGCTGATTTTAGGTAAATCAGGAATAATCGAGATCCTTAAATCACACATTAGGATTTTTCAAATTTCGATTTTCATTTATCTTGCAATGTCCTAAAGTCCTAATAGATATTGTTTAAAAATACTTGCCCATAAGAGTACACATATTGTGGAACCTCCGCTGTTTCTGGTCTACTAGCTTACTAGCTAAATCATAAAGGTGTAATTAGCTAAATTGTACATTTTTTAAATGAACAATGTACTCGTACTTAGATGTAAACTTATCCATATTTACATCTGTACCTTAGTAATATTTTCTATACATCCCTGTTATCACAGTAATCTGAATAATATAAGCCAAGTTATATATACTTATTCAGGTTTTTGTGCCTGCAACTAAGTGTTCCTGAATGCAAGGACGCGTTATCGCGGTGAAGGACGTCGAATGAAATTGAATCTATAACTGAACTGAACAAATTAACTGATATAATATACAAAATTAGAAGATTGGCTTTATCACCAAATGCCAATATAAGTTGACTTGAGCGACAACGAAAACCCCAGATAAACTATGATTTCTGAGTGTAACGTGTAACCATATATATAAATTTATATTTAGCCACATGCGTTAGTTACATTTACTTAGATCTGCGACCTCGACTCTTGATGCGTTGCTTGGACCATCCAATCTTAAAACATCCTCTCACTTTAATTTTTACGAGTAGCATTAAGCGTATACCGCTACATGTTTGTTGTATAAATTACCTAATGATTTACAGAAATTGTCATAATATGACTTTTTCTGTAAATCATTAGTTAAAATATATTACTTTAATCAGTTAAATTTTAATTAGAGACCTTTCATCTATAGAAAATAATATCTAAGTACCTATAAGTAAGTAAGCAATCTACTAAATACGTTTATATGCCTTACCTACTATGTGAGAACTTTATTTAGTGCTTGTTGTCAATACTAATAATAAATCTGTGAGGGTTGGTCATGGAGTAAGTTACTTTGTTTTCAGAGATATCGTGTTTATAGGCTCTATACATGATACTGAAACTAAATTGACCATTTTTAGATTTTTTTTATGTATGTATGTAAGTATGTATGTTCCTCGATAACTCTTAAACGAATCAATTGATTTTCATGAAACTTGGTAGATAAACATTTAGACGTACGGGACACAGGATAGGCTACTTTTTTTTCTTTTTCAACGCGGACGAAGTCGCGGGAGCCAGCTAATATGGTAAATATATCTAGTATGTTGTACGATATGCCTTATGATGTAAAACATCTTTTGCGGCGGGTGAGGCCGGCTGTTGGGATGCCAACGTCAACATTTAGCCACATCACACTTTGGCCAAAATTTGGCCAACACTTGTTTTAGTAAGTTAGCATTTAATACTAAACTCATCTAAATTCATTAACGACCAGATTAGGAATACATTTTAACGTATGGTAATAACCACATCAGTAAAAAGACAAAGGGCCAATCGTCGAATCTAGACATCTATATAAGTTAGTCATGACCACGATAGCTCAAACTTTTGTTACGACTAAGTTATTACGTATGACATTATATTAAAATTCTTAAAGTTTAGTGAATGGCATGTTTTATTATTGGTCTCCGTTCTTTCTCGAAACAAAAATCATACACGCTTGCGTAACAACTTTCTAGCCAATAAATAAATACTATACGTGATGCGTTTGTACCGAAGCGCATTCACGAGTACATACGTCATTTCTTCTTAAAATATACCATGACAGTCGTGACGCAACTAATTTTTATAGAACTAACCAAAGATTTTAAATCATTGGTACTAACGTATTTTGTCGGATTCGTAGTTTGAAATAAAAATTCGTTTCTTTATAGATAAGATAAGATAACTGCAGATATAAGAATAATTATAGGCTCTCTTTCTCCTGAGGTATGTATTTTGCGATGCATTTTCGAAACGAATGAGTCAGTATGATGCAGCAGTATCAAGCTATTATTTTTTTATGTTAAGATCGTCAGACAGGCTGATTGTAGGTCCATTTGATTGTAGGTGGCTTCCGTCGCCTAAAAAAAAGATTAGGAGGGCATAGGGTAAGGGCTCTGGCACCCCTTACTCATCGAAATACAACAGCACACAGCCATGCTGTTACCTATTTCACGGTAATCTTATGTAAGCAGCGTGCTCTGCCACTAACTTGACAGATCTAGAGCAGAGTCAACTGTGAAAACTACGAATCTGGACTGGAAATCGAAACCGGGCCGTTGTGACAGTGCGTTAAGGCAAGCACCTTAAGCATTCAAACAATAGACTCGTCAAAACAATATTATTATGTTTGGGAGATATTTTTCTCTTAAATATACTGTTGTGTAGATTGTGATCCCTCTTAGACGCTTAGCTCATTAAAAAATTGCCAGTTTATGTGTCTTTTATAAAAGATGTACTTCGGAGAGTGTCCTCAGGAGCTGCATGAGCTCATATCGCCTTCCCCTTTCTTCCATCGAACATACAGAAGTACAACTGGTTACCATCCAATCTTGTCGAAATCCCTTCTTTTCGGACCAACCGCTATGAAACATCCTTTATAATGCGCACTGCCAAGGTTTGGAGCTCCCTGCCAACGTCTTTATTTCCGAGCTCATATAATCCTAATCTTTTCAAAGTTCGAGTGAATAGGCATCTTCTGGGTGAGCTCGCTCCATCATAGGACTCATCCATGCTACACAGCTGGTTGTTGGCCAAGAGCAAACTCATCTCTAATAAAAAATAAAAAATAAATAAATAGTGAACTATAAAGGAATTCAGCCAAGAAAATATTAAAAATCAAAGAAAATATTAAAAAAATTCTTGAGCAACCAAATTAATACCTATGTAATTAATTTATTTCACTTATCCTTACTAGGGGGGATATTTAGCAGGGATAGGTGGAATGGGCGATATATTTTAGTATTTCTTCTTTGACAAATCATAGAAATTTATATAGATTGCATGGAGGGTAGTCATCAAATACCTTTTTTTTTAAATCGAATAGAATTTATGTAAAAAAATATATTACCTATAATCTAAATCCCGATTAAAATACCTAACCCCTAACTGACTGCATATACAGTTTATGTAAAATTAGGTAAAATCTCATTTATAATAGACAACCTTCATTTCGTTATCAACAGTTTTGATTTAAAACTAAAACATTGATAAAGCGGGTGTGTCCTTCACGTGACTGACTGACACATACAGAATCCGCTCTATCAGACGCTTGGGGCGAACTTTCACACAGGACGCCTGTCATAAATATTCACTAAACAGCGTCGCATGCCTCTGCGCCATCATAGCGCCATGCCCGTACCATACATACATCATACCTTTCATACTATATGACAAAACAAATGTTGTAAATACGTCAGATCCGTGATTGTAGAAACTCAACGTGAGGTGTGGTTACCGTATGTTTATATACTTATGCTTTATGTAACACCAACGTTAACCAGTTTTTGGAAATGACATTACATGTGATCCCACAAAGTATGTAAACTAAGAGGCTTATAGAGGTGTGACTCTAAAAGCAATTTTTGTTCATTCTATTCAATCATAGTTAAAAGAGGTAGATATTCTTTCACTCATTGTGGCACATTACTTATTCATAACTAGGCTGATTAAGCAAACCTTGAACTAGTCATAGTCACCCGTGGTCTCGGATTTAAATCGTTTACGATCCTGCATTGTAGTCCGCTGTTCTGGGACTGCAAATCAGGATGTAGCCCACACACTATCCTGCCTAGCCGCAAAACTGCAAAAGAGCAAATCCTGCCCTCGAAAAACTGCAGTCCACTGCAAGCCCACTGACGAGCTTGCGCGGAAACTGCAAGCGGTAGGCGGAGTTTGCAGGCTTCGTGCAAGATTCAAGACGCATTCTGCTTGGCGTTGCCTGGCGTCTTGCAAGCCTACAATAACATTCACGATCCTGCATGAAGCGCAGAACTACAAACGGACTGCCGTGAATGGGCCCTAGGCCACAGATTTGCGTTTTTGCGGCTAGGCAGGATAGTGTGGGCTATATTCTGATCGTATATGGGCCATAATATGCAGTATCGTAAATGGGTGGTTTAATTCCGGGGTTACTAGCACCTGCTTTCATAGCATAACATTATAACTTTCATAGCATAACATAACATTACGACGACACGTTTGGTCTAGTGGCTATAGTAACCTATAGCTGTTAACCAAACGGTCGCGGGTTCGAATCCCGCTAGTAGCAAAATGGATGGTTATAGGCTAAATGACCAAATAAAACAGCCATAATGCAAAATGGCGGCATACTTGTGAATCTTGTGATTGGCCTATTGCAAGTGACAAATGAACGCATTGACGTTCCGTTCGCGGTAAATTTAAATACAATTTGGAAAGATGGTTCAACTCTCCCACCTGGGCAAGTCTCCCGGATTCCCCCTATAATATGTATTTACAAAGAAAAAAGAAATCTATGTATTATATCAACTGTCTGGTATCCAACAAGCTGGGGTCCAGTATACAAGCTTAAAAGCGTAGTTGCAGAACCAGATGGTGCTGTGTGGAATGTGTGAAGATATTTATTTTATTATTTAATAAGGCATATTTATTTAAACGTAGAATGAAGTATAAACTAACTTATTTACCTCCTTTTAATCTAACATCAACATTAATTTCTATCAACATTTAATTTCTATTAGTGTATGGACGCGGAAGGTGAAAGTTTCTGGAGAGTCTGGAGACTGCTGGAGACCACAAATTAATATACACAGGTGGATGCGCATTATCCATAGACAAAGTTTATCTCCCGCCATTATGCAGTTACTATTTTGTTTTATTATTCTGTATTTGGTAGAGTAGTGGAGAGCAAGGAGAATTGAGATAAGGAGGACAATCTTATATGGGTGTTAACAAGGAGAATTGAGTAAGGAGCGCCATCTTACATGGGTGTTAAACTGAAAAGTGGCAACAAAAAGCGATAAATATAGATGGCGCTAGTGTGCACAGAGAGAGTATGGAGAGTATGGAATGAATATAGCAGTAGTTGACGGAGTGAAGTACGCCGAGTTGAATTTTGGTTGAACACTAGCCTCACCAGCGCCACCAATTTATCGTCTTTCGACGGACACTTTTAATACTCAGAGATTGCCCTCCTGGTCTCTACCCTCCTTATTTTAAATGAAGAGTATTTTTTGTTCGGATAGTTAGGCAAACCTCCGTAACCTTGGCCTGATGACGTTACAAGTATTGCAAAAGCAAAAGCATAAATCGATGTAAAACTAATTCCTCCAGCTTATAAATAATGAAACAAATTAGACCATTGCAACGCACATATTTTAAGAAATAAGTATTATTTCCTTTTCTTGGATGCGCGTAAAAACTGCTCCAGAGCTGGGAAAAATTGCTCCACCATTATCATTTAAAAACAATCAATTATTTATTAATTAAATGACCCTGGGGCCCTAGACAAAGTGCATTCGATTCGCATTCGATTCGATTCGCTAAATAAAAATGTATGGGATTGACATATGCCTTCGCTAAATCACGTGATACTTCCCATACATTTATTCTATCGAACTTCGTTATCGTTTTTAAAATGGCACTTTGTCTAGGGCCCCGGGTACGGACGGATATTACTTCGTATAAGGTTAGCCACACTGGCAAATGCTAATGCAAATCGATTGATTTCATTTAATTAATGAATCATTGATTTTTTTTTTTAAATTATAAGGGAAGAGAAATTTTTTCCAGCTCCAGAGCAGTTTTTTCACGTAACCTACACAAGGAAAATTACGTATTTCCTATGATATAGCTGGAGCATTTTTTGCAAATTCATAATTAGATGGAGCAATTAATTTTACATCGATTTATGCTTTTGCTTTTGCATTAATTGTAACTTCATCCGACCAGGGTTACGGAGGTGTTAGGCAAATGATTCGGAACCTAAATATTTTATGAAATTTTTCATTACAATCATTACGGCATAATATCAAACTTATACTTTTCACTATAAACTTTCTAAGTTAATTTTGGAATAACTAAAATCCCATACCTACAAGTTAATAAGATGTTGCAATAAAAAAAATATCTGAAATAATTTAAAGTTACAATATTAAGACATTGCAATTGCACAGACCATTCGGAGATGTTAAGTCATAGAGAAAGTATACTCTCTCTACGTGTTAAGTAAAGCTTGGCAAAATAGTTAAGAAATTAAAAAGTGGCAATACTCTAGTGTTGTCTCATTTTCACCATATTGTTGATAAGAAAGAGACACTATTTAAATTCTTTAAGACACTTAATTATTTTAGTATTGCCACTTTTTAAATTCTTAACTATTTTCCAAGCTTTACAATGCTGAATACTTAGCTAAAAATATATTAAATTACTGTTTAAAAAACTGTTACTATTAAAAAACAGGTATTGGAAAGGTGTAAGTGAAATTGATTTATTTTCATTTAACTAATTGAATTGGAAATATAATTTGAAGAATTCATTCCGGGGGTATACTTGATATTTTTTAATTTTTTTTTTTTTTTTAATTTTTATGGCCCAACCAAACCCACAGATAGCCAAAGGATATATAAACTTTGGTTTACATTTTACTTACATTTCATTTCATTTCATCAATCACTCCGGTCTGTGCACTTCTTGCTTTACTTCCTTCCTTCAGTCAACTTTTTTTTCTAATCTTGTAAAATAGAATAGTCGACCTCATAGTAAAATGGCTGATAATAAATTATACGAAATTTTGGGAGTTCCTAGAAGTGCAAGCGATTCAGAAATAAAGAGGGTAAGAGAAATAAGAAGAATTTCATACATTTCATTAAAATTCCACATGTCGTAATCTTGTAATGCCCTTCCGTGCATTACGTTCACAAACTAGAAATTTTTAATCCTTTGTCCGCAGCCCCTTTTTTACATCATTCTATGCTAAAATGTCATTGATTTTGTTCTTTTATTCTCTTTATAGAATTATCACAAGTTAGCTAAAGAATTTCATCCAGACAAAAATCCCGCGGCTGGTGACAAATTTAAAGAAATAAGTTACGCTTACGAAGTATTATCAGATCCAAAGAAGAGACAAACATATGACAAGCATGGGTTAAAGGGCTTACAAGAGGGCGGTCAAGCGGGAGCTTTTCCGTCGGACGATTTATTCGAACACTTCTTTGGAGACATATTTGGTATGGGAGGTGGTGGTAGAAGCAGGGCTCGAGCACGCGGCGAAAACACTGTCCACCCGTTGAAGGTTACCTTAGAAGACTTGTACAATGGCAAAACGACAAAACTACAGCTACGTAAAAATGTTATATGCGGCCCTTGTAAGGGATTGGGTGGCAAACCGGGCGCCGTGATGTCTTGTAAAGAATGCAACGGACAGGGTATCAAAATAGGCTATCAACAATTCGGGCCTAACATGACTCGTCAATTCCAAACATATTGCGCTGCGTGTCAAGGTCAAGGAGAAATTATCAATGAAAAGGACAAATGCCCCAAGTGCAAGGGTAAAAAAGTTCTCAATGAAACTAAAATACTCGAGGTGCATGTAGAAAAAGGTATGCGTGATAATCAAAAGATCTTCTTCAGAGGCGAAGGAGATCAACAACCTGACGTACAACCTGGGGATGTGATTATCGTTTTACAGGAGAAGCCTCATGATGTTTTCCAGAGAAACGCCGATGACCTTTTAATGAGACATAGCATAACATTGACTGAAGCTTTGTGCGGATTTCAATTTGTGATCAAACATTTAGACGGACGTGATTTACTAATCAAACACAACGCCGGCGATGTGATTAAGCCTGGAGATCAAAAGGGCATTATTGGAGAAGGCATGCCACATCATAAAAACCCATTTGAAAAGGGAAATCTGTATATAAAGTTTGAAATAATATTCCCAGATGACAACTTCGCTAGTGAGGATCAATTGAAAAAGATTGAAGCCATACTGCCACCTCGGTCAGCATTTGTAATGCCGATAGGTGATGATGTGGAGGAAGTGAATCTTATGACGTACACGGGCGGCGAACGCTCCCGTGGCAGAGAGGAAGCTTACGCCAGCGATGACGAGGAGCATGTCCATGCACCAAGTGTCCAATGCGCTCATCAGTAGTTCAATTATTTAAGATTCCTATTAATAATTTGCCTTTTAATTTAATTGTAGACACTTTGTTGCTAGACTCATGTTTTTGTAAAAATTGCACATTAATGTTCTTTAAGGCCTAAAACAGTGCCACACGTATATTGGTGGTGTATAAAATGGAACATAAGGCCTTGTATTCACTGAGAAACAATGTTTTGCATACAAAATTTCTGAAACATCACATACATGTTTGTGAGACAATACCATCCACATTAGTATTCATTTAGATAGGTCACCTTATTATTTATTTGCATAAGGTGATGTCAAGAGAAAATAGAAAGATTGGGTTCAGAATTACTTTATTCAGTTCAGAATTATTAATTATTGCAAGTTTCTTCCCATTCATAGTTTTTCCTAATTTGATTTTTGTAAAATTATTTTTATTTTTAGTCATGCAATACCATTATTCTCTTCTCTTCAACAATTATATTGACTAAAAAATTTGTTTGTTGTCCCATAAGATCGCCATGTTTATCGATACATATCGACAAGTAAGTGAAATACAACTTGTAACTTGTTGCGAAATTGAATTGTTTTTAAAACAGTGTTTATAAACAAATATTTCTCATTGAATACAGTACAGTCGGATTCGTGGCATTACTTTATTTAGTTGCAGTATATCTGCAGATTCGTAATAAGGTACAACGCGTATCACCTTATTATACTTCATATACTGTTGTTTCATAAATGTTAATGTATAAAAGCAAACATGACCGACATACGCCTTGCACTATTTTAGGCCTAATAGTTAATAATTTTATTTCTTTGTCAAAAAATACTATTATATAAATAAATAAATAATAATTATCATAATAAAATGCCTTAGCAATAATATTGTCAAGCAATAATAGGGGAATGCTTGTGTACGCATGTTCTTTCACGACATAACATACTATTTCCATTTGTTTATCCTAAAAATATGATAATAATAAAAAAAATACATGATTTATCATTCCATATACTACTATTATAGGCTTTGTAAGGCTAAGGCAATTAATTTTACCATTATTTTTCTGTAAAATCACTTACATAGGAAATTTATTGATATTTATGTCTCATGTAGATGTACATTTTATCTCTTGGACCTTTATTTAGGTACTTAGTTATATAATGATTTTACATATTAAAATGACAAAATGGAACATCTTTTGTATTGTATCATTTTTAATTGTTTTGAAAAAAAAAAATGGGGTGTTTCTTAAAAAATCTTTTTATTTTTCCTAAATTTCTTCATACAATAATGTTCAAATTCTGAATTACTTTTACACAGGGTATTTAAATTAATTTTGTGTAAACCCATATTGCGTAATTCAACTATTCTTTGTTGAATACTACTTTGAGAATGTAACATGACCCTGGGTGTATTTGCAATATCTTCTTCTGTGAAGCCCTCTCCCACAAGGAAGTCAATGAAACTCTTGAGCTGAAAAAGAGCACAATTTTACATCCTTTATACATATTATAAAACAAAGTCCTCCGCCGCGTCTGTCTGTGATAAACTCAAAAACTACTGCACCGATTTTCATGCTATTTTCACCAATGGATAGAGTGGTTCTCGAGGGAGGTTTTGGTATATAATTTACAAAGTTTCCCGGGCAGCAGCCAGCAGCTAATTAATAACATAAAAATACTGCTTCTATAAAACTTTAGAAATAGACATATTATTATGTAAGAATCTAGAAGTTTTGATCCTGGCAGATGAAAATAAGTTTTTGACAATCTACATAATATTGTAAAGCAGAATCTATGGTTTTGTGTTGGGAAAGGTTAGGGTGTGCCATAGTGATTCTCTTAAAAGGAACCCATATTCATCCATATAGGATACACACGATCGATTTTTCAATCAACTGGAAGATAGTTGGCTACCGTCACCTATGTACATTAGAAGAAACACTAGGGAACGTAGTGTGACCTGCCACTACTAAATCTTAGACGAAGCCATTTTCGAGGCAATGAGTGGAGGTATAAAAATAATTGAAAACTAGCTGGTGCCAGCAACTTCGTCTGCATTGAATAATCTAAAATATAATATGCTACCGACATCTTTATCGCTGTGACGACAGTGGAGCCCAATTTTTGAGGATTGTCTAAAAATATTAACCAACAAATTATTAAGGTTCCAACCTAACATTTTTCCAGGATAAAAAATATACTATATGTTAATCCAGATAATGATCTACCTGTGTGTCAAATTTCATCCAAATCCATTCAGTAGTTTTTAAGTGAAAGAGTAACAAACATACATCCGTCCTCACAAACTTCCACAATATTAATAAATATTAGTAGGATAGGATAGAAAACCTTTATAGCCCTGATTTTTTGTAACGCTGGTGTCCTTAAAAAGATTTTTTCCGCTCTTTCCTGTGATATATTCAAACGTTTCGCCATATAGGCCTGTAGAGACATATCTCCCAATATGTCTTTTGTCTCTTGAATGAGGGAAAGGTACCTGCGGAAGCACAAATAATTAATATCACACATTTCAATATTATCTGTAGTTCTATTAATATGTTAAGCCTATATCGGATAACCTTGGGATTTAAGAGGGGATACTTGGACTTGGTTCTTGAATCACACTTCTTAAATTATAATCTATAGTCCACTAGAAATTAGAAGTTATTAATATTTTAATTATTAGCGGGTCACTAGTTTTTGATATTGCGTAATAACACTTGCGTAATCATGGCCGGTGACATAAATATAGACACCCTACAGGATTGTCAGCGGTCTTCTGATTACAAAAATCTCTTAGCAGAGCTGGACCTTACAGCATTAATCACGGATCCCACTCGAGGAATCTCTTGCCTCGACCATGTTAACGTGACCTCTCGTTTCTGTGCTAAAGCTATGGTGTGCAGAACAGATGTAACAGATCACTATCTAGTCATTGCTGACGTTACTTTGAACAAGCCTGTATCTAACACCAAGCCTAGGCCTACAAAAAGAATAAACTACTCAGGTCTAAAATCAGAACTGGCGAGGGAGGTTTGGGATGGCGTCTTAACGAAATCGACGGTGAACCAGGCTGTAGAAGAATTCTCGACAATACTGGAAAGAGCTATTGATAATAATACCGACTTTACTAAACGCAATCGCCGCAAGAATGCCATCAAACCGTGGATGACCCCGGGTCTTATCAGATGTTCTCGGCACAGAGACAAACTGCATATGGAGGCCCGAAAGTTCCCGAATAATGACATTGTTACCCTCAGCTACAAGAGATACAGAAATTTCTACACGTCCTTGCTCAGAAAACTAAAAATTGAACACGAGAAGCTCCTCATAAATAAACACAAGAACAACCCTAAAAAGCTCTGGAATACTATTCGCGACATTACTCATTCCCAGCCTGGACGTACAGTTCCTTCCGAACTTTTGAACATAAAAGCCAATGCTGAACAGTCTCTGGATTTCTGCAACTCATACTTCTCAACTATAGGTCAAAATTTAGCAAATAAAATACTTGACAAACTCCAAACTACAGAGGATGGATTAGCGTCTAAGATGGGGTCCGGAAAATCCCCTTCCCAGTCCCTTTTTTTCGAGCCTACTACTGAGTTCGAAATTAACTCAATCATTTTGCAACTCAAATCAGACAGTGCTCCAGGTATTGATGGTATTAACAATTTCACCATAAAACAAATCAGAATCTGCCTATTGAAGCCTCTCACTTACATATGCAACCTTTCAATGTCTGAAGGAAAATTTCCTGACCTCTGGAAGGTCTCTGTGGTGACGCCAATTCATAAGGCCGGGGACAGGGGAAACCCGGGTAACTTTAGACCTATTTCTTTACTCAGCTCGTTCTCCAAAATCCTGGAAAAGATTGTTAATAAACGGCTGATAAGTTTTCTGGAGCGCCACAGCTTGCTTACGCCTAACCAGTTCGGATTCAGACAGAGCCGATCAACTGAACAAGCGGTAACGCTTTTGTCGAGTTTTGTCTTTGATCAAGTGGAAGGAGGGAAAGCTTGTCTGGGTGTCTTTTTAGATCTCGCAAAAGCTTTTGATACCGTCTCAATCCCTATTCTCCTCAGGAAATTGGAATTGCTTGGGGTCAGAGGTCTAAATCTGGAGTGGTTTATAAGCTATTTATCGGGAAGATCGCAGCAACTTAAAATCAATGACAAACTCAGTGGCAGAAACGCAGTATCGTTTGGCGTCCCCCAAGGAAGTATTTTGGGTCCCACTCTCTTCCTGACGTACATTAATGATATTGTGCAGGTTCCCCTCAAAAACGCATCCGTCATTTGCTACGCCGACGATACTGCGATATTGTTTCATGGCCCGACGTGGGGTGAGGTATACCGGGATTGTGCACTGGGGATGTCTACGGTGGCAGAGTGGCTTGAGAATAATCTGCTCACCCTAAATGCAAATAAAACTAAATATGTTTGCTTTCACAATACTGCCGCCACTGCTCCTAAATCAATTCCAAACACCATTACTGTCTGCACCTGTGGAGGATGCTCTTCACTCGATAGGCCTGGTCGTGCATGCAATATCATAGAAAGGACTAACACTATCAAATATTTGGGTGTTCATGTAGACGAAAACTTTACCTTCAAGGACCACATCGTTGCAACTGCAAACCGTGTGCGCAAACTTATTCATCCAATGAAGGCACTTAGAGAAGTAGTCGACAGACCTCTTTTGCTTTCAATCTACACTTCTGTCTGTCAATCGCTTCTAACTTATTGCATTCCTGTTTGGGGCGGTTGCGACAAGACTAAATTGATTATCCTTGAAAGAGCCCAGCGCTCTGTTTTAAAAGTTATGCTCGCCAAGCCCTTCCGGTTTCCTACTTCAGAATTATACCAGGAAAGCCAGGTACTCAGCGTGCGCGGGCTTTTTGTCTACAAAGCTGTAACCGCCTTCCACAGGCACCTGCTGAACTCCTCTTTGTACCAGGAGTGTTTAAATCGACGTATTTTTAAAGTGCCGATGCCTACGTTCAAAACACGCTTCGGAAGGCGATCAATTGAATACCTACAAACACTCCTGTACAACGGTGTGGTTAGAGGCTGCGACATCAAGGACAGAACTGTGGGTTGTGCTAAGCGCATGGTCTTAAAGTGGCTGCTAAGTCTGGGTTATGGGGACACGGAGCGATTGGTTAGAAACGGTTCCGTGTCTCCATAGCCAAAGTAAACTCATGAATAAAGATTTTGCGTCCACGCACGACACACACATACATACATGCATACACATATACATACACACATACACGACATAAATTATACTTTCATGCACATACACACATTCACGACATATATTACATACTCCAGCCATATACATACTCCACACTTACTTGCAGGACACACACTTACCTGCACGAGGTCATATATAACAAAGGCTCAACAACACCTATCATTAAACACCTAATGCTGACTTGCTTGGGCTTTCTTTGTACTTGTCAATTACTAATTGACCCCTACGGTACAAGCTCAGCTTAGTGTAGGGGTCAAAATCAAATCTAATCTGTTTGTAAATTGTTGAGAAATAAATTATTATTATTATTATTATATTGAATACTATGGGCCTCTTTAACAAACTACATGTAAAGTGTTGATTACTTACTTTTAGAAATCATTTTCTGTTATATTGAATTATGCACTCGGTTTACTGCATCATTCGATAGCCGTTTTTTTTTTTATTATTATTTTCTATTTAATGTTTGGAACGTTTACCGTACAAACAAAGGTATATCAGCTCCATTATCTCCGGTTACCGGTGACTTTAAATGACAGTTTTGCCTACTTGACGTTTGTGAAAGAGGCGCTATATCTATTTAAAGTAAGAATAAATCTTACATATTTTACATATCCACTCATTTTACTTTTTAAGCTTTTATAGTTTTTACGATACCTACCTACCTGTCAAGTACATATGGAGAAGCTCTAACCATCCAAGGCAATAGTGTCTCAATACCCAAATCCTTAATTCTTTGAAGCCTTGTTTTTATTGTTTCATGATTATATTTAAGTACCCACAAGTCTCTAATTATACGATCACTATTTACCTCCATCTCTGAAAAAAAATTTTTAGAATGTATGTCGAATTAGTTGTCTCACTCTAAACTAATATTGCTTGCCACCTACCATCAAGTGGACTATTGTCTGCCACCTAATCTATATATACTAATAAACTGAAAACTATTGGATAGATTTTAAAAATTCTTTCGCCTGTAGAAAGCTACATTATCAACGAGTAATATAGGCTAAATTTTGTGCACTTGTGCTTAAAAACGTAATAGATACTGCATTCTACATTGTATATAAATAATGCCAGACATGTTTATCGCTGTGACATTCGATTTTTATATAATATTAGACAATCCCTCGTGAATCTAACAATTTTCCAGTATAAAAAATATCCTATATGTTATTCCAAATAATAAACTCTCTGTGTGTTAAATTTCAACCAAATCCGTTCAGCCATTTTTGCGTCATCCTTAAAATTTTCGCATTTATATGTAAATAAGGTAGTAATTATAAATCGTTCCTGCAGTGACTTACCCAATAATACAGTTAAGGAATTCTGAAGCCAATCAAACGACAAACTGTATATAAATAATCTTTTTGCCAATTGTTCACTCAATACTGATGGTTTACACTGTAAGAAAATTTGAAGATAGTTATATCAATGTAAATGAAATTACAGTATATTTCAAGGAAACAGAAACTCTTAACCAAAAAATTTAGTCTATTTAATGCATCCATATTATATACAATTTTATTTTATATTATACTAGCTGCTGCCCGCGACTTCGCCCGCGTAACTGTAAATTATATACCACCTCCTCGAGGACCAGTCTATCCACTGGTGAAAACAGCATGAAAATCGGTGCAGTAGTTTTTAAGTTTATCGCGAACAGACAGACAGACGCGGCGGAGGACTTTGTTTTATAATATGTAAGGATTAGAAATCCGCCCCCACCTTTGCAATGATGCAATATTTTTCTTTAAATCATCAATACTATATATATATATATATATATATATATATATATATATATATATATATATATATATATATATCATTATATTATATATATATATATATATATATACGTTCATCTCTCTCATGAACAATATTATTATATATTGCAACCTGCATTTTGTTCACCACAGTAAAATGTGCAGCTCTTGTGACTCATTTAGTTTAGTCAATGTTAATAAACAAATGTTAGTTCAAATAGGAATTTGGACTAAGTAGTCATTTGACTCATATGTAAATTACTCTTTAATTACGGAAAATTATCAAACTACCTAATTAACATGTCCCTATTTAAAAATTTTTATTAATTATCATGACATGATCATTATCATCACAATTGACATTTTACTAGATAAATTACTATTGGACAAATCCATAATTTGGTAATGAGGCAATAACTACACTAAGAAACACATTCCCTGTCCCCCATACAAAGGGTATGCCCTCCTCATGTCCACTTTGATAATAATTGTATTTTGTTTCTATATTATGTATTATTGTGTTTATTACTATTTTTAAAAATGGTGATACTATTATATATGGTATCAAGAGTTGTTCAAATTGCACATTGAAGAATGAACACAACTGAGAGCAAAAGGACTAAAATAATAGCATAAGCGCCATTAATATAATTTACTTATGTAGTCTTCAGATAAAATCGTTATACATTATTATAAAACAAAGTCCTCCGCTGCGTCTGTCTGTACGTGATAAAAATAAAAACTACTGCACCAATTTTCATTATGTTTCACCAATGGATATAGTGGTTCTCGAGGAAGGTTTTGGTATATAATTTGCATATGTGCGAAGCGGGGAACAGGCCATTAGTAAGACTAAAAATAATAGAGCCCCATGGACAGCAGAGTGAAGCCTGTAAAACTACATCTTCGCCATATACATTCTATGTTGTCTGCGAAATTCTGTCTATAGTTCTTATTTGGTCTGAGATGTATTCATGTTATACAAAAAGATTCAATGAAAAATATCTTGTACTAATAGTGAAACCAATACCTTTAACTGACTAGATAAAAAGTAGAGTCTGTTTTTACAATAGCCATTTCTCTCGTCATTTTTGGTAGCTTTATGTATTTTCCGAATAGTCGCTATAGGTAATTCATAAAAGGGAAGAGCATCTTCTGGGCTTTGAAAATTCATCTCTGATATTAATTTGGCTTTAGATGAAATTAAATCTGAAAAATATTTAATAATACATTTGAATAAGTAACACAATTACAATTGTATAATATTCCCTTGCAATGAATAAAACAGATGCTTACCTCCTGTATTGGATTTGGTTTGATTATTTATAAATATACTACATAAATTTCTCATAAAATAATTGTTAAATAAATGTCTATTTATCTGATGAAAACATCGATTTGTATTTACTGCGATCGTCTGATATCTTAGTTTGTATGTTTGCATAAAAACCGGAACTATTCTTTTCCTAATCATTACGAATTGCCGATTTATTTATTGTATTAAATAATTTGATTTACATAACACTTCCAAAAACAACAATTAAAAACTTTCTTTTTAAAATTTCTCATTGAACCCCTCTTCAGCTCCTCGTAGGTATACTCCAGATAATTATATTTATTTTTCGCCAAATTATAATATAAATAATTGGTAACAAATAAAATAATAATAAGAAGGTACTATAAAGTTTGGTTGGTTCATAGAGTAAGAATTAGACTAGAGAAGTCATTAGAATAATAATAGTCGTGAAAACGAGACGCATTTATGCTTTATTACCTTAGAGGGAGCGAGACACATTATTGATTTTTTGTCTCTCTCTGCGTATGCGTTTCTATTGTTTGCCACACTTGAAAGTGTGGCACACAAATCTCTTGGTGGATAATACGAGCCCTTTGTTTTTTGCCAATTTTCATATTCCAAGCATTTTTCAAAGTTCCTGGGTATTGTGTGAGGTGTGGTACGTGTTGCTGAAAGTGGTGATAATGGTGAACTGTTGCATTTTAGGCTGTAAAAGCCGATCAGAGCGAAATGTTGAAAACATAACGTTTCATATGTAAGTGCTTTATTTTTTGGTTAAATGCAATAGTTTTTGCTTGAATGTTCAGTAAACATCTAATTTATGTCTTGTTATAAATTTTACAACTGTTTAGATGATATTTTTATGATTTTTCGATAACAAAAGATCTTGTTTTGAGACTATAAACCGTACAAGTAGTGTAGCAATCTTAAATTATTGGTGACATTTAGCAATTACATGTAACGTAATATAGTAGGATTATACACATTTTAGGGTTACCAGCGCATGATTTTTTTTTTCTCCTAAATATTGGGAAATATTTAATTTTACGCAATATATTAGCACTATGCGTTTTTGTTTCTGTAAGTAAATAGAGATTGCGTTTGGTTACAGTTTTCCTAAGGATCTTGGCTTAATGAAGGAATGGGTTGCTGCAACTGGTCGTCAAAATTGGAATCCTTCTAAGCACACACGTGTATGTTCGAAACATTTTGACGCATAGTGTTTCCGGAAGACGAAAAAGTTAACAATTCTTCGACGTGGTTCTGTTCCAAAACTATTCGTGCATGTAAGTTAATGTGAATTAAATTATCGGTTCTATAAACATATAGTTTCACGCTCTGTCCCTTACGAGATTTGTAAAGAACAGAGCGCCAAGCGAAATATCATTATCAGTTATTGTATTACTTATTACATACATATTATAAACACATTTTTTTTTTACGGTATATCCCTAGAAAACTGAAGACAATAGTTATCAGTTGATATTTCTTTATAATGTTTTTTTGTAATTACAGCAATTAATACCAGTCTTGGATCAGGCTATTCCATTCACACGTAATATGCCGCAAACAGAATCCCCTACGGTAAATAAATATGTTTCAGTTTTTTCTGTTACCGCGTTTAATTTTGTGTATGTGAAATAAATATTTAAATGTTTTTATAGGATGACTGCCAGCAATCAGCTCATTGTAGTACTGGTATTTCGCAATCTTCTATTATTCCAATAAGTCATGTGAGTATTTTCTTTTCTCCTTTCAAAGCATTTCAATAATTGCATCTGAATTATTAAATCTGAACAGATTTTTAGTATTTATTAGTAGGGGCCGGAAAGTTCTCGAGTGGAGGCCACGGACCAGCAAGTCAGTTGATATCTCTTTATAATGCTTTTTTGTAATTACAGCAATTAATACCAGTCTTGGATCAGGCTATTTCATTCACATGTAATATGCCGCAAACAGAATCCCCTACGGTAAATAAATATGTTTCAGTTTTTTCTGTTACTGCGTTTAATTTTGTGTATGCGAAATAAATATTTATATGTTTTTATAGGATGACTGCCAGCAATCAGCTCATTGTAGTACTAGTATTTCGCAATCTTCTATTGTTCCAATAAGTCATGCGAGTATTTTCTTTTTTCGGCGGAAAGTTCTCGAGTGGAGGCCACGGACCGGCAAGCGCAGCGTAGGACGTCCACCCACAAGGTCGACAGACGACCTAATAAAGGCCGCGGGTCAACGGTGGATCCAGGCTGCTTCTGATCGGTCCAATTGGAAAATTTTGGGGGAGGCCTATGTCCAGCAGTGGACGTCCTGCGGCTGAGATGATGATGATGATTGTAAGACATTGCTGTGTCGATTGACGAATCGGTAACACATTCTCAAAACCTGTGAATTTGACAAATTTTTTTTTTTTGCCGTAAGGTGAAAGTTAGCATAGAAGGTGAAAGTAGTGTTGGTAAGGATTATTTGTCATTATCAACCTATCACCGTCCACTGTTCCCAATGTAATGAATAGGGAAATAGGCCTTCCCCAATGTAATGCGCACGCGTATTAATAGGAACATTGCAATATTATAATATTTATCCCACATTTTTACAGAGTCTGGAAAGTGGTCAAATACCAATGGAATACACCCCTAGAAAAAAAAGACTGTACGAAGAATTACAACATAAGACATTGCTGGCTGTTAAAAGGAAAAAAAAATTATCCGTTTTAAGAGCTAAGAATTGGCGCCTAACAAAAAAAAATGCGGAGCTTTCGGATGTTATAGCACAACTGCAGTCAAGATTTCTAATAAATCAAGAAGGTGCAGATATGCTATCGGCTATAGAGCCAGTAAAAAAAGACATTATAAAACGAGTTCTTGGCTCTTCTGAAAAAAAGTATTCACCGGAATTACGACAATTTGCTTTGACTTTGCATTTTATCAGTCCACGAGCATATACTTTTGTGAGAAAAACTTTTGATACCTGTCTACCTCATCCGCGCACATTGACGCGTTGGTACCAAAGCGTGAATGGTGAACCTGGATTTTCGACGGAGTCCTTAGATGCCATTGAGATGTTGTCGAAAAACACATCACAACTGTCTGGAGCTCTAAGTTTTGACGAGATGGCTATACGCCATTGCGTTGAATTTGATGGAAACAATTACGTTGTAATGCGTACACGAAATTAATTTTATTTAAAGGTGAATAAAAGTGAATATAATAATATAATAATAATAAGTGAATATAAAAGTGAAGTGAATATAGGGTTCGCTTTTACATATACTATTATAGAATCTCATATATGTATAAAATGTGAAGGCAATTTAAGTTGTTTAAGTTACTTTTAATTTAAACAGTGCTCTAATACATCTTTTTTGTGCTTTGAAAATAAACATTATGCCGTAATATGCCAATAAGATAGCTTCAATTCTTACTGTTTTTGATAATTCATGAAGGGCATAATACTTGTTTACTTAGTCGTTTTCTGATACCATCAATATGAGATTTCCAATTCAATTTACTGTCAATTTGTAGGCCTAAAAATCTTGTCAATTTCTTTTACAGTTTTATCTGAAGATATGAATAATAATGAAGCATACATTATGAATAACACCAGTCAACAAAAAAAAAAAATTCTTTTGAGTTTCTGTTCTAATGCTTAAATTCTGATTCTAGACAACAAAAAACACATAAATTTCCATTTTAGCTTTTAAAGTTTGCTTTTTCCTGATTTACGCCGATAAGTAAGTTTTAAAGATTTTAATTGATTGTATGAGCAACTTGATGGATAGCACTTTGATTAAACC
Source organism: Synanthedon formicaeformis (assembly GCA_945859745.1). Lineage (NCBI taxonomy): Eukaryota > Metazoa > Arthropoda > Insecta > Lepidoptera > Sesiidae > Synanthedon > Synanthedon formicaeformis. Next base: position 8,464,514 of record OX243955.1, on the reverse strand, counting down.
GATCGCAAATTGCAAAAATATTTGTAAATGGCACAGTAGTGAGTGTTACTTGGCTATCACATCTATAACAACCATCCTTGTGTATTTCATTACAACATTACATTGTATATACAACATAACATTACATTGTATTGCTCAAGGAAAGTTACGAAAGTGTGAAAACATTTGTTTTAAGCAAATTAATTTTTAAAAATATAATCTCTTAAGGCAGCGTTAATGTCGTCATTATAGGTATATTTGTCCCTACATTTTATTATCATTGTGCTATAATCGGCAAAAAGACATAAGTAAATAGGATGTTCAACAGTTCTTGATAGATCATTAATGTAAGCTATAAATAATAATGGTCCCAAAACAATACCTTGTAGGACGCTGTATTTCAAAGTACGTTCATAAGATAGAAATGTTTCATGTGTTTTATCATATCTGTTTATTCGACTAATCTCAGTAATTTGTTTTCCTATTATACGATATATAAGTATATAATATAATAAAATTTTGGGGGAGGCCTATGTCCAGCAGTGGACGTCCTGCGGCTGAGATGATGATGATGATGATGATTATATAAGTATGATTTTATTAGATTTAGTACATTACCTCTTATTTCATAACTTTCAAATTTTTCAAGAAGAATTACATGGTCTACAATCTACATGATCAAATGCTTGCGTCATATCCATGTATACAGCCTATATTTGAGATTTGTCATAATTATATCTAAGAATTTGAAAAGTACCTCATTTATTGTTTTATTTTTCCTGTATCCATATTGTTCATTTGTTAATATATTAAACTTTCCCATATTAGTTACTTAATAAAAATAAATTAAAAGTTATCATATAAAATTGTTTTATTATCCATATTAAATAAAATTAAACTACTACTGAACCGATTTTGATGCCGTTTTAAGTATAAGGTTTAACTTTAATCCGGGTTTAATACTTTTAAGCGCGAAAAAATCTCTTCCCATGGGGAACTTATTACGCGTAAGCGAAGTCGCGGCCAGAAGCTAGTTACAAAGTTAATACTCATCAATCCATATAACAATAAGTAATTGTGTATAATTGTTATCAATTAAGTTAACATTGTCTGTATATTCTGTGGTTTTGTGATTGTGTGGAGCTTATAAATGCATTATTATTATTATTATATTTAATATTGCGAAAGTTAGTTGCCGCGTCGTAACGGAGTCAGAATGACTCAATTTTATGAACAGGGATAGTTGAGAGGTTGAAGAAAGACAGGATACTTTTTACCGCAGGAAAATGTGTTCCTGTGGGAAACTTATTCTACGCCAGCGAAGCCGCGGGCAACAACCAGTATTTAATAGTAATCTGAATGTGATTAATGATGTATGCTGCTGACACATCATTTGCTGATGACACATAATTAATATTTAAGATTAAAAGACAACTTGGATGCTATAATGAGGTAAATTATGCACTTTCTAAAATAGTACATTGGTTTAGTGTAAATAATCTTCTTTTAAATGCCACCAAAACTAAACTTGTTAAATTCAGTACCCCTAATGTTAAAAATATTGGAACGAATGTGATTTTGGGTAGTGAAAAATTGGAGCCCGTGGAATCGATCGTATTTTTAGGTATTACCGTAGATTCTAAATTACAATGGGGTCCACATATTGAGAAACTAATTAAAAGGCTTAGTTCTGCGGCTTATGCAGTTAAGCGGATTAGACGCCTAACAGATGTCGACACAGCTAGGATTGTCTATTTTAGTTACTTCCACAGTATAATGTGTTATGGGATTCTTCTTTGGGGTAGCGCTGCGGACATAAATACTATTTTTATTTTACAAAAAAGGGCCATTAGAGCCATCTATCAACTAAATCCGCAGTCTTCCCTCAGAGAAAAGTTCAAAGAAATAAAGATTTTGACTGTTGCATGTCAGTATATTTATGAAAATTTAATTTATAAAACTAATATTTTTATATTAGTCTATTTAATAAAAAATGTGATGTACACAATATCAATACCAGGTTCAAAAGTGATTTAAATTTCCACAAAACGCGACTCCACAAGATAAGTAATTCTTTTATGAGTCAAAGTGTACGGTTTTATAATAAACTACCTCAAATAAGTGTATTGTTAGTGTATACCTTAAGTGTATTGTGTTATTTTATATTTTAATGATGACAAAAAGAATAGTATCCTGAGTTTCTTTCGGGGTTTCTTCTCAGGATCGTCATCTTGGCTTTTTTCCGAAACCCTGGTAAATTTAAATTAATAATGACGATCATAAGAGTTTCTTGTAGAAACCTAATTGATAAATAAATATTTTGATTTTGCTGTGTAATGTTTTATAAATAAACAGGGTAAAAAGTGTTTGATGTGGCAACTCAGAGTTCGTATGTACTGTGTTTCCGTCCTTATCGAGTGTACGCTCACCGCTTCTCTAGTCTAATTCTTACTCTATGGGTTGGTCTCGGTATAATAACATAATGATCTGTGGTTGGTCCGATTGAAGCTCATTTCATTTCATCTTCATTTATGACCCAAACACAATCTCTCTGACAGTGACAGCTGTTATTTTATTAAAAACGTTCCATTCTATCCTCCTTGCTTTCCATGTTATTAAATGTTTCACATTTTTTTTTAATTTATGATTTTTCGTTAAACGGCGTATTCTTTCTATTATTAATACTTAGATTACAAATAACCATATAATAAATGAATGTTAGAATAGATTTCGGGGCGACTTAAAACGAATCGAAGTGTTAATTAATTGGCATGGCAGCACTGTGTCAGCATCATTGTATTGCCAATGTATAATTATAAAATCATAGAGTAGACCCCACAAACTAAAGTAGACCCTTCTGAGCATAGAATAGACGAACGCTCTTATTTCGTTTCGTGTCACCAAAGTTGTATTCGTGATTTTCGGCTGAGTAAATTTTAGTGACGTTATCGACAGGTAACAAAATATCGATGAATTTAATGAATTTTGCATTATGAAAGACGTATCTAGTTTAGATAGGTATGGTCATGAGGTAAACAAATTAACAAAAACCACATAGATAATTATTTTGTACTTATTTTAATTTTATTAATTATATCACAATGAACGATCGCGTTCTATTCTTTTTGAATGTCTGTGAGAACGGTGACTAGAACTGGAGCGTTTTTCTTTTCTGCGTTTATCGTCTTCCCTCTTTTTCTCCGAACGAGTTTCTTCATAAGATTTAGATGTTTTCCTTGGAAGTTCAGGCTCTGGAGACTCTGACCACCGCCACGATCTTTGCGAATGTCTTCTTCTTCTGACAAATAATATAAAGCGCAATTTATTTTTTAGGCTTAGAAAAAATAATTCTTACTATAAATAGTATAATTATATTATATTTATATTAAAGACATAGTAGATTTTAAAAATAAACTGAAGATAGTGTTGGTCGAAAGGGTTTACTACACCATTCATGACTTCTTTAATGAAAAAATTTAGTATTAGAAATTATATACTTGACATTAATGCTGACATTAAATAATATAACTTAATAATACCTTTTAAAATTAGATTTAAGATAAATATTTTTGTATGCCAGCAATGGTAGGTCATATAGATCCAATATATTATGTAATTAAAATACCTATTATGTACATATGATCAACAAATAAATTATTATTATAAAATTAAGTCATCTCAACTTGCGTTTTAAAAAGTTAAAAATTGCATTAAAAATTATTTATCCCGTCTCTAGTATGGGGTGATTCTGTGGTTCTAGTAAGTTACTTCTCAACAGTCCTACTGGCCAATTATGGCAAACATTGGCCATGTTTAACCAGTAGATGTTTTCCTGCTGCATGATAATGCATAATGTTGAAAATGAACTATTTAAAATTTTGCCACAAGACCTTTAACATAGAAATTTGATGAAATCATTTATAGACAGAAAAAATAATAAAAAAAAACCTTTCAGATTCTGTATTGAGGGCCCGTTTGTATGTGTTTTCTGGATTTCTGAATACATGTAGAAAATTGCACGCTCGTCCTTTTGGGCATCGTTTTCTAGACTGAAGACCTGAATAAATAATATATGTGTTAGTACATATATAAAAACTTACCTATTTTAAAAATAGGCAAAGAATATTATAAACTACTTTTTATTTTATTTATCTATTATAGCTTAATATCGTGTCTTTAGGGGGTATACCGTCCAGTCCAAGTCCAGTCTGTTTCCTGACAAACTAAATTTGCCAAGTAAGTGTGGTTATTATTAACAATAAATAAAATAAACAGTTAAATTTCGTATTGAAACTGACTTGCACGTTATACCCCCGTGCCGCTTTGTTTTGTTACCGCATATGGCGTTAGACCAGGAGCGAATGTTGCAGAATTGCAGAGAGATTTGTCTGCCGCCGTACCAGCGAGCGTGTAGAGCGCGGTAAGCGCTTACAGCGCTGCGCAGCTCTTCATACTCTATGTATGTGTTGCCCCGGAGATGTTTCTCATGGTTGTTGCACACCTAAAGGTCATTGTATATACAACATTACTCAATACATTGATAAAATCATTGTAGTATCATAGCATAGTAGTGATTAGAGATCCGCGTATACGGATACGGATATTTAGTGCTAAGATCCACTGATACGGATACGGATCTTAACTTTCTTACTCAATCGGTGTCAGTGCAAGTCACCTTGAAACGATAGTTTATGCTCGCCACTTGACGCTTGCATTATAAAGGCGCCAAAAGTTTGATTTTAAAAAATAAAAAATAATCTGAATGGAATCATTGCTACCTAATCACCCATATGTAGAATATGAGCTATGTATTAAAAATTAATACGAGAAAAGATCCGTAAAAATATCCGCCAAAAAGTAACGGATACGGATCTTTCTTTTCCCTCGGATATCCGCGGACACGGATACGGATATCTGGCACATCACTAGTAGTGATACATAAATTAATTACTATGCTATGCGGTAGGGTAACAGGTATACGAAACAATCACCACTGCTTTTTTAATTTATCTATTGAAAGGCGCAATGTCTTATCTAGCTTAAACAGTTGACAATACAAGAATAAAATTTGAAGACGATGGCAATTTTATTATACTGCCAACATTGTTTGAAACATCTTTTAAAATTTAAGAGGCTTAAATAAGGGAGTAAGTAACTACATTTAATTTACTTTGTCCATAGAAAAACCCGGTCAGTTAAAAAAAAAAATGTAATTATTTACTTCCCAAGCAGACAAAGAGGGCGACATACTTTGTATGGAACTTACTTCTCTTTCTTATATTTACTTATTTTCAAAATTGATAACATTTCTTTTCGTCACAATGAAGTTTATTAAGATCTTTTTAAATAAATATGAAGAGTATTTATACCCACCTCGTTAAAATAATTCCTAATAAATCTTGAGGATTGAAGATTCGAGATTAATACCGTTTAATACTGAGGTAGGTGAATGAAGAAAATTAGTTGAATTGTTTGTGTATACACTAGTCAGAATTTCATTTATTCTGAATAAAGATGGTCTCAGAAAAAAAATCAATATCTTTTAGAATTAACTTATAAAATTTTATTTTAAAGTAATTACACCAAAAAAGCTTTATAATTTTAAGTAATGTATTTTATTTATTATTAAATATGACATTCTAGTATTTTATTAATTATGACATTATGCTAACAATACTATTAGCCGCCACAGTCGGATTTATTCTTATGTCCATCTCGCCAGAGCCGGATATATAATTATGACGAACTACGTGTATAATGTTTATTTTAAAATCATTGAGTTGCTTTATCAATGATTGAAAAAACTCCTACAAAACCAAGCGGTTAAAGGGTTAAGAAATAATTACTTTAAAACCTTAATAACTAAATGAATTATCTCTAAATGGCCTAGAATAAGGGATGGTTTTACAGCCTTATCATACTAGCGGTTTGCGAGCGGATTTGAGCCGGAGCGGGCGCGCAACGAATACGTTGCGGACTCGCAACGAACACGCCGCAGATGCGCAACAAATTCGCTACGAATAGCACCATTTTGTACACTCTCGTACAAACGTTTTAAGTCAATTTGTACCAGATGCAACAACTCATAAAATGTAGGTCTTTACATTCTCAGGTCGGAACGAAATTTTTTTTTGGTAATTTTTTATTCGTTTGTTAAACACAAAATAGTCGCTCTCTACCAGACGAAAAATTGATAATGGATGCACCCAAATTCGTCGATGCTTTCGTTTTCGTCTACTGCGTCTTCGAAGTAACAAAAGCAACCGCAGCATTTTCTCGTCGGAATCCATTTTGTTACCGACTGTATTTTACGTCGTAAACTCGCTGCAAACACGCGACAAAAACGTTGCGAATTCGTTGCGCGGCGTGTTCGCTGCGCGCCCGCTCCGCCCCGAATCCTCTCACAAAACGCTAGTATGACAAGGCCCTTAGTGTTGCTCTGATGCCAGTAGTGTACTTAAGCCACACTTACTTACAGGCGAGATTGTATCTATACTATACTAATATTATAAATGTATTTTTTTTAGTTATAGTGTAGTTCTTGTCAAGTCAATGAAATGCTTCTCTACCGGGTTATTATATTAGTCTCACAGTTTATTTTGTTCCACTTGGCATTATTCAAAGGATACAGTTCTCCAAACGTAGATAACAATCCATACTCACCTGGAATTGTATTATTCTACCGAATTTTTTGAATTCTGGTAACACATCGTAATAAAACTCTTTAAACTCCTTATATGTGTCTGTTTCTTCATATTCCAACATAAGATCTGTGTCGTATTCATTGTAGTTTGCATTATCTAACCCAAAATGAGTATAAAAATTCGTCGCTAAGAGAACCTGAAAAATAAGTCGATATATGAGGTGTATAAAACCAAAGGCAGCTAAATCCACTTTTGGTATTTTTTGAGTTAAGAATGCCATTCAATGTGTCAATCAAATTGCTACCTGTTTTGGCAATCATTTGGCATCATAAGCAGCTAAATCGTTCACAAATCCCATTCAAAAAATCGAGTTAGTAGGTAACAAAGGTAGCTGTATCCCGCTTTGTGACTTTTGTGAGAATCAAACAATCAATTCTTACTTTACGCATTTTGAAATTTTCTTCATACAATGTTTCCAGCTTACAATAAAAATAAACATTTTTTTTATTTATGAAAAATAACCAAAAGTGGATATAGCTGCCTTTGATTTTATACGCCTCATATATAGTAATTAAAAATCATTATATTTAGGTGTCTGACAACACACTATGTTTTGCAGTCATAAAGGCATCCTATCTGGTTTCGGTAACGCCTTACAGAAGACATTTAGATAATAATAGCACATGTGCTGTTGACATGTATGAGGACTGCAGAAAACCCTGCAGAATCTAATGTTCATTAAATTTGCATTGTTATAACTACTTTATTTTTGATAATATTCTTGAACTTCTATTTTTTACTAAATATGGTCAATAGAGGGGATTTAAATTGTTTAAGAATTAATATTGTAAAATGAATAAAACAAGAGTTCTAATATTTTTCAAGTCCCTCAAGATTTACTTTTTGTGAGTTTGACTTTTTAATTTTGTGTTATTTGAACTAGCCCTTAATATACAAAATGATAATACCTTACTGATACCCGGATACTGATGGTTTCGCGAGCACTGGTCTCCAAATCGACAACAAGCCGTTTTGATGAAAAATGGACATAGTTCAGTATCCGGTCTCGTTTCATGAGATATCAGTAGCTCATGAGGAGGTTTTATAGCATTTCCAGATAAAAACTCTTCTAATCTTTCCATGAGTATCTGTTGTTTTCTTAATTTTTCTTCCTCAATTTTCTTTAGTTTTTCCATTTCATCTTTTTTTCGTTTTTGCTCTTGCTCCCATTCCTGTAAAATATTTTTTAACAAGTCAATTACTCATATGTAAATGAAAAGCAATGTATGTTTGTCCTCTATGTACTCCAAAACCAACATATTTTAATATTGATTTCACTTATGAAAAGAGGGTTAAACGAGGAAAATTTGTGTGTTTATAAAAACTACATCTGGGCGAAGCGGAGAGCAGATCACCAGTATTATCTTTACAAATAAAAATGAATCCCTAAATGTGTTGATAAGGGCAAAACTCAAGAACGGCTGGACCGATTTTAATTCTGTCTTCACTCATGGATAGAGGGATAACCAGGGAAGGCTTTTACGTTAAAAAATGCACCCCGGACGAAGCCAGGAGCGGGTCGCTAGTAAAAAATATAACTATTTCGGTGAAAATTATATAGAATTATTAAAGACTAATTTCATAGTCCATCCATAGTGAAAAATTAAAGATTAACATATTATATTACCTAACAAAAAAATAAAAGTACTTCTCTCCCCATTTCTTAATAAACTTACTTGTTTTAGTTTAGCTTCGTGAGCAATTCTTTCTTCCTGTAATTTTTGTCTAACTTCTAATACTTTTTGCCAATTTTGAATAGCAAGCTTTTCTGCTTGTAGCCATTTTTCGTTTTCCTGTTTATTTATTCTTTCATTCTCTTCTTGCTCTAATAATTCCAAATACTCTTGTTCTTTTATCCAGCTCTCATATTCGCTTGAATTTGTTTCAGGGACAATCTCTGAAAGAAACAAATTCTCATTCAAATTTATGGCTATAACTACAAAATATAATCATCACTGCATATTATAACACAAAGTCCTCCTGTCGCGATAAACTCAACTACTGCACCGATTTTAATGCTGTTTGACACCAATGGATAGAGTGGTTCTCGAGGAAGGTTTTTAGTATATAATTTACAAAGTTTCGCGGGCAGAAGCTAGTGAAAAATATGTTTGCTCACCTCTAGCTTTTGCTTTTTGAATTCGAATTCTACGTCTTCGTTCCTTTTTTGCTATTTTTCTCCATTCTTTGTGACTGGAATGATAAAAACAACTTTAGGCACTACATGTATCGACCACTAATTTTAAGTTGATTTTTAGGCAATAAATAACCTAAATATTTTACCTCATATTGAGAAAATTTTACTGTGCAAGTGTAGCAAAGCAGTGAAGTGAAAAATTGAAAATATGTAGTGAAATCTCAAATTATTACAAATATTATGTTTCCAACAAGGAGAATTGAGATAAGGACAATCTTACATGGGTGTTAAACTGAAAAAATGGCAACTAAATCCGATAAATATAGATGGCACTAGTGTGAACAGAGAGAGTTTGAGAGTATGGAGAGTATGGAATGAATGTAGCAGTAGTTGACGGAGTGAAGTGCGCAGAGTTGAATTTTGGTTGAACACTAAGCCTCACCAGCGCCACCAATTCTTCTTGTCCCAGAACATTGTCATTGTCATGTGTTACCACAGAATACTATGTACTTGTCAATGTGATGTTTATTTGTCAAACACAGCATGTCATGTGTTACCACAGAATACTATGTACTCGTCAATGTGATGTTTATTTGTCAACACACAGCACAGACCTAAACATAACATACACTGACATTTAATTCAAATTGCAATCACACTTCACGAGCACTTCACAGTCACACAATACATACTTCACAATTCACATGATATTTGAACTTGATCACGTGATCTTGTTTTGTTTGTTTGTAAAGTAAAATGTTTATTATTGTTTAGTATAACAGTGTTGGGGGAGGTGTAATTAAAATTAAGGTAGTTCGTAATTTTCATGAATGTAAACATCGAAATTATGGAGGGATATTCATACCAAATTAAAGATTGTGTTTTTCGTAACAACACAAGGGAAATAATAAATTTGCTGAATTCTGGTTTAGATCCAGATTTTGAAGGTGGATGGCCTATAAGGTTTGCTGCACGTCGTGGATCTTATTCAATTGTCAAAACATTAATACAATATGGTGCTAACCCTCATCTTTTGGGTTCTTCTGGTAAGCCGACAAATAATTTAATTTACTAATAATATAATATCACGGACAGGATTATTGTCGCCAATAAGTGTGATATCGTGGTTGTTGACTGATCCTAGCGCCAGACGATGCTTGTTGACATCGCGGTCCCGCATGACGAAAACCACGTGAAAGCTGAAATTGCTGAAAAGAAACACTTACTAAGTACTAAGAATCACGAGGTGACCGCCACGTGGGATTTCGATTCAACAACCCGATAGTCGCCGAGACGACTTATCGGGTCGGTCTGATAAACAAGAGCCTCCAGCAACACCTCAAGAGGCTCTCATAGATGGCTGGGTCAAGGGACAGATACAGAAGACGGAACTTATTGACACTGCACGAATTGTCAGGAGGTTCCTCACTGCGGCCCTAACCACCAGTAGCTTGGGCCTTGCCCTGCTACCGGAGGACAGCTCACCAATTAACACCTGGCCACGTCCACCAGTAGCACGTCGCGATCGCTTGATTAGTCAGTGATTCATATGCATTCGTACGATGCAGTGGGTAACCGTCGCTGGTCCCGGACGCTAAGATTCAAAGTGCATCTATAGTTACATAAATAAAAATTTTAGGCGCATCAACACTTCAACTGGCCGTGTACTCCGGCTTGAACTGGGATGCAGACAATTGGTCATTCCTGTTAGCTTGTTGTGACTCATCACAGTTAGCTGATGGTGCTGCTGTAGCGATTATTTTTAAAAACATAGAAGCTTTCAAGAAAATTATAAGTACTGGACGATGTAATACAACCGTGCCTACTTCTTTAACAGGTGACTTTTCAAATTATTATTTTTAATGATAAGTTCAACCGACAGGCTGATAGTTTACATGATGGTAGGTCATCAATCTCCTATAATACAAGCAGCGCTACAGATATTGCAAGTACGCTGCCAATCATGTAGTAAGATAAGGATAAGGGATTACCTAAGTTACATAAGTTTGTTTGTATGCATAAAATTGATATGTATGTCTTAACAATTTATTGTGATAATTTCAGGAAGAACAGTGGAGAGTCTAGCGAAGGCGTATAATGTCCATTATATTTTAACTGTCACAAACCAGTCGCTCGCTCCGAACTCTCCAAGAAATTTGCTCAACACAATGTTGGTAAGATAAGCTGAGATTATCACTTCACTATCCTTATCCTTACATATTATAAAACAAAGTCCTCCACCGCGTCTGTCTGTCTGTTCGCGATAAACTCAAAAACCACTGAACCAATTTTCATGCTGTTTTTACCAATGGATAGAGTGGTTCTCGAGGAAGGTTTTAGTATATAATTTACAAAGTTACGCGGGCGAAGTCGCGGGCAGCAGCTAGTCTATACTAATTATAAAGAGGAAAGATTTGATTGTTTGTTTGAATTGGATAGGCTCTGAAACTAGTGGACCAGTTTGAAAAATTCTTTCACTGTCGGGAAGCTATATATCAGCGAGTAACATATATATTTTATAATGTTACGCTGACGAAGTCGCGTGCAACAGCTAGTTACATATAAAATTAGAAATTTTAGAACGATGGGCACACCATCCAGTCTCTTTTTAATTACGGTAATGTCTGTGTTACACATTGCCAGTAATAAATTTTTACTTGCAGAACGTGAATACACCTACACAACCACAAAGTGGCAACCAACGAGAAAACCTGTCACCCTCAGTTGCGAGATTTTTCCATCAAACAGCGGCATCTTTAATTCCTCAACACAGGTCACCCATAGTTTATCCGTTTCAAACTAACGATGTTGATACAAGCGTTCACAATGTAGCATTTAAAAATTGAAATATTTTTAATGAAACGTGTTGCAAACTATAAGGTTAAAAATATGACAAAAAATAAAGCATAACCTTTTTATTTAAATAAAAAATAAATTACTCACACATTGAACAAGAATCAATAATATTGTTGTTAATTTGACACACTTACTTTGCTAATTATATAACTACCATAGTTAAGTGAGTTTGTAACGACTTTATAAGGCCCCGTACACACACATACAATTTTTATTCAATGATTTCATGAATCTCGCATAATAATAAATAATAGTATTTTGAGCGAGTATTTAAACCAGTAATGCAACTTCAATGTGTCATTGTCAATTTAAATAAACAAACAAAAAATAAATTATAAATAAATGGGCATTATAGATTCAGTTAATTTTTTTTTATAATCTATTTTATCTTGTCTATTTTCTTGTGTGAGCTTATATCTTCTAAACTTCTGACTCATAACTATTGTAGTTTGTACAAATAGAAATTGTACGTGTTTGACTGAGGCCTAACATTGATTATGACCTATTTGGAAAAATGTGACGTTCAAATAATTAAATAGTAGATTTAAATCTAGTGGTTAAGGATAAAATTTTTCAATTATTATAAGAAATAATTATAAACAAGTAGAATAATAATAAAAGACATTTGAATACAATTTTGTATTATTATTTAAAATTTGCGACCTTTGCGCACGGGTTGAGTTGGTGTGCAAAGGCTTACTGCTTGAGATGCCAATTGTGTTTGAATACCAGTTTTACCAATCTGCACATAGTCCTGTAAAATAATTGCAATAAATAACTCTCAGGACGGTATTTTAATTAATTATGTGAATTAAATTTTTTTGGTCTACCCACCTATATAAAATGTACCTACTTTATGGGGTATGCCATATTTTATACCTACTACTCCATATGCTTAGTACTTAGATATATAACTCTCTATGTCTGATACCTTTTCACGCCTTATCTACTTAGGATAGGACATATGGTACCTTTACATAAAAAAGTAATGTTCCTGAGGGATCATCTAAAATTAAATAAAACGAACTCCTGTCAAAAGTGTAATATAGCAATGCAGATGTCGGGCGTTATATTGTTTATATTTTTTAGTAATATTATGAATGCAAAATTTTGTGAGGATGTGTTACTTTACCTACTATATCATGCAAAATTGGCTAATCGGATTTGAATGAAATGTGGCACACATATAGTTTATTATCCGGATTAACACTTTTATGCTGGAAAAATGTTAGGTGCCCGAGGGATCGTCTAAAAATTTTAAATATTTGTAGCCACCGTCCTCACAACGATAAAGATGTCTGATATTTTCTCTTGTATTAGAATACGAGTACTAGGTACTAGGTTTACAATAGATATAGGTACTTATAGTAATCCTACTTATTTAAAATAGGAAAAATTACGAGTATCACCTCTTGCAAATCTTTTTCGTAGATATCTTCCTCAAATTCCAAATCTATGCCAAGGACACGTGGCATTTTTTTCTTCATATCGGCCAAAAAACGTGACAAGACTATTCGCTGAATCAAAATTTCTAATGAAATATAGTATGAACTATATGAATATAGTATGAACTATTCTCAATCAAATTTGGTGTAGACTGGACTCAGATGAAATTGAATTAGTTCATTCCGCAGTCATAAACTGGAAAGCCTGCTCGGCAACAGTAACCACCGCCTTACAAATAACTAACATGAAATACTAGGTAATAGCATAGTATATGATATTCCTCTATTCCCTTATTATCCTAACAGCCATTTGCAACCTTCATGTTGTTGCTAGTGTTACCTACTAGGCGTGTAGGTATCATCATCGATCAATAATATAAATACTAATAATAAATCTGTAAATGTAGGTATTCTATGTATGTATGTTCCCCCATAACTCTTAAACGAATTAACTGATTTTCATGAAACTTTGTAGATAAACATTTAGACGTACAAGACACAGGATAGGCTACTTTTTTCTTTTTCAACGCGGACGAAGTCGCGGGCGCCAGCTAGTAATCTATATTACAAGGAGGAAAGATTTGTTTGTTTGCTTTGAATAAGCTCCGAAACTATGGGACCAATTTTAAAAATTCTTTCACTGTTAGGCAGCTATATTTTCAGAGAGTAACACCGACTATACTTTTGAAGTCGCGTGCAATTTAAAAAGTTAAACTTAATCTCAATAAAAATGCTTAAAAGTGTAGTAGGAGTCTTTAGTATACTTAGCGCCTGTTTCACAAACGTCAAGTAGGCCAAACTGTCATTTAAAGTCACCGGTGTCCGGAGATAATGGAGCTGATATTACCTTTGTTTGTACGGTAAACGTCCTAAACATTAAATAGAAAATAATAATAAAAAATTGGCTATCAAATGATGCAGTAAACCGAGTGCATAATTCAATATAACAGAAAATGATTTCTAAAAGTAACTAATCAACACTTTACTTGTAGTTTGTGAAAGAGGCCCTTAGACTTGTCTTAATATATTTAGGGCTAAAATTCGATAAGGGAAAATGGGCTTTGGCATTCTTTACTCATCGAAACACAACAGCAAAAAAGGCTATTATTTATTGGTGGTCTTCCGTAAGGGGCTGGTCCAGACCAGAGACAACTTTGAAAAGTTCATTTTCATAACTAGCCTTGCCGGGAATCGAACTCGGGACCCCTGAGACAGACAAGGCAAGCACCCTAACCACTAATCCAATGGGCTCGTCAAATTAATTTATTCAAAAACACTAAGCGCCTCTTTCTCAAACGTCAAGTAGGCCCAACTGTCATTTAAAGTCACCGGTAACCGGGAATAATGGAGCTGATATGCCTTTGTTTGTACGGAAAATGTCCCAAACATTAAATAGAAAATAATAAAAAAAAATCGGCTATCGAATGATGCAGTAAACTGAGTGCATAATTCAATATAACAGAAAATGATTCCTAAAAGTAACTAATCAACACGTTACTTGTAGTTGGAGAAAGAGGCCCTGAGTTTAATTTTATTATAACAATGATAAATACTTACTTCTGTTGATTTAGAGAGGGGTGTAATTATGGGGTGATTTTTGACAATACATATTTTTGGATAAGGCAGAGGCTCTCCTCTCCAAAATCTTATATTGTAATAGGGGCTTTCTTCGTTTGGCAGTCTGTAACCGTGCTGATAACAGAAAGAGAAAAGGAAATCCTTTTTTATTAAAAACATTCACCAAAGGACCTTTAGGTATTTACCTAAGTTAATTATTGCCTTGAATAGGAGAAAACTAGAGCAACATAAAAGAGAATTGAAGGAATTTTATGAGTTTTTGACGTTTTGTATATTATCTAGTTAAAATTTTCAAACCAATTTAAATATAACCTAGATTTGATTTAGATAAATACAATGCAATATTTCAGACAGATCGATCCAACACAATATTTGTAAATTCACATACCTAAACTAGGTACATTTTTATTTGAATTAATTGTCAAGTTTAAAGTTTTATTTAGTTGGTCAATGATGCAATAATTTTTTTATAAAACTATCTACATACAATATTTTTCCAGTGGCGACGTATGTCTTTGTAGGATTTAAAATTTCCACCCTCTGGTAAGCTTTCGTAGTAATCTTCAACAATTGCGTTGTTTAAGCTGAAAGTGTTTGGAGCGTTTTAATATTATAAAGAGAGAAGATTTGTATTCTTGTATGTTTGTAATGAATAAAGTCAAAAACAACTGGATCGATTTTGAAAATTCTTTCACCTATTAGTCCGGGAGGTGGCAACGTCGGGAAAAAAAGCATTTTAGGTCAGCTGATTTTTTGATATGTCGTCTCTCTTGCCCTTTCGGTTAGGATCTGGGCAGTCTGGCTAGCGGTAGCAGTTGCGTTTACCTGTGCGCATCCTATTTGTGCAGGTAATATACTGACTTTTAAAATCATTTTATGAAGGTTCAATTTGCATATTTTAGCTTAAGATAAGTTTAACAAACATCAATCTCTTATTGCCAGACATTTTTATCGTTGCTAATAATGAGCCAGACGCGAATTTTGATTTCATTTTTATTAAAAAATTAAGTTATTTCAGAATGTCTGTCATTTTAATATTATGTTGTTTAAGTATGAACAGACCTAAAAATAATTTGCCAGACATTAATTCAGTTGCTAAACCATGAATCAGAACGATTAAAGTCCTGAAAACTCTTACAGTATGATTCTACTCTTACAGTATGAATTGGACTTATGTAAACTGTATATCTATATATACATACAATAGATATACAATTGCGTAATTTCAATATTTTTTTAAATTAGGGATATTATTTTTTATTAGCATTTAGCAAATTTTAACATAAAAAAAAATTGAAATGAGATAGAATTAGATAGCAGGAAATCAAACAACATTATTGAAAATTTAAAAGTTTATTTGAAATACTCTTGTCGCTATGATACACTGAGAAAATTTTACTTTAACATTTTGGCTCGTTTAAAGGCAGATTATTTAAAATTAACTAAAACTCGTTTAAGAATATATAAGCACAGTTGGTTATAATCTAACACGTCAACATTGTTATGGATACTTGGTTATTTTTAACATTGCACTTAATAATTTTTAAACAAAATTGTTAGCATTCTGAACCAATTCAGACTTGTTTAAATTTTAATACTTAATATTGTTAAATCTAACCAAGTTATGTATGTAATTTTAAATATGTTTAAAAAGGGTTAAAATTAACCAATATATCTCTGTTACCACCTACAACGTAATCGGTTACAAATAGCCATTGATATTTTGTTGTTATTAAATAAGTGCGATTGTAAATTTTACCATGACACATTTGCTAATCTTTACAAACAGCTTACTAAATATTAACCAAGTAAAAATACTTAGCAAAGCAAAATGGGTTACCTATAAGTGAAAACGAATCATTCATTTCGTCCAAATCTTTCTAGCGTGATAGTCATTGCGTCTCGTATTTAATAAACTCGTATTGCCTAAAAAAATTTTATAATTTACAAATATTCCTAATGGATGACGATGTCAACAACCTTTTAATTGCATGGAAATTAGAAGAATACATAGAAGTATGTAAAGATGAGTGAAAAACCTACATTTTTATCTACCTAGATATAGTTACAACTAAGTTAACTCTACACCATATTATTATAATTTACTAGTTATGTTATTATTGCAGTGAATTTTGCGTTTATCTTAATTTAAAATTCTTAATTTTCTCACAAGAAAAGATTATTAACCAAATAAGAAATACCTATAATATAAAAAAAAAAACAAAAGAATTATGTTACATGTCACCTGTTTGACATCATATAAGTAATTACTAAATTCTTATTTTAGATATTTTTTGACTTCATTAATTATATTGTAAAAATTAATAGTCAATTTATTAAAATTAAAATTAAAAATAAATTAAAATTAAAATTAAATTATAAATTGTTAAAAGCCAATTTTATACTCACATGCCGAGACCGCCCATCGGCGGCATAGCAGAGGTTACAAACCTTATAGTAAATTAACGGATATTAGAATAACAACTATTTCACATAGTACTACTATGATAACTTTGATAAACAAGACAACTAGATAGAAGGTCTCTAAGTAAACACGGAACATTTTTTATTGCTTTTGTTCAAACATTAAAACTAAAACAGAAATGAGTCATACGGATACAAGAGATTTTTTTTTCATCAAAACAATTATCATTTATGGATGATACCTACAAGTAGATACAAAAGATTGCCGACGCACCTGCATTTTGTTTTGTTGAATTTTTATATATACTAATATTATAAAGAGGAAAGATTTGTTTGTTTGTATTGAATAGGCTCCGAAACTACTGGACCGATTTGAAAAATTCTTTCACTAGTGGGAAGCTATATTATCAGCGAGTGTTATAGGCTATATTTTATAAAGTTACGCGGACGAAGTCGCGTGCAACAGCTAGTGTTCTATTAAAAAACTATAATTAGGAAATATAAAACGGTATTAATTTTCATTTATAAAATATCAATATCGACGTCGATATATCGAGGAAAAATGTCAATATATCTAATTAAAAATATCGATACTTTTTCAACAAACCTACGGGCTCGTAGATCGTGGCCAACGCGATGCCTAGCCCGACAGCCTGAGATTAGCACGTACAACCAAACAAACAAACTCTTCAGCTTTACATATTAGTATAGATAATTTAAACATTGTACCTAACAATTTTATATAATAATAATTATCATCACGCGTTAATCCTTCATTTAATGAATGAATCGTGGTAATGAACGATAGCCATAGCTCATTAAGTTTTTGTAGTAATACTGAGTATAAAGTAAAAAAAAAAAGTACTTAAATAGTTTTTACTGAGTATTTACTCTGGCTTGAGTAATACTACAATGCTTACCCATCTATAGCTGAGAGCACTCAACTGTCTCTCTCTGACCAGTAGAATCATACTGTAAGAGTTTTCAGGACTTTAATCGTTCTGATTCATGGTTTAGCAACTGAATTAATGTCTGGCAAATTATTTTTAGGTCTGTTCATACTTAAACAACATAATATTAAAATGACAGACATTCTGAAATAACTTAATTTTTTAATAAAAATGAAATCAAAATTCGCGTCTGGCTCATTATTAGCAACCATAAAAATGTCTGGCAATAAGAGATTGATGTTTGTTAAACTTATCTTAAGCTAAAATATGCAAATTGAACCTTCATAAAATGATTTTAAAAGTCAGTATATTACCCGCACAAATAGGATGCGCACAGGCAAACGCAACCGCTACCGCTAGCCAGACTGCCCAGATCCTAACCGAAAGGGCAAGAGAGACGACATATCAAAAAACCAGCTGACCTGAAATTCTCTTTCGAAAACGTTGCCACCTCTTATACTATATAGAAAGCTACGTTATCAGCGAGTAACATACACTATATTTTATAAATATACGCGGGCGATGTCGCGTGCAAGGGCTAGTCTCAAATAAGCAGCTTTCTTATACTCTATTATAATAAGCTATTTTATAATAAGCTTATTAAGGTCTTATAAACATTATATTCATTATTATTAATTAATGAACGTTTTAAACCTCTAATAAGGGTTTTTTATGAATAAGACCGTTACAATATATTCCCACGTGTCGGAATAGTTACTAAGAAAAAACTCAGTTTGACTGAGTTTTGACTCAGTCAGTGACAAACTTTATAAATAAATAAATATCTTCACATATTCCACACAGAACGATCTAGTAACTAAGCAGTTATAAGCAACTATAGGCTTGTATTATGGCATAATGGATACCACACAGTTGACTAGACCAAACGTATGTCTATTTTCTAAACAGATAATATTTGAAAGAAAGAAAGAAATTTATTTCAGAAAAATATATTTATTTACGAACTGAATAAAGTAAGGGAATATATTCTCACCTAGGTAAAACTTTAATCCATTCTCCTGGTACTAAGTTATCAGTAGTTTTGATAAATTTTATCTTAACTGGTTTCAATTCAATACAAATGGTGATACCTGCAAATTATAAATGGAAATCATGTCGGAGGAAAAACCGTTTTTTTTTAATGATTTAACGCCTTATTTTAAAAGCTTACGTAATAAAGTTGGCCTATGGCGTTGCTTGTGTTATGGGCGACGGTAACCACCTACCATCAAGTGGACCGTCAGCCTGTCAGTCAAAATAGCAGATGTAAAAAGTTTGTGACAGAAATTTTTCGTAAGGCCTGGTCAAAAATTATAAAAAAATACATATCCTTACATATTAAAAAACAAAGTTCTCCGCCGCGTCTGACTGTCTGTCTGTTCGCGATAAAATCAAAAAATACTGCACCGATTTTCATGCTGCTTTCACCAATGGATATCAAGCAGCAGCTAGTATATGATAAAATAGATACGTCTATACTAGTGGTTGCAAAGTCCTCTGGGTTTATTTTGCACAGTTGACTCTATAATACCTAAATAGAAGAATAATAATACAAATTCGTATCTACATACCTTTAGTAAATACTTTGTACTTCATACCGTCTTGAGGATCGTATGAAGTGAGAAAGTCCCTGTTATTTATGAGATAGTTATACCCTAAAATATTCCAAATGGGAGCAATAGTCGCTGTCATAGTATACTCGAAGCAATTTTTGAATATTTCAGGAGTTGGAATTTCTATTGGCCCCGCCTGAAACGTAACCAGTTCAAACACACTTTCAACGCAGAAGTTATATAGTTATTATGATATACTCGTAGTTATTACCTATATAGTTATTAGGATTTTTGTACCTCTTTTTTTTTTATAACGCGAGGAAATCTGCGAATCAGATCCCTACCGACCATGGGGAGATCGGTGGGGTATGTGGGACTTCTACCCACTAAAACCCCGCGGTGTTTCTTCGCGCCGTCTATGGGCGGGGGTCAGGGGACGTTTAGACACGCTACGGTGTCCCCCCGCCAGACGAGGCCCGCACACTTGCAGGCTCCACCTCGGTAAGGCGCGGAGTGTAACCTCCGCGCCGTGAAGAGACGCGCCGGAAACACACAGCTCGTCTCCCCTCGTTGCCCAGTGTTGTGATGACGGCGGACGACCCCATGTCCGCCGCCCCTGGGCGAAGCGGCACAGGCCGCCTAACCTCCACCTCTCGCAGCAGGCAGTCAGCGAGGGGCTTCACTCATGAAGCACCCCATAACCACTTCTCTGCGGCACAACCTACCGCAGGGTTGGAGGCCGCTTCCACCTGAAACTCTCGGAAAACCCCTGCTCGTGTGGCCGCTCATCTCTACGGCATTAAGGGTGGGCGGCCCAAAGGGGGTTTCCGCCTGACATTTCCACATCAATCGCGGCAGCCCGAGACAGGCTTCACCTCGTGTATCGTCGGAAGAGTTACTAGGCCGGGTGGCGAGTCCGGGTGTTCACTCTTCCGAACGACTGCAGAGGGTGGTTACTAGGCCGGCCGCGCTACCGGGTCTTCACCACCCTCCACAAAGCCGCGATTGCAGTACTCTGCTAGACGGTCCTTCCCTGCCGTAGAGCTCCGTCTTCGCGTGCGTTGCCCAACTACCACTGAGCGACAGAGCTATCCGAGAGAATCCGTCCGCTGCGACCCGCGCCGGTCTTTGTTCTCAGAACCGAGACCCATACCTCGGTCCGACGCACAAGAACCGGGGGTGCCATCTCTCACCGGCCTATACCCGCGTGGGACGAGTACGG
Source organism: Synanthedon formicaeformis (assembly GCA_945859745.1). Lineage (NCBI taxonomy): Eukaryota > Metazoa > Arthropoda > Insecta > Lepidoptera > Sesiidae > Synanthedon > Synanthedon formicaeformis. The sequence continues at coordinate 8,443,666 of OX243955.1, read as the reverse complement.
TTCCTCGGCCCAGCGAGCGGTGACCGGTGAAGCTCCAACGGACAGTTGGAGCCTCCAAACTGATGCTCCGCCACGAGCTCCGATGATCGGAGCCCGCTCGGAGCACACGCACGTGGGTCTTGTTAGTTCCCCAGCGACAATCCGATCAGCCAAGCAAAGACCGGTGACTTCACCGGCCCCTGCAACCGCCCGGATTGCCGAGGGTTAAGCCCCCCCACCACTGCACGGTCTTGACCCACCTAGGGGGGGACCCGTTTTGTACCTAGGCTTAAGTTTATTAATAAATTATATTTGTATTTTGTATTATCCATTAAGTTAGTAGTGGCAGGCCAGAAGGTTGCCTCTTCTAAAGGTCTGAGGGGAGAAGGTACCTAGCGTGTGTTAACGTCCCCTAACTCCCACCCATTGACAGCAGAAGAAATAACCCACGATCTCCCCATGGTCGGTGGGGATCTGGTTCGCAGATTTTCCCACGCAAAAAAAACAAGGCCAGAAGGCATCCCGCCTGGCAGCATTAACCACTTCCTTACTGAACTACCGTGAAATAACAGCAGACATGCTTTCGTATTTCGGTGAGTGCGAGTGAGTGGTCCGCAGCGCAATTGTGGCACTTATGGCGTACCTATGTAGTACATAATTACATAATATTATATCTAGTATCTCATGCTTTGGGTAGCGATTAGGAGGGTGGCGTTCAGTATTGCAGGGGGGTTGTAACACCCCCTGCAGGGGGGGTTAACCCTCGGTAATCCGGGCGGTTGCAGGAGCCGGTGGAGTCACAATATGTTCAATAAATATGTTTGTATGTAGTTCGTTTTAAGCACGTGAAATGTAAAAATATAAAAGAATTAAGATCGTAAAGTGTGACGACGTGACACTTTACGATTGATTTATTCCAACAATCTTTACCTGTATTAATGAATATTTCATAAACAATGAATTAAGTTGATAGTAATCATCTCCGAGCGTACTATAAATTACGTGGATTTCTTTTACGTCCTTTTTGTCTGGACAGGCCAAAATAGAAGACATGGAAAATATTATCATCCTGTAAAAGACATTTTATAGCTCATCATCATGTAAAAATATAAAAGATGATTCATCACATTCTTATGACGTCTACTACTGGATATGGGCCTCTCAAATAATTTTCCAGTAGGACCGGTCAGAAGCAGCCTGGATCGTGCGTCGACCAACATTTATTATTATTGCATGGATTGTATGATGACAATAAGCCCTTATTATTGTCATCATACAATCTACAAGTTTTATAGGTATCCATTTGATGCCCGCGACTTCGTCTGTGTTTTAAAATAAAATATATTACGCCTAACAAAACATAGGTACTGACATCTTTATTGCTGTTATGAATTTGATTTTTAGATAATCCCTCAGAAAAATGTCCTGTCCTTTTCTGCATTCCTGACAATTTGTACCTATGCAAAATTTTACGATAATCGGTCGGTTGAGTAGTCAAGGCATGTCTGTTAGACAGACAAACATTGATCTAAAATATACTTATATAGTCTTTGCAGACAAACAGAATAGCTTTCACGCATATTAAGTATGATTTTTAGTAAAATATACACATAACTATAATCTATTGTACTGTCTATGTATATAATATACATAACAAATAATGCATTCACGAGAATCACTAACCGGCATTTTAAAATTTTCCAATGAAAGTCTGTAGGAGCTGATCTATCGTGTTTATCGTTTGTTTTTGCAACAGCCCTTAGGTAACCCACATCATTGTAATTAGGAGTAACGATATTGAAATAATAACTATTTTGCATTTTTAAAATTATCGTCCGCTACAATTAACAAAGCAAAATATTTTAGCAAAAACTAACTTTGACGTTTAAATTGGCGCCAAATATATTTTACTTACTTTTTAAGGCAAAGATAATAAGCCATTCAGCCTCAAATACTTAGTTCGGTCTTTTCCTTTTATTACAAGTCCCGACTGCCTTCAATATAAAATTAAATATTATATAATATTTTTGCAACAGAAGTTGTCATTGTTTTAATAACAACTTTAATTTTATAGATACTGGTATGGTATAGCTGAATAATATTAATGTTGTTTTAAAATCATATTATTTTAACTAAAGATATTAAAGTTCGCTAGATGGCACTAGTCGTTTTTTATGTCCATCTATTATAGTCCAAAACACACTAGAGCGGAGAGAACAACTGTCGCTTTGCATCGTGTGAACTCAGTATTATTAAGTTTATTGTATTTTATACATATTTAAAAGAATTATTTAAATAGATTGTGGTCCGTCACTAGATGTACTATCGCGGTCAAGGGAGCAGTCCCACCGTAAGGAACAATTTCGTGTGCACATTTTGTATTTATCTTTGTTCCTACTTCAAATACCTACTCGTATTATAACATTTACGTTACTATGACAACCTCAATTCAACGTTAGACAAATTTGTATGAAAAGTGGGTCTGCTCCATTGTCGCGATAGTACACTTTCATTCATCAAAATCGATAAAATAGTTTTGATTGGCCCACCATTTGATTTTATAGTTAATTTTGAAATAATGTCGTTGAGAATGATGGTTTCACAGTTCACACTCTTTTCTAAAGGGTCAAAAGTCAAAACGATTATTGCTATTTTTAAGGCCTGCAAACTATCATTTATTTGCTGAATGAGTCGTGTCAAGAGACCTACTGTGAAAGATATTCAAAACTTGTATGAAAAACGGCTGTAGCGCCGTTTTAGAAATGAAACACGTTTATTTGCATTCATTATTCTACTTTATTTAGAATAATATTATGTAAAATTACTTTACAAAAGCTAATGTTTGTATTAATTACAATTTCTTATAAATTAGTAGGTATATTCACCGGTCACAAATATCGCGAACATAAATTATACATTCTAAAATGTTAATTCAAAAACTTATAAATAAAACGAAAATACTAAATTATAATTCGGCAATCAGACATGGACTTTACACAGTATAATATTAAATTATCATACTTACGTCGAGTTAATATGGGTTATGGTGAAAATGCCAATTGTTGGACTTTGTTTTACATATACTCTATTCATTTTAGCAAGGGATTTTGTATTAACAACCTTAAAACGTGAATTTTCAAACATCACAATGTTAAAGTACAAAAAATTATAAAAAACCTGTTTATTAAATATACTTTATACATAAAAATAAGTTTAAGGAGTATTTTTTGTTAATTTTTCGCGTACCTAACTTTGTTCAAATAAAATCTCTTGCTCAAATGAATACGAGTTATAGTAGGTAAAGTCGGGGTAAGAATAGGTTCGTCACCTTAAAGTCGACATTTGCTTGTATCGCAATAATTATCCAAAATTTCATTTCAAACATCTGTCAGCTGTCTTCTTAAATAAATAAAATATCTTCACACATTCCACACAGCACCATCTACATAGCTCCAAAGTAAGCAACTATAATGCTTGTATGGATACCAGACACTTGATATACTACATAGATTACTTTTTTTTTTAATCCATACATATAACACATAAACATTTGCCCCTAGCGGGATTCGAACCCGAGACCGTTTTAACAGCTAGGTTTCCTAGCCACTAGACCAAACGTGTCGTTAAAATAATGTTAATATTTTAACGACATACATAACGAAGTATAAAATAATATGTCTTTAATGTTTTAGTTTCAAAAGGTATACTAAGAGTCTATGACTTGATAAAGAAATGAATTTGAAAACTGACGAAGGTTTTCGTACCCCGACTGTACATTTATTTCGGCGTAATGATTGTAAAGAAACAAAGAAAATTAATTCTTATTTTCAAATTGATCTCTGGCTTTTCTGAGGACTCCGTGTGTTTTGTGAATCTCGCGACATATGGCGCGTTGAACGCTCCTCTTTCTCATGTTGGCGGCGTTTAATTGTGTCAGGGTTTCGGCTAAAGTAGCTTTTGTTCGAGCGAGTTTCTGCTTCAGCGTCAAATTCTCTTCATATAGTGACCCTAAAAAAAAAATTATGCGTAAAACATGAGAATTATTCCCATACAAACATGTTTTGTAATCTTATTTTCAAGATTTTTTTATCGATTTACTTGAAAACCGTCAGGTAAGTTACACACAAACGAATCAGGGACTCCACAGATCTTCGGAAATGCGCGCGGCCGGGTGCCCCGCTAGAGATATTATGGCATATTAGAACAAACAATCGTGTCACTAAAATTACGCACACTCACGTACAAATAGCACACAATGACAACCGACCCGGCGTACCCACTTACACGCACACAACTGCCGGACCAATAGCATTTGTTCGCTCGCTTGTTGTTCGTGACGAAACACGTGATTGAATTGTCGATTTAGTCAATCCCGTGGCACGCTCTATTCTTTAGAGGTGTCATAACTCTAGCGAGGCCGCGCGCATTTCCGAAGATCTGTGGGGACTTCAAACGAAAAACTATAGTAAAACTTTTTTATTTCTTTAGTAATAGGTAACAGATAATAGATTGAGCTAAAAAAGAGGATCAAAATCGGTCAATCCGTTTGGGGACAGACACACAGATCAAACTTGTAACATCCTGTTTTTGCGTCGGGCGTTAATTGTACCACTTAAAAATGTGTATGCAATCCCTCACCCCAGAAATTAGAAAGACAATTTGTAAATTTATAATAATACTTGCTAGTGCCCGCGACTTCGTCCGCGTTGCAAAATAAAAATATATAAAACAAATATAACACTAGACCTCTTGCGTTGCTAAACGCTTTGGCGAGGAGTCAGTCAAAAGGACTGATCCCCCGGGAACAGTCCTTTTTTCTGGATGAAAAGTACCCTATGTCCTTTCTTGTATCCTTGACAACGTGTATGCTAAATTTCATAATGATCAGACAGACAGATGGACAGACACACAATTATAATATTAGTATGGATGTAATTTAGGTAAATATGAATACTTACTCGGCGACAAAGAAATCGCATCTTGCTGTCCAATACTTGACAATCTATCACTGTCTATTCCCTGATCCGGAGAAGTCGGTCTATCCTCTTCAGAGGGCAGGCCTTCGTTTAATACGGCGATTTTATTGTCCGCTTCTAGAGCTATGTTGCGAGTCATTTCAATCTCGAGTTGAGCATTCGCCTCTAGGGCCGCAGCCAACTTATCCCTCGTTTCTTCCAACTCTTTTTCGATCCTCAACTTATCGTGTTGCGCACGCGCTCTCTGCAATGCTATTTGAGACGCTTGCACCGTCGCCTCATCTGCTGCGCGTCTCAAAGCTCGTTCGTTCTCCATAAACGTTTCTTCCAACTCTTGTTTAGCCGCATACAACTTTTCCACCGTCTCTCTAGAAATATCCATTTGATATTGAATCTCCTTATTTCTAGACTCCAGTTCCACCACTTTATCCTTCACGATTTCCAAATTTTTATTAACCTCAATCACAACTGCACGCTCATTGGACAGAGCCGTTTTCAACTCGTCCCTTTCGACGAGCAGACAGTTCACCTGTTTCACTGCGCTTTCGAGTTTCTCGTCCAATTCGATTTTCTCATCCTCCAGTTGATTACATCTGGCGCTCAATTGGTTTATCTCCTCCAGTAAATTGGACTCGTTCGAGACTTTGTTGTCTTCTGAACGCGATCCGTGAGAAACGCGCGATCTACGGGCTCGCAGGCGGTTCATGTCTGAATTTGAATCTTTTGCACCGACTCCGATCTCACCGAGGCCGATCCTCGCCAAGGACACGTTCCTGTCCGGCTCTGACCAACATTCAGATTCAGACATTAGATCCGCATGGGGTACGTGTCTCAAGGGTTTTCTCAGTGAAAACTTGTTGGAGTCATCACTGCACACGGCGTGATGGCCAAACATCAACGTCAAGTCCTCAATTTTTAATGAATGCGACACGTCAAAGTTGCTTTCATCCAGCGTCAGTTCTTCGGGAGCGACCGATTCGTCCAATTGGAGGCCGACGGGTAGAGCCAGACTTTGCTCCAATATGCTCTCCGCTAGTCTTTTCTTGTCTTCACCTAAAACACATCTGTAAAAATTTGGTTTTTTATTGCAATTTTATATTTATGTACATTATTTACTATAGCTGGGTAGTTGAAAAATGAAAAATATAATTGAGAAAAGATATGAGTGAGTAATATTATAAATGTTGTGACTACAAATATTATAAATGTGAAGGTTTGTGAGGATGTATTGGATGTTTATTTCTCAAAACTCAAAAAACGGTTGAACTGGTTTTGATGCATTTTGGCACACAGATTGGTATTTGGTAGTTTAATTCTAGTTTTTAGTAATTCTAGTAGTTTATTACCTGGATTATCATATGATACTTTGAATCCTAGACAAAATGTTAGTCTAGGCCTTTTTTATATGATTATTTTTAAAGTAAACTTTATATTAATCCAGGTAATAAACTGTCTGTGTACCAAATTTTATCCACATCCATTCAGCCATCTTTGCGTTATTGAGGAACAAATATCCAACTTTCGTATTTATATTAGTAGGATTTGAATTAAAAAAAAAAACAAGAAAAACTACTATATGAACTTACTTGTGCGACAACAATTTGTCGAGAAAATAAGTTAATCCTTGCAATCTTCGTGTTAACAGCTGTTGAAGATTCCTAAAAAAAACCAATGCCCATTATAGCTTATAACTTTTTTTGGATAAATATTCTAAAACTGAATTCAATTAAAATACTTTACCCTGATGAATCTTCAGTTAGTTCATTGTCAGTTTTCTGTATGTCCCTTATTTTATTTTCCAAATCTTTTATATGTTCATCCTTGCATTTTAATATTTCTTCATATTTTTCCAACTGCGAATCACTAACGTGAGCATACACTAGTTCCTTGTCCTGTAAACATTTAACATTTATTTTCATATACATACGCAAATGTTTATTTTAAATTTTGTCAATGTGAACAACCCCTTACCAATTTGAGTTTCTTTATTTCCTTATCCTGTTGCTGAATTTTCTTCATGCAGCCCTTAATCATTTGCAACGCTTTGCGATTCTCCCTTCGCAGTTTGGCTAATTCATCCTTGAAATAAATAATTAATAAAAAAAAACAATTAACTTAAGGTCAATCAATTTTTACAAAGATGTAGAAGTTTTTTAAAAAAACAAATCACCTACCAAGTCACCTGAATTTACTGTCGTAGTAAGATAATCACTGAAACAAAAAAATTCCATGTGTAAACATTGAATACAAAAAAATAATTTGATGAAAAAAAAAATTGGCATACCCGGCAGATTCGGACTCTGGACACGTCTCATTTATAGTATCTTCCTTTTTCTGAAAAAAAAAAACAATCCATAAATAGTATGAATTTATTCATGAAACGTAATAGTGCCATTTCCGAAATGCAAACTTTATGAAAAATATCTTATATTAAACAAGTAGCTCATGCCCGCGACTTCGCCCGCGTTGAGAAATTAAAAACATAACACCTAAGAAAATATATGTGACATCTTTATCGCTGTGATGACAGTGGCGTCTAACTATGTATTTATATTTTAAATGATCCTTCGGGAACCTAACATTTTTTCCACGATAAAAGTAGCCTATATGTTAAACCAGGTAATAAATGTGTGCCAAATTTCAACCAAATACATGTAACAAGCATCCATACAAACTTTCGCATTTATAAAATATCAGTAGGACTTACCTCTTCCAAAGCGTTATTGCCTCTCTTTAAAACGTTACTATTGTTCATAGAAGCTTCTACACTGTCGGTTGATATGGAGCCCTAAAAATAGTCATGTCTTTATTAAATAACTGTATATTTTTAAACGCTCGGTTCCACTGTGTTTACAACATTTACCTGCTGTTCCAATACGTCGATCGCCTCAGCAGCTGCGGCGAGAAGTTCTTGTTTGTCCGTAAGCTGTCTCCTTAGTTCCTCTACTTCCACTTGAAGTCTCACATTGTGTTCCAAAAGACCCTAAAAACATTATCAAATAAATCGTAGTAATAACTTTCGCTTTTTTGTAACACTGAAACAAACTACCGTAACATCGTAAGAAAGATCATTTACCTGCACAGCTGGTGGCGATCCAGTACCGAGTTTCTCTTCAAGAAAATATATTCGCAATTTCAGATGAAAATTCTCCTTTCTGAAAGCATTGAGTTGTTCTTCATACTGCTTCATACTGATGCCACTCGAGTTTGTTATATCTGAGAAGAAAATAAAAACATATATATTTAGAACACATTGGTTTCCACTTAACAGGCTACCTTAACGAAATCAATTATATACAGTAGGTAATATAATCTGTTTCAGATTCCTCTCTCTGGTTACAATTGAAATAGTGTGGCTGAACTTGTTAAAAGAAAATATATGGGAATATTTTGTTTAGATCTGATTGAATTGCGTTTAATATTGCGAGTCGAATATCACTTAGTCACTTGGTGTTGAAAGTCTGATGATGAGGCCAGGTGGTGGGTAGTGGAAATATTCAGTGGCATCTAGTTAACCACTCGAGTTTTGGTTTGGTCGACTAGTTTTAATGCTATGGAGCTTAAAATATACCATCCAAGCTAACAAACGAGGGCTGAATGGTAAGAAGGTGCTTAAAATTAAAACCCTGTTCTAGTTTTTGCTTGCCTACTTATAAATACCATTGCGAATGTCGACTTCTAAATTGTCTTCCAAATTAAAATAACATGAAGATAAAGATTTAAAAAAACTGAAACGAATGGAAAATTAAAATTGACACACACACCCAAAGAACGGTTACACTATGTAATCTATAGTTTGTGTTTAGTTTTTACTCTTTAGAATACTTTCACGCGAAAAGGTCAAACTGTTAATTGATATGCGACGACATACTTAGTTCCGGCTAATTAAGTTGCTCCAGAAAGTACCTATTTGTATTCCAGACCACACTTTTTTTTTTTTCAGAAAAACAAACAAATAGTTATAAGCATAACACGATATAATCAGTTAAGTACTTACCATGTGCTTCTGGGGTCGGCAGAGACATTTCTTGAAGTTTCCGTGGGCTAGTGCTGAAAACAAAAAATATTTCTCGTATATAAGTAAGTAAATAATAAAGGCAAAACAGTTCAGTGTCGTTTACTCTTTTTTTTGTGTTAATTAACTATTGACGATCTCTCGTGTTCGTTAAAATTTTGAAATAGTTTTTCCCCAACCTTAGAAATGATTGTAGTATTACAATCATATCTAAGGTTGGTAACACTATTCATCAAGATAATATTATAATAGGCGAGGAAAATAGTGTCTTCGTATTTTAATAAGTAAAAAGTTGCAGTAAAATCTCTTTGGTTGTACAGTTTATATCTGGCTGATTTTGATACAATTAAATAGATGACATTTAAAATACAGAAAATAAAAAGTAACAATGGTTTCCCGTTATTTTTCAATGATTATCGTTAGAATCCGCCAAAACTCAGAATGCAACACAAAAAAAGGAAAAATGCAACGCGCCGCGATTCGCGAAAAAAAATGTGACGTTTATGAACGCAGTGTCAGTAAGAGTAGCAGAAATTTGTAATCATTTGCGATTCTCTATTGAAACGTAATGAAACCGAACCGTTTTTGAAATGATTGTTTTTTGATCAGAAGTCCCCTGTTCCAAAATTTTTACAACAATGTGATTATGTCACTACCTACAAAATGGCAACAAGTTATCGAAAAAATTGCACATGAAATAGCATATGTGATTCGAATTTAAAGACTTTTGAATTCTTTAAATTTATACAAAACCAGAAATAGCCCCAAATCTGTATCAATAGCTATTTTCGTTTATCCAACTAATGTTTTTAAGATTGTAATTTTTGGAGTTTAATCCTAAGAATCGATTTTCATATATAAGCTCGGGGTATGAAAATTTATGGGAGTAAAATCAAAATTTTTATTAACTTTTAGCGCCATCTACACAATATCTATGAAACTAGAATATGTTACGTATTAATATATCCTTGCGAAAACTAGATGGCAACGGTAATCATATATTCGAACAGAGATGGCGCTGATATTTATTCACTCGTTTCTTATTTATTTATCGTTCGTAAGGAGTAAACTCCAGACGTGCGTCGAAGCTCACACACACATTTTTTTTATTATTTTTTCGTAATTTTAAACTTTACATACATGTAATTTTTAACCAATTTCATTGTTATTTAAAAAAAATCTCATATTCATTAATTTAAATATGTATTTTTTATATAAATAAATACGTACTAGTTTCATGCGATTATATTTATTACAACAGTAGTACACAAAAAATTTATAGGTAGGTACCTACTACGTTCTACGTGCGATTGTGCGTAGGTACTATAAATTCAATTTAACTTACCTAAAAGGAGCCGATACATAGGCTCCTTGTTTAAAATTATTCGCTCTAGGTAACGTAGCCATTTCTCCATTAAAACACAAACGTTTCCATACACATTAATAAAATATCTAAATGTCAAACTATAAAGAAGTAAATGCAGATACGTCACACTTAACTGAACTTTATACGTTTAACTAATGAGTAGGTATAACGCATGCATTGATAAGTGATTATTTGTTTGGGTAACGAGCTAAGTAAACACCAAAATAACTCAAGTTTTAAACGTCAACTTTGGCACAGTAACTATTAATAACGCACAACTAATGTAAATTATATGTAAACAACATTTACGGAGGTAAGAAAAGGGAAACCGCGCTTTCCTTCTATAATAGTAGATATTACTGAATTTATTTAGGACGGGAGGACGGGAGGGAGTCTGGAGATCGGGAGAGTTCGTGCGCTGCCGTCGCACATCGTATTCATCTCAAATAAGTTGACACATAAATAAATATAGGGTAAGATAGAGATAGGTATAGGGATATGGGGCGGAGACTTTGGGGACGGACGGATGCTGTTCAGTGCACAATGCACAGAAATAGACGTGCGAGGCGCCCCGTGTCGCCAGTGAGCATCTCTCTACTGTTCCAAATTTTCAATTTATGTGTTACTTCCTGAAAGTACCTACCGTTGACTATTTTTTTAATGCTCTTGTCTTCGGTTTTAAGACAGCATACAACTGCATATTTTATTCACTCTCATCTCACACCTCCATGTAAAGTTCAATATTGAAAAGTAAACACTTTAAAAACTATTCGAATTGAATATAATATTAAGAGTTTTATGACACAGGTAGGTATGGTGTATACCTACCTAATTGTGTCACAAATATTAAAAAAAAATAACTTAAAACCTATATAGGCACGAGTGCCCTAAAATCGAAGTACGTATTTTAGCGACAGCGTCGATCTCGATGACCTAACGAGACAGTTTTCCACTGACCTAACACACGACAAACCAGCAATTCATAAAAATTTAAGTGTTGTGAGGGCACACTGCGTTTCGCAGTCTATTTTTGCTATTGTGACCTTTAACCTTTATTATTTCAGGGTCGTCAGGTGCAGGTACTCTCGAGGCATGGTTCATTCAGGCGTTATCTTCACTGGGAGGCCGTGAGTTTTGCGAGCATGTCACGTCGCGCAAGGTAGTGGCGGAGAGGTAGCGGGAAGGGAAAAGCTTAGGCGCAGGCGGTTGGCCTTTTTTTCGTGGGAAAATCCCATCACTGACCACGGGGAAATCGGTGGGGTAAGTGGGACTTCTACCCACTAAAAACCCACGGTGTTACCTCGCCATCTATGGGCGAGGATCACGAATCGTTAAGAAACGCAACCTTAACCTCCACCAGACAAGGCCAACACATTTAACCCGCTCGGAGCAGAAGTGTAGTTAAAGTGTGCTTCTTTGCCGAGGGTTGTTATCCTTTATTATAATTACTGTAGGCATAAAGTTATATGGAGTCCCACTCAAATTTTTATTTGTAGGCACATATAAAAAATTATTGACATACCTGTATCATAATTTTCAGGGACAATTAGGGAGAGGTTTAATTCAAATTTTATATTTATTTTTAAGTGTTAGTTAAATACTTATTTGCTATCTCTTTGGTGAGAATATGTCTTTTTGTCAAGTAAATATTTTATCCTTGTATCTTCAAGACATTATCAGATTGTAAAATTTCTATGTTGTTAAATTATGGTTGGTTAGGTACCTATTCTAAGTGTGAAAGTGTAGTGCACTTAATTTATGGACAGTGTGAAAGTGAGCACAAGGAGACTGATGTTCTATCCAAAATTCTACAAAATTACCAGTGGGAACAAAGTTAGCTAGCTATATGCAAGGCCCAAGTAAATCTCTCCTGCTCCTGTTTACCACTGGACTGCCCACTCTTGCTTTAATGCAGTATAAATCCCCAAGTATAACTCAAGAACATGAATCCAATACATTCATACATATATAGATAGAAAGATGTATGGATTCCACTATATATATTCTAATATGAATATATTCACAAAATGATTTGAATTGCTCTATTATTTTACTAAATTTGAATGTTTCTTTTTTTTGCCCTTATATGTGTAAACAGGTCCAACAGACACCACAAATGAAATTTTTGACTCATAGTAGATAGCTAGGATTGGTTAAATTGTGAGTCAAAAGGGTTTGAATACAAAATTTTCACCACCATCTACTTTCTTGGATTCACAATACAAGTATAGACATAATTAGACAAATAAAGATTTAATGATATGCAATGATTCTAGGTATTGATTTTTAATAAAATAGAAAAAAGTTAAAACTTACACAATATTACCATCTCTTGTTGAATCTGCCATCTTATAGTTGAGCTAAAACAACAATATTTATTTGAAATAGAAATTAATCAATTATATTTGGGTTAATTATATTTCATTCAATTGTTAAGAAACATAATGGTTGTGATAAAAGTTTACTTACATAAATTTCTTTAGTGAAAAGTTTGGATGGACCTATACTTATATTTATGAGAATTAAAGGGATATTATTGGACCAATTGTTACTACTTATTTTACTTTTTTTACCTTTGTTTCTTACAAAAAGTCTTAACCTTGACCAGGGTCAACATAAACTAGTACCTATATATTTTAACCAGTAGGCACTTATGCAATACCATATCTCATTGGTTATATTTGCGTATAATAAAGGTTTGCGGTTTGCCTTTATGATGTAGTATTTAATCCTAAAGGTGCTCCCTCACCGGGAGCATTCACATGTAATGTAACATTATAGATTTGACATTGCGAGCATTCACATGTGATTTAGTTGATTCCATAATGTCACACGAAGCGGTCATTGTGCTGAGTGCGGCAATATTAATCCGACATTGTTATTTACGTAAAAGAAGAAACAGAAGAAATATTGGTGTCATATATTATTTCAAAACTGGCAAAATACAGGTGGTTTGGATATTTTAGAAAGAATCAACCGACCCATAAGTAAACTTCATATGTTTTTAACAATGTCTCCTTCGGATTTTGAACACTTAATAAATCTCATTGGACCACATGTTAAAAAAGTGAAGTGCATTTATGTTAACAGTTGTATCATTACAAGGTGCATTGCAAAGCTCGGTTCTTCTCCTTCACTGATGTAATGAGCGAATCTGTAACGTTACATTACACGCGAATGCTCCCGGTGAGGGAGCACCTTTAAGAGAACCAACAACTTATTTATAAGACATCTTTTTTGGTTGATTATTCGACAAATTAGCGAGCTAAAAACTAAGTAATATACATTTTCTGTTATTGACACAGCTTTTGGAGCAATTACTATTAATAAAATAATGCTTAAATAAGTACACTTAAGTATAAAATAATTTACCTAGATACAAAGAACCGGGAAAAAGAGTCACCTCATTTACGAGACAAAGAAATTTTTCACAATTTCATTCATACTTGTATTTATTCCATCAACGTTCATGCTGATTTACTAGCATAGCAGAACATTTGCCATACAATCTATTGAAATGGAAAACAGGTAAAAACTATATCTTTCAGCAGTGAAATGGGAGTTGAATAAGATTTGAAATATTGCCCGTTAAGAATTGTTATATGGAACCTAAATAAAAATTTCTGTGCTGTTATCTAAAGATCTTACCTCTTCACCTTTTTAAGGAATGTGTACAGTATTATTTCTACAATGGTGTACAGTACTATTTTGAACTTTCAATTTACTTTTAAAATCCGGATACAATGCTTGATAACTTGATATTATTGTTTTTTTATTTCAATGAGAAGAAAAGAAAATCGAAATCCGTTGATTTTCGAAGTTGTTTCTTAATTTGTTTTAGTTTAAATATGCACTTGGACTTGATTACAAGATATTTATACCAATCCAATTCAAAGAGTATATCCAATCCAAACACAATTTTATTTTATTCTTCTACATGACATAACGAGTACACTAAATAACTTTCATTAGTTACCTACTTAAAGTTTGTTTTAAATTGAAAGTGAAAAGTTGTAGTTTAAATTGATTTTTTTATATAAAAATTATATTATGTATCTCGAATCTTGGCCCGTATTCTCTAAGTGTGGTTTTGCTGTGGTTATCGACTCGATGCGGTTATAGACTCGACACTTGTCTACTTTGGTATTCACTAAGCACATGTCAAAATGTCTACGACGTTTTTTCCGTAGTTATACATGTCAATGAAGTTATTGGCACGTTATTGTGTGGTTTTTAGTTTGACAAAGTATTATTTTCAATTTAATGTCGACATTGGAGTCGATACGTTTTAAAAACCACAGATAGAGAATAGGCCCGCTTATCTGTGAATTTGCAGTATCCAAAGACATTATACAATAACAGTATCCGTATTTGAATGTTCTGTGATAACCAGTGCTGTTCTGTCAGGAGGCTGTCCTGTCATCATGTGCATGCATGTCACTCAGCTCAGAACCAAACCAAGTTCCATAAACTATAAATAAACTGAAAATAAATAACCTATCTAATAATTTTAAAACAGATTTTTCTAATCAGTATTTTTTGTTATTTGGAATAATTAAATTCGTTACTCATGGCACTCACAAATAATATTAGATCTATTATTAATAGAATAACTATAGCAAGTGTACGAAACAACATTCGATATTATTCCGAGCAATCGGATGGAGCCGAAGATGAAACCAAAAAAGAAATTGACCCTGCTAAAGACAGAACGAAAGTAATTCCTGTAGAAACTAGTATGAGATATTTGGAAAGCTCGGCTTACCAAGAGACATACGGAAGTAAGCCCGTTTGGTTTCTCTATAGACGTAACCATAAAGGCGGTATAGCTCCCAGGAAAACAAGAAGGTCGTGTGTAAGGAATGGCATGATTTCTACAGGAAATCCATGTCCTATCTGTAGAGATGAATATCTTACAATAGATCACAGAAATACAAAGCTGTTAGAGCAATTTATATCTGGACACACTGGTCAGGTATGATTAGTTTTTTATATTTATATAATCCAATCACAGATGGGTGGACTACTCGTCTGATAAGATATCGCCTAGTAGACGCTAAAAAACAATGGCACACTTCTGTTGCCTATTTCAGGGTGGCCTTCTGTAATGAATGAATAGTAATTAAATGTAATGAATTTAAACTGTATACTGAGGTATACAGTTTATAAAGGTGTCCACTGCTTGTCCAGGACCTTAAGACACTTTA
This sequence comes from Synanthedon formicaeformis, assembly GCA_945859745.1. Taxonomy (NCBI): domain Eukaryota; kingdom Metazoa; phylum Arthropoda; class Insecta; order Lepidoptera; family Sesiidae; genus Synanthedon; species Synanthedon formicaeformis. The sequence goes on along the minus strand of OX243955.1, from coordinate 8,428,123 downwards.
GGAGAATGTGAAGCACTCAGCCCTTGCAAATAAAAACTTAAAATCTAACTTACATGCTAAAGACTGTTTGTGGAGTAAGCCCTGAATGCACTGTTGACAAAAAAAAATTGTCAAAATTATCTTCAGTGCCTGGTTATTATTTCCAAATATCCTTACAATCAAGACATGTCATGGGATTAATCTCAATAAAATACTGTGTATGGTAAATATATACCTTTGCAGCTGTAACAAAAATGTAACACACTTGTAAATTCTAATCTATACTATTATATAAAGCTGACGAGTTTGTTTGTTTGGTTGTACGCGCTAATCTCAGGAACTACTGATTCGAATTGAAAAATTCTTTTTGTGTTGGATAGTCCATTTATCAAGGAAGGCTATAGGCTATAGAGAACGCGAACGAAGTCACGGGCACCAGCTAGTATTCTTATATACTTAATAGCGGCCCACTCCCGGCTTCACACAGATGATTTCTGCAAATTATATATAAAAACTAGCTGCTGCCCGCGACTTCGCCTGCGTATTAAAAATAAATAAAAACCTATTCTCAGACCTACCAAGTGTACATATAAAATTTCATCAAAATCGGTCAAGCCATTTTGGAGGAGTATGGCAACTAACACTGTGACACGAGAATTTTATATATTAGATGAGGAATATCTTTAACACTTACTCTTTCCATTAGTAAAAACCGTATAAAATTGGTTGCATGTTTTAAAAGATCTAAGTGTATTTACAGAGGGACAGACGGTGGGAAGAGAATTTGTTTTATACTATCTAAAGATTTTGTTTTTGTACAACTTTACTTTATGTTGACTAATTAAAGATTTATTATAGTAGATACATAACCTTTATTCCTAAGTTATATAATTACTATAATGTAATAATATTAATTGAATTAGTAATCAGGGTTTTCTTTTTTTTAGATAATTGATGCCTTTCAAACAGGATTGTGTCAAAAAAAGCACAAGGAATTGCTTGTAGCTATTCATCAAGCCTGGGATCACGGACTTCTTACTTATGACGTACCATTCAGGGAGTATGATTACTCTCTTTATTATAATAAAATTGGGAGTCAATGAAAGAAAATGTGCAAGTTAGAGTTTTTTTAATATACTTTTAAACAATAAGCATGTAAATAAATTGCTACTCTTTTATCATTGTCCTAGTTAACATTAGAACATAAAAATGTTATGGCACTATATATGTGTAGAATATTGATAAAAATAAAATATATCCAAAAATTTTTGTTATTGATTATCCTTTAACAAGAAAAATATACTATTACATATTTTCCTAAAAAATAACAACTATTGTATTATGCACTTCAGAATCAAAAATTCCTTATTTTAGCAGTTTGACAAGCATTTATCACACATTTTTCGTTTATATATGCTTATGTTATTAATTGATCTAATAATATGCATGTTGATATAATTTCTAATTAAATATTTGGGAATAATTATTCACAAATAATTAATTAATACTTAGCTTAATTAAGCTAAGTAAAAGTATCCATTAATTTTGATCTATTTCGTTGATGAAGTAATTCTCGAATAAGTGCAGACTTTTCCCTTTCTAGAACAGTTATCCTTTCATTTTTTCGATTAACCTCCTGAAAAAAGTAAATGTAATTATTTCAAGTCTACTTGTTTCAAGCTATCAGTGCTGGTAATTGTAAACGGTAATGTTAAAATTCTTTAATAAGTGTTTTTATTTTTTCAATTTGATAAATAGAATTATCAATATATAGAAATAAGAATAGTCTTGGGAATTTAATGAAGCAACTTTAAATTTACAGTCTATACATTAACATTTGTTATCGGATTTTTCTAAAAATATTTTTAAAATTTTAATAAACCCATACAAACCTCTGCTAGCATGCGATTTTGAGACTTGAGAACCGAAGCATGATTAGGTGCGGTGGATGTAGTGAGTGGTGCCGCCGGTAGCGCAAGGTTCATATGAAGGGAGAGAGGTCCATGACGCCAACCTACCGCTAAGGCGCCTAATTGTCTATTCAGTTCTTGCACCCGAGCCTTCAATAATTCCAGTCGCTCTTGATGAGCCTCACTCCAGGGTTCCTGTTTTAATATATAGTTGTATGATGATACTTTAATTTAATACTAGCTAGTGCCCGCAACTTCGTCCTCATTGGAAAATGAACACACATCTGAGAAAATATAAATGAGTATTATAACGCTCGACATCTTTATCGCTGTGAAGACCGTAGCGACGTTGGCGCCCAATTTTTATATTTTTAGATGATCCCTCGGGAATCTTTTTCAGGATAAAAAGTATCCAATTAATAAGCAGTTAATCAGCTTTTTGTTATGTACCCTAATATACCTGTACCTATTATGTTTTTATTGCATTTAAATACATATTTTATTTTCACAATCTCACCCAAACCGAACTTACCACATAAACGCCCATTCTTCCAACATAACGCATTTTTTCTTGAACTTCAGATAGCTGTTTTAAATACCACTCTCTAGCTTCTTCCACTGCTGTCAGCCCCTGAAGCAAAATGTCTTTTTCTTGTTCTATTTGTTTCATTCGTTTTAATAAGTTGTAATCAACTCCATTATGTAACGTATGACGACGCGGTTCGCGACGGCGTGGACGACGTGCAGCTGGTATTTCATTAGCAGATCTTCCGTCTCCAAGGCCTCGACTTTGTTCGTCCACTACTCGTGAAATTTCATCGAAATCAATTTTAGATTCAGTGGCTTCCTCGTTTTCGAAAACTCCTTCGGGCTTAAAATTTCCTCTTGTGTTTTCTTTACGTTCAGTTGCAAGTTTCTCTAATCTCGGAGGTTTTGGAGGTCCGAATACTTTATTAGGATCGTGCTTAGGATTCGCAGCAATCGATCCCTGATTTCGTAAATCCTGAATGTGAGCGTCTTTTCTTCCAACCAACTGCGGCATACTAATCGTGCGATGCTGTGAAGGATTTTCTGGACCTTTTAAAATATGCCAGTTTCTGTCTCGGTTTTGCTGTGTGTCGTTAACGTCCAACAGTGGAGCAGACGGGGGTCTGTGTACTTGATTGTTTAATTGTGTATGTATTACTGAATTGTTTATGTCCATATCGTTCGTTAGCCTGTCTACTTTATTAGATGCGCTCTCTACTTGATTTCGCAAAAGACATATTTTTAGGCCAGTACAAAATCTTTCAAATGTCAACAGTCCATCGTGGGAGGCCACTTTTTGCAGACTTTCTATGACACCTCGCGGTAGACCCTTGGTTCTATCATCGCGCCACCGGTTTTCGATGTCCGTTAAATTTACATACCCAGTATGTTTATCATCCATTATGTCGAAGAGTGTTCGCATCGCTAGTATGAATTGTTTCGGTAATGATTCCATGTTGGTTGCGCCTTGGCTCATGTTCTCTTTGGTTATCACATAATGTATGATATATACCTATGCGGAATTTGTTTTATTTTTTCCAATTAACACTGTATTTTATTTATTAGTAGGTAGGTACCTATGTCACTTTATTCCGGTACAAACAACATCATTTTCAATGATTGTCCACTGGCTTTACACGGTTCGAAATGAAAAACATTTCAACGGTCCGTTAAACGGTAAACGTATATTTTAATAAAGTGTCGTGCGGTGTGGTGGGCGAACAACAAAAGTAACCAGCTACATTTGCGAGTGTAATAACTTGTGTGGTGAGCGAGTGAGAGAACCGGTCAAACGGCATATAAGCGAAGGCCACAGGTAGTTCGGGTGGCCAGGTAAAAACGACGCATGTAGTGTGGTGTGTTGCATAAAAGTTGCCTTTTTTGGTTTAGTTGGTCAACCAACTAACCTGGTGTAAAATTAAAAGATTATAGGCACAATAAACATTAGACGGAAACCAAAACAAAGTCGTAACCTACTAAAATATATTTTAAAGATTGCTTGACATCAATACCTTTATCATATTTAGGTTTAAAAAACGGTTATGCTGCGAAACTTCTTTACATACTTACCTAATAAAATTTGAAGTCGCTGTCCGTGTTTGTCTATCTATTAAATAGATATGGCCGCGAACTCTTAAACCACGCAAAGGTTATGCGGTTTTCATCGAATTTAAAATATACTAGCTGACCCTGCAATTTTTTTGCTGTATAAAAAATAGTTTAAAATCTATTCTCAGACTTACCGACTACACAAAAAAACATAAAAATTGGTCAAGCCGTTTCGAAGGAGTTTTGTTACAAACACTTTGACACGAGAATCCTTCCTTACATATTATTATAAACCAGTCCTCCCCCGCGTCTGTCTGTTCGCGATAAACTCAAAAACTACTGCACCGATTTTCATGCTGTTTTCACCAATGGATAGAGTGGTTCTCGAGGAAGGTTTTAGTATATACCTAATTTACAAAGTTAGGCGGGCGAAGTCGCGGGCAGCAGCTACTTTATGTTATATAAAGGTATACTTATAATAAAACCTAATTAAGTATTTTCTTGGGCGAAGCCGGGAGCGGGTCGCTAGTTAGTAATATGGTAGGACCAAACGAAGTATAGGTAACAGTTCCTGCTTACTACTTGACAACGTAACGTAGGTACCTACCTACTAAAATCGAAAGTCGACCCCTCCATAGGGCTGTTATTGGTATGGTAAGGAAAGAAATATTTCGTCGTGGTAAAAGTCCGCAAGTGCCCTTTATAGCACTTGCGGGTTTGCAGAGCGGATTCCCGCCAGAAATTCCGCCGTGACCATTGTATTGTATGAAAACAACGTTTCCTATCGCACTTGCGGGCGGCGGGGCGGATCCCACGGCGGGTGAAAGGAAGTCCGAGGGCGGATTCCGCCTGTCATCCGCTGAACTAGCGGAGCAGATTCCGCTCTGCCACCCGCAATTGCGATAAGGCCCTTAATTACTGAAGTTTTACAAATTGTTTTAGAAATGCGATTTTAGTGTTTATTAAAGAATATTGATTGATCAATCAATACTAATAATAAATCTGTAGGGGTCGGTCATGGAGTAATTTACTTTGTTTTCAGAAATATCGTGTATATAGGCTGTATACATGATACTGAAACTAAATTGACGATTTTTAGAATTTTTTTTCTGTATGTATGTATGTATGTAAGTATATATGTTCCTCTAAACTCTTAAACGAATCAACTGATTTTCATGAAACTTGGTAGATAAACATTTAGACGTACGGGACACAGGATAGGCTACTTTTTTTTTCAACGCGGACGAAGTCGCGGGCGCCAACTAAGTAGTACTAATAATAAATCTGTAAGGGTTGGTAATGGAGTAAGTTACTTTGTTTTCAGAGATATCGTGTTTATAGGCTCTATACATTATACTGAAACTAAATTGACGATTTTTAGATTTTTTTCTGTAGGTATGTATGTATGTTCCTCCATAACTCTTAAACGAATTAACTGATTTTCATGAAACTTGGTAGATAAACATTTAGACGTATAAAGGACACAGGATAGGCTACTTTTTCTTTTGCAACGCGGACGAAGTCGCGGGAGCCAGCTAGTATAGAAATAAAGTTACAAAACAAAAAAAAGCATTTACCTACTTAGTGAAGTTTCACATCGTCTTTAATTTTTCAATCTGTAAAGAAGAGATACTTACCTATAAATAAATTTTCATAGCTTAATGTTTTAAATTTTTAATATAGTAGTAATTGCTGTATTAATATAATTGCCTACTGCAAATCGCTACCGATCTAAATAGGATAAGGATTAAGTAAGGAGGGGCTAAGAAAAATGGCTCTCATGGCACTGTCATCCCTATAGGTAACCCTTTCAATGAATGGTAGGGGAGTCCACGATGCTAAATGTGGAGTCACTCGAGCGTCGTGGGGACCTATTGGACTTTGAAGATTGGATGGTAAGAAGAAAAAAAGGTTATATGAAGTTTTTCATTTCAGCGGTGGGGTGAGCGTCTACAGACGTTAAAAATTTTGTAGGCGCAGTATTTTAAAAAATCCTCCATATAATCGTCCGATTAAGAATAAGCACGATCACGAATTCAGGCTGAACCGTCTGTATGAAAATCTGACGCGTTCGAGTATTAAAAATGGCAATCGTAAAAAATCTTTTTTTTGCATTTTCAAAAAGCTGCCACGAGCTTGCGTTACATCCGGAACTAAGTTTAGGTTCACTTTACATCCCCTCTTAAAATCTGACGCGCTCGAGTTGTATTTAAAATTTTACCTCAACCCCCGCCAACCCCACCAACCAAACCGTCAGATTAATATATATCCGTCATCGGAGACACGTTGGGAATATACATTGACAATATCTGACGCTCTCGAGCAAATCCAAAAATCCCCTCTTTAGGCTTTCAAGTTCATAGATCTAAATGATTAAATTAATGATTATTAATTTACTTTTGCATTCTAAAAAAGGGGTGATTTGATTACTACCACCAGACGGCCTGCCCCAGCAGGCTGCCCCGTTTATGACTAGGTACCTATACTATACTAGCACTACTAAAGATAGATACAGAACGCAGCAGTCATGCTACATTATACTAATTTATCCTTAAAAATAAGCAACCATTGATTTTTTTTCTATAAAGTAAATACTTACTGAAGCTTTTTACGATCGTTTGTACGTGAAGTTTATTTTGTACAGTTTGTACGTGAAGTTAACGGCGCGTTGAGTGTTCAGTTGTTTTGCACTTTTTAAATGAGTTAATCGACTTTTGCGGCCGACTGTACATGTACATGGAAAATGATAGAATAATTTAAACAAAGAATCAACTAGGTAATGCTAGTGTTCGTATGCGTACTCTAGCTCTAGTAATTTAGTACCGTAAAATAATAAACCACAATGCTAAAGAAACCTTATTATTTTAGTCATCTTAATTATAAAATTGCTTCATTGAACAATGAATATGAACAAATTAGAAAGTTTTAACAAAGTTTGAATAACAGCGGTCTAAACTAAGGTGGTAAAAATAAACAATTTAGGTACCTCACCTAAATCGGACCACATTCATTTTTACAGAAATGTTTATTTGTAATAGAAAAATAGTTTTCTTTTGTATAATGTAATAGCGAAAAAATGGGGAAATTTTTTACTTGTTCTGCCAGAAAATACGGAATCCGTAATTTAACATTGGCAGCACTGGTTTCATGTGATTTGAATGGACGGGAATGGAATGAATGAATAATTGCGCGTATGTGTGACCGACCCGACGTGACCCAGCCAGACTGTCTGTCTGACATTTATTTAATTATTTATTACATTTATTTGTCGCGTTCGTTTCGTTTTCTATTTTCTTTCATTTAATTTCATCATCATATCAATAATTTACTAAATATAAATCAACAAATTAAATAATAATGAGTAAATCCGAAGCGAGTGATAAAGCACAAGACGCAAAAGAACCTAATGGCGGCATAAATAAGGATAAAACAAGAGATTGGGTAAAATTTGACGATGAAAGTTCTCAAACAAATGTTTCTACGGAAGATTCAAAAGACAGTCAGAATCAGAATGTTGTGGCCAGTACGTCAAACGTGTCTGCAGCTACTTTACCCGCTGTTCTGAATACTGAAACTGTGCACGTTAATTTAGAGAGAGGTGACAAGAATCAGGATCACTCGCACACTAATTTATCAAAGAACATTGAATTCGTTAATATACGTCACGGATTTTGTAAGTAACTAAATAAATATTACCTACTAGTTAACGCCCGCGACTTCGTCCGCGTTGAAAAAACAAAAACAAAATATTTATAGCTTGACTTGACTTTTGACTAGCTTTTATGCTTGACAAAATATTTATAGGAATGTTGACAAAATATATATCGCACGCTTAATATTAAAGTGACCTAATTAAAAAAATCAGTTTTTTGGGAAATCGCAAAAAACGTTTTGCATTCACGACTTGAGTTGCTTATTTGGATATAAATAACACAAGATGTTAGTTTTACTGTTACTTTTTTTTCCATAAATATAGAATATGAACCACAGATTTCAGTGAGACTTAAATTTTAATTGAAAACTATTTATTTTGTTTATAAATAGGTTCTCAAAGTTTTGTTTGTAGTGTTAGGTCTTTTTTATACTAAATAGCAGTTCGTTTGTTAAAAATCATAAAGACTCAATTAATTTTAAGACTTTTTATTACTAACTTCCAATACTGTTTGGTTGTATATTTACGGTTTAAGTCATATTATTACTAAAAATGAAAATATTTTTTTTAGTTAAGACATTTTAATATAACATTAAAGAACAAAATAGTATTTTTTTCTATTAAAAGATCAATGATTTTGAGTACTTAGGTAACTAGAAGTTTTAAAAAAAAGTTATTTTTATTCTAACACATAAAAATGTACTTCAGTGAACATAAAGTAAACATTTTCCTAATTTTTATAATTACAGTCATTAGTATTGCGTACATAAAAATTTATGTAATTACAAAATAAATATATATTTACACTTTTTAATTTTTATACAGAATTTACATAAAACAACAATAATATTAAAAAGAAGTCTTAATGTTTTAGTAATTAATCAATCAGTCTCATGGTAGTATTCTAAGTAGATAAATAACCATCATTTTTGAAATTAATAAGTCTACATTATTTAGGTGTAAGTAGGAATAATTAAAGTAAAAGTAAACATTTAAATGTAAGTGGTCGCCTATAACAGATTGATTAGTAGTACATTAAAAAATTGAAAATCTTCTGGTCAGGTTTTGTTTTTATATTATAATAGTTGATAGTCCTTTTTAGAGTTTTGTTTATTTTTTTTGTTAATTATGTGGGTGTACCTATTTGTATACTATTATTCTTTTGTTCGGTTTGATTTGGTTTTTGTTTTTTATTTTATTTTTAGCTTTATTTTGTAAACAGAAAAGTTAGCCCATAAGTGGAGTATACAATATTCTAAAAGAATGATTAAATATAAATCACTTTTTTTACTTATATAAGGATGGTTGTATACTGTTGGCTTCCTAATAAATAAATAAAATAAAATAGGAAACAACAAGGTAGGAACAATAGGTGGAGATAATTACAATAAAACATGGCATACATTTTCAAAAACCTAAATTATTAACATAACGAAATAATTGTTATATTCATATAAAGTAGCTTTTTTATTATTGAAAAAAATGTGGAAAGTAACTAATCATTAAATAAATTATATTGGATCTGAGTTAAAAGACATCTTAACTTCTTAACAAATAATTAGCCTTAGCTGTTAGTAGTATACTTAGTAGGTTGTCAGATAATATTTTAGTTAGATTTATAATATCTTAGTTAGATTTAAATTAGTTCACAAAAATTCACTCCTCCATCTTTACAGCGTCAAAATACTTTGCCTTTGAACAAAATCAATCTTGCTGCTCAACCTGCACCAAAGAAACTGCACTTATCATTATACATCAGTGGTTTAAGTTCACGAGCATTAGTTACAATGTTATTGCTATGAATATAAGACTTCCACAATTTCTTAATTTTTAGCCTTATTTTGTTTCCACATTTCCGGCTGTCTCGTGCGTTTTTTACCTTTAGGCGTGTTTTAGGCGTAGTAGAAACTGTAGAAGTTGCTTTAGTTGTTTCTTCTGTCAAATTATCTGGATTCTCTCTCGTTCCTTTATTTCATTCTCTTGTTGGGTCGGGTGGTATATTCTCTGTGTTATTGGCATTCAATAGTTCTTTCAAAGTCTCGATGTCAAAGCTATCAGATGAAGGAGAACTACTATTTACTAACCGTTGAGACTGAAGTAGAGGAAGAACTACTACCGATCGGTACAGCCGATGGAAATAGCAAATGATCAACATTTTTGCCACCATCTACGTTGAAATTAGGACTAAAACCTGCGTCGCTTTCTTCTTGATTAATGGGTGACACACGGTAATCTATGGCTGCGTTCTTACGGCTTTCAGCATATTTCAAATACTCGGCGACATTCAAATATCATTGATTATTGGGTTTATTTTATACATTACTAAAATCTGTAAGCAAACGTGAAAGGTGAGCATACAAATATAAATAATATACCTTAGGGCAACAAATATTTTACATACCTGGACAACTGTAAACAATAAAAAGTGAATTAGTATATTGCAGGTAACTATAGATAAAGTAACTTTTTTCAATGATTTTTACATACCTGGACATCAGAACTTTGCATTGGAATATTGTTATATTTAGTCTGAATTAACTCCAGAATTTTTTTGATCGTGAAGTAGTCATTCTAATTGAAAAACGAAAATTATAATTATTGGTCAAAAAAGTAAAACCTATTTTGTTCATTTTATTTAGTTATAAATTGACTCAATTATGAAATCGCAAATTGTTAGGAAAATTATTTCATTTTTTTTAGTAAAACACAAACCAAATACTGAATGTTACTATAAACACATCATCATCATTTGTATTAAACAGACTTAAAATTGAAGCCATCCGCACGTACAAATAAATTTACAAAGTTTTTATTATAAAATAGACCTAATTATTATTGTGCTAAAAATTATTCATAATTTTTAATTTTAAACAGACTTAAAACTTAATATACTGTGCAATATGATAAAAAAATTAACATTAAATGGACTCATTATGGATCGAGTCAAAATAAAACAAAAGCAATCAGTAAAACTTACCTCCGATTTAACTTTTAAACAAACATAATAACTAATAGGTTTCTTTTAAATCAAGTCAGAAGGCGTTTACTTTGTACCGGTTGAACGATTAATGAATGTGTCTGTGTAATTTCAAATGTCACCATCAAAACCCTCGAGTGTAAAAGAGACCGAAAACTTGTAGACCAGTAAAACACTAACTTTTTAAGAGTTTCTTAATCGTAAGCCATAGAGGGCGTAGACATACGGATTATAGTGTATCTAACTCATTTTTGACTTATTTTGAGTTAGGTCACTTTAATACTAAGCGTGCGATATGTAAATGTAACGACCTGACAATATATTTTTTGTCAAATGTTGAATTTTAGATAGCTGGTGCTCGCGGCTTCGTCCGTGTAGATATTTGGCCTATATACATCCTGAAATTCTATTCTGTTGGTGAAAGAATTTTTTAAATTTGATGAAGTAGTTTTGAAGACAAACAGACATACAAACTTTACCACTTTATAATATTATTTGTATAGATAGCTGGGAACAGTGGCTGACATGACATCATAATAACTATTGTTGTTACAGCAAATGGTGATACCATTGTAACATTATTGCCTGTTAATACGAAATGGCCATGGGTGACAGCAGCACGTTTTCGGCCCGAGCTCGTGCCCGAAGAACTAATGGCTCAAGGTCTTACGGTATGTTACATGAGAAAAAGTATTAAATTAACAATATTTTTGATGTGAATGTCTTTAAATTTGCTATCATAGTGAGTGGTAATTCAGAAAAATGATGATAACTAAATCGAGGGATGCAGTTTGATGCTATAGCTTCATATTGTATCATCTACAAGCAAATTTGAATTCATTAGATATATTCATATAATACACTCAAAGAAAATATTAATCATAATGTACACATATTCACATAAAACAACACAGATGTGTTGACAATCCACAGCCACACCCCATTTTAATAATAATTGATATCAAAACAAGTTATATAAGATAATTATACCACATTAGTACAAATGAAATCTTGAGGCATATCCTCATTTAACAAATTCCAAAGGTTGATAAATAAAATAAAATGAAAGAAATAAAACTAGGAAGCGGACATCTGCCAAATAACCCAGAAAATGTATAGTAAAATTATGTAAAATTAAGCTAAAAGAATGTGTTTTTTCAGTAAATTTATTATTAGTAAATCTAAAGATTCGCACAGAAGGTTAAAACCTCCTTAGGTATCTTCTGTAAGAATCCTTTGTAAGTTTTTTACTGAACTTAAAAATATTTACAGCATCTAATCAACTTAAAATTCAAAAACCAAACATTAGAAAAAATCAAGATTGTGGACAATCACAGAAAGAAACATCTAACAATGTGACTCAGGAAAAACATAGTTTTAATATGAATCACACATAAAAGTATTTACAGCATACATTCAAGTTATAGTTCAAAACCAAGCATTACAAAAAATAGAATTGTGGTAAATTGCAGAAAGCAACTTAGGTACATTATTTAGTAATGACTCATTTAAAACATTGTTTTAATATGAATCATACATTAATTACTTGAAAAATTATTTATTAGTCAGAACTACATTTGTCAATTTTGAATAACTTAACTTTTTTAATAAATGTATGTATAAAATAACTTTAATTAAAGGGAGTATAATATATGCTTCTATGTTTAGGTTGACAGACGGTCTACTTGATGGTAAGTGGCTACGGCCATCTTAACACATCTTGACTAAAACCAGGCTCAATACTCAATTACTTTATAATTTTAATTATACCTTGTATACTAATAATAATAATAATCTTTATTTGTACAAAACACAATATGTCTACAGGATTTAAAACAAATGCAAATTTTAAAATAGGTAGGTAAAGCTAATTCTCTAACTCCCGAACTAGGTTGTATATAGTAATGCTAGTAGATTTGTGTAGAGCATTATACATAAATGAATTAAATGTTAAATATTCTCTGTTTTCAGTTAACGGTTGAAGAATATGTTCATGCAATGGAGTTGCTGGTTAACGATGCCCGTTTCACCTTATACAATATGTGCTACAAACGTGTGCTGGTCTTTTGGATAACTCTCGCATTCCTTGTTCTACTGGCTTTACTGTTTTCCGGTCTTACGGGCCTCATTTTGTTCTCTCTCGGGGTGCTATGGCTAATTCTCAATGCTGCAGCAATATTTCTCTGCATGTGGGTAAAGTTGAGACTTTCCAAAGGAATGGAACAATGTCTCGCAAGTGTCAACAAATTGCTCAATAAACACAAGTTAATACTAGCATTGGACGATAGAGGGAAGATATCGTGTCACAAAGTTAATTTGTGCTTTATATATTTTGATTCGGCCCCTTGCGTTGCTCATATCCAGCACTTTATTGATAGCGAAGAAGGAAAGACAATAATGCAGGGCTGGGAGAATAGACTTGATGTGGCCGCAAATGATATTGTGATACAGGGCACTCAATCAACAAGGTTATCAAGAAAACAGGTAAGAATATATATTTTATTTAGATACTAAAAAGATTGTGTACTAAGTTCACTAGTGGGTTCTCTCATCAAGAGCTGCGGCTAAATTTGTCAATTTATTTAATATGACTTTATCTAAACTGAAAAACAAATTATGAAACATGGCTGCTAAGAAGGATACTGGTGGTACACGTTATAAATTGTCTGAAATTCAAGCGACTCAGTTTTGTTTGTTTGTCTATTTCAATGCCATATCCTTAACATTCAGTGCTAATGACTATGTAATTCACACATTTGAAAATGTCACTAACAGTACTATAGCAGTTTATGTACATATGAATGCAGCTGTTTTGTGGTTATTTTTTAGTCGATCATTCCTGTATCTGTTTATATTATACCTACTAACAATTAACTGCTAACACTATTTGTCGCTTATTTAAACCTAAGCTATTTGTCGCCTAAGCTTTACTTTCCTGCCTGAAACTTTATCGTCGTTGTCAACCAAAATCTGCTAAATGCTCTTTCCGAAATTCAAACATTTTGACCTTAGTGATTAGTTCACTGCCTTATCTTTATGCCTTTAATTTTGTTGAACTATAACTTCTTATAAAATATGCTATGTGCAGCAGCTAGAATCTGTTATGTGCATAATATACTATATTATCAAAATAATGAAACTATAATAACTTTTCATGTTTGAAAGACAAGTTTGCAAATAACAACCCTAAGTTTCAAATGAAATACTTTTTTTCCAAATAGGTACTTTCTTGTAAGTTTTTAAACACCTCTCTCCAATGCATCTTCAGTCCTGAAGGTCAGGCCTCAACTTCCTGAACTGGTCTCTTGTCAAGAGCCAACTGAAACAGTTGCTCGACCGAAGCAATTTCAGTCCAGTTCTGGATGTTTCTCAACCTTTAAAAAAAGGCCAAATATCTTCACAAATGATTTCATTTGTGATATTAGTATGATTTCTCCAAAATCCTTTCGACTTACTTTATTTTGTTTTTTTGTAAATGATCTCTAACTTGCATATCTGGGTTCGGTGTGAGTATCAAGTGTTGTCCCTCACTAACAAATTGGTTTTAGACGTAGCCATGTTTCGTAGGGTGTGGTGTAGTGATTAGTGGTGGGTAAGCGAAGCGTATGAATGTGCAGGGTGTGGCAGAGCAAGTGTACCTCCGGTACCTGCAGCGTTGGGGCAAAGACTACCTGCGGCGCCGCCTCGACTGGACGCTAGACGAGGAGGGCGGCAACCCTGCGGCGCCGCGACACTTGTCGCAAGCGCTGTGCCCCTGTCAGTATGTCGAGGAGATATTGCGCAACAAAGAGCCCAAAGACCCTCGCGCCTGTTGCCCGCTCTGCAACCATTGGCTCAGGCGACGCGGTATCGACTGACCGAACCCTCTCGCGTTCGGCAAGTTCTTTTCTCTACCTACCCCCCCCCCCCCCCCCCCCCCCGCCTTGCATACGATTGCGAAGGCTGCTTTAGGGCCCGCGTTGACTGACGGTATGGCACGGCACAGCTAAAGATTTCTGCCTAAACATATTATTTTTAATCTTATTGCAATGATATTAGCACTCACACTTCTCTGCATGCCGCGTCAGGACAATAAATAATTTATTTCAATAAATAAAGGAGTTTGAGTGCTAATATAATCTTAATAAGGTTGAAAATAATATGTAGGAATAAATCATTTGCGGTGCCCTGCCATACCCGTCAGTTAGCGCCGGCCCTTACGATCTTATGATCTCAGCATAGTTACATTCATTTCTTTGGTTCCAGATATTTTATTTATATTGTCTACTAATCAATCATGTAAAACTAGTTTTGGAACGTAAATGTATTTTGAATTTATACTTTTTTGGCGCGTTAGCGTAAAGGTGCCTCCATACCTAATCGATCAGCATGGCCGATTGGTCATGTGACTATTTAGTTTGAATGCTTACATTTATGTGAGGATTTTTAAATATGTAAGCATTTTTCAGACGACGAAGAAGTATAACTTCACCGTAAACTTAAGGCGAGTTTACACAAGAAGAGTTTCTTGTGCGAGTTTCGAACGCGAGTGCAAAGAAATCGTATACGATTACGATTATCCTATGCGAGAACTCTCCATGTAATTTTTGCCTGCAACTGTTTCCATTACGATAGAAACTCGCACCATTCAAGCAATACTCGAATACCACCGTTCAAGGCGACACTCTTCTATCTTGATTTGTTTACACTATAGGTGACTATAGGCGAGAATTCATAAGTCGACATACGCATACGATTCTCGACGTATATAAACTATGCACTGGCGAGAATCGTAAGTGTCGTAACGAGACTCGCACAAATCACTCTGTAGTGATTTTGATACGAGACTCGCCATTCGTGACTTCATTTTTTTCGAAGGCGAACCTCGTAGAGTTTGTTTACACAGGCGATGAGCGAGAAGAGTTTAAAGGGGCGATAATTTCTTTTGAGATTCGAAACTCGAAGCATTTGTTTACACTAGCCGATAGTATACTGTCTCACGACAAATTGAATTCTCGCGTTCGAGAAACTCTTCTTCTGTACTTGGCTGGGAATAAGACGTTCATAATACACCCTCTGTATAAACAGTGTATCCCATAGACTAACAATAGCAGACGAAACTTATGCTTGATGAGGTTGTGGGTCAGCACACAGGATCAAAATATGAAAAATTACTAAAAGTGGAAGATTGTGACAGACCATAATTTTTTTTACACATTTTCATGTATAGTTGTCAATCAATAATAGTATATTACCGCCGAGGCTGAAAATAGATTGTCTGCCGAGTAGTATTTTGAAAATACGAGGAGTACTCGGCTTAAGAAAGAGGCCGAGGCCCTTTTAATCCGATGAAGTCGTTAATTGCTACTTCGGCCGAGACTTGTACAGTACTTTTCTCTAAGTTACAAGGAAATAATAGACAAAAACATGCAAGAAACAAAATGTAATTCATGTTAAAAGTTATTTTACAATTTGTACAATTCGCCTACGATAACAACACTTTTGCCAGATAAAATCCATTTCTTCCGATGAAATACTTTTTTTTTTAATGTAACAACTTCTATAAGTATGTAAAAATGTCCAAAATATTTTTATTTAAAATAGTATTTGAATAAAACAAAATGGCGGTCGTCTTCTTCCGATCCAGTTGTTGGTCCGGTTGTTTCTTTTTTTTAAATAATGAAGCCATTTCCGAGCAATTGGGAAAAAAATAACGTTAAAGTTGCTAATATCTCCCTTATCTTATTCACACCAATTAACCATTCCATTGGGTTTTTGCTTGTATGATATGAAATAATAATAATTAACAAATACTAATAAGGTCTAATGTTGCTTGAGCTTGTATTATGTCTCTAACCTTATACCAAATGGAAGTGACCACATTTATGCAGCTCAATTCAACTTTTGTCCATAGAGCCTATTTCACTATCCCTTCCTAATATCTTATCTTGTGGCGTTGCTTGTGTTATAGGCAAACCTATCATCTAATAGATCGTCAGATAGTATGTCAACTTTAACATAAAAAAAAACATGGTTCTGTATGGATAAGTGCTGAATTGAGTTCAATAAACGTAGTAACTAGCCACGCCCGCCTAATCTACTTGGACGAGCAAGAGTGAGATATCAATATACATTTTAAAGGTCGAGTCCTTCAGTCACTGTGTTGCGTCTGTTATTGTATGTACCGCGAACTGAATGTTAAAGATTTATACTGGATCATAGTAATTGGTTCTAACATGGTTGACGGTTTGCACGTTACAGGAGAGAGGTGCTCTCCTGTTGTACCGGTACGCCGGGCGCTGGGGGGCTGAGGCGGTCAAGGGGAGACTCGGCCTAAGCAGCGCGGTGCCCGGCCGACACGGCGAACGGTACGTCTGCCCGTGCCAGTACATAGAGGATCACCTCAAAACTAAACCACCCGCTGGTATAGCCAAGTACTTAACTTTACCTAACCAAAACTATCATGTTTAGGTGCTATCTGCTTGTTCTCTTAAAAGTTAGAAGTGTTTATATATTATGTCCGGGGTGCCCCTCTGTCGGGATACAGGCATAATCGGGCTCAGGAATAGCCGCAAGCAAGAAATAAGAAACACTCGATGCTTGTAGTACACAATGGTATTTTACAATATAATAATACATAACTTTATTCATAAGTTTTCCCAAAACCTCCGCTTGTGGCGCCACTTCAGGACTCAGACATATTGACATATATAACATTTCCACCTTTTAAGTACTAGGAGTAGGGCCAACGCTGACTGACAATATGGCACATAATATTTTAGACCCTATTGCAATGATCTTAGCACTCACACTCCTTTGCATTCTGCGATGTGCAAGAATCATGCGGCCTGACGCGGAACGCTACTATCTTTTGGTATAAAGGAGTGTGAGTGCTAAGATCTTTGCAGTAAGGTTAAAAATAATATGTTTAGGAAAAAATCCTTTGCAGTACTGTGCCGTGTCATTCCGTCAGTCAGCGCGGGACCTTGTTCACACCTAAAGGCGACGCGAAGCGCTCGTTTTTAAGTAGCGATACAATATCGAACTTATTTACTACATAAAAAGGTACACAGTTCAGTGTACTTACTGAACTGTATGTATAGTATATTACATAGTTCTATATTGAATTGTTATCTTAAAACGTGTGCACCGTGTCACGTCTCAGTGTGAGCTAACACTAACTATTAGTATGAATAATCCTTGCATTTACATAAGACATGAATGTTTTAGTATTACCTACCTATACACGCCAGGCGTAAATTTTAGATTATCCCTCGGGAACAGTCCTTTTTTTATTTTTGGATGAAAAGTACCCCATATCCTTTTCTGTATCGGTGACAACGTGTATGTAAAATTTCGTTATGGTCGGCTGACTGTTAAGGCGTGAAAAGGTAACAGATAAACAGTTACTTTCACATTTTTAATATTAATATGGATTACACAGTCGCAAGTCAGCATTCATATAATGCAAGGATTATAGTACAAAGAATAAATTATTTTATATTTTATTGGATCTACATATGATAATCAGAGCTTATGGAGAAATTATATTTTTAATTTTTACACTATTAATTATTATTATTTATTTTATTATTCATATATTTGTGTATTGTTGCACATTTTAATATATCAGTATTTATACTCCGTCCAACATAAAATTTTGCATAATTTTTATAAATGTTATTATTCTCGGTTTATAATGAAATAATGTGTATATATAGGTGTTGTAATCTTTTATTATTTTAAGTGTCTACAACAATTACATATCTTAACCGTGTAAGTAAGTAATTAATTAAAATATTAAGAATTATATTTTTATGTGAAAATATTTTAGTTGCTTAAGGCATTCATAATATTCCGTATTAACATTAGATAAGTAAACTTATTTTATTAATATCACTATATGATACATACAATAAGAATTTAGATATTATGTCATGTTCTTATGACCGAGGATGTATAAACTGGAATGTATCCAACAAAGTCAAATATAAAAATGTTACACACTTTATATACATACATAATATATAAATATCACAATGACTTTCCACCATCAATACCATCATAGAATGACAGCATAGTGACTCTACCGTCCACCATCTTCACACGACCGACGACAGTCCGGTTTATTACAACTGTTAATATATTTAATTACCTATCCACCCAAAATTTATACGTCCGTATTAGTGATGTGTCGGATATCCGTATCCGTGTCTGCGGATATCCGAGCGAGAAGAAAGATCCGTATCCCCCTTCCGTCCCGTCCCTTTATTAATTTTTAATTCATAGCTGAAATTCTAGATTGGTGATTAGGTAGCAATGAAAAACTATTAAATTCCATTAAGATTATTTTTTATTCTTTAAAATCAAACATTTGGCGCCTTTATAATGCAAGCGTCAAGTGGCGGGAGTCAATTATCAAGATCAAGGTCACGCGCACCGACACCGATTGAGTAAGAAAGTTAAGATCCGTATCCGCGGATCTACATTTTTAACGATCCGGCACATCACTAGTCCGTATAAGTCTGTGACCAATACTTATTAAAAGAAAAACATCCTTAGCACCGACCATTTAGTAACATACTTTTAACTATACACATATGAGATATTAGTGTTTTGAAACTTTTTTTTTATTTAGGTTCAAGAAAAGGTTGATTCGTATGTTGAATATAATGAATACTTAATTTTAGCTATAACAAAAATTTAAGCAATAAATTTTTAACATTAAGATTATAAACATTTCCCACAAAAGGCGGTGCCACTGATGGTCATTTATATGTCTAGTGGCCATAGGTACGATTAAGGTTTTTTTTTAATTGTTTATAATCATTAAGACTACTTTACACTGAAAAGGTCCAATATCTGTGGTCTTTGTATATGAGGAAGAATAAAACAATGTATATATTTTTACACATGATGTGTAAGGTGTTTAAATATTTTTTTTGGACTTGGTTCAGCGTTACTTAAAATCACAAATCTAAATAATGTACTTAACTAGTCAAATTCACATGATTTTTAAAATATACATTTATACGCGATTTAAACGATGTCGATTAAAAGCCAAAGCTCAAAATGTTATTTGAAAATAATAGTATGGAACAATAATATATATTATATATTAATAACTAATTGTAGGTTACTTTTGGGAAATAATCGAGTTGTTCACACTCGAATCTGTTGTGGTACCTGTAGCAATAAGTTACCTATTAAAATAATATGAAATACTATTAATATCGCTCTATAAACAACATAATTTTAACTCATTATATGTACTTATATAGTGGACATAATATTCGGTTTCTGAGTTCAGGACCACTCGTACAATTTCCGTTTGGTGCAATTGTCTCAGCGTTAGCAATTATTTTTATTAATCTATGCAAAAAAGGACTTGCTATAATCAAAAGTCAAGCTTTTTCTATCAAAATCTTATTATCACATTAAATTTAATAAATTGTTTAGAAGTTTAAGGTTTATTTTATACTGAAAATATCCATATGTCTCCACAATTGCTAATATTTTACCTTCTTAATACATAAAAGTTGCTGTCTTTTTCATAGCAAAAATCTTCTATGCTGCAATATAGAACGAATTAAGAATTCTAATAATGAGAATTGTCCAGGAAATAATTTTTGCTCAAAGATTTCGAATCCATCACATTTAGACTGTACATTCCAAACTACGACGTGTCATAAGAAAGTTAAAGAGGATTTAATTGAAAACTCAGATGAAATAAGAACTATAGACAGAATTTTGCGGACAACACACTGAAGCCGGTTTTATAAACGTGTGGTGTGTGTGTAGGCCGCTTACTGCATTGAGATTTTGTGTTCCAATCTGTGATCAATTGATTTTGTTAGTTTTTATTGAAAATATTGGTTTACTCAGGTGTGAAATGTGATTCCTTCCTGCTTTTTAAAGACTGGTTTTACTACGCAATTCAACATTTTCAATAGTAATTTGATTGCATTTGTGTGCGTGTAACCGTGTATGATGTACACGGCGAAGGCGTAGTTTTACCGGCTTCATTGCCGTCTACGGGGCTCTATCTTTAGTTCTTATTTTATCTGAGACTAAAAATTGCAAATGATAAGGAACGCCGTTTTTCAAAATGAATTTTATTTTATTCGCATTTTTCTCTGTCTCAATAGAGAGAAAGAAATAATTCAAGTGTATGGGCGAATAAGTGAACTTTGTCTAACATTATTCTCCTGTAATTTGACTTGGTCATTAGAATTTCCAACTTTGAGATATGTTGTAGTACTTAAAGGTTTTATTTTTATATATTTTACATTAATAATCTCATGGTCAAAGTAATAATATCAGATGTTTCGAATATTTATTTGAATATTAAACGTTGTGATCGAAAGCAAACATTCCGTCCATAAAGTACTTATTGTTTGATAGTCATATAAAATATAAATTATATTAAAATGAATGTATGTACATTAATTTTTATGAAAATTTGTTGAATAAAACAATATATTTTACAACCTATATAGACTTTTCATTTATTGCCCCGCTAAGAAATAGTCTGTAAAATAAACAAAAACTACTCTTAGCTGATTTAGCTATCAAAAAAAAAAAAGAAACGGGCAGAGTAAGAATTACGTGAGCTTAACTCACCTAAGAAGCTAAAGAAGCAAATATAATGAGAAAGCTTTATTTTAAAAAATACCTTCAATTATTCTTCGATGTGCCCCGAGTGTCCTTCTGTTCAGACATGAAATTAAAGTTTTTTCTATAAACTGGCGATTTATTTATTTAATATACTTATATGCTCTGGGCAGAAATCTTCAAAACTAGTATACTTTTTAAGTCTTGGAAAACTTTTATGGCATACACATAGATTTATGGTTAAATGGAAAGGCTGTTTACTTAATGACAGGCCAGTTTCTGTGATCCTGCCTAAAAAAGGGCGGCAGATAACACGTTTTGGTCCCATAACGTCAGTTTCAAATGATCACGACTTTCAAAATGCAGGGTATACTTAACGTTTACAAGCTACCGTCACTTATAAACACAAGACCAGGAGTATGTTAAATCCTCCGAACTTGATAGGAGAAAGGCAAAACAGAAAGGAGACGCGGCGCGTGCAGCGGCCCGCTTTCTTTCTATAGAGTCGGTTACAGTCTCCCTGTTTATAACTGGAGAGCAGTGTGCATTGCCACTACAAAATAAGCAGTACCAGGTATCAGTGTATAAATACCATGCTAGAAAACGTTTACAAAATACTATATTTTCATAATAAAACATCTATTTGTGGAGAAATGGCCTGAACTGTACGATAACAAACTATCACCATTTTTCTCTCTCTTTCTTTATTTGGATTATAATTAAATGAACGATTGGTTGATCATTACTTACGATTAGTTCATTACAATTAGGTACATTTCTAAATGTGTTTAATCCACTTTAAACAGATTATCAGAAATAATAAAAATAGGTAAATGCATGAACAAACATTGATATTTTGAAAGCGAAGTTAAAAATGTTGTCTTAGTAGCTTATTAGGTTAATTAGGTATATATATCCATTTTGATGGAAAATGGAAAAACTTTAAAAAATTGAGGAGTTTTTAAATGTAACTCCTCAATTTTTTTAAAAATATAGAAAACGGAAGAAAGGTGTAAAAAAATACAATAATAGAAATTTTATTAATTTTTATTCCAGAACATTTTTGCATGTTACAATCGAATGATACGATGATAAATATAGAAAAAAAACTTTAATAGTGATGTTTACGGAGAATATCACAGACTTGTAAATTACTTATATTTTGTATGTAATTGGATTTAGAGTTTTAATTTATCTTAAGGTCTATTTCACAATGTCCCAAGTAAAGTTCCACCTAACTAAAAGACGAAATATAATTCTATTTGTAGTAAGTAGTTACAAATTATTTAACTAGTGTTAGCGCCTCTTTCTCAAACGTCAAGTAGGCCAAACTGTCATTTAAAGTCACCGGTAATCGGGGATAATGGAGCTGATATACCTTTGTTTGTACGGTAAACGTCCCAAACATTAAATAGAAAATAATTTAAAAAAATCGGCTATCGAATGATGCAATAAACCGAATGAATAATTCAATATAACAGAAAATGATTTCTAAAAGTAACTAATAAACACTTTACATGTAGTTTGTGAAAGAGGCCCTTAGTGTTTATGTGAATATTGTCTGTAAGTATATTTATTAATATACATTTTTTTAACTGATTTTTAAAATATATTGGTACTCAGAAACCCATTTTCACATGAATTATAATTTTATAAAATTAAAATTAAACAATAAAACAGTGATTACAAAATGAAGTGAGGCATAATTAATTATTGTACATTGCATTTATGTAAAATAAAAACTAGTAAAAAAATAAATAAATTCGTTTTAAGCGTTTTAAGTTTACAATTTTACCACTGATACCGTAAAATATCCCCTAACTTCAATTATGCCTGGCACACACGCTACGATAAATCGTTACGATCGAACTGTACCGTTTAAACTGAACCGATAATCGAAACGTGTGTGTGATTAAAAACTGTACAGTTTTTAGGATTTTTGAAAACTGCACAGTGCACAGTCGAACGGAGTAGAATGAAAATTTGAATAGATAAAACGGAATCGGAGGAAACTGTGCCGATAATCGTAGTGTAGTGCCGAGCGCTCAATTTTCGCGTGGATCGCGTATCGAGTCGTTTTGTTTTTTTTTTATATACAATAATGCAGCAATACTTAAATACGTCGTCTGTCGATGCCATCGCGGAACGAAATTATTAAACTGTGCAGTTTTACCTGTACGTGTATGGCCTGTATGGACGTACAATTTATCTGTACAGTTCGACTGCACAGTTTTATCGCACAGATAAAACTGAACGTGTGTGGCAGGCATAAAGTAGAATTATGTACGTCCAAACTGTTTGTCCTACGTTTTTGTTCTAGGGCTTATAAAAACTGCCTAGTTTTCCAAATTTATAGGTACGTGTTGGACTGTGACGCTAGAGTCGATCGCTATTTTTAAAAATATATTAGAAGGGCAAGATAATGAAAATCACAATGTAATACGTTTGAACGATAATAGTCTTAAGGCATAATATGTACACAAATCAAACAATGAATGGTTAGTAATTGAAAGTGAAAAGTGAAAGTACAGTATAATCATATATTTAAGAAAAGTATTATACTTGAAATTGCTTCTATCATTCTAAATAAAAAACAATAACTGCTTTTATGTTACAAAAGACATCCAGAGAGGCAAAGCCGCGGCCACATCTCCAGTTACCTATATGTTTAGGTTAGAAACAATAGAACGATAATACAAACTATGAACTGTTAATTATTAAAATTATCCTAAAAAAATACCCTGTATCGAATCAACGAAATAAACATTGGTAAAGCTCTAGCGCCAGGTGATATTTTTTTATGTCAATAAATGATTAAAATTATGAAGCCAGGGGATTTTAGCGGTATTACGTATTATGTACTAACAAAATATATATAATATTAAAGCAAAAATTAAAAAGAAAAAAATATAAGATTATTAATCAAGGTTGTTGCGGATATTAGCATCCACGAATGCGGAACTTCCGCGTCGATTTAGATATCCGCATCCGCGATAACAATTGAAATTAAATAATTTTTAATTTAAAATTTCTAGTAAAAGCTTGATTACCTCATACAACAATTATTAAAAGGATTAATTTTCTGCATTTTAAATTAAATCTATTAAAAAAAACCTGAAATCCGCAACAACCCCTTTAAAGCAAGGCCAACGAGACAACGCAAAGAATGTAAACCAACTTTCAATAGTCAAGATGACTGACTTCCTATATTATGAAACATATAGCACCGGTCGCAAAAGGATAGAGCGCCAGGTTTGTTTACATTGTTTGCGTTGTCTCCTTGGCCTCACTATTTATGTGTATACTATTGAGCAAATGAAATATTTTTATCAGAGACTAGTTAGCGTCTTCGTTTTTACGCGATTTCTTCGGGGAGGCCTTCTTGGCGTCGCCGGACGGGAACAGTCCCAGGAACGAACAACGTTGCTCCTTCACCTGAGTCTGCTTGTCAATGTTGGCGACAATGTCTCTGTTCCTCTTCAAGGTCTGGTCGGTGAGGTCGATGGAGGAGGCGAGCGACTCCAGCGAGGTGACGGTGGAGTGGGCCTTGAGTGTGTCGCGCACCGAGAGGTCCAAATATGGGAGCGAGGCGGGAGGGGCAGGGGGCGTCGCCTCGCCCCCCTCCGACTCCCCCCCGCTCACGCTCCCCGGCAGAGCGGTCAGCCGCATCAGTTCGCGCTCCGACTCGCGCGCCTCCATCAGGAATATGCTCTCCTGGTACATCGCAATTAATCAGTCACATTGACTAGGCGGGAAGCCCTGCTCCACATTGGATCAGTCACACCCGTTGCTGCAAAAAAACTGAGGAGACTGACTGGTGTAAGAAACACTGGTCAGTCTCCTTAGTTTTTCTTTAAGCCCAGTGGTTTACACATAAATAAATATAGTAGGGAGTTACAGTTAAGTAATCACAGTTAGTCATCACACGCACGTAACGGGTAGAATGGCTACTAATAGTGCTCTCGACGAGTGCTTGGCTGAACAATCAGATTGGCAAGAACTGCACTCGTTTTGTTCACCCACGCACTGTCTCGGCTCACCTCACCCAGTCGGCAGGTAAAAAACACATGCTGAGCGCCACTCACTATTCGCTCGCGCTGAGTTCTACGCATCGTCTGTGTTGTCAGTGGTACTCGCCCAGTCGCCCACTCTACTCTCTAGGCCAAGTACCTATTTGCTGTCTCGCTACTCTACTCGGTACGTGAGATCGCGTCAACGCCAGAAAAATGGACATTCAATTGCTGTACAGTACACTGATTTATGTGCTATAATAAGAGAAACAGTGTCCAAACTAACTGTACTAAACTAAACTAGCCCGTCCACACACCGGCCAGTTGTTAAAGTTGGCGGGGTGCGAGTGAGGGGGAAGAGTTACTTCGCACTGGACTCGCTTAAAAACATGATCGCGTTCCTTTCAACTCATCAACAACTTACTACTTAACTTGCTTTTGCCATTCATACGATAATAACAACTTAACTCGCCGATTACGCAAGTCACTCGCTACTGTACTTATGGAAATGTAAACCGGGCGTTAAATGTTTTGTGAGAATTAAAAAATAAAAATAATTTACCTTTACTTCCTTAGTGGTGTATTGGTCGAGTTTGTCATATATGACAGCGTGTAAGCCCATTTCTTTCAATTTCTTAATAGTGGCTTTGTCATTGTTGTCATCGCCCCAACAAAATATAACCAATCCGGCATCCGTTACTAACTTCACCTGGAATATAAAAAAAATATCAAAATATACTAAATATTGAATAAAACAACCATAAGTCTTTTAGCAACATACAATATGAAGGATTGTGATTGTATTTTTGGAATAAAGACATTTTTGGATTTTTTGTTTTTTGGCCCTTTAGTTTTTAAGCAGCGATATGTCGAAATTGACCTTTCTAAAGTAACAAACAGAATGAGAATATAGTTAGGCTGACCTGTGTGGGATCTCGCAACAAGTCTTCAGTGTGCACCACGATGCCTAATATGTCTGCGGCAACTGCGCTCTGCACCGCTGCCGGGATCGTGAGACACCGCGGGTCGCGATACGGCTGATATTTGTTAGTTATCCCCTGAAAAAGTAGTGACAGCAAGCTATAATTCAAATTATAAACTCACCCTCGGCTTTCTATTGAGTCCAAACAGGCTATATCAGCTGTAAGTTGCTGAGGAGTTGGGTGTCCTGCAGACTACTTGATGCTGCAGCATCATATCATGGTTGCCATGTCATGGAAATACTACTGAAGTAACAGTACACCGAATTTCACACCAATCGAACATGTAGAAATTAGTGAAATCACTTCGTCAACTAGTAAACGGGCTGATTATCATCAGACCTCTAAATAGATCTTCATGAAATGTAGCTAAGAACCATTCCGATCACGTCAGCTTTCAAGGAAAAAAACCCGGATCATAATCGGTTAAGATAAGTACAAGTATACTTACGACAGTCAAAAACATTACAGGATATTTGTTTTGCTTGTATCTAACCATGG
This sequence comes from Synanthedon formicaeformis, assembly GCA_945859745.1. Classification (NCBI taxonomy): domain Eukaryota; kingdom Metazoa; phylum Arthropoda; class Insecta; order Lepidoptera; family Sesiidae; genus Synanthedon; species Synanthedon formicaeformis. The sequence continues at coordinate 8,401,445 of OX243955.1, read as the reverse complement.
TGCAGATGTCAGGGTTAAAACAGGAGAAAACTATGCGTCTATCTCCAGCATACTTGAGCACTACTTCTAGTACCTAAAAGTTGAATAGAATTTTTTTTTTAAATTACCATAATAAGTAATTCCAGACATTTAGAATGAAATTATTGTGGTGTTCTTCATTTTTGTCATTTTTTACTATTATTTTCATTTATCAAATTTCATTTTAATGGCGATATGTAAACTTATGAAAAAAATATGTCACAAAAAATACTTTATAAGCTTGTACTTCAATTATAGACGGTCAAGTGTAAAAAAATAAAAAGTTAAATTCAACATTTACACTAATAACAAATTGATAGCAATAAAATCTAATGAGCTCAATCAAAAGCTTTAACAAAGAAATGTGAACACAACTAAAACTTTTAAATAATAAAGTACTCTAGACACGTATTTATAATGTCTAGTGGACGGACAGCTTGTCTTTAATGTTAAAATAGTAGCAGAACTTTATCAGTTACTACTTAGCAGTTGCACTCATCTTCACCCGCGTAAATTTATAGAATTTTCAAAATTTGTCCACTAGTTTTTGAGTTTATTCATTTACTAAACACACAATACAATATTAAACATAAAATGTAGTCACCTTATCAACATATATGTTCATGTCAAACGGGTTGTTCAGTTCAAATGTACCATCATCGAGTTCCATGGTCCACTTTAGTTCCACATTGAATCCAACATGTTCATTTATCTCCTTGAGGGCGTGTTCTAAGGTCGGGAAAGGTTGATGCTCCTCTAGATCTTCATCAAAAAACAATGTCTCGTGATTACGACCTTCAACTAAATGATACACCTATGAACAAATAAATAATTCTCTTATAGTTTAAATGCAAATAAAAATGCATTTTTAATATTTAGATAAAATAGATTCTTGAGAACAATAAAATTAAAATTCTAATACTTAACATAAGCTGCATTCAAGTTAGAGACTATGCTTAAAAAGTATCTAAAAATAAAATATGTATTTATTTATTAATAGTTTAATACATACCATAGATTTATATGTTTTATATAATATGTGCCTATATAAAAAAAAACAATGGTGAAGATGTGTGGTAGTATTAAAAAGATATTGACAAACCTATACTCATGAACCCTTTATGGAATATCAAGGGAATATAATTTCAAAATAAATATATGGTAAGAAAAATATTCTAGAAACTTTAATGGGCATTAAATTAAAAATGTCTTCCCTTCTTCTTTTATGGTGATGATGATAATCAGATGAAACAAAATGCAAAACCTTTAACACTAAACAATTAGTTTAATCATCATAAGATAGTAGTCTATTTAGAAAAAAATAACCCTGAAGTATATTTTTTTCAATATTTATAATATTCTCAGATAAAACATTTTTGCAAAAATATGATATACCTTTCAACTTTATTATAGTGTCATTAGACAAATAAAAATTTAAATTTACAAAATATACATTTTATTCATTGTAACATATTTAAAAAAAAGGATGAATGGAAATCATTAAAATAAAAATTTCAAATGAATTTAATTTATCTACGGATGAGACAAGCAATGTGTTTCAACCTTCGCTGGGATATACCTTAAGTTTTTGTAGATGTTCCAGAGATAGATCCTTCACAGGCAATTCTAACATTTCTGTGAAGTCTACTTCCTTCTTTCTTTTCATTGATATACAGACATAATAGTCATGATATATAACAGGTATCATATCTTTGCTTAGTTGAACATCAAATTCAAGCAAGTCTGCACCACTTGCAGCTGCCTGTTTAAGGGAAGCAATTGTGTTTTCACGAATAGCATTTCCTCTGAAAATTATTTTCAATTATTCCAAAGAACTTTAAAAAACCTTTTATTTGAAACAGTGGAAAATACAAAGAAGAATGGAGATATTCTAAGGACTGGAGCACATTGGAGAATTGCACAGCAAAAATTTTTTTTTACGGTATTTCGCCATGATATGGTGCTATACGTCGATTGTTGTCTAGCATAATTCAATGAAATTAGAATTATATTAAAAAAAATTAAGGTACAAAATATTAATTTAAATACTTTGCCATGCCACCCTCCAATTTCGCCGCCCTTAGTAGTCATCATTTATGTACATTTTAGATAAGAAAAACTCAATTATTATATTAATATTAATGTAAAATAAAATTATATCCTTGACATTTTTACAAAAACAAAAAGTTCTTCATCTTTTATGTAGTTCCCTTTAAAATTGTTAATCATACTACAGTAGAAACTGGATATAACAACTGGTTTAAGTAATGACAGATTGATGATGATTGGTTGCAATGACTAAAGGGCAAGATCCCTGCAGAATATAACAAATTAATATTGCTTATATAACAACACTATCCATTTGTTACCACCAATTCTTGTAGTCCCTTGAAGGTATTTTTTTATAAAATAGTAAGATTATCTTACTATAACATTTATATAATAAAATAATTACTTACTCTTTTGTTTTGAAGCTAGCACCGAGCCCGCGATGTCCAACTTCCAAGCCGGTCCAGGACGGATCCCAATGTTTGGTAAAAGACACCTGCAAATCACACAGCTTCTCCTCGAGGGGTTTAATTATTAAATACTGAATATTAACAGTGCCCAAGGGCCTATGTTTAACATTGCATGTTACTGGCAACTCTACTGCTCCTTCGGATAGCTTGAACATGTTTGGCAGAATATATGTGTAACCTACATGACAAGGAGGATCATCGGAAGAGGCTCGACTACTATATGAGTAGAAATCTAAGAGATAAGCCAAAATTTGAGGATTCGGGGCCAAGACATTTATCAGCAAAACATCGTTTTCTTTATATTCTCTACCAAATTGCTCTTGTGGTTTTAAAGCACACATGCTAGGATCGCTGCTGATCGATGATACTTCAACAAACACTCCTGACGGCATTTCCGCATCCGTTGGATCAGTACTCAGTGATGATTCTTCTACATTAAGTTCTGTCCCAAAGGACAACTTTACTGGTGATATTTTAACATTTAAAACCCTTTCATTAAGACGACTTTTTAATTTTATAGGGTTGTTCATGAATTTGAATTGAACTAATGTTTGAGCAGTAAGCCACCCTCTAGTAATGCTTTGTTTTTCATCGTAGAAACCAAAAGTATCGACAACCGGATGTAAGGTGCTTTCCTTAATTACTCTCTGGTGAATATTGGTCTCCCATTTTCGAATTATTATATCCTTTGTGTCCTCAATAACGACGCAAATTGCGTAACGATAAAACACATCGCAAGTATTAGGTATGGTTAAATTCTTCACCCACAAATTGTTGGTGGATTCATAATCCAAAGGTATTGCCTTCGTGTAATCCCACTCACCGAGTTCTGGGGTACTGCCAGTGATAAACACTTTCTCCTGAGGTATTAAATTAGGAGCCGATACACTGAACACCCACTCTTGAGACACTATTTCGTTTTGTACTTCTGGTGTTACAAAGGTCATTCTTCTTTTAAATTTTATTTTTGGTGTTTTGCGATCATCCAAGAAAAACCAACGTTGCATGAGCGGTGAATTACAACAACAAAAAAGATAATATTTAAACAATGAAAATAATTGTTAATGATTGTTACACTGGGATACGGAAACTAATCCATCTTGAATTCATGAGACATTATTTGTTACCCGAAACCAACACCTCTACGAAATTGGATAGAAACCAATTTATTAAGAAACTAATGAAATAAAATCCATTGATTTATTTGTAATAATCAATCAAACCACAAATTATATGTGGAAATGAAATGTGGAAGTGGAATGGAATGTCAAAACAAAAAAAAAATTAATCCAATGGGAAATTGGCAACGAATTTTTACATAGAAATTGGGTATTGGGAATATTAAGTATTCTGCTGTGTGGCGAAATGGCGATCATCATCCATCATCCTCCTTGGTCATACCAAGGAGGATCGATAGACGATAAATTGATGGCGCTAGTGAGGCTAGTGACAGTAAACAATTCAACCAAAATAAATTCAACTCGGCGCACTTCACCCCGTCAACTACTGCTACATTCATTCCATACTCTCCATACTCTCAAACTCCCTCTGTACATACTAGCGCCATCTCAATTTATCGCTTTTAGTTGGCCTTTTTTCAGTTTAACACACATGTAATATTGCGCTCCTTATCTCTACCCTCATTAATATTGAACCATGATGTAGTGTTGCCATTCTATCGCAACAGCAATAAATTGAGATTTTCCTCAGAACTATTTTATTCAATAACGATAACACTTAAGGAGGGTAGAGATAAGGAGCGCCATCTTACATGGGTGTTAAACCAAGGAGAATTGAGTAAGGAGGACAATCTCTGAGTATTAAAAGTGTCCGTCGAAACTGATAAATTGGTGGCGCTGGTGAGGCTAGTGTTCAACCAAAATTCAACTCGGCGGACTTCACTCCGTCAACTTCTGCTACATTCAGTCCATACTCTCAAACTCTCACTGTGCACACTAGCACCATCTATATTTATCGGATTTTTTGCCACTTTTTCAGTTTAACACCCATGTAAGATGGCGCTCCTTACTCAATTCTCCTTGTGTTAAACTGAAAAAGTGGCAACAAAAAGCGATAAATAGAGATGGCGCTGGTGTGCACAGAGAGAGTTTGAGTATGGAGAATATGGAATGAATGTAGCAGTAATTGACGGAGTGAAGTGCGCCGAGTTGAATTTTGGTTGAATTGTTTACTGTCACTAGCCTCACTAGCGCCATCAATTTATCGTCTTTGGACGGACACTCTTAATATTCAGATTGTCCTCCTTGTCTCTACCCTCCTTAATAACACTCATTACGACAAAGAAAACTGTGAGAATGCGGGAAATTTAATTTTTTTAATCTAGCTAGGGCTTCTTGCGAAAACATCATTATGATTCGTTGTTAATATTATACAACCGTGGTTATTTTTAATAAAAATTACTCATCTCTTAAAGAAAAGAATAAATTCTCTTTTAAAACTTGTTACTATTTTTATTTTATTTAGAAAATAGATTTTAATTAAAGTATAAATCAAAAATATTAATTTCTTGTGAACTATTCGAATAATAAAGACACAATCTTACAATTTACTTGATTTGATATTTGTAAGAGCCCATTTAAGGTCTTGATAAGAAAACCAGTTATTTTTGTTTATTAGTTTTTATTTATTATAAAAAGTGAAATACAAATGAAAACACGCGTCATATAGTTTACAATGTCTTACAAAAACATTATGACAAGTAAATACAATTGATATAAATAATTATTATTTTCCTATATGTACTTAAGTATAGGTATATTTTTATAAGCTAAATTAAAAGTAGATCTCAATACTAATACAATATCATTATTGTTGGTCTAACTAGTATGAAGCTAGAAATACGTATGTGCAATTATATCACATACCTGCTTTAATAATTTAGAAAAATAAATGTACAATTATATATAAATATAACCCATAATGCTGTATTTCCTTTGTATGTACATATATAGCGACCTTAAAAATTTCGTATCTACATATTTCTAAAACACACCTATTTTAGTCTAATGTTTGTTAGTTTAATGGTAAAAATTAAAAAAAGCTATATACTTAACTAGCTTTATGTTGTACCTCAGTTATATAATAATATAGGGCATCATTATTAAACATACCATTTGTGTAATTAGGTATTAATAATAAACAATACGAATTATAAAAGTCGAAATATTTATTTTGACAGTTCTAAATTCTAATATATACATATACTGGGTACTTAAATAAAAAATAAACTAATTTTATATTCTGTAGTAGTTACCCGATAACAATAATTTTCTTTAAAACTATAATATACATAACCAGTCTTTTGAGCTTCTAACAATACTTAAATCGAGCTTAATTATACTTCATAATAATTTCCTTGTGCTTATACATTTCATATGTAGATACTTAGCACTAAAACTTATATACACATGATAGAAGGCCACATCTGTGCAAGCGTAGTGTATTAACCCTAAAAAGGTCCATTAACACCGGGATGTAAGAATGTACAACTATCACCTTGCCTACATGAACCCTTTCTTTGGAAATATATACAAACTGTCTTCCTTCCACCGCGAGAAGACCCTCCCCTGCCTCTTTGCGGTCCTTCCCAGTTACCTTTCCCTCGCCAATGGCCAGGGTTTCCACGACCTCGCATCCCACCGCGTATGTTATTCGGTGCAGAAAACCCGTCTGCACCAGGCATCCCTTGTACACCAGGCATATTATTAAAATCCGGTGGAAACATATTGGGCGGCATGTTGAAACCGTCCGGTGGCACCGGAAACATGGGGTTGGGTCCCGCAAACATTTCCGGACCCATCATCATACCTTCCGGCGGGCCCATCATTCCCGGTGGCATGTTGATAGGTGGCATGGCGCCTGGAGGCATTACCGGTGGATTCATGGGCATTCCATTGGGTATCATATGTGGTGGATTCATGCTCGGTTGCCAATCGCCAGGCATCATGTTGGGGCCAGGAAAACCAGGACCGCCTGGGAACGGCGATGGAAAACCAGGACCGCCTGGAAACTGTGCAATGTTCGGTGGAAACATGGACGGTGGATTGACATTACTATTTGTTGGAGGCGCGATGCCCTTTGGTTCGGGCCAAGGCATATTCCTAAAGTCGCTTATATTGTCTTGGTTGCCTGTGGCATCTTCCAACGGTATGATAATGGGTTCGGAAAATGTATGAGTTTCCGGTTCCGGTTCAGCCGGAGTGTCTGGTACCATCGTTTTGAGGAAATAAAGGGACAATATGCCTTTTTGTCGTGCTGCTTGTACTTCCTTTTCTTTGCTATTCTTTCCATATTCAACTTGAATTTGACCCTCGGTATTAACAAGCATTAAAGGTCTCCAACTTATTTTCTCTTCCATTATGTCGACAGTACTAACATTTCTCGCTTTTTGGAACGCTTGTCTTTCGTTAGCCATTTCCAAATGTTTCATGTCTGTAAACGTTTTAGTGACGTTGACTCTTTCAGTTTCGTCCAAATCGAAATATTTAATCTTCTCCAACTCTGGGTCTGGTTTCCACCTAATACTTTTCTTAGGTCCTTTTCTTTTGTGATAACACAATACTCCTTTCAAACCATTAATTGTTAATGTATGTGGCTCCGTTGTGTCCATAGGTTCCTCTATATCTTTGGGAGACTCGCTTTTATTCTCATCCTTATTTTCAATTACCTCACTCTTTTCCGATTCTTTTTCTTTATCCTCTTCTGTATCGAGTGTATCTTGATAGAAGCGAGGCGGCACTGATTTGCTTTCGGCCACTGGACTGGTTGTGGTCGGGGTGTGCGGTGGTGAACCCTCGCCAGGAGTATCTTTGGATCCACTGGTGCGTCGTTTTCTTTTCTTAGGTTCCTTTTTGTTTGTTGCAGACGCGTTTAGGGCATCCATAAACATATCACTTTCAAGTAACATCATGGCTGAAACAAAAAAGAAGAAAATTAGTTTTTTTTAGTTTTATTACCCTTAAATCTAACTATAATAAATAGGAATAGAAATGTGCAAGTCTATAATGTATAGTACGGGTTTCATTTAAAAAGTAGTTCCTAATGTTGATACGACTTGTAGGTATATACATATACACCTAACATTTTTCGAGGATAAAAAGTATCCTATAGTTTAATCCAGGTTAATCCTAGTTTAATCCTATAGTTTAATAAATACATCAGTGAAAAACGCATTCAAATCAGTTAAGCCGTTTCTGAGATTAGCGTGCACAGACGTACAGACAAAAATTCTAAAAACTATTTTTTGACCTCGGTAATTGTTTTATTAGTAAAACAAAATAGTAGTACAAATTGTTTTGTTTTTTAAAAAAAAAATACAGAACTCGTTTAGGTACGATTTTGATATTACCCATAGATGTAGGTATATTTTATTATGAAAACAAGAAACAGCTGTTGTGTGTACACATAATTTTAAATACAAATGTACCTCTAAGCACTTATTGGTAGCATTTACATAATTAATAAAACTGAATATAATCCGCTGTGCAAGTGAGCACCCGCTTGAATACCTAATTTTTTATTGCGAATATACACAAATAGCGGGCATAGGTAGGTATATAAGATTTTCAAGTTCAATGGCCTTTAACCATTTCATGGTCGATCATTAAAAAAAATATAGGATTTATACAGACAGCAAAGTTCATTTAGGCAAGTTCCACCCTCATCAAGGCATCGATGAAAAAATTGCGTTGTGAAAGTTGTCGGGACATTGAATGCGTAAGACATTATGTAACAGAATTGAAATTGATCAACCGAATGTTAAGGCCAATAGGAATAGGACACGGCGCAGCATTAAAAAATAGATATTCTGCAATGAAAAGTAATAATATTGCATCGGTACGTACTCGATAAGAATGAGTTGCTTTACAAACGGAATTCGTGACGTCACAAGTGTTATCAAAAAAGTAGCTGCTAGGTACGTGCGCGTAAAGCGATGCAATATTAATTTTTTAAGACATATACCAATACTTGGAAAATATTTCTTCGGTTACGCCATTAGAAGTATTGTAAAAATTAATCAACACGAAGTTACATAAATGTACCTACCTAAATACCACGTAATTTCTGAAGTCCTAGATGAAAATTATAAAATCTCTTAGAAATAATGAAGTAGGTACCTATACTAACAACTAACGTTAGCATAAGAATTATCGCGCGCGTTAAGAATGATCGAAACAAAATCATTCTATTTTTAAATTAAAACTACATATTATAATATAAAACAAAGTCGTCTGTCTGTTCGCGATAAACTCAAAAACTACTACACCGATTTTCACCAATAGATAGATTGGTTCTCGAGGAAGGTTTTAGTACATAATTTACAAAGTTACGCGGGCGAAGTCGCGGCAGCAGCTAGTGTAAAATAAAAAAACCGCGAAATAATCAAGGCATTACTAGTACACCCAAGAAACAGGTTTGCGATGAGAACTCATGTAACGTATTACGATAACGCGTACGGTAGGTACTTATTATAGGTATCAGTAAAAAAAAGTATCTCAAATTAGTCCATTGAAACTTTTTTTCAATACTGACCTATTCAACTACTATAATTTGGTGAATGAAAAAATATTATAAAAATCAAAACCCTTGGTACAGTGGTGAACCTTACTACCGCTCTGCTAGTTTTCCGGGTTCGATTCCCAGTTAGTCACAACTGGACGGAAACAAAAAGCCGTAGAGGGCATTTTGCTCCTTCTATGCGACGTGCTTACAAGTCACTTTCCGCGCCTGTCTATCTGTATAACTGCTAACTTCTAAACCACGGAACGGATTTTGATGTGATTTTCACCATCAGTTAGACAATATTTTAGGGATGGTTTTTAAACAATATAAATAAAAATAAATCGCGAATTAGCCTATTTTTTATTCCAAATATTCGTATCGAAATACTTGGAAATTCTTATGGAGAAAAAAATGAAATAAAATCCGTGCGAAGTCGGGGGCGGGTCGCTAGTATATAACAAAACCTATTTATGCTGAAAATTACTGAAAAACGCGTCTGTCTGTTTCTCACCACCCAACGGATTTTGGTAGGTACAGTTTTCCTAATGGAAAGAGGGATAAATGAGAAAGGTTTTTGTATATATAAAAAAAGAAAACATTCCGGACGAAGACGGCAGCGGGCGCTAGTATATAGTAGTTCTTATGAAAGTGAAAAATATATGTAGGGATAAATGAGGTTTATGTATAGGTATATAAAAAATCATTCCGGACAAAGACGATAGCGGGCGCTAGTATATACCTAGTAATAAAGTTTTTATGAGTGAAAAATATAATTTCGCAATAAAGTTGTTGAAACTGTCCGTCTGTTTCTCCGCTATAACTACTTCTAAACGACACAGCAATTTTTGATACGGTTTTCACTAATGGAAAGAGCGATAAACGAGGAATGTGTAATTTGCAGAAAGCCGGACGCGGGCCACTAGTAACATAATGAATTGCCTTCGACACTTTCTATCCATTAGTGAATTCGTGCTTAGTCTGGTCCAGTAAAATTAAAAATAGAAATAAATAATAAAAGTACGATTGTAAAATTTATTTTCTGAACAAGTATGCATAGGCTTTTCGTATTAATCAATGAGTTTTATTCCCATAAAGAGTGACAATAACACGAAACAACTATACCTAAGTACTTGTACGAGAGCACACTAGTATGTCCACAAAGAAAAAATAACAGCATTAAAATAATGTTGTTTTTGTAAGTATACATGCCCTTTATATAGTGAATTCTCTATGTAGGATGAATTCCCTAGAATAAATCTTTTTTTAAAGCAACTTGTCGCGATGAGTCATGACCACAATCCATGACGTCACGCGTTCGGTTGTCTCTTAAATATTTACACTTCATTTAGGTGGTAGGTACCTACCTAAATATATTTATAAAGTAATTATACACCACGGTGTAGTTAGTAAAATTTTGTAGCTAAAAAGCATAAAATGTAGGATAGAGGTCAAGGCGTTAATATACATATTAGTTTTAAGTATATTTATGTAGGTAATTACCACTAGAAGTCGGTAGGATTACCAATAACAATGGATGGGATTGTGGGAAACTTATAAACCGGAATACGTTTATAAAATTGGAATTTAAAATACAACCCGCCACCAAATTAATTAAAATTGAAATTTTAAATACCGAGGTATTTTCTAACTGCATTGCATTGCCAACTATCCTCAAAAAAATGATATAACGAATTCCGTTTTATTTTTAATAAGTAAATCAATAATAAGGCACCTATTTTATTGGACTCGGTATCAAATAAAAATGTTTTTTAGTGTGCATTGATTTCAATTTACTATTTTTTAACTTAAAACATATAAGGGGTATTCCATTTACTTAATATCTGAAAATGTTAATGTATCCATTCATACATTTTTTTATTTACTCAAAAGGAATCACGACGTACTACCCAAACATTAGATCGCTCAAAGTACCTACCTAACTATGCACAAAATATAATTCGTTTCAATATTTCAGATACGGTGTCACGTTGCGCGCGCCATATCTTTATTTTTTAGCACTAATTCTTATATACTATAGAAAAAAAATCTAATTTGTATATTACATTATATATACATTTTATTATTTTAAAATTTTCATGGTTTATTCGCATGGTGTATTTTTAAGCAACGGACTTTTGGACTAAAGCGAAATAATAAAAACGCAGTATATAAAGCGAATTTTAATATTTTCATTACTTAGTGTGTGTATTAATGCAAATAAGAGTTCAAACGTAGTTTTTAAATATGTAGTTAAAATTGGCTTGTTTTGCCTCAGTTTGAAAGGGCTCTAACACTCACTCATGTAAACTAGAAACTTTAAATCAATATTATCTTATGGCAATCATATTGTAGTGAGAAAAATGTACTACGTATTACATATGTTTATTAAGCCTCGTCTAATATGTAAAAACTAATATCTTGGCGAGAGACTTTTAGATGCAAACGTCAGGTTGGTTAGCTAGGTACTAATTTTGTTTTCTTTGTCTAGGAACAATTCACCTATTGGCTTAACGCGATATATCTGATGAAAATTTTTGAATATCTAGGTAGTTTATGCCACGAATAAGAAATTCAAATTTTAAACTAAAATATCTACGTCAACTTTTTATTGATTGCAATCCTATAATAAAGAAGAAACACCTAAACCTAACAATAGCTATTCAGGATATGGTAATATCAATCAAGCTACCATCGCAATTATCAATTGAGTATTTTTTTCTTTATGAGCGAGTCAGTGTTCAAACTCGTAAATGACACAATGAATGGTCTACACTCTACAGCTACACCATCGCTAAACCACACGGCAGTAGGTACTTGTAACAGAAATAGTAATTTTGTCATGCTTTGCAAACTACGATCGCTGCTATGAATGGTCATACCCAGTATATTGATTCCAATTTGTCATTATTAGCGCAAGCGGACAATCTTTTTCATTATGTATGATGAAAAAAATAGAGCAGCTGGTTATGGTATCAAAAGATGTTATATAATATAAGGATTAATTTAGTTTCGTGATGATATACAGGTTGTTTGGAAGATGGATAGAAAACTTCAATAAGACGAAAGCTTAGAACATTTTACAAACCCCAAAATTGGACAATTTATTGCTAATAACTGACAGGCAGTTATTATTTCGAATAATCTATCTGTTAAAATGATGTGAAGCCGTTCTAACAAAAATAATTCACAAGCATCTGTGTAATCAGATTTTGAAAATCTAATTACAAAAATACTTCCGATTTACTTTTTTTTAAGCTACACCTTTTTAAAGGATGAATTTTATTAAAATAATTGTTAAAATTGTAATGAAAATATAACCACTTCGGCTAGGGCATGTTCTTGAAATATTCTCAACAGTTAAGCCAAGTTCTAATCTCATTTAAACATTACATCCATCTTCCAATCATGCCTGTATATTACTTTATTTGTACTGTTATTTTAAGATATGAAACCAGGGTGTGCTCTCTTTTTTCAACACACATAGTGTAGTATGTTCTCATTTCCCTGTTATAATTATTTTGTCTGTCCGAATATTGGTTTTAGGTCCCATAACGTCAGTTTCAATTATGGACATTTATTTTTATTCAGACATACAAACAATCGAATTTATTTATTGTGCAATGCGACATGTTTGGACGTACGAAGCACTCATTACCTGCTTTTATTGTTAATCGGCGATTTACCCATTGACGTAAGGTAGCATATTTCAATAATTTTTTCTTTTATTTTTTACTATGGCAAGTATAATTTTATACTAAACTGTCGCACTCATAGTAGGAGCGTTAAGTTGAACTTTTGCAAATAATGCTAAGGAGCCATTCGAATATTTCCTTTATATGAGTTTACATTCGGTTACAATACAACGACTGTTATTGTATTTAGTCCTATACCGTTGCTAGCTACTTTACAAGTAAAAAATTTCAGAACTACATCTAAGTAATCTTTAGATGTTTTTTTCATATTGTGTAACTAATTTTAATGGTCAAAGGTGTCAACCCTTCCTAGTAAGTATTTAATCCATTGAGATTTCCCCTCAGTCTGTGGAAGGTTCTCATCTGAAACGCCAGATGTCCAGAGATCCCCTTGCAGCAGTCTTTTATCCCATGGATCCACGAAGGCGCGAAGTATTTCAACACCAAGCTCGGCTTCTGTTTCTCTTTAAATAGATATGAGGTCAGAGTTTATCGAAATACATACATGGAAAACTTTAATTCAGCATTTATTTGCAACAAATTCTTTACATCAATGTATGTAAACATTTGCGAACCCATCGTACTATACATTTTAGACTTACCATAGATGAAAAAGCAATCTAAACTATTAATAAAACTTGGAAAAGTGAACGAGTGTTCTAGGCAATGATGAGGCGGATCTGAAAAGACAAGAAAATATATTAAAACACAAGTGTTTAGTAAGAGAAATAATGTACACTCACGTTTTGGTTTAGGAGGAATCAATTTAATGGCACCAGGTTTTTCAACCATTGGTTCCATTGTTTTTGGCTTCTTCTCTGGTGGTGTCTCATTGTGAACAGGTGACGGCCTTTTTGGTATAATTGGTATTGTCGTTGGCACAACAGGTGATTTTTTACTAAGCAATGAGGCTCTAGAAGGAGGTGGTTTAATCTCTTCCTCTAAACCATGCTTTCTAAATTTCGAGTGAAACGTTTTAACCGTTTTTGGTTTAGGATCATCCGGTTTTCTAACTTCTATTGAAATGGAGGGCTTTTCTTTTTTAGTGTCACCTATTTTAGGTATTTTCCCCAATTTACTAATAGGCGTTTTGCCATCAGGTTTATGAGAGCTTTCTCTGTTTTTATCATTTTTGCTTTTATCTCTAATCTTATCTTTATCGGATGACGATTTACTACTACTTCTTTCATCCTTTGATCTGTGACTGGAAGAGGTCGATTTATCAGAGGATTTTTTGTCGTCTGTTGACTTGGAACTATTAGAAGAAGACCTAAAACTACTAGAAGAATGTTTATCTTTATCTTTTGACTTCTCTTTGCTACTGTGTCGACTTGAGCTATCTCTATGATTATTTTTATGTTTGTCACTAGACGAAGAATGTGATTTACTAGAATGTTTAGATGAGCTAGATCTTGAACTACTCCTATCGAGAGATTTATCTTTACTTTTACTCTTGTGTTTATCTCTTGATTTTTCTTTATCTGGAGACATTTCTTTTTTAATATCATTGTCGCTGACTTGCGATATAATTTGTTTTCCATCTTTGACGGTTATTTTTAAAACTGGTAATGTCTCCGGTTCTTTGTCAATTTCTTCCTTTATTTCTGCAATGGCAACACTCTTTTCTTCATTCTTTTGAAGAATTTCTGTTTTAACATCTGATTGTTTAATTCCTAATTCCTTTTCTTCTAGTTCAGCATCTGGATCCACCTCATTCTTTATCAAAACTAATTCAAATTGATTCTCAGACCCTGCTTTTTCTATGATTTGTGGTATCTCATCAACACCAATTGGTTTCACAATTTCTCCTTTTACAGTTTTTAGCCACTGGTCTACCAATTTTGTTGCCAAAGCTCTGATTGCTAAAAATAATTTTATAATAATTAGTTATTACTATTATTAATGACCAAAAAACATATTACAAACCTTTTAAAATGTTGAAAATGTTTAATTGTTATCATACTTTTTTTTAATAATCAAGCATTTATAATAAAATATTATATGAACTTCCTGAGATAACTAATATTATGAATTATGATGTATGAATATTGCTAAAACTATTTAAATTTCCTTTCAAAAAAATTACTACTCATATTATAAAATTTAAGTGTAATTATATTACATTACTTTAATGGTGTCTAATAATAAAGTTAAATATGAACATAAATTCTTGAATGAACACATTATTTTATAATCAGTGTACAAATGAAAAAAAAAAACTTACCAATATAATTGTCATCCTTGGACAACTCTTTTACTAATTTAGGGCAGTTATTAGTTTTTAACCGTTCTATATCCACTGGGCACAGCAACAACAGCTCAAGCAGCTCTCTAACTAGAGGCCAGTTTTTGGCAACAATACTTTCTGTTAGCCACATGTGTACCAGTCGCCAACCACCTGAACCCATGAATAGTCCCAGTAGCTCAGTTTCAGTACGCTTCAGTATCTGAATGTAAATACATTTAGACACCAACTTCTTAGAGAACTTAGTCATTAAGCTGAAAAGAAAGAAAATTTTTAAAAATTGCATACAACAACCTTATTCATAAAATACTATCAATACTAATAATAAATCTGTAAGTGTAGGTATTGTATGTATGTATGTTCCTCTATAACTCTTTAAACGAATTGATTTTCATGAAACTTGGTAGATAAACATTTAGACATACAGGACACAGGATAAGCTACTTTTTTCTTTTTCAACGCGGACGAAGTCGCGGGCGCCAGCTAGTTTAAATATAAATTATAATTTAGAAAAAAAAACTACTAAGAATTAACAGTAGGTACCACCACTTATTATAATAAGTCATTATTATCCAGTAAAATAAATGGTATAAAAGCATCTTTAATGATTATCTGTAATAGGAAATTCCTAAAGCTACATTCATTTTTGTTCTAAATGTTTCCTATAAACTATAAAAAAAGGTTAACATAGTTAGGAAATAAAAAATAAATTTTTTGAAATTAAAGCATACCTTGCTAGCCTTTGCACTTCGTCTCTACTTTTGATTCCACCATTGGTGGCTAGTAATACACTAAGGCAGTTTAATAATTGAATTGGATCGATTCGTGGCTGTAACAAAAACAAAACATTAGAACATTATTGCTTTAAATACAATGTCAGACAATGTGTAAATTAGTTATTTTATTTCTATAATAATCATCACAAGAGCAACAATTTTGTCACACTGCTGGGAACTCTTTACAAGGTGACAGGACGTTTATACATCTAACTCAGATTTTCAGATATACCTACTCTTTTGATATTTATATTTGGCGTAGTAAACATGAAGATAAAGGGACAATAAGTTGCACCTATCTATGTCAGTGGTGTCAGTTCCAAAAGTTGATAACTTTCAAATTACGATAATAATAATTAGCTCAATATTAATTGAGCTGGTAAAACGGCTGTTATATTATCATCTGAATTATTGATAATGGATTATCTGATATAATTGACACAATTTATTCTCTGATACTAGCTGTTGTACGCGACTTTGCCCGCGTAATTATAACCTACATTATGTTACTTGCTGATACAAATGTAGCTTTCTATAGGTGAAAGAACCTTTAAAGTTGGTCCAGTAGTTTTTGAGTTCATTGATTACAAACAAAAATACAAATCTCTTTATGATAGTATAGATATAGATTATCTCTTACGTCTTATGGTACATGAATACATAAAATGTTGGAAGAAATAAATAAACATAAAACCCTTCAGAAAAAAGGAAAACCACACCTAAAATCAAGGCAGGTCAATTTCTTGGGAGGAGTCATTCACAGAGTGGGGACTGAATTAAAAAAAGAAAATACCTTCTGAAAAGTTTCTATGAATTAAAATGGACTTCCATTGTAGGTAGCATAGCAACTTTGACATTTTATTATTGCTTATATGAGTAATTGTAGAAAATTTCTAAAGTTAATAAAAAACAGGGTATGGCAATGTATAGCTCTTTCTGCATTACATTGATATAAAGACAACATTAATAAACACGCTTTAATTTTGTATAAAATGATTGCTCTAAATTTAACTTTATATTGGATTTTTTTTATTATTATTATTGATGGGTTTGCTCTTGGCCAGCATCTAGCTAAGCAGTAAAGACGAGGCCGACAACGGAGCGATCTCACCCAAATGCCTATTCACTCAAACTAAAAAGATTTGGGTAATATGAGCCCAGAAACACACTATACCGGCAGGGTGTTCCAATACTTGGCAATGTGTATTACAAAAGAATTTTGAAAATATTTGGTCTGAAAAAGAGTTGGATGGTAACCAGCCATACATCTGAATGTCCGACTAAGGGGAAGGAAGTTTGAGCTCAATCAGCTCCTGAGCACACACTCCAAAGTACGTCTTATTTTTTACAGACAGATGATTTTGCATCTATGTGCCATCCATGGTCTGCAGCTTAGTTCTTAAAAACATACTACCACCAATGAGCCTCTACACTCTGCGATCTACCAAATTGAGTGCAGCAAGATGGTATTTGCCTAAGCCATTCTCAGCCAACCACATTTTCTCTTATATAATTATTAATATCATTGTATAAGCTTGTGTGTATAGGCTCATTACCACTCATGACCCTTTCACAAAAAACTTTTTTTAACATTTTATTTAATATAGTTTGTTTATGACAAAATATTCATGACATGGCATAACTATACTTAATAATAAAATTTACTATTTTATAATAAATAACCTTTTCTGTACTGACTTTTCTTTGCAGACCATAGTGTGTGGTATTCCCGGTGAGTTGTACAGAACTTATTTGTAAATTTGTACTGTGATAAAGTAATGCAATTAAAGATATTATGTTGCATACAAGATTTATGTTATGAATAATGAAGTATAACTTGAAATAAAAAAAGCTACATCCATACAATGAAAAAAAAAAAAAAAAAAAGAGAGAGAGCTCAAATACCACCATATTAACATTTAAAATATCGATAGTTAGCAAAAGCTCATTCACCATTCAAAAAGAAGATATTAAATTTTCATTGCCTTGTCATATTTTCATGTTATGACATAAAAATGACATCTACTTATGAGTTGATAGGTAATAATATCCCAGTTTTTATTGCTATCTACCCATGTTCTAATTCAGTTTTGAAACTTTCTACATCTACATGATTTTTTTTTCAGGTCAACAACTTCCCCATTGTATTCCTACCTACTTGTATTTTCAAAATTACACAGACCACCTAGGTACTGACAACTAGTCTCTAAAACAAGAGATGAGGCTTATGTCCATTTATTTATAATGAAGACAAGTAGGTATTAAATTTCATGATGTATTATGTAACTACTTTTACGTTGTTTAAATTTGTAATTAAATATAAGCACATCTATAATATTCTTATAAAGAGAGTTTGTACGTAAAAATCTTTCACCAATAGAATAGAATTTCAGGATGGAAGCATTTCACTTAACTCGGGCACCAGCTAGGGCAGCTAGTACACATAGTTCAAAGTCCATTCCACATTGCAATGGACATAAATATGGCTGACGTCATTCTCCGAATGGTTGCGAAATGCGAATACTTCATATTTGACTGTATAAATATAACATGCTTAAGCCTATCCGAATTGCCTTTATTTTTAGCTGACTTTTCAGCTTATTATATGCCTATGTGATGGTATTTCTAAAGCCTCTATTAGCTTGTAATTGCAACACTTATTGAACAAAGGAAATGTTAGCGATTACGTAATAACTATAATTATAGATCTAAAAATACGATTTTCACGTGCTAAAAGAAGTACAAATTTGCATTATTAGCTTAACTTACCATTATTATAGTTTAAAAGGGATATCCGAATACGTAAGTACAGGAAATGAGGACACCAGAATCAAATGCCACCACGCCTTACAAAATGGCGGCGCGGTTAGTAATCATGGTTTCTTTTCTATGCATGACTATCTTCTCACAATGTAAAATACACTTATTCCTTATATAAAAAGTTTATGAATATTTGCAGTTTTGCACTATGTAGCTAAAGGAAGATTGTCTTTCTTTATTCACATTGAATGACTCAGCTAAGCGTGGTCATTGTTTAGAAATTCAGATCTATTATATATCCAACAATAAATAGGTACTTTTTATGTACATATTGCGGTCCAAATATTTATATTAAATTGTTTAATTTAATACACTTAATCTCCTTTGAATTTAAAGTATTCAAAGCCAGCGTAGCGAGGCGTGGACGGCGAGACGGGAGACGAGTGACGAGCCGAACAGCGACGACGTCCGATCGATGAACAGTTGTTTAAAAGAAAATGAAGTTGAAGTTGCTTCTTGCTTCACAATCAACCAACCACAATACCACACCCATACGCAGCTAGTCGGTCAAACAAAGGAGAAAGGAAAAGGAAGCAGTGTTGCCGTTTTATAATAGAGAAATATGCTAACTTTTTCCTTATAAAATGCTAGAATGCTTCCAAATGAATAGAATGTTAATTTTTTAAGGTGCTAAATATAATGTTAATTTGATTGAAGGTTTTTATTAAAGGAGAACACAATCAAAATATTAATAATTAGCTGGCGCCCGCAACTTCGTCCGCGTTGAAAAAGAAAAAAGTAGCCTGTCCTGTGTCCTGTAGGTCTAAATGTCTAAATGAATTTAACGACATCCGATTTCTTAGTTTTAACCAAATGGCTAAATATAAGAAAACTACCATATTCGTTGGGTTATAATTTAATAAACTACAAATCCCAAATTAACAGAAACAGAATATTCTGTTATAAGAATATTGTGTTAGGTGTAGTTAATTTGGAAAAAAAAAATGCTAAAATCATGCAATACGTTAACTTAAAATTTCATATGCTAACTAAGTAGTAAATAAGCCAAATTTAGCATTAAAAATGCCAAAACGGCAACACTGAAAGGAAGTGAAGAATTGATTTCCTGTGCCTCGCCACGCCTTGCTTTGCCACCTCCATAACCCGGCCGGATAAAGTTAAAAATAATGCAAAAGCAAAAGCACAAATCGATGTAAACGTAATTGCTCCATCTAATTTTGAATTTGCAAAAATTGTTCCAGCTTATAAATAATGATATTAGCAAAAAACAAACTGGACCATTGCAATGCACATATCTTGAGAAATAAGTTTTATTTCCTTGTCTAGATTGCTTAAAGAAACTGCTCCAGAGCTATAAAAAATTGCTCCACTATTATCATTTACAAACAAGTAATGATTCATTAATAAAATGAAATAAATCAACCCTACGGACGGATATTACTTCGTGTAAGGTTGGCAGAAGCTAATGGAAATCAATTAATTAACGAATCATTGATTGTTTTTAAGTGATAATGGTGGAGCAATTTTTTCGGTAGAAATCTGGAGTACTGGGACGTGAACAACCGTGCACATTAGCAGCCGCGTCTGCTAGTTTGTTTGTACTTGGAGGTTGCTTTGCCAAAACAAAATGGTGGAGATAAACCACAGAATATCACATTACAACAAAGAGGTTGGAGAACTTAGAATATAAATAAAGATAGAGGAACCATTAGCGGGTATGAACTGTAAGCACGGGTATGAACAGTATCGAAATTGTAATGGCGACGCCTTTAGTCACGAAATATCACGCGCGCTGTTGTTTCTCCTTTTATTTTTATTTCATAGATATATATAATAGTGTCTGTTTTATTCCATTTAAAGCTGCGTTTTCACCTAGTGCTCAGAGCAAAGGGAGAGTTAAATTTATTTGTGTCCGCTTGAGTTTTGAAACATGAGGAAATATTTATTCTATAAACGTTCCGTGGACAATTTTAATTATTGCATGACTAATTTTAGTTCCTTGGACTATCAATCCATAGCCTAAAGCGCTAAATTTGCCTAAATTTGAAAATGTTGTTTTTCAAATAGGCATAAAAAAAATTGACAACAGCCTGTCCAGTTGTATATTTTACATGCATATTCCCCCTAGTATCAGTAGTCCGACTACTCAGTCCGATGATCAGACTGATGATACTTTTTCGTTTCAGTAGTCGTATCTTAGAGTATAAATAAAGATAGAGGAACCATTAGCGGGTATGAACTGGGTATGAACCATAGCGGTTTTAAATTGAAATTTTAAACAAATGACTCGAGAGGAAGAGGTTGGGAACACTCGTGAGTCTAAAGAAGTTTCCAGTGTTTTTGTCGATAGTATAAAGAAGTATTCAAAAGATAATTGATTTAACAAAATTATTTTATCATCGGACTAAAAGGCTCAGTAGTCCTATGATTAACAAACATCTGTTATCACCGAACTAAAAGTTTCAGTAGTCCGACGATTTAAATCATAGGACTACTGAGACTAAACAGTATAGTCAGTCCGATCATCGGACTGAGTAATCAGACTACTGATACTAGGCGGTATATTCAAACTCTAGCTTAAAGAGTACTCCTTGAATATTCCTTGGTTACTATTCATTCTCTAACTTAGAGTATAAATAAAGTATAGAGTGCGCGCATCGCCTGTTGTCCATTATGCCAAGTGTAAGCAGATGTTCTATAGATACTGATAGATAGATGTAGCGGTTGAATAGTGATGTGCCACTTTTGATGTCTGTGCGTAAATGTAAGTAATTAGTTTATGTATTAAGTTGGCTCCCAGTTCGGAGGACTTTGTTTTATAATATTTAGTGATAGATTATGTAGGTACGTAACATAATCATGTGAGTAAGTATTTATAAATCTCATATTTGTAAAACTAAAATAAAGTAAAGTATAGTAAAAACTAAAATTAACAAAGTAACTCAAAGTAAAGAAAAATTTATATGTTAGCGATATTATCTTTAGACGTAAGCAATATTTAACAGTAAGTCAGGTAGGCTAACTGTCATTTAAAGTCACCGTTAACCGGGGATAATGGAGATAATATACCTTTGTTTGTACGGTAAAAGTACCAAATATTAAAAAGAAAATAATAAAAAAAAATCGCCTATCGAAAGATGCATAATTCAATAAAACATAAAATTATTTCTAAAAGTAACTAATCAACACTTTGCTTGTACTTGATGAAAGAGGCCCTGAGTATTACATACGATTCAAAAGTTTTATTTTAAATATTGATCCACAATTGGTTAGTGGATAATACAAACAATAGGTGTGGATAATACAAACAAACAATACAACAAGGAGGTGTGAAGCGGGAGGCGCGGAAACGGGTCTTGCGTGTACCCACCCCGCGCCTCCCGCAACCTCCTTTCTCGCCATGAGTAATTTTGTTAAAATCTGTGTTTTCTAATCAAAATATTACTTACCGATTGTCGCGGCAGGCCGAGCCGCGAAAGCCTCCAATCTTTTATGTCGGTGTATTTATTATCGAGACTAGTAAAATTACAAACGTACTCTGTGGCATTTCTCTCTCTATGATGATAACATTATAATGACAACCACTAAAAAACTAACAAGCCAATATTGTCTGTGGAAGGCTTTCTTTTCGGATTCAACAAACGCGGGAAAAAGGTGAAAAGTGCGTAGTAGTGAAAACTAATACAAGAATAAATAAGGAAAGACTCCAGGACGAAAGTTAAGTACTTAGTTAATCACTTTACATATAATTCTTGATACATAACATGTAATTAACTCTTATTTCTTGAATTTATACATGTCGACCACGCGGTCTAATTGAGACCCTTTGAGGCTTACATACTTCCATTGAACTATACTAATTATGCATCAGAACACACGACTCATTATTCACATAAGGCTACTTACTAAACTAGCAACTAGTTTAATTGTTTATATACGGGATTATTTGGGATAAGGCATGATTTCATTAATAACCTTACACTTGGTCGCATGGTATAGAGGATGATCTCACTACACTCATTACTACTAAATCAGCGTTGTATAAACGACTACATGACATACACAATTTATATTACCCTAAGTTAGGTAGCAGGAGCAGAATCGAGGGAGCAAGGGGAAACGCATATGTGACTGAGTCTCCAATGTTCCTGCGAGTACACCATGCGCAGCATACTTAAGTCCTTTCAGAGGACACTTACTTAAGTCCCTTCAGGGTGACACTTATTATTAAGCACGAGTTGGGAGGTACCGGAATACATGTCGGATCATGTTGTGGCCGGTACCTATGGACCCCTCGTTGCGCCAAGGTATGTTCGGGAATAGGCGTCGTATCGTGACCCACTGTAAAACCTCATTTATTATTAAGCACGAGTTGGGAGGTACCGGAATACATGTCGGATCATGTTGTGGCCGGTACCTATGGACCCCTCGTTGCGCCAAGGTATGTTCGGGAATAGGCGTTGAATCGTGACCCACTGTAAAACCTCATTTATTATTAAGCACGAGTTGGGAGGTACCGGAATACATGTCGGATCATGTTGTGGCCGGTACCTATGGACCCCTCGTTGCGCCAAGGTACGTTCGGGAATAGGCGTTGAATCGTGACCCACTGTAAAACCTTATTAACATCAACTGCGGTTCTCTTCAACGGCGGCATCAGGCTTCAGCAACGGCATCGGGTTCATCTGCATAGGTTCTATTCATCAGCGAGGACACCGGTTGACGACGGGCTTCCAGAGGCAGCACTACACCTTTATCTCATCCTTTCTCTCTCCTCACTAAACACCAGCCCAACATACACTGATACACAACGCCATCATACTACAATCTACATTCAACACAACACCATATGCGAGTATAAAGAAATATAGATTAATTCAGTAACCTTCATGTGTGTTAACTATGTACTTAAGAGGGAAGAGTTGTACCCACTTCCCAGACCGCCATGGCACCGGCAAGGTGTCATGGCTGTGAACTATTTTTATAGGTGTGACAACAAAGGAAGAGAAAGTGACCAACACACCATGTACACTAAAGCGAAGCAGATACACAAACTCAGAGTCGGTATGTGCTGAAGGCAGGTGAACACAGGCACACAAGGAACTTAATCGGGTATGTAATCTCTACATACCTACATTCGGAAAATGACCAGAAGTCTGCTGAGTTACACTATTGCTTAATTGACAATGCTTATTGTCATCATTACTTGAATCATTAATTTAACTTAATCTTTGTACATTATACAACTTTAACTTTAATTAACTTAACCCCATAAAGACTTCACGGTAACATACGTTTTCCGATATGGTGGAGGTGCTGGGATTATAAAAAACCTGGTATCCTTCAGCACACTCTGAACAAACACAACTTAATAATTACTTGCATAATAAATAAGATTTTAAAATTCACAAAATAACATAAAAATGTAAAACATCAAAGCTAATTAAAACTCAAAAAACAAACACATTTGATTTGAAACAATTTAATATACATTTATTCACATACACAATGATATGTTTCATATTCAACATTATATAAACAGCAAGTCAGACTTTAACAATCCAATCACAGTATAACTTTGAAGGGGAAACCTAGGTTTACAGCAAGAGTGGACAGAGAGGTCACTTTGCTTGTTGTACTTATGTGCGCAATATCTACTTGTCCACACACGTCACACACTGTAATTCGCCTGATAATTAATCGGGAAGTTGTTGACTTGGCATATTAAATGTTGTACCGGGGAGGCCGAAGGCCCGGATGGTTTGTTTACAACTTGTATGTTGACTATAGTCAAAAGTAATAACGGTGTAACGTTCCATTGTCAGGTTGAGACAAAGGATTTATTATAAACATGTTGAATTACTAATTATGTAACAACAATTTGTTGAAATTGTATAAATGTTAATCTAAATTATATATAATAATCAATATTTATATTTAAAGGTAAATGACACTTGTCACAGAACAAATGTGACACAGAACAAATTATATGTGCACTATTACTGTCAATATTACTAGATTCAAATAAGTTTATGGAACAGACTAGTTTATCTGTTGCCACAATCCGTGATTATCGCCATCACAGTACAAGTATCAAACAGTATGGAAACTGAAAAAAGTTTCTTCAACAAAAAAAAAAAAAATTTTTTTTTCTTTTCTTTATTCTTCTTTCAACTCTTTCCTCTTACTAAACTAACAAATAAAGGAATACGGTTAAAATTAAAAACTAAATAAAATAATTATAAGCAAAATCGTGAGACCACAGATGCAATATATTCAATTTAACATTTACAAGGCGAGAATTATACCTACTCGTTAAAATGGAGGAAGGACTTCTCACAGTACTGCGCCTATTCTCCAGCAGATTAAATACACTTACAGTTGAATGTAAGGAACTTATAAAAACTTATCGGGAAAACGGCGAAATCACCGGAATAAGATTTAGTCTCTCGAAATTAAAGGAATGCGATAAAAAACTAAGTGACGAATTAAACAACTACTTCAGATTCAGCAATGAACACTCTCCAGATGATATATCAGAAGTATGCTCACTGCGACTCGAAGCAGGAGATACGATATGCGAAATCGAAACCTTACTAGAGGAACACAAAGCGATCGGGACACCTAATAAAGAAACTATACGTGCACGTGGAGAATTACCTAAACTTGAATTACCTACTTTCGGAGGAAACATCCTAGAATGGCATCAATTCTGGGACCAATATTCATCCAACATCCATAATAGGGACATACCTGACGTCGATAAACTCTTATACTTAAAAACTTCCCTTACTGATCGAGCAAGTGACGTTATTGATGGTTTGGAAACAACAAATCAAAACTACACTGTAGCCATAAACCTACTTAAGGAAAAATATGGAAGGAAAACTTACATCATTGATGCTCATTACTCGACGCTGGATAAAATAAAGAAAGCTGGAACAAATATAGATGATTGTCGCGAAACACTCTCCAAATTGGAAAAACATTTCAGAGTACTTGAATCTCTAGGAGAAGATATTAATCACAATCACTTGCGAACAACCATTATTGAAAAATTTCCTGAGGACCTTATATATGAAGTAAAAACAAAATGTACCAACGACAGCGTCAAAGAATTAAGAGAACGCTTGGAATTCATTGTATCGGCGAGAGAAGAAGCCAATAGAATGACCCAAGCTAGAGACACAGATAAACAAAACTATACAACAGAAACCTTCCACGTCAATAACAAAAATCAACGCTACAAATTTGGTCGTGAAAACACAAATTATCATTCCAAAATCCAAACAAACAAGTTTAACTATCATAATAATCCAAAACCAAATGAATCCAAACCGTACCCTGAACTAAAACCAAGGGGGTTCCAGCGACATCACACAACATTAGCAAACAGAACTAACCACTCTATACACCTGGTTAGGAACAAAATAAATCGTCAAGCTGAAGTAGACACCACAAAAGTCAAAAAAGAAACTAGACCGCAAACAAGGAAAAGAGATTATAATACTATACAAGGGAGAAACAACAGAGGAAACATTCCCCCCATGAAGAAAAACAAATTAAGTTGCATATTCTGTCAAGGAGAACATTACAGCGATAGATGTCAAGTCCACAAAACAATGAATGAAAGAAAGACAATCTTAGGGGGAAGATGTTATACTTGCCTTCGTAATGACCATTATTCCATAAATTGCAGAAACAAATTACCCTGCGCATACTGCGGCGAACTGGATCACAACAGAGCTATCTGTCCAACAATGATTGATCAAAGGAGAAGAAATAGGATCATCCCACAAACCAACACATATCACTCATTTGACCAAGGTCAAACTGTACTACAGACTGCTATAGTTGAGGCCAATAAAGAAAATCAATCGAAATCTCTAGCTTGCAGAATCTTGATGGACTCAGGTAGCCAAAGAACATACATCACGAAGAATATCACCAAGAAACTCGAGCTAGAAATAAAAGAAGAAAACAAATTAACGGTGTTTACTTTCGGTTCTAAGAAACCTAAGGAACTAGACACAGCATTAGTGAAAGTTATCTTAAAGACAAAGCAGGGAAAGACCCTATCCATTTACGCCAACGTAGTTGACATGATCTCCCAAAGCGTACCTTACCCAAAGGAATTAGAAAAATGGGAAAACAAATCCATGTTAGCGGATGACGGCTCACTGTCAGACAGAATAGACATACTAATAGGAAATGACTATTACTACACACTCATGTCTAATGACAAGATTAAAATACATGAAAATTTATATCTAGTACATTCCGACTTAGGCTGGATACTAAGTGGAAGAGTAAATTCTAGAACTATGGAGGACTTGGCAGTGATAACGTACTTTCAATCCAATGTTGAAATACAATTATTTCAGCCAGATTTACCACTAAATAATACCCACCTGCAGAATTTATGGAATTTAGAATCCATAGGAATTACCGACTCGCCCAAAAACAGCAGAGAAGATGAAGCAGTAAAGAAATTCAACGAAACAATAGAATTCAAAAACAATAGATACTCAGTAGGATGGCCGTGGATCGAATACCCTCCTATCCTACCAAATAATTTCGGAGTTGCATTCGGACGTTTAGTCAATCTATTAAAACGGCTAGATCATTCAGCCATATTATCCTACAATCAAACATTGCAGGAACAACTAAACAACGGAATAATAGAAGTTGTGGCTAACTCACAGGTACGTCAGACGTCTAACCCGATACACTACTTACCACATCATGGCGTCCAGCAAGTAGGCAAGCCAACGAGAATTGTCTATGACACATCATCAAAGACAAAGGATAACAAAAGCCTAAATCAATGTCTATACTGCGGTCCAATAATGTTAGAAGAATTAACTAGCCTCATTATTAAATTCAGGCAACACCCAATAGGCATCTCCGCCGACGTAGAAAAGGCCTTCCTACAAATAGCCTTAAAGAAACAAGATCGAGATGTTACCAGATTTCTATGGTTAAAAGATATAACGAAACCAGTTACAAAGGAAAACTTACTGTTTTTGAGATTCTGCCGAGTTCCTTTCGGTGTGATCGCTAGCCCATTCTTACTAAATGCAACTTTAAAATACCACTTATCAAATTCAGTCAAACCACATATTAAAAGGCTAACTCAAAGCATATATGTAGATAATCTTGTAACATCTACAAAAACAATAAAGGAAGCGATACAAATCTATACTGATTCAAAAGAAACGTTTAACAACATCTCAATGAATCTTCGTGAATGGAGCTCGAACTCTAAAGACTTAATCAAGCAAATTCCCAACGCGTGCACAGACAGTAACATAAAGTTATTAGGTCTAAACTGGAACCTAGACAATGATACTTTGAAACTGAGAGGCAAAAGATTCAGCGAAAGCAAGACCAAACGGGAAGTTCTAAGAACATTAGCCTCAATCTATGATCCATGCGGATTTGCGGTACCCTACTTGTTATCAACAAAACTGTTCATACAAAACCTATGGAAACAAAAAATAAGATGGGATGAACCATTCCCAGACAAACTACAAGAAGAATGGTCAAAAATTCATGAGGAATTCCACGACATAGAAGAAATCTCCATACCAAGATGTTATTTCAGGAACCCAAAAGGCAAAATCACACTACACTGTTTCACAGATGCTTCCACAAAGGCATACTCAGCAGCAATATACATAACCAATGGACGAGAAACGCAATTCGTCATTGGAAAATCAAGACTTGTACCTGTAAAAGACCAGGACAACTTAAAAATACCACGTTTAGAACTCCTAGGCGTAGTAATTGGTAGTAGACTAATTAAATACGTAATGAAATACTTGGACCTGGAAACAGAGGGGAGCAATATATTATGGACTGATAGCCAGATCGTAATAGACTGGTGTAACTCCAACAGGTTGTTACCACCATTTGTAGACCGAAGGGTCCAAGAAATTAAAAGCAACAAAAACTTGATAATAAGACATGTTCCCACAAACTTAAATCCTGCAGACGTAGCAACAAAACCCACTCGTAGAGAAGAGAAAAGGAAATGGTTATCAGGACCACAGTTCCTTTTACAACCTCCCCAAATTTGGCCACCAACGATCAAAAATATTTCATTTCTGGCCCGGGAGTGTCTTCCAAAGAAGAATAAAATAAATAAAACACAAAAATTACAATACAACATAAATAATCATACAAATAAAACAACGAATGAAAAAACAGAAGAACTAAGAAAATTACAACTAAAACATTTTCCTTTAGAAATTAAAGGACATGACACTGATCTAAAAAGGAACCTAAACCTATTTCTAGACGAAGATGGTCTACTACGCTGCAAGGGAAGACTAGCAAATACGGACTGGTCTTATGATCAAAAATACCCAATAATCATTCCAAAAGATAGCGAATTCACAAATAAAATTATAATTAACATTCATAAAGAAAATCATCACGTAGGTGCGAGTCACACACTCAGTTTAATAAGAAACCTATACTGGATACCTCAAGGCAAGAGTCAAGTCCAGAAGATAATAAAAAACTGTCCAACATGTATTAAACACGGAGGTGGACCTTTCAAACTACCGGCAACGCCAGCGCTACCACCAGAAAGAGTTAACTACTCTGAACCATTTACGTTTACAGGACTAGACTACCTGGGCCCTATTCTAGTCAAATCTGGAAACAATACAGATAAAAGGTGGATAGCACTATTTACCTGCTTAGCGGTAAGAGCCGTACATTTAGAAATTGTTAATAACCTTACAGCGGAACAAAGTCTTCTTGCCCTAAGGAGAATGATATCCACTAGAGGAAAACCACAGCTTATCACATCTGATAACGCTACCAATTTCAAACTCCTATCAGAAATTGTTTCTGATACGTATTGCACAAACAACAATATCAAATGGAGATTTATTCCCCAACGAGCACCTTGGTTCGGCGGCTTTTACGAAAGACTAATCGGAATAGTAAAAAACTGTATGAAGAAGACTCTACAGAAACATCTATTAAACGATAAACAACTAGAAACGGTAGTAAAGGAAATCGAAGCTACAATTAATTCACGCCCACTAACGAGTGTTGACTCAGAAAATACATACATTCTCAAACCTTCCGATTTCTTATCTTTAGGCAAATGCTTGTCGTTAAATCTAAATTCCCATGACTCTCCAGTCACGGAAACAAATATAAAAACCGATCTTATAAAAAGTTGGAAGAGAGGTCTAACAATCTTAAACGAATTTAAAATTATGTTTTCCAATCAATATTTACAAAGCTTAAGGGAAAGATACCAAAATTCCTTAAGGGAACCAAGAATAACGTCAAAGGACACACCGAAATTAGGACAGATAGTACAAATAAAAGGAGATTCCAAAAATCGAGAAGGTTGGAAGGTAGGACGAATCACAACTCTCCTGAAAAGCAACGATGGACTAGTAAGAGTAGTTAAAGTTAAAGTAGGGAACCAAGAGCTCATCAGATCTATAGCTCATTTGTATCCGCTCGAAGTACAAAGCGAGCAGGAAAACGAAGACTCTTCCTACATGTTCACAAAAAATAAAGAAGAAACAAGTTTAAACAATGAACCAAATATTTTCCCCAAACTAAGACGCACGATCAGCGTAACAAAAAATTTCCCAGTGGAACTCCATACCACAGAAAGTATACCAGAAACTTCTGGGATCAACCCAGAAGAAGAAACCTCAACAATTCCCATCAATCCAGAGGACGAAAAGGAGGAGACCGTCCAGGAAGAAATGGATGAGACCATTGAGGTCAATAAGTCACTAGTTGACTACGACACGAAAACAAAGAGAGCTGCGGCCATTAGGGCTCGGGAAAAGATCCGAGAGTGGACGCAGAACCTTTCAATACTTTTCTAACTTTCCGGGCGGGAGTGTCGCGGCAGGCCGAGCCGCGAAAGCCTCCAATCTTTTATGTCGGTGTATTTATTATCGAGACTAGTAAAATTACAAACGTACTCTGTGGCATTTCTCTCTCTATGATGATAACATTATAATGACAACCACTAAAAAACTAACAAGCCAATATTGTCTGTGGAAGGCTTTCTTTTCGGATTCAACAAACGCGGGAAAAAGGTGAAAAGTGCGTAGTAGTGAAAACTAATACAAGAATAAATAAGGAAAGACTCCAGGACGAAAGTTAAGTACTTAGTTAATCACTTTACATATAATTCTTGATACATAACATGTAATTAACTCTTATTTCTTGAATTTATACATGTCGACCACGCGGTCTAATTGAGACCCTTTGAGGCTTACATACTTCCATTGAACTATACTAATTATGCATCAGAACACACGACTCATTATTCACATAAGGCTACTTACTAAACTAGCAACTAGTTTAATTGTTTATATACGGGATTATTTGGGATAAGGCATGATTTCATTAATAACCTTACACTTGGTCGCATGGTATAGAGGATGATCTCACTACACTCATTACTACTAAATCAGCGTTGTATAAACGACTACATGACATACACAATTTATATTACCCTAAGTTAGGTAGCAGGAGCAGAATCGAGGGAGCAAGGGGAAACGCATATGTGACTGAGTCTCCAATGTTCCTGCGAGTACACCATGCGCAGCATACTTAAGTCCTTTCAGAGGACACTTACTTAAGTCCCTTCAGGGTGACACTTATTATTAAGCACGAGTTGGGAGGTACCGGAATACATGTCGGATCATGTTGTGGCCGGTACCTATGGACCCCTCGTTGCGCCAAGGTATGTTCGGGAATAGGCGTCGTATCGTGACCCACTGTAAAACCTCATTTATTATTAAGCACGAGTTGGGAGGTACCGGAATACATGTCGGATCATGTTGTGGCCGGTACCTATGGACCCCTCGTTGCGCCAAGGTATGTTCGGGAATAGGCGTTGAATCGTGACCCACTGTAAAACCTCATTTATTATTAAGCACGAGTTGGGAGGTACCGGAATACATGTCGGATCATGTTGTGGCCGGTACCTATGGACCCCTCGTTGCGCCAAGGTACGTTCGGGAATAGGCGTTGAATCGTGACCCACTGTAAAACCTTATTAACATCAACTGCGGTTCTCTTCAACGGCGGCATCAGGCTTCAGCAACGGCATCGGGTTCATCTGCATAGGTTCTATTCATCAGCGAGGACACCGGTTGACGACGGGCTTCCAGAGGCAGCACTACACCTTTATCTCATCCTTTCTCTCTCCTCACTAAACACCAGCCCAACATACACTGATACACAACGCCATCATACTACAATCTACATTCAACACAACACCATATGCGAGTATAAAGAAATATAGATTAATTCAGTAACCTTCATGTGTGTTAACTATGTACTTAAGAGGGAAGAGTTGTACCCAC
Organism: Synanthedon formicaeformis; assembly: GCA_945859745.1. NCBI lineage: Eukaryota > Metazoa > Arthropoda > Insecta > Lepidoptera > Sesiidae > Synanthedon > Synanthedon formicaeformis. The sequence goes on along the minus strand of OX243955.1, from coordinate 8,369,525 downwards.
TTCCCAGACCGCCATGGCACCGGCAAGGTGTCATGGCTGTGAACTATTTTTATAGGTGTGACAACAAAGGAAGAGAAAGTGACCAACACACCATGTACACTAAAGCGAAGCAGATACACAAACTCAGAGTCGGTATGTGCTGAAGGCAGGTGAACACAGGCACACAAGGAACTTAATCGGGTATGTAATCTCTACATACCTACATTCGGAAAATGACCAGAAGTCTGCTGAGTTACACTATTGCTTAATTGACAATGCTTATTGTCATCATTACTTGAATCATTAATTTAACTTAATCTTTGTACATTATACAACTTTAACTTTAATTAACTTAACCCCATAAAGACTTCACGGTAACATACGTTTTCCGATACCGATGAAAAGAAATATGATTGTTCTTTTTAGTTTGCTTCCGTGAATCGTTCTTACAGCTTGGTACTGCACATTTCACCATTATAAGGTTAATTTTAAATAAACATCGGTGGGAGAAACAACAGCGCGCGGTGATATTTCGTGACTAAAGGCGTCGCCATTACAATTTCGATACTGTTCATACCCGTGCTTACAGTTCATACCCGCTAATGGTTCCTCTATCTTTATTTATACTTTAAGATACGACTACTGAGACGAAAAAGTATCATCAGTCCGATCATCGGACTGAGTAGTCGGACTACTGATACTAGGGGGAATATGCATCTAAAATATACAACTGGACAGGCTGTTGTCAAATTATTTTATGCCTATTTGAAAAACAACATTTTGGCGCTTTAGCGCTTTGGCGTAAAGATAATATAAAAATAAAATGTGCACGTAATTAAAGAGAATCTTTTACTATTTAGTTTGTGGTAGTAACAAATAAAAGTATATCCTATATTGTCCTATGTAGAACACAGAACACTATATATACAGGTGATCGAAATCAATGTCAATGTCATCGCTACTATGTCAAATGCCGGGCCGTTTGACTTCAACTTCATTCATTGACTTGACTCCACTCTTGTGTTCAATTAATGTTTATTTATTTATTTATTATTAATTGATGAACAATTGAACATTCAAACATTAAATTCAATTGCAATATAATTTATTTACAAGTTAATTAAATTACAAAACAATTTTATTAAAAATGATGATTTCATCACCAAGAATATTCAAAAGAATATTATGTCAAAGTGTACATATTTCTAATGTAAGGAATTATATAAACCCAAAGCATCCCCTTAAAAAAACATGGGATGTACTATTTAAGAATTCAAATTTAATTGGCAAAAAAACTGTTTTCTATCCCGAACACGCTGATGTTGTAATTATCGGGGGAGGTTTGATGGGTTCGGCAGTGGCATATTGGCTTAAAACTAAAACCGGTAAAGGTTTATCTGTAGTTGTCATCGAAAAAGACCTTTCTGTGAGTACAAAACATTTTTATTAATTAAAATTAGTTATAAAATCGTATGCTAAAATAATAAAACAATGTGTTTCAGTTTAAGCAAAATTATAACTCTATATCTCTCGGAAATATAAGCCAGCACTATACACTCCCTGAAAATGTATGTCTATCGCAATACGGCATTGAGTTTTTAAGAAATTCTAAAGAATTATTGAATGAAAACGTAGATGTTAGATACCATCCTAGTGGCTGTTTAGTATTGGCGGGTGAGGAACACGCTGAAAAATTAGAAAAAAATGTAGATGTACTAAGGGAAAATGGTGTTAAAAGTGAACTCGTAAGTCCAAATCACATTAGTGAAAAATTTCCATGGATTAATACAAGGGATATTGCTTTAGGTAAGTCAAATAATCCTCCATTTTACATGTATTCTATTTTAGAAATAAGCTACACATGGCCACATTCGCACGGGAGCTTTTTAAAGCGTTCGGAGCTCGGAGTTTAAAATGGAGCATAGATGGAGCCGACGTAAAAAAGCACCTGCGTTTTAACACACAGCCTAGAAGTCATATGGTCTATTTGAAACGTCAGAAATAACACGTGTTAAAGCATCAAAAAAGGTGTCGTGCGTGCATAATGTTAGTTTCTACCCTTGTCCTCATGGGAACTTTAACCAATTATCTTTTCTTGTCCAATGAAATCAGGTTACCAAAATATTATTGTAAAACTATTAATAGGTGGTTAAATAGATAAGAATATCTAGTATGATCCATATATATACTCCATACTATACTATACCTAATATTATAAATGTAAAAGTAACTCTGTCTGTCTGTTACCTTTTCACGCCTTAACTACTCAACCAATCATCATGAAATTTTGCATACACTAGGGGTGGCGAACCTTTATGGATTAACGTGCCATTAAAAAAAAATGTTCAATGAGGTCATAAACGTGCCGTGCCATCAAATAATTTTGACTTCATGATATTTCAAAGAATAGAGTTTGTTATTTTTAATTAAAAATTTTAAACTGTTTAGATCCATGACGTGCCCAAAGTATTGTGTTGCATGCCATCGGTGGCACGCGTGCCACTGGTTCACCTTCCCAGGCATACACATTGTCAGTGATACAAGAAAGGACATTGAGTACCTTTCACCCAGAGAAAAATTACTGTTTCCAAGGGATCTTTTAAAATAAAATAAAAAAACTATACCCTGGCCAAAGTGTTTGAGCAAAAGGAGGTCAAGCGTTTATGCTTATTTATTTTTTATGTCATCAAAAATCAAAGTCATGGGTAGCTAGTAAAAACATTAAACTTGTCCATATTTGTATATCAAAAGTCATCCAATCTCTTATCCTTAATCCTACTATGGTTGGCAAGTGCAATTATAGCCTTGCTTGTTATAGGCGGTTTAGTACCATTTTGACACAATCCTAAAATGTCACAGTTTCATTGCGACACATGGGTAAATGTACAGTTAACGCAACCTATTACAATACCAGAAGCATATTTGAGCATAATTATGTGAAGATATGCAGAAAAATGTATCTTTTGATATGTTCAATAAATAACTATTTCACGTCTTTTTGGATAAAAAAAATAACAAGTAATGTCTTCAGATGTCATGATGAAGATAGACCAACGCGGTAGAAGGCTAGCACCACCGATTAAACACAAAATTCAGTCAAAAGCCTGTTTTGTATACTAGTAAAGATAAAGATAAATCTTAATACAGAAAAAATAACATGCTACATTATATTACTTAAATTAAAAAAAATCTCATTTATCGCTCTTCCTCGCCTGTCACAAGATATAGGCCTCTAAGTCCTTCCACCGTTTCCTGTCCTGTGCCTTTCTCATCCATGTTGCTCCTGCTTCCTTATATCATCCTCCTATCTACGATACTGTCTTCTCTTTTTCGATTCTCCTCTTTAGGTTACCAATGTGTAATCTTGTGTGACCATTTATGTGGATCTCTAGTCATATGACCCGTCCATCTCTATTTGAGTTTCTTTATAGTTTTAATAATGAGTATTACATTTGTTTTTTCCCTTATGTCTTCCAATTTTACCCTGTCTTTAATTTTTATTCCCAGGATGCTTCTTTGCATTGAATTTTGACATACTTCCAATTTTTTTAAATTCTTATTGGTAAGGGCCCATGTTTGGCTTCCATAGGCTAAGCATGGAGTGATGCATGTCTTGAGAATTTTGCCTTTTTCTTATGCCGGTATCCCTTGGTTTTTAAAAATTTCCTTCATTAACCAAAACCGTTTCCAAGAGTTGCAAATTCTTTTACTCTTCTCTTTTTCCATTTGGTCTGTGGGTGAAATTGTCTGAGCCAAATATTCGTATTTGTTAACATATTCTACAATGGTGTCTTTTAATTAAATTTCTTTTTTAGTCCATTTGTCATTACTTTCGTCTTTGTTGTATTCATTGTCAGTCCTGTTTTTATGCTTTCTTCATCTAACTGGTATAGCATTTCTTGCAGCTCTGTAAGATTTTCACTCAGTAGTTCTATGTCATCTGCGAATCTTAAATGGTGTAGGTGTTCTCCATTTATAATCAAACCTTACTCTTCCCAGTCCAGATTTCGGAATATTTGCTCTAGAACCGCCGTGAATAACTTGGGAGACAAGAGGTCACTTGCCTCACTCCTTTTTGTATTTCGAATTCCACTCCAGTGGACTAGTTTTATTTTGGCTTTGCTGTTCTTATAGATTTGTTTTATTATATTTATTTATATACTTGTCTTCTATGCCTTGTTTCTGTAGTGCCACTCAAATGTTGTGATGTTTTAACGAGTCAAATGCTTTATTATAATCAATAAATGGTATATAATGTGATAAATCTTTCTAAATTCGCTGTATTTTTCGATTAGCTGTTTTAAAGTATGTATGTGATATATTGTGGAATAGTTGCTTCTAAATCCTGCTTGCTCCATCGGTTGGTTTTCATCTAATATTTTGGTCTTTCTTCCCAGTATTATTTTAGAAAATATTTTATACAAGTTTGGCATAAGGCTTACAGGTCTATAGTTATTTATTTGTTCTTTGTCTCCTTTTTTATGTAATAAAATAATTGTACTTATGTTCCATTGTTTTGGTATCTCTTCAGTTGTTAGTATACCATTGAATAATTCTACGAGAGGAGCTGTTATGACCTCTAATGATGCTTTCAGTATTTCGTTAGTGATTTTATCCTCCCCTGTAGCTTTTTCATTCTTTTGTGATTCTATAGCCTTCATTACTTCTGTTTTAGTATGCTAGGAACATTTTCAACATCTGAGTGTTTATTTGCTGAGTTGTTGTTTCCTCTCTATATAATTGGCGTTAAAATTCGGTTGCAGTATTTATTAGATCCTTTCTTTTAGTTATTGCCTCGTTATTTTTGTTTTGAAGTTTGGGAACCCAATTAAAAGAATTTCGTAGCTCTTTTAGCGCTTTTTTCACTCCACCCGTTTTTTCAATATGGAATTTTATTGTGTTCATCCGTATTTTATTCCTGTATTTTCTTATACTTGCACTAATTCTCTTATTAACACCTGCAAAATTTTATCTAGTTATTATTTTGTCTATCTTCCAGTAGTTCTTTTCTTTCTTTAATTAGTTGTCTAGCTTCTTCTCCAATTTTATCTTTGTTGTGTTTCTGTGCTTGTAATTTTTTTCCAAGTAGAGAGTAAAGTCCAAGTAGTAGAGTTGGCCTTATTTTCCTTTGATTTTTACTATCGAGAGTTGCACGCAGCAATGATTAGTGTTGAAATTCAACTGGTTAATCACTTCTACAATTTGAAACGTTTTTTGGTTCTTGGTTAGAATAAAATCTTTTTCGTTCTTTACTTTTCCGCACGGTGATATCCATATCCATCTTCTGCTTGAGCTCTTTCTATAATAACTATTCATTATTTTCTAGTTGTTTTGAAGCGTACAATTAATTAGCCTTACACCAGTGTCATTTCTTTTTCCTGTCGTATGTGGGCCTAAACTATTTTCTTCGCCGCTATTCCTAGGCCCCATCTGACTGTTGAAATCGCCCATAATTATTAGATTTTTATTAGCTTTATTCATTATTTCTTTTATATCGTGGTAGAATTTACCTTTTATTTCTGGCTTTGTTTGATCAGTGAGATCATATACCTGACCACGGATCTTTGTATGAGGGGAATTTTATGTTCAGCATTGCAGCCCGTTCTGATAGGCCAATAAATTCTATTATGTACTAGACCAGTAGTAAAATATAATTTTGAGGGTGAGGGTCATGTGTGGTGGTGATTAATTACAATGGCCTATAATTTAATTTATGTTCTTACATTAACAATCTGAAGTGATAATAATAACTAATAATTATGGTAAGAACTGCCCATTCGATTTTTCTCTCAAGGCCTATTTACAATAATGGACACTTGGTCAATGATAGTTTTCTTCTGTTTTAGGTTGCATGAGTTATGAAGGTGAAGGTTATTTTGACGCCCGCAATCTTTTCAAAGGATTAATTCAAAAATCATTGGAGCTTGGCACAATATATGTCAATAGTGAAGTTATTGGCTTTGAATTTACAAGACAACATGATTTATTAATGGAAGGTGTTAAACCCGGAGCATACGAAAAATTAAATACAGTAGTCTATAGGACCTCTGATAATGAAGAGTATGCCTTAAAGTTTGCCTATTGTATACTCGCAGCTGGTACCAAGTCAGCTGATATAGCTAAGTTAGCGAGAGTGGGTACCGGAGAAGGGTTATTGTCCATACCATTGCCAGTTGAGCAAAGGTTTGTGCATCCCTATAAAATTTACCACTCTTAAGATAATTTCAAATAAATTTATAGGTACACCAACATAGATACTGTATAATAAACACTTACACTGTCAAAACTAATATTTTATATGCTAATGTATAAACATGACCTGGGTTATATTATGACAACTGTAAGACCAAATGACAGATATAATTACATTACTAACGACAATAGATTGCTTATAACAACATTGGATATTTGTTGAAGCAATAAACAGCTATATATCACGACCATCCTCATTATTTTTCAATTAAACAAAACACCATTTTTATGTTCAGACAGGCTGACAGTTCACTTGATGGTAGGTGACTACCGTCGCCTATAACACTAGCAATGCCATTGGTGTTGCAAGTGTGCTGTCACCCATAGAAGGATTAAGGAAGGGATGGGGTAATGGGCTCTGGTATGCCTTATTCACTCACCGAAATTGTGGTCCTCTGTAAGGTGGTTATTGTCCCCAAACGGTCTGCCCAAATGGATATAGGAAAGATTTGTCCTATTAGCTGGCGAATTTTCTCCCACCCCACTTGCATGTCACGCCATTTTACTTTGAACATTTTAAGCAAGTTTAATTTAGTTTTAGTCTTAAATCAATTCTGACACCTGTGGATGCTAAATGTAAATAAATACTATAGCTAAATGTAATACATGTAGCTAAATGTTGATACTAATTTAAAATTATTTTTTCAGGGATTCCAAAGTATTTACCGTTTCGTCTGATGAAAAACTTCATCTAAATCTAAACACCCCCGTGACATTGGATACTAGTGGATTATGGTTCAGAAAAAATGGTTTCGAAAATAGTCTTATATGTGGACTTATGCCCATATTACTGTCAGATACAAACATACAGGGAGCAGATAAAGGGGATATTGAAGAAAATTTTTACAATAATTTAATAAAACCGTTGTTAGTGAACAGAGTTCCGCAATTAGAAAAAGCTGAAGTAAGCATATTAACTTACAAATAGTTTTATTTCATTATCTTAAACCTAGGTACAAGTTAACATTGTAGGGGCACTCCTATTAAGTATAAAAATACTTGATCAGGAGACCCCACTAAAAGTAATTTTAGAATAAAGTAATTTTTAAGTGTGATTTTTTCTCTTACAGATAAAAAGTGTGTCTACAGAGAAATACGATTACAATACATATGATGATTCAGGCATCATAGGACCCCATCCATATTACAATAATTTGATATTTGCAACAGGACTTGGGATGAATGGTAAGAGAATAAAGTTAGATAGACTTTTACTGGAATCATTGAAGGTCGAGTTTTTATATTCACAGGGTAGCAACAATTTTCTTTGCATAGTATAATTTGAAGTCGTTATCCACGTCTCTCTGTATAATATTATAAGGAAGATTTGTAATTTGTTTGCATTGAATAAACCTAAAAAAGCAAGTGGACCGATTTTAAAAATTCTTTCACCTATAGATGGCTACATTATCAGTAACATAGGTTATATTTTATAAAATACACGGACGAAGTCACATGTGCAACAGCTAGTAGAAATTGGACCGGAGTCCCTTATAAAGATTTCCCATTATAAGTATAAGATTTTATTTTTTTAACTATAAATTAACGAGAAAAATAAATTTTAGGTGCCCTCCACGCTCTTGGTGCCGGCAGAGCTATTGCAGAAATGATTATTGATAGAAATTTTGAAACTATTGATATGACAAGATTTGGATTTGACAGATTTCTTATGGGCGAGGCTCTAGTGGAATCAAATGTTTACTAATAACAATATTAGTAATAATTAAATTGTTAGTAATTAAAGAATTTGTTATTTATACTCTGTTTTACTTTGTTAGTGAATTCCTTTCTTCTATACTTCAGTTTGAACATGCTAATCTTTTTAAAGTAATAGTTTGATTAAAAAATATTTGGCCTTCGATAGCCCAATTCTCAAGAAACATTTTGAATGAATTTGTAATAGATTTGACTATTTTAATTATTAGGTTACTAATAAAACAATTTATAATATTTTCAAAATAAATTTTATATTTAATTTTATGACAAATAATATTAACATTATTATTTGAGAGAAACATGTTTAAATAAATAACTCATCTAAGTACACAATAAGATTAATGTTGACATTCTCGTCAACTACTTAAACTGCGCTGGAGGGGCAGCAAATAAATTAGATCCCCCTTGTTTAGATGCAACTCGAGATGGCGCAAATCCTAATAGTTTTTGAATATTTTGCCTGAAAAAAAAATTTCAATATTATCCTCTTTCTTTGTACACTTTCCACATTATAACTAAGCACATTACACATTATAACTGGCAATATACTGTTTGTGAGGATTACTGTTTATACGTTAAGCTCACTTAACTAACTTAAACTTAACTTAACTGTTACTATAAACAGTAACAGTAATTATATGTTACGTTAAGATAAAATTTGGTATACAAATAGGTCATAGCCTGGATTATAGGACACTAAAAATAGGGATTGTCTAAAAATATAAAAATTTGGGTGCCACTCTCTTCACAGTGATAAAAATGTCGAGCATTTATAATACTCAATACATTTTCTCACTATAGGCTTTTAGAATTATTATTGTGTCATTTTCAGGCTCAATTTTAAATTAAGTAAGAGATAAATATATACACATACCTTATGCTCATTGTACAAAGTATGTACAAGAAAATAAAAGAGCAATCAGAATAATCATCTCCAGGTAAGTTTCTGTGGCTTAAACCTTGTATCCATGAAATTGGGTAAAATGGTAGCTTTGCAACAACCCTACCATCGAATCTGAAATTAATATAATTGTAATATGAACATTTATGTAGTTTTTCAAACAGACAGTGCCGGTGTGGCGAGTCTTTCTTCCTTAAAGTTATTTTAATAGTGAAATCTAGCATTGACTTGTAAGCTTTTTTGTTTAAAAAATACCGAGTTGAAATTTTCTTTTTTACATAAGTTGCAGAAATATCTAATGAAATTGTTAAATTGTGCATGTACCAAATCGTAAACTTTTCAAGTTGACTTAAGTAAATTGAATACCACTTACATGCTATTAAACATACTAAGTAAAGCTGTGAAGGCAAATCCAATTGCAAACATTGATTTCATTTTAACGAGGGAGAGGTCTCTATTATTATTCTTGAGTTTTTCCTCTTCACGTTCAATCTTTCTTTTATGTTGTTTGTCCAAAGAGTCTCCGTGAGCTTCTTTTCGCTTTTCCACTGTAAAAGAAATGAATTCATCAAAATAGTATATCTCTAAAGTTTTATGTTTGTGAAAAGGCTTTAATTTCAATCAGAAATAAATAAAAATGTTTATAGAAATCTAAAAACAACAACACAATATTAAAAAAAAAAGGCAAGCACACTTTGGCACACTTAGGTTAGCATTGCATTGATCCAAAGTTATAATAGAGTTAAATTCACTTACACTTTTTGCTTTGACGTTCAACTTCTACTTTCAACTTTTGATATTTTTCCGTTCGGTAAACTAGGATCCACGTAAGACCTGAAAGAAAAATTTATGGGTACTTATTTTTTATGTAAATGATGCTACACGGACGGACAGCTGGTAGACTCAATGTTAAGTACACCAATGCTATACAGGTTGCAAATCTTGATGGTAGAACAATAATGATAAGGAGAGCATAGGGGAACGGGTTCTGGCATCCCTTACTCATTGAAACACTAAACTGAAAGCACTGTGATTTTAAGGTCTTCTGCATATGGTGGCAACTGTCTCTTAATGCAGTTTAATATTGACATGCAGAGGAAGCAATGAACTTAACAGTTAATATCAAGTGGAACAGAGATAAATATTAGCAAATAGACGTATGTCAGATTCTTGTGCAGTAATAAGTATGTGATTAAATAGTACCATTCCTGATATCCTCTCATCCATGATGCGGGGACTGCTATCGTAAACAATCCCGGTAAAATGTAATTATTAAAGCAACAAGTGTGATACAAATATGGATTTATGTGCAAAAATTTCATTGTTATATTAATAAATATATACCTTCTCCTAGGAACGCAGTACATATCGATATAAAAACGATTAATAATGAATCGCTCCACATTTTTTTATTTACAAAAACAAAACCAGGTCAATATTGTAAATTGTATGTAACTTAATTAATGATAATATTCAATGCAGCGTGGGATTTGTAATGTATTATTTGTATTCAAAGAATTTAATCTATCGAGACAAAATTCTATTCTAGACCCGTTCAAATTCTATAATTCGATTTCGTTCGATGCGATGATGGAGATGGAGTAATTTGATTTGACAGTAAGAGGTCCTAATGTCAAATTTTAAAATAATGTTACCAGCGTTTTCTCCGTAGTGCTGTACTAATATCGGTTTTACTTAAAACAGTTATGATATTTTACGGTAAAAATATTTTTGATCATGTTTTAACATTGTTGTTTTAAGGTTTGAATTTCGTTTAAAGCAGGATTACTAATGACCAAGTCGATTTGGTACGAATAAAAAGCAATTTACAATTTATATGTAAAGTCAAATAAATAAAAAATATGTACCTATAATGCATTCCATACCTATTATTTTGTGATAATTTTATGTCACCTATAAGTCATCAAATAATCATATAATAATTGAAAAGAAATTTATTGCGACTTAGAACGGACTTTGCAAAAAATATAAAATAAATAATTAAATAATAATATTAATTCTAAACTAATATGTTCTATAAAGCATTAATTACGGTTTTATAAACCGTAAGTTTTTTAATAAGTTCGATTAGGTGACATCACTATTTTTGTATGGTCAAACACCTGCAACTTACCTGCAACCCAGAAAATTTCAAATTACTCTGGGTATGAAATGCACTACTTTGGTTAGTTACAGAATACTACTATATACTCACCACAGAACCAGGTCAAATGAATATGAAAAATATAAAAATTAATTCAAAATTTATTTATGAAAATAAATAAAAAAATTGTATAATGCAAGATGTACCTGTTATTTTGTGGTAATTTTATGTTAACTATGAAGTACAAGTATCGAAAAGAATCGCAATTTATGGAAAAACAGCCTTATCTATAAAATTTAATAGATGGATATAAATTAATTATATTAATTCTAAACTAATTAATGTTCACACATTAATTACGGTATTATAAAACCGAAAGTAAAAAAAAATGCAACACAGGAAATGTCAAATGTCAAATTATTCCGAAGCTTCCGAACAGCACACACCAACGACTACGAGTAATAGTGTTCTGTGGCACACACCCACCAATCAACACTATTTTTAAGGAGGGTAGAGATAAGGAGCGCAATCTTACATGGGTGTTAAACTGAAAAAGTGGCAACTAAAAGCGATATATTGAGATGGCGCTAGTGTGTACAGAGAGAGATGGAGAGTATGGAATGAATGTAGCAGTAGTTGACGGAGTGAAGTGCGCCGAGTTGAATTTTGCTTGAATTGTTTTCTGTCACTAGCCTCGCTAGCGCCATCAATTTATCGTTTTTCGACGGATACTTTTAATACTCAGAGATTGCCCTTCTTATCTCTATCCTCCTTGACTATTTTATTTTGATTTCGAAGCACATGCGCATTTATATTACTCTACTATATACTCTTTGCATTTGTACATGCGTTGGTTGCGATGCGAAGTTGCGACGATGATATGTAGTATTCGCATGAAATTTACTTTAAATTTTCCACTGGTTGGTGCGATTTTGGGCGAGGAAAGCTATGTGAAAGAGTAAATACAAATTGTCACATGTAAGTACCTAACAGTTTTGTAGCAATCCACGGAGTTTAATAAATAGCATTGAAAATGATTATATTACACTTGTCTAACAACATAAAAATTTAAAACTGTAACATTTTGAAGGGCTATCAATATTTTCTAGTTTTTAAGTTTCTTTTAAATTATAACAAAGCACTCTATTTGAAAGTTTTTTTTACAAAATGCATAAAGACACATTTTTTTTGTACTAAGGGGTAAACAAAGGCTAAACCCTAAAAATTTGCATTGTTTAATAAAGATGTTACAAGAAAGTGTCAACACAATTGGTTTGAAAAAAATATATGTTATACTTAAACATGTAAAGAACAAATTGTATTGTTTAAAATTTCCACCGAAGTAATAGAAACCCCACAATAAAAGTTAGAACATAAGAAGAATTTTACTTATATTGAAAATTGTTTTGAAAACGGCTTATTGCGCCTTATTTTGAAAACGCAAATGATTCCTCCACCGATTAATAAGTCAATGGCAGGTAAAAAAAATTTTTTTTTTTAAATATTGTTTTAATGGTAAATACAAAAAACAACAATTGTCAGGCCTGTTGAATTGTCTCCACTGCCTGGGAGCTCAAAATGTATGGAGCTTCAGTGTCTCAGTGACTGCGTTAAGGTGTGGACTATGTTTGTGCTTTTCATGCGGAATTAGTTTGAAATACGTATATAGACATTTTAAAGGTCAAATCGTTTGAAGGTCAATTTATTAATGCCATTGGCCTATGTGAATCCCTTAAGTAATATAATGCCCATGGTCTGCTATCATTGTAATCCCAAATATAAAAAAAGAAATAAAGAAGGTTATTATGACATAACTGTGAATTAATTTAATTGCGATTCATATCATCAAACAGTAATTGTGAATAAGGTAATATCTGCCAATGTTTTCCAAAATTGACTCAATTGATCGATCAAGCTCTCAATTAATTGTTTGAACACTCCTGGTCTAATGTTTGAGGTTTAGCATTAACACAATGAAAGATGAACAGAAATGATCATAATAATCACTACATATTATAAAACAAAGTCCTTCACCACGTCTGTCTGTCTGTCTGGCGATAAACTCAAAAACTACTGCACTGATTTTCATGCTGTTTTCACCAATGGATAGAGTGGTTCTCGAGGATGGTTTTAGTATATAATTAACAGTTACACGGGCGAAGTTGCGGGCAGCAAGTTAGTATTCTATTAATTTATATTGTCTTTTAGATTATTTTTTCAACATGGATTCTAAATATACATCAATGGGAAACCAGAAGGGTTTAACTGTTAACAACTGTAAAAGAAAGAATGGTGTGAATAATATGCAAATCAAAAGATTAAAACTATGCAAGATTAACAATGGTGTAGAAAAAAATGGACATGTGTCCAAAAAACAGGAAAACACAGACAAACCAACTGTAGTGGAAACTAATGGTGAAGATTTACAAACTATGAGGAAAAGGTTGCCAGTGTATACAGTGAGAAACAGGTATGACTTGACAATCATGCTGTTCGATCTATAGTTCTATACTAATATTATAAAGAGAGAAGATTTGTATGTTTGTAATGAATAAACTCAAAAACTACTGGACCGATTTTAAAAATTCTTTCACCTATAGAAAGCCACTTAGTTGTGGAATATCCAGCTAGTTGTGGAATAAGCAGTCTTGAAGCACAGCTAGTTAGTAAACAAACATCAATCCTTTTTAATAGTGTAATAATATAAACAGAATAATTATATTTTTTTAAGCATAAAATTACCATAACTTCCATACTTCATTCTTTTATGCTGCCTGCAGTGAATACCTAATGATAACATAGTGATATAACTTATAATCTCTTTTTCATAGATTGATTAAAGTAGTTGTTTAGGGACTGCTTTGATTATGTATGGGTGTAAAAAGGAAATCCTATTCAAAAATTATAAAATCTTAATGTTTTCTTTAAAGTTGCACAAAATAGTAACATTTAATGTTGTTAAAACCAGCAAAGAATCACACAGTCAATGTCAGTTAAGAGAGGAATTATAAGGATTATAAATTGACTTGCAACAATTACCTGAGGTGTGGGGTAGAAAGAAACTCTTGTGCTTATGATTGGATACTAATTGACACTACAATTTATTTTAAAAATGAAAATTTTTAGGCTCTTAGAAGAAATCAAGAAAAATGATACAATGATACTTATAGGTGAGACTGGCTGTGGTAAAACTACTCAGATACCTCAGTTGATTCACGAACAACGTCTCGAGGGTGTTGGTAGTATAGCCATCACTCAACCTAGAAGAGTTGCAGCCATCACAATAGCAATGAGAGTTGCCACCGAGATGAGTACTAAAGTGGGAGATATTGTTGGGTATGGTTATCACAAAATTTCCTATATGATTTTGTATCAAGTCTATATAATATTACATAGATTATGATTATATCCTACTTCTGGGTGATCCAGTCGTACACAGTGCATCACTCAAGCCCACTGAAGATTTTCACTGCTTACTGGTTTTGCCAGAAACTAGTGATTAGTATATCGGGGCAAAATGCAATAAAACGTTATTGGTATCTAAATAACGCTCGCTCCAGATATTATAAATGCGAAAGTTTGTGAAGACGGATTTATGGATGGATGTTTTTTACTTTTTTTTACGCAAAAACGGCTGAACGGATTTTGATGAAATTATGCACACAGATTAGTTAAATACCTGGATTAACATATAGGATACTTTTATCCTGAAAAATTTTAAGTTTCCGAGTCTTGAAATATAAAAAATTGGGCGCCACTGTCGTCACAGAGATAAAGATGTCAGATATTTACTCAGGTGTTATATTTATCATTTTACAATGTGGATGAAGTCGGGGCACCAGCTAGTGAGTATTAAAGATTAAATTAAAGATTAAAAAAGTGTTTAACATCTAATTAAAAAGGACTAAGACGATGGTGCGGGTAAAAGCTAGTATAATTTATAGATAATCCTAAATACATACTATTGTTTGTGCAGCTTGCATTTGAATTTGCTCGCCCGTGGTATTGTATTGTTGAGTGAGTTTTATTGGAAAAAATATTTCAGATATTCTGTAAGATTCGAGGATGCAACCAGTCATAGAACGAAATTGAAATATTTAACTGATGGAATGTTGTTAAGGGAGGCCATATTAGATCCTTTGTTAAAAAAATATTCAGTGGTAATCCTAGATGAAGCCCACGAACGTACAGTCAGCACTGATGTACTTTTCGGTATAGTGAAGTTAGCTCAAAAAGAAAGAAAAGAAAAAGAACTCAGTCCTTTAAAGGTATCTATTTTAAATTAACTTAAATCATCTAAACTGCTCTCTAATAAGCAACTATTATATGTAAAAGGAATTATAGATTTTTTTAATTCAATATCTTTACTCATTTTCAGGTAATAGTAATGTCAGCTACAATGGATGTGGATGCTTTTAAGAAATACTTTGACAACTGTCCTGTTATATATTTGGAAGGACGTACTTTTCCTGTAACCATTTATCATTCCAAGACGAAACAAGATGATTACCAGTTTGCAGCCGTTTGTACAATATTCCAACTCCACGCAACCACCCCACCTGAGTATGCACTCTGTTTCTTCTTTATTTTCTTAATGCTGCTAATGTTACGGAAATAATGTTAATATTTAATAAAATAACTAACGACCAAATCCCCGGCTTGAAATTTTCAAAAATGCCTTCTTAATGGATGCTTATGTTATAAAATAAAAGCTATGTTCCAAATTTCGGCTTTTAGTTTCGGCTGAACGTTGATAATAATCAGTCAGAACATATACGATTTTATAAGTATAAATGATAATTTGACATTTCAGCCATCACTTTTTGGTGTTCTTAACCGGACAGGAAGAAATTGAGACAGTAATGCATAATATCAAACAAATAGCGAATGTGAGTAAATCCAAGTATTGTTTCCATTTTTTTCTGTCTTACCTAGTCATTCTCGTCGCATCATTCTTGCTTGCGACGATCCTAGCAATCATGTATTGCCTGATTGCTAGGATTTCACGATTGCTAGCTTCTGGGAAATACAGATTTCCCATCCGTTAACTATCACATCACATCACATCCGTTAACATATGTCTATCACATCCGTTAACTAAGGTATAAACTTTTTTAAGGAAGCACCAGGGCCTGCGATCCGAGTGTGTCCTCTGTACGCGGGCCTGCCGCCTGCGAGGCAGCTGCAAGTGTGGCGCGACGTGCCGTCCGATACTAGGAAGATCGTCCTGGCCACGAACATAGCCGAGGCTTCCGTCACCATTCCGCACATCAAATGTGTTATCGACACGGGCGTCGTTAAGGAGAGGCAAGTATTTTTTCAATCAAATTGAAATATATTTTGAATTGACAGCTTCTGCGAAGGGTGAGATCGGCTGCTGGCGTGGTGACGCCATCATTTGATCAAACTTTGGTCAACACTTTGACGAAACTTTCGACTAACTCTAAGACTCTACTCCGCTCGGTGATCCCCCCTTCACCGCACTGGGCTCGTATAGTTACAGCGTGTGGAGACTATATTTTGTACAACCGTTGATTTTAGCTGGAGATTTCAATGTAAATTTTGATTGTTAAATTAAATTGCCTTTAATAAAATATTACCTTTCATGCATATTTATTTTTTGTACAGATTAGTTTCACATTTATGTTTTTTTTTTACTCCACTCGTCCAACGTAGTAGTTGGTCCAACGGGTTCGTAAATACCTAGAAAGAAATAAGGATTATGTGCATTTGCAGGTGGTGGTGCAGCCGTACGGGCGCGGAGCGTCTGCGCGTGGGCCCATGCGCCCGCGCCGCCGCGTGGCAGCGCGCGGGCCGAGCGGGCCGCACGCAAGCCGGCGCCGCCTACCGCCTCTACACCGCCACAGACCTCGCCGCCAGGCCCGCACACGCCACGCCGGACATACTAAGGTAACAAGGTGTAACTAGCGCATTAAGAGCGTTACAGAGTTAGAATCACTTTGGAGTGAAAATTTATGATTCGCGGCGGCTCATGATGCCATGATGTGTTTAGTTGCAGATAAACGTCATATTATTTGTAGTTTTATAAACTAATGGCTCAAAAATATTTTAAAATATTGGGATAATTTTCTCATTCGAACTTAAGTATTTCGAATTTAAGTAGCCCTTTTTTGGTTACAATTATATATTTTAGTAGGATTTGATTACAGCTCCAGTAGAATGTGTGAATTCCGATTCATTTATAAAATCGCACTCCCTCAAATTTCAGATGTCCTCTAGCGTCAACAATTTTGCTTTTGATAGCGGCGGGTATGGATCCCTTGACGTTTCCCTTGATGGATACACCTCCGGAAGAAGCAATAAAAGCCTCTTTGGGATTATTAAAAGAGTTAGGTAAATTAATTTTTTTGATCTACATTTTTTTAAATGAAAACTGAGATGAAAAAAAACCCATTGAACTCGCGACTTGTAATGTAATGTAACCTACACCTCGACACCTCTGTTGACAATTCTAAAAGAACACAGTAATTTCAAATAAAAATAGAAAACTGCCAGTGATATTCCAAAAAGGTCGTCAACATTTTCACATGTTAAATGTCACAATAAAATATTTCCTGACGATTCAAAAAATAAACATGTAATTGTTCAAGTTTTCACTTCTGTTGGCAACTGTTTTTTTTTCTATTGTATTGTTTTTAAATATGCTGAAATAGACTATGTATTTGGTTTCAGGTGCCATAGATAATGAAGTTAATCCAGTGTTAACCGTTCTGGGAAAGAAAATGTCTGCTTTCCCTATTGACCCAAAATATTCCAAAATTTTATTGAGCGCACCAGAATACAACTGTTTGGATGAAGTATGCAAAACTTATTACTATTATTATTTATTCAAACAATTTATGAGTTTATACTTTACGATTAGTTCTAAATTCAATTCTATTATTTCGCAGGCTCTAAGTTTGGTAGCCGTTTTATCGAGTGAGAATATATTTCACACTCCTCTGCATAAAAGAGATGAGGCCTTGAAAGTAAAACAGAAGTTTGTTTCTCCTTTGGGAGACCATATAACGCTTTTGAACGTTTACAAAGCATTCTGTAAAGCACCACTGAAAAAGGTTTGTGTTTTTATTTTAAATAGATATAATAATCCTTCTTCACATACTATAAAACAAAGTAGCTTCTACTTTTTTTCTATTTTTACTTTTTATTTCCACTTTTCCTCTCGATTGATATCTTTTTGTTAACGTTGTTTCCAGCAATGGTGTAAAGAGAACTATTTAAACCATAAGAACTTGCAGTATGCTTGCGACGTACGACAGCAGCTGCAGACAGTGTGCACCCGCCTTAACATGAACATCTCCAGTTGCGGAAACGCCATTGATCAGGTAATATTAACAATAATAATTTTATAATATACGGCGTTGTCCGCCGTTTCATTTTAAAGAAATCCTATTATCTTAAAAACAATAAACGCGGCGAACATAATAATATAAAATTCCGCTTGGGAGACTACTCTTGCGTTAGGAGCCGAATACTCCATTGAACCTTGCGTAAATTTGGATTCAATAAACCTTCAATAAGGTAAACCTTCAATAAATTTGGTTTTGACATTGTTAGATTATTTCGAGAAGTTGACTAAACATAAGAATATTTATTTTCGTTTTCATATGATAATGGAAGAACCAAAACTATACGAAAATTATATTCTATATATAGATATAGAAATGTGATTTTAAACACTCGTGTTCTCAACCGTCATTTCCTTGAATGTCTAGTAATTCTAGGAATTAAAAATAGTTGATACAATAGTACCACTCTTTAAAAACATTCAACAGAAAACCATTTGGAAATATTTTTTCTTTTGTAGAAATGGAATTTAAATAAAGGGTGTCGAGTCGATTTCCATAAATCAATAAAGATTCTATTACCAATGCGAAAATCTGGTTATTCATAACTAGATTTGTCTCGGATTCTATTATATGATTTTATCCATTAACAACCGGACACCCTGTATATCTATTAAAAATAATAACGCCTTTTTCAATGGTGCTTTACAAAATGCCCAAGGAGAAAATATCCCAAAGAAGAAACAAACTACTGTTTTATCTATTAACAACCGGATAATCCGTTTCAGTTGATCAAGTGTTTGTTGTGCGGTCTGTTCACGAACTGCGCGTGGGTCCGGGGGGAGGGGGGCGGCGGGGGTGCCGGTCGCTACGTGACGTCATCGGGGGGAGCTGCGGCGCTGCACCCGGGCGGAGTTCTCCACTCCATGCGCCCCCCTCCCCCCGCGGTGCTGTACTCGGAGGTGGTGCACACGGCGCGCGCCTTCCTCGTCACGGTCACCGCGATACAACCCCAGTGGCTCCAGCAGGCGGCGCCTCACTACGCGCGCCGATGTCGACTCAACCGGTGACCGTTTAAAGTTGCCATCAAACTCAAGTTGAGGTGCGTTGGTCATCAGTGATGACAACTCATCACATTAAAATTTGTTGTATAATTTAGAAACTATTTTATGGACTATATTTATAAATTGTACATACGGTTATTTCAAAATGCGTTTCTCTTTAATTAGGGATGATCTATAAATTTAAAATTGCCATTGAACTCCAGTTCAGGTGCGTTGTTAAATTCGAATTTGTTTTTTAGAATTTTTTTTGTTATGGGCTTCCAGACTTACATAAATTGTACATACATTGATCATTTAAAAGCATCATTTTCGCCAAAAAGTATTGGGCCTTAAAATTGACGCCTTAGAGAACGTGTAATTTATGATACTACCTCGAATAAAGCCCGCCTGACCCACCGTACCACCGACCATACCCAGTGGTACGGTGCCTAATAAAAGTTGTATTTTATGTCAATCTGACATTATTATGTGATGGTTAATAATGTTTGCCTTAATTATGTTAATAACGTATAGATTTCGTTTGTACAATCAATTTTCAAATTATAATAATAGTAAATAGATTTTGTAATATTTGGATGTTATAGATAGAAAATATTTTCATCACACTAGTTACGTTTAGATGACATTGTGTCTTTATCTTTATTGGAACAGTGGCTAAAGGCTTTTGTTTGGTATAAGAAAAGTTATACATAGTTTTACAATGAGTATATATTTTTAACACAATATATTGTTTAATTAACATTTAATTTTTAGCTGCATTTTTTTTTCAAAAGTGACGTTTAATTATGGTTAATACAGTTAGCGCCTGTTTCACAAACTTCAAGTAGGCCAAACTGTCATTTAAAGTCACCGGTAACCGGGGATAACCTACCTTTGTTTGTACGGTAAACGTCCCAAACATTAATACGAAAATAATAAAAAAAAATTCGGCTATCAAATGATGCAGTAAACCGAGTGCATAATTCAATATAACAGAAAATGATTTCTAAAAGTAACTAATCAACACTTTACTTGTAGTTTGTGAAAGAGGCCCTTAATCATTTATCAGTTAATCAGTAACAGACAGGCAGACAGACAGACAGTTACTTTCACATTTATAATATTAGTATGGATGTGTATAGTATGGATTTGTATGCAGCTTTACTGTTGTTGTGTATCAGAGATTCTATTAAACCATAAGTTTTAAGCGGTCAAGTGGAATGTCTATTTGAATTTTATTTAGTATGGTTAAAAATTATTTCAGCCCTCTTAAGTATAACTGTATTATGATTTTCTTTATTTTTTTATTTAACATTTTTTAAAGATTGCCTAAAACAATGTAACAAAAAATATTATTAAAATGTGTTTTTATTTTATTTGTGTTTTTAATTTGTCCACTTTCAACCTTATAATATGGTAATTTAATTTGAAGTAAAATATAGGATGAGTGGTTACGGTGCTGTCTCTGGGGGAATTTTGTAAAGCAATTTTGTATGAGTCTTCTTTGAAGTTAGAACTTTGAAAATTTGGGTAGGTAGTTGAGGTTTTTGTTCTGTATTTTAAAGTAAAAAAAAATCATTCGTGCCAAGTCAGGGCGGGTCGCTAAAGTATAGATACTTAAGAGGAGAGCTCTACCAGAGGTTCTGAATTAGAGAAAAACATGTGGTCCTTGTTTTGAAAGTTATACTTTTCTAAGTTAAAACTTGAGGTGCGTTGGGCACTTTTAGTATGAGAAAAAAACGGTGAACTCCCGTCGTAACGGTCTATGAAAGACTGAAAGACCCCTAAGTTCATAGAGGTATAATTCTACCTACTTGTTTAAAGTATGAGCCTAAATTGCTAAAGAAAATATGTATTAAATAAGCGCCATCTACCCTACTTAGTACGTACTTCTTGGTTCAAAATAAGCTTAACTTCGTTAGTAGTTTGCTAAGATGTTAACAGATGGCGTATTTTTTAAAGATAAGTTTTCACATGACGTGCAGTCCAATGACTACTATTATTCGGGTGCAAAGCCGCGGGCTAAATCTAGTGTATTCGTTTTATATTGTATAATATGCTCAAAGAAAATATTACTTGCAACATTACACGTAGGGTATGCATGTAAAACACACGGTCTGGTTTCGCTGGCGGTAAGGACTTCAATGTCATTAAACATAAAATTATATAAACAGAAATAATAGGCATCTAATTTGAATTACATATTTCGAAATAGTTTATACTACGTGTAAATCTAAATCCATAGGCGATATTATTATGATTTAAGGTTTATAAGCTACCATTTCGCAGAGGGTTATTAGAAAAAAAAAGGGTCATTTGCGCATCTTCCTTAATGACAGCGACGCCGTCGTATCGAAGCCCGTGGATCTCAAACCTAATTAACTTTTTCTTTATAGGAAGCACCAAGAGCACCCATTACAGTGAATGTCAATTCAAATAGGTAATCTTTTAATTACCTGCTTCGGAAAATTGAATTTTATGCTTATACAACAAATAGATTGGATTCATTATTATACATACAATTGTATCAATTCTAAATTCTAAGTATGTAAAATAATATATTTCAATACATATTTATATAATTTGATTTAAATTGATTGTTGAGTGATGACTCACCAAGTTTGTTCAAATATTTTAAAAATATATAATTATTTATCTACTACGAGCTGACCCGGCGAACTTCGTACCGTAACAAAATCATTAGTAAATACCGGCACTTAATAACAATAAGTACAATTTATTTTCTATGCTAATTTTCTGTTTATTATTATTTTTATTTTTCTTTAATTTTTACGATATTTTAATAGTTATTCTGCTATTATGTAATTTACTTTTAGTTACATTATCTTTTTATGGTAAAATAAGGTACCTAAAAGTACGTTATTTTGTTGTATTGGAGCTTAAATGACTCAATTACGTCTTGTTTCTTCAGGACTTAATCTCTTAAGTCTTTCAGAACTTATCAATTGATGTAAGATGAAACGGAAAATTGTGAGAGTTTATTTTCTATTTTTATTGTACCTAACTACAAATTCATTTTAAAAAGTTAACAATCAGCTTATAACAAAATCAGCTTATAGAGAGATTTTTGAAACTATTATTGTTACAAATCTAATTAGAAACAGAGAAATAGTGTTTCAAATAGCTAATAGTGAGGTGATGTGAGAGGCCTTACAAAATCTGCTTTCTATCTTTACAATGTTAGTAGTACCTATAGATAATATTATGTATGACTTTTTTCTATGATAATGTCGGCAGACAGGCTGACGTTTCATTTCATGACAGGTGGCTACCCTCGCCTGTAACACAAACATCGCAACAAGTGTGACTGCCGACTAGATTATAGGTTATAGGATTAAGGACAAGGGATTGGAAAAGGATAAGGAAATGACCTCCGGTATCCCTTACTCACTCACCGAAACAAAAAAGCATACGTGCTGTTATTCGGTAAGTGAGTACATCCTAATACCTTTATTCTTAATCCTATACTCATCGGCAGCATACATGCAGTACCTGTATGTGGCGTTATTTGTGTTAGTAGACGACGGTAGCCACTTACCGTCAAGTTTACCGATAGCCTGTCTGATGACTTATATAAAAAAAAAAAACTTACAATACATTATGATGAAAAGACCTTGTACATTACAAGGTCTTTTTAGAGCAAATGGGGTATGGATATTTTTACAACGGTCTCTTCCAAGGGTCCGATGTCTCGAGGGACGCCCGACGACACGCCGAGTAGGTACTTTTACAAGGCAAAACCCCATTACGTGTTTCTAGTGAAAGGTAGCTTAATATTTATATAAACTATTATATATATGGGTACTTAGGCGCATCGATTTCTTATATAAACACCTCCTTATATCATTGCAGTTATATTACGGCACGTTATTAAATTATTGTCTACCAAGAGTCTATTTACTATGATCAAGTAATATTCTTCAGGTAAAATTTGAAGATACGAAAATGTTTTCGCGAATAATATATTACAAACAGTGGATTCTGGATATAGCGTATTTACCTAATTGAAAATAATCTCACTTTCCATGCCACGTACATAGACAACGTTTGTGTTCTCGACATTTATCATGATTAAAATAACACTTCTAAACTAATATATATTTTGTTGGTTTCTATTCTTAGTTAAAACAACAATGAAAATACGAATATAATAATAGTATCTAATGCCGAAAATACACGTTGTGTTTATGCCAGCTCTTACTTTTTCCAGATAATAAAGTGTGCGTAAATTTTTATCCAAATCTGCTCAGTAGTTTTGACGTGAAGGAGTAACTGGCATCCATACATTCTCACAAACTTTCGCATTTATAATATTAGTAAGATTCGATAAAGTGTTACCCCAATGGATCAATCAGCTTGATTTTTTGTAAATGCAGTCTATAAATAATACAACTTCGGGAAAATAGACAAACTAATTTCATCTCGGACTGGCTACATTTATGAAACTACAAAGTCATTCATGCGAAATATTCCACTGTTAAAGTAATACCAAAGTGCATGTTGGCTATTTGACAAAATCCGCGGGAGAACTTATGTTCTAACTTAAGTTGTATTGTATAATTAGTAATTACTCCTAAACTCTATTCATTTGAGAAAGGGATTTTGAGCAAACAAATTTATATTCTCAAAACGTGGATTTTCAAACATTTATGACTACATCACAGGGTTAAAGTAGGAAAACTAGATAATAAATTTAAACTGTTTATTTGTTAGAAAAATATAGGTACATTTAATAATAGTAAGTTTAAGGTACATTTTTTTAATTTTTTTACATTGGTAAATATCTTTGCTTACATAAACTCTATTGCTGTAATGAGTAGATTTTATAAGTAATAATAAGTTCAAATTCGCCAATTTTTTTTGTGGGGGAAAATACCTTAAATGGTATGCTTACATAAGTTTAATAAAATAAGTAAGTACATTGATGGATTATAATAAATATTTTTTGGATAAAAGAAAAAGTACACCTACCCTGTAGGTATCTCTGAATAATTGTCATTCATGCATAGTAATGGGTTTCCTCGTTGCGAAATGTCACTCATATGATAACAATTTTAATTTAAATTTCATCCCCAGTACATAATTTATACATACGACAGTTAAAATAATTACTTGTTGCATATCAATTCTCAAGTTTTACTTGTTCGAAACAGGTTTTCATTATGCAAATGAAATACTTTTGTGCGAAATTTCCCCAAAAACCTGTTTGTGAATGAAATAATGTAGGTTACATAATTTTTTTCAATGTTATAGTCAGTTATTATTACTATGACTGAGGAAAATGGAAAAATAATAAGAACTTTAGGTTTCTATATCAGTTTAATCTTAGAAAACGTACTAGACTGTAAAAAAATACTTTTGGTCCGGTACACCACACTGAACACGGTCAATGCTCGAAATTCGACAAAAATATAAACTATAAAAAATATAAAAATATAAAAAATATATTAATAACACTAAAGCTCGTCCATATTAATTACCTACTTAAAAAAATGGGGCACTAAAAATGGAAAAAAAAAAGAAGTCGCTGAACGTTTTGTCTTTACTTATCGAGTAATACTGCGAACATAATATTACTGTATTCAGCTCTACAAAGTAGCCATTAATCTCGCTATAATTTTCTAAATACAAAAGGGCAAATATCTATGTGATAATAACACTTAATAGTTTTATATTCCACCACCAAATGAATCTGTTACTTGTCTTTGTCTATACATACTTAATATTAAAATTTTCCTTTACATGACACATTTCGAGTCCGCCGAAAGTGTAGAAAAATTCGTTTACAAGCTAAAAGCTTTCCATTTGCAAGTGTTGGGTTCGTTGTATGAAGTTTGGTGTTTCGTCCTGAGTGAAGCATTACTTCATAAAGAAAGTTTTTCTAAGTAACTAGGTATAATCGGATATCAAACCTATTGTTTTATATACATATAAAACAAGATAGGCAAGTATATCTATTCATTGGAGCAACGGATTTTTGTGTGAACAAATTGATTGTAACTTCAAATAATGGATTTTCAAACATTTATAACTTAGGTACTTAGTTATAAAGGTTGAAAATCACAGTGTTAAAAGTATAAAAACTTATAAATTTAAAATGTTTGTTTGTTAGAAAAATATACCTACTTTTGGGTTTAAGGTTTATAATACGTAGTAAGTTTAAGGTGCATTTTTTTGTTAATTTTCACGCATCTTTGTTTACATAAAATCTTTTGCTCAAACTAATTTAATGGAAGTATCTAGTCAGAAGCATTCTGTGTAGTTTGATTGTATAAGAATCGACCATAAAAGGCTGGCTTTCTTTTTACCTGCAATTACGGATTTCAACTTCAGAATACACTTCCGAATCCATTGCTCTGAGTTAACATCAATTTAAAATCAGTCGACGTATAAAATTGATTTTGGAGGCCTTCTTTATTTCCCCGTAATTCGAAGAGAACAGAGCGCCTACTTGGGAGTGGTTCAGTTTATATTCGACGCCAGTATTCGTACGGCACATTTGCTTCCAATTCAATTCTCTGCTCGGCTCGTTGCAGCAGTGAATGAGCCATCGCACAGATTGTCTCTTCTCGCCCGTGCCACCCCCGCACGCGTTCCAAAGTCCTCGCAAGCCTTCAACTAAATGCGTTTACGCCATTATTACACAACAGTGTGTGTGAAATGCCTTTTTATAACCATTTCTCAATTGGATTTAATAAAATTTCCATATCAATACTAATAATAAATCTGTAAGTGAAGATATTGTATGTATGTTACTCCATAACTCTTAAACGAATTAACTGATTTTCATGAAACTTGGTAGATAAACATTTAAACGTACAGGACACAGGATAGGCTACTTTTTTCTTTTTCAACGCGGACGAAGTCGCGGGCGTCAGCTAGTATCATATCTATATTTTTTTAAATTAAGGTCGGCACACAAGCTTGATAGTAGGTGGCTATTGCCGCTTATAAGGATTAAGGATTCAGTAGGATTAAGGATAAGAATAAGGAGGATAAGGATAAAGGCTACATAATATACAAGTAATATTAGAGACTAGCTTTGCCTACAACTTCGTACGCGTGGTTTTAATACCTACACTTTGTATTTCAATTTCCGGTATAACTTTTTTTGTTTGTTTGGTCGGAATGAAACAAAAACTAATTGTTACGAGAAGCATGCTACAATATATCAGTGAAAACAGCATTTGAATCGGTTAAGCCGTTTCCGATATTAGCGTGCACAAACGCATAAACAGAAAAAAAGTAAAAACAATTTTTTTGGTGGTAACATCTGACACGGCTCGTTTACGGTTTTATTATATGTATAGATATATCTAGATAGATAAGTGAGCTTCCGACTCCGTTAGAAGTAGTCCAGAGTGTGTAGTGCGAGTTTTACTCGATCAAACGCATCGAATGCGTAAACGTGAATTTGTATGGGAACGAAGCAGCGCTACAGGTTAGCCACTAGGTGGCTAATCGAGTAAAACTCGCACTAGACAGTCAGTAGAAAAAATAAAATGTACAAAATTGCAACTTTAGTACCATGGAAAACTGTTTTGGTTTCAATTATATGTAAGGCTTTTAAAAGCTATCAAATGCGATGCGTGCAAAGCGGAGGAAACTCTATGGGACCGCTTCATTTCCGTACGAGCGTCCGTGGCCGCATCCCTATTTCCTCCTCGTTTATACTCAGTTTACGAGTATGGTTTCTTTGTGAGCCACTACTATTACATCTTACGAGCACCTGACAGTCTTATATTTAGAATATTGAAATTAATTTTTTAACCTTTGTCTCTGGCTTTTTTTTATTAACCCCTGACACCAGACGCAAAAGCGAGGTGTTATAAGATGCGATAGTAAAAACTCAAATTAGGCATATGCCTTATGGCATATGGCCTTATGCCTCAAATTATGGCATAGATCTTCATTAGCAGCTCTGCATATATATAGAGCTGCTAATGAAGATCTTAATTAATTATGTTGATGCCAATGTTAAAGTTAACATTAATCTTCCAAATAAAATATTATGACAACTCTCTTTTGAAAAATCAACGAGATTCACGGAATTTTAATGCACAATATAGTAAGTACGGGTATATGTTTTCTCTTCAGTAGAATGCAATGTCGAGTGCATTGTCAAGCAAATATTTATAAATACTTAAATGTAGGTGGAGGAGGTTAATTCCGGCGACGATTGTGAGGTATTTCCCCGGGGAATCTCTTTGTAATAACTGTTTGTATTGCGAGTGAGGACGAACAACTAGCAGTTCTTTAGCAATAAAGAGAAAACATTAATAAAAAATATGAGAAACATATTTTTTCACGAGATTTGACTTTTGACAAAGATTGGCCCTAATTTAGGCAACAAAATTTAGACAATATATACTTTCCCGAACAGAAAGACAGAGGTGTCTATGATAGAATAACATATCACAAAGGCAAATGTGATTCTGTTAGTTATGGTGCAGTGGCTTCAGCATGAGCTTAGCGTCGTATAGATAATAATATTATATTCAGTCTAGTCATTATTTGTATGGGAATTGAGAAGAAAAAGATTTAGTGACATCTTCTGGTACATGGTGCGCTAAACGAGTGAACGCCTCATAACCTGCGTGGAATGTATAAAAATCTTATTAATCTTACTATTAATGCTAAAATTTGTGAAGAAGCAAAGACGTTTGTTACTATTTTACACAAAAACTACTGAACAGATTTAGATTAAATTGTACAGTACCTAGGCTTCAGAATTAATAATCTAACTAATATTAGATTGTTGTTACATCTAATATTAGTTAGTTTGTTTGTTACACTACTCAACCGATCTCCTTGGTTGGTGAGTACTTAAAAAAAAAAATGAGTAATAAATCCTTATAATGAGGAGTTAGTTTTTTATTCTATGGTGATCCCTTGGGAACAATACTTTTATTCTTGATGAAAGGTACCCTATGTCCTTTCTTGTAGCACTGAAAACGTGTATGCGAAATTTTACGATGATCGTTTGCGTAGTTAAGACGTGAAAAGGTAACAGACAGATAGTTACTTTGCAATTTATAATACTAGATGGTGCCCGCAACTTCGTCCGCGTTGAAAGGAAAAATATGTGAAAAAAAAAAAAACGCCGGACATCGTTATCGCTAATCCATGCGCCCAATCCGTAGGTACTAATCCACACAATATTTAAATCTTTTTATGTCTTATATAGCCTATGTCTTATTCTGATGTATAAGCTATATTATTGTAAAGTTTCATTGAAATCTATTCAGTAGTTTTTGCGTGAAAGAGTAACAATCATCTACACATCCATACAAACTTTTGCATTAATAGTATTAGTACGGATTAGTATGGATTTCGACCATTATTGTAAACCACTGTGCGTGAGACGGTTACCTGCGACAAACCTTGGTATGATTGTGTCTGTCTACGCTACGACATAGGTAGTGTATGGTGTAATATCCGTCATACATTTAAGCGAGTATCTACATACCAGACGAATATTATGAGTCGGGAGTTACTTTATCGCACGTTCGCCTCCGCCGAGCCGCGTCTATCGCGACTGAACATGTCTTATATCACCTCGTAATACGTCGCCAGATATTTAAATTCATATTTTCAGAATGTTTTACGCTCAGAAATAAAAAAAGAACGTATTTTATGTTGGAAGGGCATGTGGCATTGAATATGGAATATGATATCATTTCTTTTAAACATTTTTTTATTGCTGAAATACAATTCAGGTTTATTACGTCTAACGTCCTAAAGCGTGTTTTACAGTGTACTAATAAATAACTCAAAGAAACTGGAGATAATATGTACAAATAAAGAAAAACTGTTAGTACCGTGTTGTTGTTGGTACCTTAAGGCGAGGACTTAGCAGAAAAGGTTTAAATTTTGTCGCCTAATTTGACTTCTTAGACTAAAATTAAAATTTAAATAAGAATACAGTGAATAATAGACTCATTTAGAAAAGGTTTAATTGGGCAGATTTATACAAAAAATCCTATTTTTTGAGAAAAAATACTAAAAATACCTTTCGTGTCGCAGTAATAACAATTTTTAGCAACAGCTACATTTATTTTTAATTTAGCTTATTAATTAGCTAAGTTTTAATAGGCTACTTTTTTATATTTAAACTTTAGTTTAAACTTAAACTTTAAACTTTTACCAGGCGGTACATAATATTTACAAAAAATAACAAATATAATTAGTACTTTCCTAGTTTATCAGAAAGTAAGTAGATTCTGAGTAAGTAGATATTATACATTCGATAAATAATATTCCAAACATTCTAAAAACGCATTAAGCTGTAAATGTTTTAGCGTGAAACATTTTAAAGCACAAATAATAAATCCTTCAAGGCCAAGGAATTTTAATACCTCCGGCGACCGCATTTATTCACGGGAATGTCGGTGTTGAGAAAATCGGGCCTTCTACCACTGCCAACCTATAAAATAACGGGAAATTAGTTGGCACATTAATTTATGAATTTTAAGTACTTTTGCCAGCTCATTTTAAATGTTCTCTTGGGGTATTTTTTGGTGTTAAGATCCACTTGATGGTAGGTGACTACCGTCGCCTATAAGACAAGCTATGCCATAGGTGCTGCAAGAGCGCTGCCGACTACAGTAGGCAGTCAGACTACAGTAAAAAAAAGTACAGTAGACCAATTAGGTAAGGGAAGAGATAGGGAAATGGGGTCTGGCATCCTTTACTCACTCACAGAAACACAACAGCACACATGCTGTTAAATTATATTACTGTTTACGGAACTTAAACTTAAAATTAACCAAAATGACAATTTTGTGGACCTAATTTTTGAAAATCGTTTACTTGTGATATTGTGAGAAGGTAAAAGTAGATACACAGTAATTGATGAATTTATTAATTAATTAGTAATTAATTAATCATTATGGTAGGTAACTTACCTACGAATACCTTTAGCATAATTTCAAAACATGAAGAAAAAACTTTTATATAAGAATAAACCTTGGTATATTGTGTATATTTTCTGCTGAAATATTGCAGGTTCTATATTTTTAAAAGAAATATTTAATATTGTTTGAAACAGGAAATATAAAGTTTATGTTCTTTTGTGTTTTTTTTCAAAACAAATACAGTGAAGCAGAATAACGAGTACATTGTTACTGAAAATGCATCAGATCGTCTAAAGACAAGACACTAGGTTTAACGAACCTTATTCTATTTTCTTACTACACTGTCTGACATTTTTCACAAATGCTGTATTCGTGACCTGAGTATTTTTACAAATATTTCTCAACACAAATTCAAAATAACTTCCATTACATTATATTTTAGTAGTAGTAGAACAGTACCTACATACCTACACTGTGTACTGTGCCGTTAACATCCCCTAATAGAAGACAATTGTGAAATATCAGCACAGGTGCTATTGTTAAGGGACGTCTGAGCCCTTCTAATCCTATCTTGTCCTTTAGGTGTCTTATTCAAGATCGGCAGAACACTTGGATCACCGCAGATATTGCGATATGTAAATCAATCTAAATTAATTAATGTAATTGATATCTAAATTCAATGTAGCTATAGGAATTAAATAATTGGAAATAATGTAAAATATTGTCATATAATCATCAATCATCAATACTAATAATAAATCTGTAAGTGTAGGTATTGTTTGTATGAAAGTTCCTCCATAACTCTTAAACGAATTAACTGATTTTCTTGAAACTTGGTAGATAAACATTTAGACGTATCGGACACAGGATAGGCTACTTTTTCCTTTTCAACTCATACGAAGTCGCGGGCACCAGCTAGTCTTATATGCTTAACACCTTTGTAGGTATTACTAAAAAAACATATGGACAAATAGTCTGAAATAAACGTTTATTATTATTCTATGTATTTATGTCCTTTCTTAATTTTAAATATTTTACAATATGAATATTAATAAAAACAATAAATATTATAACAACACTAGTGTTTAAGAATGGGTATAAAGCAAACAAAATTAGTAATTTCACCCGCGTGGCCCCTTGGACATGACAGTGACACAAAATACGTACAACTACTCAACCCATGCGACGGAAGATAGCGCATCTCGCTCAATAAAAATGTTATAAGTGCCAAAAGTATTAAATATTAATTATTCGTAAACTACAATGTCAAATGAAAAATTGTTACATACAGCCTTAGATAATATGTGAAGTGAAATTACTGATACACTTTTAGCTTTGTAATGTGCGTCATTTTGTAAATAAAACTAAAATCGATGAAAATGAGAGTTCACTTGGTGATTTTTTTCTATCGAGAAAACTTCATTATATTATGTTTTCTTTTACATACGTCACTTTCATTTATAATGTATTTATCTATTTAAAAAAAATTAATTAAATTAGACTTTGTTTACTTAGATAAAATTCAAATCTAGGATTGGCTATTTCTCTTTATACCCGTTCTTAATTTAACATTGGAGTGCCGAAAGTAGCGGGGAAGGGACCAAGCTACCGGTGGTTAGGGCTGATGCAAAGTGAGGAACTTCCTGACCATATCTGTCTCTTGATCCAACCATCTAGCGAGAGCCTCTTGAGGTGTTGATCGAGGCATATTATTATTATAATAGTCGAAAACTAAACATTGAATACAGTAATTTTTTAATAGTTTTTTTTTTCAGTCATGCATATAATTAATGAATTGTTTATACATTATAAGCGGTGTTGATCAAGCGAAATATGAAACATGTAGAAAAACTGGCGATGAGCCAGCTGCTTGCATCACACTATAACAAAGGGTTTCATATCAGGAAATTGTTGGTAGAACAAAAGGAGAAAACATAGGCTCGCTCGCATAACAAGCCTGAGATGATCCAAATCAAAATTATTGTTATTATTTAGTTACATGTTGGCTACATGTTACAAATACGAACTTATAACTTGTATAATATATAATTATAGTGAAAAAATTAGATGTCTTATCTAATAACTAACTGCTGCCCGTGACTTCGTATGGCTTGAAAAATAAAAAAAAATAACATCTGAGAAAATTTCTGACGTCTTTATTGCTGTGACGACGACAGTGTTGCCCATTTTTTATGTTTCTAAACGATCCATCGGGAACCCTACATTTCTCCAGGATAAAAAGTATATGTTAATACACGTAATAAGCTGTGTGCTGAATTTCATCCAAATCCGTTCAGTAGTTTTTATGTGAAAGAGTAACAAACATAGTACATCCATCCATCCATTACAAACTTTTGCAAAAATTGTAAGTGACGATAAAAATATCAGATTTCTCAGGTTTTTCATTTTTGAACGCGAAGTTGCGGCCACTAGTTAGTTTAAAAAGTTTTAAAATAAAAATGTACTTTATAACAGTTTCAATATTACAGGATAGAAAGGTCAAGCGAACGCATTTTAGTTTGTATTTGTAGTTTGTAGATAGGCACAATAGTTTGTGGTAAGTGAGGGATATTAAAAAGCGACCCGTCTAAAAGAAAATGTTCTATTTTTTTTTCGAAACAATTTTTTTGTCTTTTTCTTGTTCAAATTTTGATCTTGAGATATTCGAATTAATGAACCCCAAGAAGTGAACGAACAAGAAGTCACCAGTGTTGTTTCAAACACTACCATATTTCAAACGAACTCGGTCGGTTTTTGTTCACCAAATTCCTTGGCGAAATGGCGAAATATTGCTGCAGTAGTCCATATATACCTATTAACATACATGATAAACAGACGTGCTGAATTATGACCCCCATACAAGGCTAATGTACATCGCGATACTGTGGAAATTTGCTCGAGCTTCCTAAACTCACAAAAACCAGAGCGAAATAGCCCATAAATAAGAGCCTAATCGATATTTATGATATAAAAACGTTTGAGTGGTAAGAAGATATTTTATAGGGCGGTCGGTTGTGTCGAGTGGTGAGCATGGTTGTAATCCCGACGAAGCCGCAGTTCGCCAGTTGGCTCGGGGCCATACTACGGTGTAGCTTTTTCATTGTCTTTTTTAGCATACACTACGTTGAGGTTTTTGTATTGATGTTTTGTGTAATATCATGTGAAGATGAGAAGCCCAATTCGCACGCAGATGATCTGCTGCAAATATAATATTTACCTACTTAAATTGTACATCGATCTCAGTAACAAAAAAGAACTCTTACATCTAAATATTTTTTTACAAATTTTATTTAACTAAATATATAAATAATTAAATAAAGCCTATACTTTCTTTTTTCATATTATATCATTGAAGTGTCATAAAATAATTATGAGTGTAAGGTTTATGAATTATTTTTCGGGTTATCTGATTGTGAAAACCGCATCAAAAACCGTTGCGTGTTTTATGAGGAGTTAACGGCCATACAGACGAACGCGGAAAGCGATTCAAATTATATAATGTAAAGTATTCGGCTTTAGGTTTATAATAATTTTATCATGTTTTTCAAACCAAATTACCAAAATAATACATATTAGTACCAAACATATTTACTAAGGGACATATAAGCGTGCCCATAAAAGACAATTCTATCCAAATAATAATTAAGACAATGGGAAAGACGGAAGCAATAAACAAACACATAAATAATGGGGGCCAACAATATAATCTACAATTAGGAAGAAGAAGTTAATGGAAATAGACTTGTTTTCTATTATCACCGAGGCTTACATAAAGTAATTGGTGATCATTGATGAGGCAAATTAATTTAGCCAGATTACCTGAACTTATTATTTCACTTATTATTTAAAAATATTTTGGAGATTGTAGGTTTCCAATAATAACTCCGTTGAAATTTCAGGATGGAATAATTTTATTTAGAAAATTGCCCTACTTATATATGGTTTTTACACTTGTATGTGTGTGTGTGTGTGTGTAAGAGAAGCGGTTGATGTTGTTGTCTCGCTCATGTGTCGCGCGCAAGTGCGTTGAGTGCTCCCCACTCTCGGGTGCCGAGCCTATAAAAATAGCCGCGCATTTGCCCTCAGTCTTTCTCGTTGTCTCCGAAGCGTCGCCAGGGTTCCTTGTGAAGCTTTTTCCGACGGACGTCTCGCTGCCCTTCGCCGAGACACTCTCCAGCTCAAGCTCTCCGGCTCAAGCTCACCTCGCGTGTCGCTAGTTGCGTGTTTCGGTCTGTGTGGTTTTCACTGCAAGGCCGACGACCGCAACTAGGGGCATTTTTCTAATCCGCTGCGTTGTGCGGTCACACTAGGGGCTACCTAACGGTGTCAACAACCTAGTGTGGGCGTCGACCCAAGACGCCTGTGTGTCCCCCTCGGGACCCACAGAACTTGGACGGGGCTAGGACCACCGGCCTTGGGGGTGACCCCTAGTCGACACTAGCCGTCTCCCTCCCAACCTCTCCGATCCTTTCATCCTATTCTTTAGCAGTCGTTTGGGCGGATAAGATAGTGTTCGCGGTTCTTCTTGTTGCGTAGGGGCTTACGAGCCCTTGCGTAATCGGGAGTCCCGGAGCGCCCTACCCTCTTCTGCTAGAGCAGCTAGGGCTACTCCCCCGTAGGGCTACCCACGCACCACGCGCGTCCGGGGACTCTCCCCGAGATCCCCCCCGAGACCAGGATGGATCTCTCCATCCTGGTACAACAGATCCGGCTGCTGCTCCAGACGCAGCCGGACGCGCTCGACAAAATTGTACAGCTGGCCCGCGAGCCAGCCGCGGATTCCCCGGCCTCCCCGATGGAGGCCGTCTCGGCCCCGTCGCCGACCCCCTCCCGCCGCACCGCGACTTCAAGCTCAAGCCAAGCCTCATCATCGGAGGAGTCCGACTCCCCCGATGAGGACGGCTTTAAACTCGTCTCTCGCAAGAGAAAAAGTGCCCGCGAGCACAAAACTACTTGCCCCAAGGCCCCCAAGCCAAGTGCGTCTCCGCCGCGATCCGCGCCCGCCTCGCAACGCACGCCCGCGTCGCCTTCCTCCGCGCCCTCCGCGCCCGCCGCGCCCGCGTCCCAATCCGTGTCCGCGCCCCCCACCGTCAAGGCCCCACCCCCTGTTTTCCTCCGGGAGAAAAAGGAGTGGGACCGAGTTAGGGATTTGATGCTCGCCAAGGGCATCAAATCATACCGTGGCTCCAACGCGGGAGCCAACGCCATCAGCGTTCGGGTTAACTCGGTAGCGGACTACCGAACCCTCACCGCCATACTTAGGAAGGAGCGCATCTCCTTCCATACCTACTCTCTCCCCGAGGAGAGACACCTCCGCGTCGTCGCGAGAGGTCTTCCGCGTGAATTCGGCGAGGAAGGTATCCTCCGCGATCTCCGCGAACAGGGACTCCCCATCTTAGAGGTGCATCGGATGCACTCGAAGGACCGCGTTCCTTACGACATGGTTCTCCTCGTCCTGGAGAACACCCCCGAGGGGAAACGCATTTTCGGCGTCCCCACCATCTACGGACTGTCCGGAGTCCGCTTCGAAAATCCGCGAAAGCGCCACACGCTAGGGCAGTGTCACAACTGCCAGCTCTACGGGCACTCGGCCCGTAACTGTTTCGCGACGCCCCGGTGCGTCAAATGCCTAGGCGTCCACGCCACCCGCGATTGCTCGCGACCCGCGGACGCGACCGAGCCACCCGCGTGCGTACTCTGCGGAGAGTACGGGCATCCGGCGAACTATCGCGGATGCCCCAAGGCTCCCAAGAGGAAGCCTTTCAGGGCACCCCCTCGCCCACAGCAAACCGCAAGAGCAGGACCCGCGGCCGCCCGCGCCCCGCTCTTACGGTCATTCGACCACTTCCCGCAGCTACCGAAGGCTGCTTCCGCGCTGGCACTCACGCCAGCATGGGCCAGGCCCGCGCCTGCCCCCGTACCCACCGCCACTTGGAGGAGGCCCGAGCCTCCCCAAACCGCGCTCCTTCAAGCACCCGGTGCTACCAGGGGGAGGCCCGCGCCTCCTCCGTCGATGACGGCCGCCCGTCACCCTCGCCCCGCGCCGGTCAATAGTGTGCAGAAGTTCTACGAAGAACTATCTGACAGTATCAACATAGAGGAACTCTACGTCCTCTTTGAAGAGTTTAGGACATGCCGGAACAATCCGCTGTCACTCGTCGCTGTTCTGGCCGGCCATGAACAGCTCCTCCAATCCCTCAGTCGGGTGAGGGCAGCCCTTGATTAGCTCAATGGCTACCACCACCCGAATTAAACCCACTTCCCTGTCGTTAGCGTTCTACAACGCTCACGGCGTCCGATCCCAAAAATCCGAAATCCTACAATTCCTCACATCACATCAGGTCGATGTGATGCTAGTGCAAGAGACACTTTTGAAACCCAGCATGCGCGACCCGCGCATACCGCAATATCAAATCGTCAGAAATGATCGTGATTCAGACCGCGGAGGAGGAACCCTCATCTACTACAAAAGGTCTCTTCACTGCATCCCAATCGACACCCCACCTCTTACACACATGGAAGCCTCGGTTTGCCGTCTAGCCATGACCGGCCATCTGCCACTAATCATTGCATCCGTTTATCTCCCTCCCAATAAGCGCCCATTGAAAAGAGACCTCGAATCTCTTCTCAATCTAGGCCCCTCTGTCATTCTGGCAGGGGACTTTAATTGTAAACACACCCGCTGGAACTCCAACAGCACCACGCGTAATGGCACAGTGCTCGATTTACTAAGCGACCAACTTGACTTTGACGTCATAGCCCCTCTGGCACATACGCATTTCCCCTACATACAGAACCACCGACCCGACGTTTTGGACATTGCCCTCCTCAAGGACGTGACATTACCCTTCTCCTCCATCGAGACCATCCACGAGCTTAGCTCTGACCACCGCCCCGTAATACTAAAACTCGGACGGCAGGCCGACCGCTCACACGACACTATCACAACGGTAGACTGGCAAAAACTTCAAAAGGCCCTAGTGAAGCCCTCGCAACACTTGGACCTAATCCCCGACACCCTCGACGGGCCCGCTGACATTGATGAAGCAATCAGAGCGCTCAACAGCCACCTCCACGATCGCATCAGCGAATCCTCTAGGGAGATCCCGGCGGCGAACGAACGTCGCCTGGAGCTCCCTGAGGATGCGAGGAGGCTGTTGAGGGCTAAGAATGCGGCTATCCGTGCTCACGACGCGTTTCCCTCTCCGGAGAATCGCTCCCGTCTTCGACGACTACAACGCCGAGTAAAATCGCGCATTACCGAGCTCCGCAACGACCAATGGAGCAACTTACTATCGGACATCTCGCCATCACATCTGGCGTACTGGAAACTAGCTAGATCGATGAAGACGGAAACGAACCTCTCGCAAACCCCACCACTAACCCGACCAATCGGCCCTCCCGCGTTTGACGACGACGAGAAGGCCGAATACCTCGCCGACTCCCTTGAGGCCCAGTGCTCGCCCAGCCTCCAACCGGTCGACGCCATACACGTCGCCCGGGTGGAGGATGAGCTAGCACAACGGTCACCCCAACCGACCGACGAACCCATCAGCCCTGCCACCCCTACCGAACTACAAACACTAATAAGACAACTGAACCCCAAGAAAGCGCCCGGCATAGACCGAATTTCAAACAAGCTCTTAAAGCGACTCCCACCTTTGCTACTCTCATTGATATTATGCATCATCAATGCAGCCTTGCGCGATCGCATCTTTCCAGCCGCCTGGAAGGAAGCCATAGTCATCGGCATTGCAAAGCCGGGCAAGGATAGAACCCTCCCCACTAGCTATAGGCCCATTAGCTTACTGAGTTCCATCGGGAAGCTATACGAGAGAATACTACTGACGCGACTATTGACACACGTCAACTCCAACAACCTGCTCATCGACGAGCAGTTTGGCTTCAGAGCCAAACACTCGTGCGTTCACCAAGTTCACCGTCTAACAGAGCACATTCTCAACGGTCTCACCAAAGACGGTACTCCGATAGGCACCGGTGCCGTCTTCTTCGATGTAGCGAAAGCCTTCGACAAGGTCTGGCACTCCGGGTTGATATACAAGTTATATCAACTCGGGGTGCCGGAGAGCCTCGTACTGATAGTGCGAGACTTTTTGACCGACCGAAGTTTTCGCTACAGAGTAGAAGGCACTCTCTCGTCCCCCCGCCCCCTAAGGGCAGGCGTTCCTCAGGGTTCAGTTCTCTCTCCCACATTATACTCACTTTACACTAACGACATCCCCCGCACAGAGGGGGTCGAGCTGTCTCTCTTTGCAGACGACACGGCCCTCTACTTCTCAGAACGACACCGAGGTTTCTTAACTCGCACACTTCAGACCGCCGTGACCGCTCTCGGCGATTGGTTCTATAAATGGAGAATCGAGGTGAATCCCGAGAAAAGTGCAGCAATGTACTTTACCCGGGAACATCCACTTCGAACTCCCCGCGCTCCACACGCCCTAGGCCTTGACCGAGCTTCACTCGGCCAAATCACCCTCCAGGGCCGCGTCATCCCTTGGGTCCATCAGACCAAATACCTCGGTGTCACACTCGACCGAAGACTCACCTTCGGTCCACACATAAAGCGTGTCAGGGACAGGGCAGCGTTCGTCCTGGGTCGCCTGACGTGCCTCATAGGCAAGCGGAGTGCAATGTCCCTTAGAAATAAGGTGACATTGTACAAAGTATGCATCAGGCCAATCATGACGTACGCTAGCGTTGTCTTTGCGCACGCTGCACACACACACATCAATTCCCTCCAAGTTATCCAAAACCGATTCCTGCGAAGAGCCGTGGGCGCCCCATGGTACATTCGCAATGTAGATCTCCACCATGACTCCAAACTCCCTTCCATAGTCAAGTGCATCAAGGACTTCGCCTTGAAGTACTATGACAAAATTCCTCGCCATCCCAACCCGTTAGTGTCCAGCTCACTAACTTACACTCCCGATCCTAATCTCACTCTTTCTCGTTTCAGAAGAAGACCCCGACACATCCTCTTGGACCAGGATGACCCCATCACGGCAGCAAACGCGGCGCTTGCTGGTGATGACCCCGATGCAGAACTCCCCCGCCACCACATAAGAAGAGGACGACCGCCGCGCGACCACTCACCAACGAGGCGCCACCAGGATCCAGCGCCTGCGAGGGACCTCCCGGCCCGGGGACCACTTGTAGCTTCCGCGACTGTGTTAGCCGCGGCAGACGCAAGTGGCCCTACAGGGCCAGCCGGTCCCTCATAGATAAGTTAGTTTGTAAGACATATTGTTTGTAAGGGACGGGCGCTT
The DNA here is from genome assembly GCA_945859745.1 of Synanthedon formicaeformis. Lineage (NCBI taxonomy): Eukaryota > Metazoa > Arthropoda > Insecta > Lepidoptera > Sesiidae > Synanthedon > Synanthedon formicaeformis. The sequence continues at coordinate 8,330,059 of OX243955.1, read as the reverse complement.
CTCGCCCCCCCGACGCCCGGTGACGGTTCTAAAGTCCCCTCAGGACTGAACCATACCCATCCCGAGTTGGAGTTTTAGTGAGGTAAAAATCCCACATAACCTTATGACATTTGTCTATGCATGCGTCATTTGTCATAAGGTACTTTTTGAAAGTTTCTTCGCTCGTAAAAAAAAAAAAAAAAAAAAAAACCTCAGTCTTTTTGCTTCGCTGGGCGCCGCGCAAGAAACAACTCGACGACGACACGTTCAAGAATGAAGATGGCTGTGAGCGACGACTGCGACTAAAGCGTCCTCTGTCGTGGATCCAGTGATTTATCCAGTGGAGTGATATTAATATGATGTGAAAAAAGAATACGCCTTAATTTCTAATAACAACAGCTCTTCTCAGGGCTATATGTTCCCATATTTAAACCGTTAGTGGTTACGTGTTTTATTTATCCATGACCTTGGTATGGTAGCTACAGTACTCCCCCTCAAGCGAAGCGTACCGGTAGTTTTATGAGACGGCCAGATCGTGATTGCTTGCTTTCTCTGTCGCTCGTTTTACTACTGGTAGGTAAAGGTAACTCTGTAACTGTTGAGGTATGGTTTAAAGGTAACTCGGTAACTGTTGAGGTATGGTTCTTGTTGGTAACTGGATCTAAGTCTTCAAGTAAGTATGCCGGTTTCAATCGGTCGATCGATATATTCGCTTGACGGCTATATAACTGAATGGTGAAAACTTTATCTGTTCTGTTCAATACACGGTAAGGTCCTTCGTAAGGTGTTTGAAGTGGTTTCCGAACTGCGTCGACTCTGACAAATACGTGTGTGCATGTGTGTAGGTCTTGATGCACAAAAATTTTTTTCGTACCGTGTGACTTTGTACTTGTAGGTCTGAGCGCGTCGATAGTTGTACGTAGCTTGTTTATGTAGGTATAATCGCCAACTGGAATATTCGACTGCGCATTGAAAAAATCACAAGGCAGTTTTAGTTTGTATCCGTAGGTAAGTTCGGCAGCACTAACACCTGTGTCCGTGCGTAGTGAAGCGCGTAAGCCAAATAGTGTCGTAGGTAGCACGTCGGTCCATGTAGTGCTATGTTCGGATAGCTTGGCTCTTAATGCGGATTTTAGTGTGCGATGCCAGCGTTCGACTATGCCGTTACTTTGTGGATGATAAGGCGTTGTACGAGTTTTTTTGATTCCCAATATTTTCATTAGGTTTGAAAATAACTCGCTCTCGAACTGACGACCTTGGTCGCTTGTCAGTGAAACAGGGCATCCAAAACGAGTGATCCATTTCTCGTAGATGTGTTTCGCAATTGTTTCGGCGGATATGTCGTGTGTAGGTATCGCTTCAGGCCATCGAGTAAGACGATCGATAATTGTTATTAGGTATCGATTTCCGTCGGCTGTAGTAGGTAGCGGTCCTACGATGTCGACATGTATGTGCTGGAAACGGTCGCTTGGCGGGAACTGAGAAAGATTACTTGACGTATGGCGTTGTACTTTGCTCTTCTGACAATGAATACAACTCTTCGCCCATGTACCGATGTTTTGATTCATAGCGGGCCAAAAAAATTTCTGCGATATTAGCTTGCGCGTTGTTCGTGTTCCGGGATGACTAATGTTGTGAACGCTATCAAAAACGGTACGTCTGTATTCTTCCGGAATGTATGGCCGGATATGCGGTGTAGATGTTTCGCAGTAGATGTTCGCATTAGTGTTAGGTATGCAAATTTTTTTCATCGATAATTTGCTATTCGTGAGCAGTTGTGCGATGCATCTATCTTTTTCTTGCGCTTTAGTTATTTCGTTGTAGTCGAGCGTAGACGGGCATGTGATTGTTTCGATGCGGCTTAAGGCGTCTGCTACAACGTTGTCTTTTCCGCTTATATGGCGTATGTCGGTTGTGAATTCGGCAATAAAAAGTAGTTGTCTTGTTCTTCTGGGAGTTTCTGAGGCTGATGGCGATTTTTGCAGAACGTAGGCGAGCGGTTTGTGGTCGGTAAAGATGATTAATTCGCGACCTTCAAACGTCCTTCTAAAGTGTTTAACAGCCATGTAAATTGCTAGAAGCTCTCTGTCGAATGTCGAGTATTTCTTCTGTGCTTCGGAAAACTTCTTGGAGAAGTATCCCAAAGGTTGCCATTTATTGTTGTGGTACTGTTGAATTGCTGCGCCAGCTGCGGTGTCAGATGCGTCGCAACATAATGCGATAGGTGCTTGGTGCATAGGATGAGCGAGTAAAGCTGCATTTTGAATGCTCGCTTTACACACCTCAAAAGCATTCGACGATTCTTCGTTCCATTCAATTTTTGTTTTGTCTTTTTTCTTGACGTGGTGTAGGTACTTATGCAGTGGTGCTTGTATTGATGCCGCGTTCCGTACGTTGTCACGGTAAAAGTTTAGCATACCGAGGAAACGACGAAGTTCTTCGACTGTTGATGGTTTCTTATAGTGTAGTATGGCTTCCGTTTTTTCTTGTGTTGGCTTGATACCGTGTTCCGAAACAATGTATCCTAGGAACTTGACTGTCGGTTGACCTAGGACGCATTTTGCAGGATTGATGGTGATGCCATATTCTTCGAGCCTTTTTAGAACTGTGTGAAGATGTCGTTTGTGTTCTTTTTCGTCTGCAGAAGCTAAGAGTACATCGTCGATGAATGGGAATACGTAGTCGAGTCCGCGCAATACTTCGTGAATAAATCGTTGGAATGTTTGTCCTGCGTTCTTGAGGCCAGGACACATACGAGGGAATTCGAACAAGCCGAATGGTGTGATGATGGCAGTCTTCTCAATGTCCTTTTCATGAACCATTATTTGAGAGTATGCACGATTTAAATCGAGAGTAGAAAATATCCTCTTGCCGGACAGCATGTGCGTGAAGTCTTTGATGCGTGGCACGGGATAGCGGTCGGGTTTTGTAATCGAATTGAGTCTTCGATAATCGCCACATACGCGTAGGTCGCCGTTCTTCTTAGGGACGACATGAAGGGGTGACGACCATGACGACTTGCTTGGTCTGCATAGGCCTTGTTGCATCATGTTTTCGAACTCTTCTTTGACCTTTTGATAGCGGTGTGGGGGTAGAGGTCGTGCGCGACTGAAGACTGGCGATCCGGACGTTTCGATGTAATGTTCAACGCTTCGGTCTGGGTTGAGTTTCATCGAAGTCAGACGAGTGATGCCAGGAAATTGAGCTAGTATGTCGTGATACTGTTGCTGCGTATCGATACTGCGGACGGTAGGTACATTTGTCGCGTACATCGGAACTTTGACTGATAAGCTTGTACGGCCGTCGATCAGCTTCCGATTTTTGAGATCCACCATGAGTTCGTGATGATTGAGGAAATCGGCGCCCAGTATTGGTTTGGAAACGTCGGCAACGATGAATTTCCATTTGTAGGGTCGCCGTAGGTTGAGGTCCAACTCGAGCGTTTTCTCGCCGTAGGTTTTAATAACGGTGTTATTAGCGGCGTACAGTTGAAATGGCAATGGAGTTGACGTAGACCCTTTTTTTCTGGGTAGGACCGATATGTTGGCGCCGGTGTCTACCAAGAAGGATAAGCCGGTCTTCTTGTCCTTTACGAATAGGCGGTGAGATTGTTCATGAACGCCAGTGTCCGCCGCTGCCAGCGTTCTATTTAGTTTTCCGATGAGTCCGACTTGATAAAGGTGCATGGCGCGGTGCAGCGTCTTGCCTTCGCCCCAAAACGCCGATGGTAATAGCAGTACGGCGATGGTGACGGGGTACTGCGCGTGCGGAAACGGGACTGCGATGGTCTTCTTATACGAGATGAAGAACGGTAGCTGGGTCTAGATCGTACCGCTTTGAGTTCCGCTATTTCTAGGGACAGTTTCTTAATCTCGTTGACTAGAAATTGTGTGTCAGTTGCTGGTGTGATAGATCTCGTCTGTGATGGTGAGGAGATAGTAGACACTTCTTGTGCTTGCTCGGTCATCTTGTCGGCGAGCGCTGCTAGTTCTTCTAGTGCCACCTTCGTGCTGAGAGTTTCGCTGACGGTGAGCACAGAGCGAACGTGTGGTGGTAACAGGTTGGTCCACATGAGCCGTAGCGTGTCGTCTGGAATCTTGTCTCTTGCTAGGTTTCGCATGCGTCGGAGTAGTTGTGTAGGCTTCTGGTCTCCTAGCTCCATCTGCGATAGTAACTTCTGCATTTGACGGCTATCTGATTCCTCGTAAACCGTGATGAGGCGGTCTTTGATTGCCTTATAAAAATCGGCAGCAGGCGGGTTGTAGAGAAGGTCTGTGATTTGTTCGACGTCCTGCTTTTCTAGTTGCGCGATGACCAACTGCGCCAATTGTTGCTGTCCCTTTTTCAGATCGTTGGTAGCTGCTTCGAAAGTGATAAACCATAGTCGCGGTTTATCGCGCCAGAAAGCCGGAATTCGCATTGACAACGAAATATTGGCAATTTCGGGAGTGGCTTGCGGTTTTGATTCGTCCATCGTCGGGCAGGGATTCATCGGCGGATTCATCTGTCGAGTTTTCCTGTCGAGCAGAGGTTCCTCGTCGGATTTTTCTGTCGGGCAGCGGTTCTTCTGTAGGGCAGCGGTTCTTCTGTAGGGGTCACCACTTTGGAGATTGTAGGTTTCCAATAATAACTCCGTTGAAATTTCAGGATGGAATAATTTTATTTAGAAAATTGCCCTACTTATATATGGTTTTTACACTTGTATGTGTGTGTGTGTGTGTAAGAGAAGCGGTTGATGTTGTTGTCTCGCTCATGTGTCGCGCGCAAGTGCGTTGAGTGCTCCCCACTCTCGGGTGCCGAGCCTATAAAAATAGCCGCGCATTTGCCCTCAGTCTTTTTGCTTCGCTGGGCGCCGCGCAAGAAACAACTCGACGACGACACGTTCAAGAATGAAGATGGCTGTGAGCGACGACTGCGACTAAAGCGTCCTCTGTCGTGGATCCAGTGATTTATCCAGTGGAGTGATATTAATATGATGTGAAAAAAGAATACGCCTTAATTTCTAATAACAACAGCTCTTCTCAGGGCTATATGTTCCCATATTTAAACCGTTAGTGGTTACGTGTTTTATTTATCCATGACCTTGGTATGGTAGCTACAATATCAACACTGCTATTGTCGTCCCATCTCTGTGCAAATTCGCTTTTGTTTGTCATTATTTTAACGCTCGACGCAAAAACACTGTGTTTCAAGCTTGATTTGTGTGTGTGGAAGCGGTAACAAACAAACCAACTCACGTTCGCATTTATAATATTAGTTAGGATTATTATTACAGACTGTAAAATTTTTATTCTGTCTCTCTTGGTGAGCGCTGATCTCTCGCTGCCGGCAGTCGTGAAAGCGATGGTCGGCAGTGACCTTGCGTGGCACGCGATGGTCACGTTTTGTGAGCACGTTATGTCTCGTAAGGAAGCGGCTGAAAGGTAGCGGGAAGGGGATCCCCTCTTCGCCGGAAGAGGCTCGGGAGCAAGCGGCTGGCCTATGTTCGCCACCTCTCCCCATAACCGGACCAGAGTAGCGGGCAAGTTAGCGACAGCGCGCTCGCGGTGCGTTCGTTCATATTTCCAACCTACGTTTCTACGACCTCGCGACGACCACCGTGCCGCGCGCGCCACCGCGCCCGCGCGATCAATGTGAATGAACACTAATGGTAGGGGAGCCCAAGAGGGGATTTTTGGATTTACTCGAGCGCGTCAGATACCCCACGTGTCTCCGATAACGGATATGTATTAATCTGACGGTTTGGTTGGTGGGGTTGGCGGGGGTGGGAGTAAAATTTTAAATACAACTCGAGCGCGTCAGATTTTCAGAGGGGATGTTAAGTGAACCTAAACTAAGCTCCCATTTAAAATTCAGACGATTCGGATGTAACGCAAGCTCGTGGCAGCTTTTTGAAAATGCAAAAAATATTTTTGATGATTCTCATTTTGTAATACTCGAGCGCATCAGATTTTCATACATACGGTTCAGCCTAAATTCCTGATTGTGCTGATTCTTAATCTGACGATTATATGGAGGATTTTTTAAAATACAAAATTTTGAACGCCTGTAGACGCTCACCCCACCGCTAAAATAAAAAACTTCATATAACCTTTTTTTCTTCTTACCATCCAATCTTCAAAGTCCAATAGGTCCCCACGACGCTCGACGCTAACCATAAAGTCGTTGGGTTTTAGCCGGTAGGAGTCCGGCATAACCCCGCAACGTTATCCCTAACGTGGATACCCCGCTGGTTATCCACGAGGGATTTCCCAACGTTAAAAATGGCTGTAAAATTATTTTGCTATATTTTACATTAATTAAGAGTAGGTAATTCTTAACTACGCTGATTTTCTATCGAGCAATCGACTCTTCAGTTGACATAATTCACTACAAGTTTTGTCTTGTAGTAGAAGAGGTTAACCTAAGTACATGGGAAGGTACGTAAGTGATTTTGTAACCACGGAATGAAGGTTTTATTTATGTTTAAAACAAAACACAAGCATTTCGGTCTCTCTACGAAACTGACGTTTAATTAAACACCACGACTGATAGCGAAGAAGCAAGCTGATTTACTGTCTATTTGTTCTCGTACTTACTTTCAGCGCCGTAACTCGACACTGCGGGAACAAATTAAAACGTTACGTGCTTGATATTAACTAAGTTTCATGATCGTAGATACTCCACTAAAAACTCAACTGAATGAGACTTGAACCTTTTTAATTAAAACTAGGAACGAGTTGTTTTTTACATTTTAATGATTTGTGCGCGTTTAAACTTTGTAAATAATTGTGTACAAATTTTCTTTCTGTATTTCTATAGTTTTTAATAGTTTCTCAGACATCCTACTAATATTATAAATGCGAAAGTTTGTGAGGATGAATGTATGGATGGATGTTTGTTACTCTTTCACGCAAAAAGCCGGATTAACATAAAGGATACTTTTTGAAGTCGTGTGAAGCCGGGGGTGGGTCGCTGTATTTTTAAATATATGAAATTATGAAAATTTATGGGTATAAGTATTATGAAATTTTTACATATCTATACCGGGCAATGAGGTATCTTAACTCTTCGTTATTTACTTCAAGTAATTTCTAATTTTCAACCGACGAAAACGAAAAAACAAAAACGGAGGAGGTTCTCAATTCGACGCGTATTTTTTTTTATTTAGTCTATAGTGACATCTAATATCGCGACATTAACTTTACTTTTACTAAAAAAAATTATTTCAAAAAATCTATAAATATTATCTAAGTATAAATAAAAATGTCTGTAGATGCTGCATATGAGCTACTGACTTAGAAGGGATTGTATTTAGAAAATCACAATCTAAACAGTATCATAGTAGTTCTATATTAAACAATTTATTTTATGTGATGAGATGAGAACGAAGGGACAAAATGGACGGGCCGTAACTCGATCTGCTTGTTTGAGATTAAACTAACCCGAAACTAGATGCGCGCTAATGCTTCCGAGAGTGCGGCTGCGAGCAGGGAGAGACGACTCGACCAACAAGTCGTGTCTCCCCGATCTAACTCCCACTAAGGGCCGGCGCAAATTGGAGGGCGTAGCTTCAAAGTATTAAAAAAAAAATTCATAGTATTTTGTACCATAAGTTCTTTACTATAATTTGAAGTTATTCCTTCTAAACCAAGCAACAGATTTTCATTCGGTTTTTACTATCAGCTGGATAATTTTTCACAGAAGCTTTGTGTACATAATAAAAACCTAATTAAATTTTTGTCTAAGTAGGGATAAAAAATATTTTTATTGTAACCAATTTGCCGTAACTGACCGCGTCTATCTGTTTCTCCACTAGCTTCTTCTAAACCACCTAATGGATTTTGATAAGGTTTTCATTAATGGAAAGAGGGATAAACGAGGAAGGTTGTTTATAAAAAATGTTAGTTTAATATAATTAAATCATGAAATTTCATCGTATTATTGCCAACAACCGGCGCATAATAGGCATAATATAATCGTAGCATAATACGCAACGAAAATTAAATTATATTAAAAACGCTTAAGGTACAAAATAATAATAAAAAATTAAATACTTGCCGTGGTATTCCAATGTGCGGCCTTAAAATGGCCAATCTACACATTTGAATGTTAATATTCTTTGTACACAAATCAACTGCATAATTTTGATTTTCATCCGAATCGAAGGATCGTTTAGTTACAGTCCTACGACCTACTTGGTCCTGAGTGAGGAAATAATATTGCAAGAAGTATGTTTTTACATTAAATAACTCAAGTCTGAATATACTGCAATTAATTACAAACGTTTTAGGCGTAATTTTTATTTCCCGCTTTGGCATTTTTAACGCTTTGCGTTACAAATGCCAAAGCGGCACATAAAAAATTTTCATCCATAGTTGTAGTAGATTGATGCTGCGAGTATAACCCTATACTATTTGACCACTAACCAGTAGTTGGTTACAAATTAATCAACCAGGCAATTATCATTAGGAGTTTCAAAATGGAACAAAAATTATTATTTAGAATACGAAAGAAATTATATTTGATTAAAAAAGGTTCTCCCACTGCCCTGGTTACGAAGGACGTAATATTAAAATGGTAAAATGAAATGGAAATCAGGATTACATTGACCTCTTTGAAATTTGGAACCAATTTTCCGGCAGAAAAGATCGCGGGAGGTCATGCAAAGTGGATTTGGTATCTTCGTTATTGTCGTATGAATATAAGCAACGCATACAATATAAAGATATTTGGAAACAGCATAATAATATATACAACTTATCATTTCGTTTAGTGGAATACAATAATAATGCCTTGAAATACAACAGCACACATCACGTTATTTCATAACGGTAACTGTGGCTGCCCAGTTTCTGACTGTGATACGCCTACAAAATGTTGGTACATTGTAATATGTGCATATTGTACTGTAAAGTGAAGGAAATTTTTAAAAGTGGTTGACGCCCTCGGCCCTTGTGTAATTAAACGAGTTAACATAAATCTGAAAAAGGGAGACTCAGCACAAGAGTCCCCGACCGGCCGTAATTTCATTTAGGATGGCTGTTGCGCGCCGTTCAAGCAATGGCTTGGCTCGGGTGCTCCCAACTTTGATCTATTCCCTAAATATAATATAAAGGTCTGTCACTTGCAAGAATGTGACTTTATTAAAATACTATCTGGCGCCCGCGATTTCGTCCGCGTTGAAAAAGAAAAAAGTAGCCTATCCTGTGTCATGTACGTCTAAACGTCTAAATGTACCAAGTTTCATGAAAATCAGTTAAATTGTTTAAGTTATGAAGAAACATACAAACATACATACATATATACATACATACATACATACATACTTACATACATACATACATACATACATACATACATACATACATACATACATACATACATACATACATACATACATACATACATACATACATACATACATACATACATACATACATACATACATACATACATACATACATACATACATACATACATACATACATACATAAAGAAAAAAATTCTAAAAGTCGTCAATTTAGTTTCAATATCATGTATAGAGCCTATAAACACGATATCTCTGTAAACAAAGTAACTTACTCCATTACCAACTCTAACAGATTTATTATTAGTATTGATATTCCTTCTGGGCATTATTATTTAGATGTGTTTTAAATTTTTAAGTGGCAGGGCACAATGAGTAGGGCACCGAAGTCGTGTCATAACGTCCCCGCGACCCCGCCCATTAATGGCCTTGCTAGAAAGTCGTTGGGTTTAAGCCGGAAGGAATCCGGCATAACCCCGCAGTGTCCCCTACAATGCCGGGTATCCAAGAGGATTTCCCAATGTTAAAAAAATGGGCACAATTATGAGTAGATGCCTTCATTGCCACAACCAAAATCTACTTATAGTGGATACGAATTGCAGATACCAGAACAAGATCAAAAAAATAAAGTTATTTTTATATATTACTGGTGACCCTCTTCCAGCTTCGCCTGGGGTGCAATTTTCATATATTATATAAACCTTCTCAGTGTATCCCCCTTTCAAAATTAAAATCGGTCAGCGGTTTTGGAATCTATAGAGAACAAACATACTTACATTGATCTTTATTTATACTATTACTGGACCGATTTCAAAAATTCTTTCACTTTTGGGAAGCTACATTATCAGCGAGTAACATTGGCTATATTTTATAAAGCGACGCGGACGACGTCACGTGCAACAGCTAGTATATAATATAATAGATAGATGATCACAATACTTCGGTTTAGAAATTGGAACCAAGTTAGACATTAATAATTGCAGACTAATAAAGTAAAAACAAAAATTTTCAGGAAGACTTATCTAAGAAAAAAATGATTTTGTTTAAGTCGATAATATTTAATATTTAATTGAACAATTTGAACTTAATTAAAATGAATAAACATGAAGACATTTGACATGATTCCGGTCATATCAACGACTCTCAGCTTTCGAGTCAGTCGCTAGAAGTCGATATGAGATGAAATGTAGACGTTCATGAATAACAAATGAGACGATGAAAACTGGCGGGAAAAGAGGGTATTATAATATAAGCAAAAACGAAGAGGAAATAGAACCTTTTACATATAAAAAGCAGCAAACCGAACGATGCAAGTGTTTCTTTCTTTGAGGCCAAATGACGGCAGAAATATGATAATAATATTCTATTTGGTACAGCACATTGGCTTTTGAGATTGCTTAAACAGAAATACAATGGATACTCAAGTAGGTGATTCCTTTTCATAACTAAAGAGTGACACGTTACCAAAACTTATTTTGGATGAGTCAATCTCGAATTTTAAAAAAGTTTTCTGATTTTAAATCATACTATACATAAACAATTACCTTCGTGATAGCTTGGTATTCGGTATAACTTTTTTGTTTGTAAATCGATTTGAATGAAACAAACAGTAAATGTTACGGGAAGCTTGTTACAATATATCAGTGAAAACCGAATTCTAATCGGCTTAGCCGTTTCTGAAATTAGCGTGCACAGACAAAAATTCAAAAAAATATTTTTTTGACCTTGGTAACTACAATGTTTTTTAAATATTCAATTACAGACACGACTCGTTTACGATTTTATATATTCTATTCTAATATTATAAAGAGAAAAGATTTGTATTTTTGTATGTTTGTAATAAACTCAAAACTACTGGACCGATTTTATGTAGAAAGCTACATTATCAGCGAGTAACATAGGCTATGTTTTATAAATTTACGCGGGCGAAGTCGCATGCAATAGCTAGTTAGAATAATGATTGAGCGAAAAATAAATATTTCACATACCCTTATTTTTTTCTTGTATTTGGCATGTTGTATATAATTTATAACGATGGCGATTATTTTCTCGCAGTGCCCACTGGACATGACAGAGGCAGTAATGCAAAGATGTGGAATGACAAATGTATCCGCGGCTGTCCGACCTGTGTCACTCACTATTCCCCCATTCCCTTTATTCCGACGTTACTTGCACAAAATATATATATTTCATTGTTGAAAATGCAATTCTCACTACAAAATGCACGTTTTATGTCGTGTTTATTCATTAATAATCTAGAATAGCAAATGAGTTTTAATTACATTTTGTATTTATTATTTATTCTCTCTCTCTCTCAGAGCTCTTTTATCAATTTTATATAATAAAGTTTCTCTTGTACATCCGCTGTAGAAAATACGCGACGACACCAATACAAGCGTCCATCTATGAACATTCTTTGCACGTACAATCTATATGAGACCTCGTCAATTCCACCACAAATGAAGAACTCTGCCGCCAAATGATACAACGTTGTCGTCGTAAACATATAAGTTTCTATTGGATATTTTGCTCTTATTAACTACAGAGGCTGAACAACAAAAAAATATTTTACTCAAAAACAAAATGAAAAAGATTGTGCTTATTAGTTCATTAACACTTTTCCAGGATTAGAAGTATCCTATATGCTAATCCAGGCAATAAATTGTGTGTCAAACTTGCTGTTTTTGCGTTATTGAGTTATTCATTTATAATAATTATTAGGATTAGGATTGATATGAAGAAATGAATATTTAATCTAATTATGTGAGTGGAAGCGTTCTAAATAAGTTGAAAAGTATTTGCTAAGTAGGTATGCCAACGTTTAAGGGTAATGTCGAGATGAATTTAAGGGCGAACAGAAGTCAAATTCATAACGGGCCGTCGGAATGTTACGCTGCGTGTCAGGCATTTCATTCCATATCCGGCTATAATCAGCGAACACCGGATCATTTCGACCGACGTCATTTATCGGTAATTATCAGAACAACATCCCTCTTTTCATGCACGTCTCAAACATTTTATTATAATGAGAAATGTTTTTGTATTTCTATGACATTTACAATTTAGATTGGAAAAAGTTTAAAACTTATTTCCAGATATTTTTATACAAAATGCGGTGGTCACGTGATTATCATCTACCATATAAATACTGGAATTAGATTCTAATTCGAAATCGAGTTTAGGTATATATTTTTGCGGAGAGATAGTTTTTAATAGACGTGAAAATGTAATACGAAGTAGCGAGGATGTGGCAGTAACATTTCTTTCATGCATCCCCGCCGCATGGGGTGACAACAAATGGAAGATTTATCGATTCCTTGTTCTGCGATTTTGTGCGTGTTCCGTTCGTCACATTATGTCGTTGCCTCGAGGAAGTCGTTCTTCCTTTTCGACATGCCTCTATCAATAAATAAAATTTATTGAGTTGCTAATCGACAGTTGCTTCTCTTTCATTTATATAAAACATCAACTGACTGACAGATTAAAAGGGTTGAATTTTCAACCGACGAAAACGAAAAAACAAAAACGGAGGAGGTTCTCAATTCGACGCGTATATTTTTTCTATTTTTTTTTATGTATGATCACGCATAACTTTTGACAGGGTGGTCCGATTTTGATAATTCTTTTAATTTTAATTTGGAAAAAAAATTCCAACCCTAAGGGTAGGAAAACAGGGGATGATTGATTGTTCACTCGCCGATTGTAGCGTATAACCATGCATAACTTTTTACAGAGTAGTCCGATTCTGATAATTCTTTTTTTAATGGATAGGGTATACCTCGAAGTTGGTCTCGTACAATTTTGGACAAAAAAATCCTACCCTAAGGGTGGGAAAATGGGGGTGGGAAAATTAAAAATTAAGCATGTAGTAAACATTAGATTATAGCCACAAAAAAATATAAAATAAAACTTTTAACAAAAAATAAAACCGCCGAAAAAACTGAAAAGCATAAAATAATCTTATTATTTAACCTAAGTAATTTTGAGTCGGCGCCAAACAAGCAAAAATTATGTAAAGAGTTATGCGCGAAGGCGACTCAAAATTACTTAGGTTAAATAATAAGATTATTTTATGCTTTTCAGTTTTTTCGGCGGTTTTATTTTTAGATAAACCACTTGATATACTAAGGATAGATTTTTAAATACCGTCTAAAAGTTATATGAGAATATAACCACAATAAAGTTAATAATTTAAATGTGAAAGTAGCTCTATCTGTCTGTTTGTTACCTTTTCACGCCTTAACTATTCAACCGACATCTTTCACAAATCGTTCGTTTTACAAACTCTGTTTTTAACAAAATAATAATCCAAAGAGTTTCATCACATATAAATACACTAGCTGGTGCCCGCGACATCGTCCGCGTAAAAAATAAGCAATGTAACGTTTGACTTCTTGTTGCTTTAACACTTAGTGTTTTGTTTTATTTTAGATGACCTCTCGAGAACAGTACTTTTCTTCTAGATGAAAGGTACCCTATGTCCTTTCTGGTGTTCCAGACAACGTCTATGCAAAAATTCACGGTGATCGGTTCACTAGTTTTTGCGTGAAAGAGTAACAAACAAACAAACAAACTCACATTCACATTTATAATATTAGTAAGGAAAATAAGGACAATAAGGATGTGATTCATGTAGCAGCATTGAGACATAATATTTGTCATATTAAACTAACTTAATATAGAAATGTGAATTTAAGTTTAGTTTCAATTTATCTTTGTTGTAATTTACAAAATAAATGGTAGCAAAGATAAATTTGACGTATCTGTTATTTAAACTGTAGGTAATTAGATTTAACAATAAACAATTTAATGTATTTGAAACAAACTTACAGCCTTGTTAATTTCCATCAAATTTTGTCTTGATTTCATTAGGCGTAACTGAGTGACAAAATTTATGCTGTAATCAGAGATATCGTCTCGTTTTACGTTAATTGGGCGTTGGCTTGGAAAGATCTTACGGAAAATTGTTAAAAACAGTTAATTAGAACGAAAGCTGTATTTCGTAACCGAATTAAGTTTGTTTATTGGATGTAAGATTTTTACAATTTTAGGCCCAATTAAAAGTTAAAAAAATGTATAAAGAGAGATATTTACCGGGGGTGCCACAAAGTGAAGACTGTACAAAGTCTAAATATTGTTAGAATAAATATCACTATTATAATAACAAAACAAGGATAGTAGCCTCAAAATCTATAATAAACGTCTACAAATTAACCTTCAAATAAGACACTATTTTAAGTGCCCGAAAGTACTCGAATAATTAAAAAGTACCTAACTACATTATTCTAAATAGATCATAGGCTATGTATACTAATTCCCATAATTGCGACCAGTCGAAGTCGGGGTGCATCTGACCAGAATACTAACATAAAATATAATTTAGGAATTTTATAAACCTTAAGCCGTTTGATTGATTATGATGAAAATGGCAGGTCTTAGTGATTTTTTAAAATATATATGCTGTCCAATTTTAATACTTAAAAAGACGTGTCACAGCTAGTGTAATATAAAATCAATGTTTTAATTTTTTTTATTCGTTCACTAACGATCAGGATATGATAGTTTTCCATACTGATACTTATTATTTATCCTGTCAACTACGCAATTTATTGAAAAAAATGTGAAAAGGATTAAAAATTTTGACGTTAAAGTTATAAGTACATGAAATAAATCATTCAAAGCAATAAATAAAGTTTTATCCGGAACATACCTATAGGGAAATTTACGAGTTTTGTTAAGCTCAATACGGAATAATTTGAAGTGTTTCACATAAATTAGTCAGTTACAGTTAGAATGTAACAATTGGTTTTTCTAACCCAAAAACAATCAGAAGCCCCGAATACTTCAAAACAAATATTACATATACCTTTTATTTTTATTTCAATTTGTTAAATTAAGTTTTTGCAAGATTTATGGTAATAATTACTTTTTAATAAATCTTTACGTAAATATTTAATTTCCATATCTTAAAATGAAGTTTACATGACGGATTTTTAAATAATATATGATTTCACTTTGCGATTGAAAATTCTCAATTCTATATCCAGTATAAGTTGATTATATCGACTAGTGTTTGATTATCTCTATATATTAGTAAGAAATATTTATATAACATGTTTTAAGGTATGATTAAGGTACTATAAATCTTACGGGGTCATTCAATTGTATTCCTAGAAATGGATCCCATAAAATCAACATATAAATATAAATAGCTCAGTAATAAGTATAAAATACCTAATGGACATTTACACACAGGGCTTCTTTCACAAACTACATTTAAAGTGTTGATTAGTTACTTTTAGAAATCATTTTCTGTTTTATTGAATTATTCACTCGGTTTACTGCATCATTCGGTATCCGATTTTTTATTATTATTTTCTATTTAATGTTTGGGACGTTTACTGTAAAAACAAAAGTATATCAGCTTCATTATCCCCGGTTACCGGTGACTTTAAATGACAGTTGGGCCTACTTGACGTTTGAGAAAGAGGCGCTTAAATGTTTTAATTTACTAGTTACAAAAGATTCTCGAATATTGTAGACAAATGTCAGAGGGCAGAAATCGTAGCGTAGCGCTCGTAGCTGCTACGTAGAATGTTTGCTACGCAAACAGTTTCAGGCTCCGAGTCGATGCAATGTCACGCTATCCAATCGTTTAGTTTGCATCGCTTCTACGGCTTGCGGTTACTTTTTTGTTGTACCAACAGTTGCGCACAGACCTTCGATATCCAAGATAAATATGGAGAGAAAAAAAAACAAGCGCGCATAAAGAGAATGCATGTCAAAACCATCGATTACAATGGAATTTGCGTCACAAATGCCAAAGCGGCACATAAAAAGAATGCCTATGACAGAATCATGGTGGACTCTTGCCTTCACGCGTCAATGGTAAAAGGTAGTAACGATCAACTTCTATTATTTCATTTTAAATTCTAATGGGTTGACGTAAAGTCACATTTTCTTTAAATTACGTACTTATTATTACGTTTGTTTTGTTTTAAAGGACAGTTCATGCTCTACGCATATGTCACTTTTAAATGTTCCATAAAATTCGTAGTGTTTTGTATGGCACGCGGGTTCCATGTTGTAGTAGTTTGATGGTCAAAACAGAAACTTTTCACTTCAGAATGCTCTACAATAAGCATTTAAATTGGGAGTGTTATAATATTATTATTAGGTAAGTATTTTATTTTATTTATAAACAATTGATATTACATACTACTTATGATTTCTACAGTCACAATGCAACTAATCTCTTTGTTTATTAAGTTCGTAAAAAGCACTTATGACTTAATTGCTAAAAAATTATTCATAAATAATAAATTACTTGTAAAAAGTTCATTTTATTTGTTCATCAAGTTCATTATATTTTTACTGTATAAGTACAAAAAAATCCATGATCTAATAGTAACGCTACTATTGGCCTCTTTCTCACGCGTATAAAAAAACAAACACAGATGAACAGAAATAGAGAAACTTTTCTTATAACAACTAAAACAGGAAGTTTTTCCGTCGTTATGCAAAGTGATTATGATTGAGGCGCTGACTGCCTCAAGAATAGAACTAGTAATATACTCCTACAAAGTGAAAATATGTTTACAAAAGTTCCTAATAAACGTTAAAGAGAAATAAAGTTAAGATAGGGTATAAAAAATGTACATAATTTACTAGAATAATCTCGACAAATATTGCAAGAATAATGTGATATTTATAGCATAATTTCAATAAAAATATCCTTCATTTATATCATTAATAAACATCCTGGCTCAAACAAAGCTTGAATAACTACAAATAACTTGTCGATTGTTTACGAACAACTCTATTATGCAAAGAATAAAAACAGAGGGAGTAAATTACTAAGATTTATCGATATCCTGGTAGGCATTCAGAGGCCATTATATTAATACGCAATAAAAGCGTGAGCTGAGAGATGAGTGGGAATTTTAGTTCATTAATATTCATGGTTAAATTATTCCTTCCATTGTCTTTCTGCCAAATGAATTGAGTTCCAGAAAGAGAAATAATCGCGCCTATAGTAATACGGGGATAATTGGATATCTTGTGTTGTATAAGCGTATTCAAACGATATTGACGAAATGAACAAGCAATGTTAAGGCGCCATAATTACAGTGTAAAATACTTTATATCCTCGATATAAAGTATTATATCGAGTTTTGTTTTAGTTAAAGTGAATAAATATTTTGCTATACAATGAAAGTTTTAATTAAATTTACTGTGTAGCTTACTTGATTAGGATTACATATTACTTTAACAATTGAAAAATAACTACGTACAATATAAATTGAATGCAAAAATAATGGTAACTATCATCATCAAAGGCCACGGTTCGACGGTGGATCCAGGCTGCGTCTGACCGGTCCGATTGGAGAATTATATCCAGCAGTGGACGTCCTATAGCCTGACTTAGATATTATACATAACTCAGACTGACAAATAAAATCATGGATTAAGAAAACAAAAGAACCTATATTACAACGAACATTTAAAATACACAATGTATAACAAAGACATACATTTAAAAATGCTCGGTACGTAGTGTTGACCGGATAGCTCTGTGCAGTTGGCGGCTTGTTTTATTTTTTCAAAATATTTGTGTAAATGATCTCGGTTCGGTTACGTCGACCGGAGGCCGGACGTTCCAAACGCCCCCTGTGCATTCGTTCAACTCGTTTGCTTACAAACATGGCTACATTTGCATTCCAGCTTGTATTGCTCACAGACAAATAGTTTAGTGTTGACACCTATTATTTTTCTGCTCGTTTGAATGCCATTATACATATTCTTCAAATTCTCAAGCTATGCACATATGTACTAAGTAAATGTATGAAATATGCTGATTCGTTTGGAGAATTATTTCAGAGACGTGTAAGTTGTATGCACTTCGAAATTCATATGTGTAAGTTCTAAACTTAAACGCATGATAACAAGCGTGTCTGCTTTCTGCAAAAAGGAACCCTTTTAACTTGGTTCCAACTTTCCCAGGTGCTTCAGTACCTGTGGGCAATGATCTCGAGCTTCTTAGCATGAGGTTGTGCTCAAACCTCCACTTCGGCCCTTCTATCGAGTTCAAAGCCCAAACAGAGGTCAAAAAGCTTGGCATCCTAAATAGTGTTAAGTGATTCTTCACACCTGGACAGCTTCTCAAGTCCGATCTTGCATGGAGTAGCTCCCACCTTTGGTATGCCTCAGCCAAATACTAACTTGCCACGCATTAGATCGCAGAGTAGGGAGGTTCACGAGAGGAGAAACGAAATTTGAACCCTTTTATGTAACGAAACCCTTTTTATGTAGACTGGAACTAAATAAAAACAGTTAATTTTTATTTCGCAAATATATTGAAAAAAGTAATGACGTTTCTAAAAGGGTCATTCCAATTTTGTTATGTGCTAATAATGTACTAAACATTGGCATACAATTTCAAGTTCCCTTTGACCAGTGTTGAGTGTTTGCAGCACAAACACTGCGCTGCAGTTAAGTAGGCAAATACCACACAAACGTATAAGCCTCACATACCTGAGATATCGTCGCAAATTCAAGTAAATTACAAACATATAGAAATATAAGAATGTTAGCGTGGGAAGGTGGGTCACATTACTTTCCTCGCAACTAGAAAGGTCATAACTAACAAGCACTTAACAGAAGAACTGCGAAATAACAGCACTCTTATAGTAGTGTTTTGACTCGTGAGTAAGGGATGCAAATGTTTCTTTTTACTTTGATTGTTACTTTTAACATCATGGTATATGTATAATATATATGTTGCAAAAAAAAAATAGTTATGAAAAATATTCATATTGTTTCGATGGTGTTACAAGAGAATTAAAAGTTTTGGAGTATAACAGTATGATGGCAGTGAATTACGTGCTACATTTTTTGATGTGAATAATACTTTAAATTTGCTTCAGATAAGTGATGATAACAAAATCGGAGGATAGAGTTTGATGCTGTAGCTCTATATATCTATCACCTAAGTACATCAACAATTTAATTACATCTCTCGATAGCTAAACGATATCGAATTCGCTAGATATATATATATGTACGATCAAAAAAAGTATTAATTACTCGTAACGTGGTTTTCACAACACACGGTCGTGTCCATGACACAGCCACAACCCATTTTTATTTCTTACTAGCTGGCGCCCGCGACTTCGTCAGCGTTGAAAAAGAAAAAAGAAGGCCTATCCTATGTCCCATACGTCTAAATATCTATATACCAAGTTTCATGAAAATCAGTTGATTCGTTTAAGAGTTATGGAGGAACATACATACATACAGAAAAAAATTCTAAAAATGGTCAATTTAGTTTCAGTTTCATGTATAGAGCCTATAAACACGATATCTCTGAAAACAAAGTAACTTACTCTATGACCAATCCTTACAGATTTATTATTAGTATTGACTAGCTGGCGCCCGCGACTTCGTCCGCGTTGAAAAAGAAAAATGTAGCCTATCCTGTGTCCTGTACGTCTAAATGTTTATCTACAAAGTTTCATGAAAATCAGTTAATTCGTTTAAGTTATGGAGGAAAATACATACATACATACATACATACAATACCTACACTTACAGATTTATTATTAGTATTGATTGATGAGAAGGTCATAAAACATGTTCACGGTTCGCTTGATGGTAGGTGGTTACCGTTGCCTGTAACACAAGCAATGTCACGGGCCCTGCAAGTACGCTGCCGACCATAGTAGGATTAATCATAAGGGATATGAAGGGATAGGGAAATGGGTTCTGGCATTCCTTACAACAGCACCCATTCTGTTGATCCTTCTTATTGTAATCTAAATTTTCCCCAACCCCTTGTACTTGTTTGATTCCTGAGAAGATTGTGAACAGTTTCACAGGCTAAATACTGAATATCCGAAATACTGCCTGTCACATGTTCCTAAAAAAAATTCTCAAAACATATTTACTGTATTTGATGAATCAATTGGTTGTACGGTTCCATATTGATTACAATGTTTAATATTTGGACTATGTGGGTTTCCCCCGAATAAGCTGGTGGAATGAATTAGTACACAAATGAAACCAGTGATGCGGAGTGTGACTGAAGCGAGCAGAACGCGAAGCCACACGTTCCGCGCGCTAATATCGAATTCCGTATATTGATTGGTATAGACCAATACAGCTTTTGTTATTCATTATTCTACAAGTCCATTGTTACATAAAAATTATTAAATATATTTCTAGGAATATTATAAATGCGAAAGTAACTATGTCTGTCTCTCTCTGTTACCTTTTCTCGCCTCAAATACATCATCATCATTAAATTTTAGATACAAGTTGTCAGGGATACAGGAAAGGACATAAGGTACCTTTCAACCTGAAAAACTACTGTTCCTGATTTAAATGGGGTCATTAAAAAAATATAAAGAAGTCATTACTCATATTCTCAGGTTTATATTTTTTATTGTTATAAATCATCTTTGTCGCGAACTAATAACCTCGAAGGTAAAATTTAAACTGAAATTTTTATAAAATTTAAACAGGTTTAAATAATCATGTAAGGTATATTTACGACAATAAAAGGTATTTTATCTATACAGTGTTTTGTTTAAATGTTACGTTAAAACGTTATTTAAATGATTAAAAAATCTAATATACTAATATTACAAATGTAAATGTGAGTTTGCTTGTTTGTTTATTACGCTTTCACACAAAACTACTGAACCGATCACAATGAAATTTTGCATACACGTTGTCTGGGACCCCAGAAAGGACATAGAGTACCTTTCATCGTTCAACGCGGACGAAGTCGAGGGCACCAGCTAGTTTAAAATAAATTTGTCAAGTAATTTATAAATTTTGAAACAACCACCATAGAACGTTGAATATGGAACGTTGCCGTTCCATATTTGAACGATGCACACACGTACGCTCTTTTTTTGTTGACTTTTTTTTTTTTGTGGATAAACCGGAAAGTGTTCATTTTTTACTTATTTATGTATGGTTTCTAGTCAGTCTTTTTCACGTATTTTATGTTTTCTACAAACGTCAAAACAATGCAGTGGATACTGGATCCATTATTCGGATTAGACTCGTGCAGTGATACAAAATGCGCATAAATAAGGCACTGAATTATTGTTGATAGCAATCCCATCGAATTGCTATTTTACTGTCGGTATTAAATAACGCTTTTGAATTAAAAATAAAAAGATATTTAATTGTTAATTTATTTCTTGGTAAAATATTACTTCATATTTCAAATTTTTACAATGTTGAAAATTGTTGTAAATAGCCCATTACAAAATGGGAGACCTTGTCGGGTCTGCCAATTTCGGGAATAACTACTTGTCGGGAATAACAAAAACTTAAATGTATTATAAATAAAATATAATAAATCTAAATTGTATATCATAGAGTAAATAATAAGCTTTTGTGATTTTTATTGCAAATCCTATCAGTTCATTATGATTACAATAATTATAATATTAGAAGAAAAAAGATAAAAGTTGACGACCAACCGATAAAAGACGGTTTTTTGTCCAAAGCTGAAACACTTGGCACATAATGAGTTCTTACTCATGAGAGTGTTACTGAAATAAAAGCGTTCGCGTTGCCCTTGAAAAATACACCCCCGACTTGAAAAGAAAGTGATTAAAATGGTTTTTTCACGATTCATTTCATTTAATTTTTAGGTTCATCTCGTGCATTGTTAAGTCAAATATTTTTGTTGATTATATTTTTTAAAAGACTATTTTTACTAGTATTGCCCCGAGACTTCTGTCGTCTTACAACTATACAGCAGAAAAATCTACACCATAAGATCAATTAGTAAGTAATATATAGAAAGGAGGGCGTTGAATTGAAGTAGATTTAAAAAACAACTACAGAATAATTTATCAATATGTAAGTATTGTAAAAAAACCTTTATCATAGTTCAGTATGTCAAATTTATGTCGCAATTACCATTACCGTATTGCCAAATAAAGCTGATTCGTAGAAAATATAAGTATAGTTGCATTTCAGAAGTAACACAGCTTGCAACATAAGTTAATAGTATATGTAAAATTCGCATTTACATAGAGAAATATAGTCGCGACATATAATAAATACATATAGAGTGATTATTCGTGAAACAATATATGCTTCAACCTACATAAAACCAGAGAGACGGTTCCAAAAATAGCAGTATCTTTTCCGACAAACCTAAGAGAGGTTGGCTCGTAAAAATTGCATATGCATATACCTGCGGGGCGGTACTCAACTAACCTTGTATAAGGTAAATGACAAGTGGTCTCCGCTTGTACTTTGATGAAAGGTGATGGAACTTTTTGTGTATATCGTTCTTTTGTAAAACGTTCTTTACCAGTGAACAAATCAGGTCACGAAAAAAAACCTATGTCATACTTAAAACTAAAAGGTTTTTTAATACACACAAATCAAATAGAGCTTTTAAATTACGAATAATATTGATAATTTAACTGACGGAATCACTAAGTAGAAAATAAAGTTTAGAATGATATTCTAAGGTTGCTCACTAGGGTAAGGTGCCTTTCAAATTACGATATTATGATCATGCCATATCCAATTTTAAAGTTTAAGTAGTGCTTTTATTAATTCCTAGCTGTTGCACGTGACTTCGCCCGCGTAACTATATAAAATAAAACCTAATGTTACTCCCTGACAATGTACGAGTAGCTCCAGCTTCCTTGGCCCAGTAGTTTTTGAGTTTATTCTTTACAAACATACCAAATCTTCTCTCTTTATGATATTAGTATAGATTAACATAAGTACTAGCGACCCAGTCATGGCTTCGTGGAAATTCTTTTTCAAATGTCTTCCTCATTTATCGTTCCGTTGAAAAAGACGTCCTGTACGTCTATAAATGTTTATCTACCAAATTTCATGAATATCAGTTAAATCGTTTAAGAGTTATGGAGGAACATACATACATACAGAAAAAATTCTAAAAATCGTCAATTTCAGTATCATGTATAGATATTTATAGATCATGTAGAGATTCATATAAACACGATATCTCTTAAAACAAAGTAACTTACTCCATGACCAACCCTTACAGATTTATTATTAATAAGTATTGATTGATTATATATGTGTCGTTCATTGTAAAAGTGAACTATCTCTTTGTAACTGAATTTTAGAATAACGAGCTTTTTGCGAATTATAGTGTAGGAAAAAAATATAAGCATTCATTCATTGTTTTCATCTATGGGATTTTAATGCAACTATTGGAGTTACTTCACTTTTATATTGAAAGTTATGACTAAATGTGATACCATTAGGCAAGAAAAGATGGTTTTAAAAATAGGGAGTTACACCACTTTTACAATGAACGACACATATATTTAATACCAAAATATATAATACTCAAAACATTTAAGCTTGTTGGCACTTAAATATAAGAGCACAGCAAATTGTATACAGTAAATAGTAATGGTACCGTTGTGATGCTAATGTGAGCGAATGTTTGTACGTCTGAAAGAAAGGAGATACCATACAATCCATAGATTCGAAACCTTTGTGGGACTGATTTCTTTTAGTGTGAGCCGGTCCGCAATGTATCGGCAGAAGAAGGTACGTGTTATCGAGGGTCTGATTGAGCGCGCAATAAATTTGGATTGCCTTTCCGCGTCTACTACACATGCGTTGCTACACTTATATTCAACGATTGTGTTGCGGTACCGATATAATAATATGTGTCGTTCATTGTAAAAGTGAACTATCTCCTTGTAACTGAATTTTAGAATAACGAACTTTTTGCGAATTATAGTGTAGGAAAAAAAATATAAGCATTCATTCATTGTGTTCATCTATGGGATTTTAATGCAACTATTGGAGTTACTTCACTTTTATATTGAAAGTTATGACTAAATGTGATACCATTAGACAAGAAAAGATGGTTTTAAAAATAGGGAGTTACACCACTTTTACAATGAACGACACATATGTATATTAAAAATCAGTATAAGTAAATACGGATATATTTTAAAATAGTACTTTTTTTACATGTCTCGTTACCGTAAAGTACATAAAACCTTAAAATTGGACTCCATACAATCACTGTAAAAAGTTTTTACATTTTGCTGTACTTAACTGATATTACTGCCAACTCTCCCCCGTTTACTTCTGAATTCAGAATCAAGGAATGAAGGAATTAAAGAACTTACTTTCTTTAAATAAAAAATTGTAATCATCCTAGTTATTGTACAATGCGGCTTAGTTCATTTATTTTTAACACTTAATTTTTAACTGTTTAAATGTTTATCAAATACGTAATGTCTTAACTAAAATAATGTTAAAGGCAAAAATGAGTTTGTTTGTTACGCTTTCACTCTTTAATCACTTAACCCGATCATTGTGAAGTTTTGCATACACTTTATCAGGGATACAGAAAAGGACATAGGATGCGATTAATCTAAAAATAGAGCACTGTTCCCGAGGGATCTTAAGAATTAAGGTCTGAGAAAAATATAAAAGCAATAAATATTGATCAAATGTTTCAACGCCTTGGCTTAGAAAAAGGGTTGCGGACGAAGTCACGGGCAAAAGTTAGTTACGACTTCTTTTTAGTACATTCTTCTTCTTCGATCAAAATAAATGTTAAACTACTAAAATAATTGTTCAAAATGAGTATTTTTTTTAAAGTACTCCGCACTAACAACCAACAAACAAACAAAGTAAATAGTGTGAATGCAGATAATGCAATTTTACACACATTTTGTCAAAGTTCTTAAGGTTTTGCGCTTAACTGAAGGCGAATGGGAACTTTAAAAATCAAGACGGCTGAAAAATGCGGGTGTGTTAAATGAGAGTGTCGGTTAAATGAGTTGCGTGTGTGCGTTTGGTCGACTGTTGTGCCCCCTACGGGAGGGACGATGGTTTGGGCTGGGTGTATCGATCTTGACGGGGCGCTTGCGCTACTAAGGCGGGCGCGGGCGGCGTTGCTTTGCTACGAGCGGACCTCGTAGCAAAGCACCGCGCAGTCCGTAGGCGGCCGCCAGTCGAGCTACCCGCTCGTCTCTCGATTATGCCGCCGAGTCTAACGTAGCTACGTTTGACATCACGACTCTCGACAAGCTCACACCGCCTCTCCAAGGAATTGCTAGTGTTACCGATAGAAACCGATACGTTCAAACCCTACAAACATTACTCGAGGTGTAAAGAAAATATTTTGTGTGCATCGAGACTATATTTAAGTGTTGTAACGTCCAATAGTATTAATTAAAAAAATAACTTGTGTGGTGTTTATGAAAAATAGTAAAAAGTGTTGATTAAAAAAATAACATTAATGGTGTGATCGTGTTTTGTAACAAAAAATAAATACCCGGAACGCTGCTCACGAGTTCACGGCTCGTTAATTTGGTGGTGAAGAGGAGTTGGAAAAAAGAGGTCTTCGGTCGCGTCCGCTCATCGGAGTGATAAAATTTATGACAAACGGTAAGGAGCGCAGTGATAAGGGTCGGCGGCGTTATCTCGTCTGTACGCTACTATGCGGCGTAGCGGGTGGCGTATATCATCCACTTGTCGAACGCAATGGCCTCGTTAATTACTACCGGCAACCTCTTCGGAGGCTCGCGCTGCGAACGAAAGGCCTTTATCAGCTGACACTCGAACTCCGCAATCTCCGGCGTCCGATTATGACCGACCCTTTTGCTAATGACAACTTAGCAGAACTCATTATATAGCTCAACGTTCGCAGTTGTAACTATAGTTTGCTTAGTGGCAATTAGCATATTAAGGTTAGGTTAAAACTAATTAAATTGCTTATAAGTTTATAAGGCAAGGCTTTTGTCTCATTAACATTATTTAAAAATTAAATATTATTATATTTTTTTATGTCAAGGTCGGCAGACATGTTGACGGTCCACTTTGTGGCAGATAAGACAAGCAACGCCACAGATGCTGCAAGTACGCTGCCGACTTAAGTAGGATTAAGGATAAGGGATAGGGAAGGGAACACGCAGTTTGCCCTGCCACTACTTTCTAGATCCAGACAAGAACTAACTTTGAAAAGTTATTTCCAAAGTGGACCCTGTCGGGAATTATACCCGGAAGTTAAAACTGGAAGAAACCGTCAAGGCAAGCTCCCTAACTATTCAGACACGGGATCATCAAATATTGCTCTGCTTATGTTTGAAATTACAGCTTATATGTGTTAGATTATTGTGGAAATAATGCAGAAGGTAAGTAATATAGAATTGAGATTATGTACGAATATGCCTTTAAAGATTTTTGTAATCTTGAAGTGTAAGTTTGTATGAAAATATAAATTAAAATAATACCACGATTTGAAAACAATAATTAAAAAGGGATATTGTGGTTGTTATTTTCTTCGCCATTAAAGCAAATGAAAGTTTCTATGATTTACATAATGAGTATTTAGAGGTAGAGTAAAATAAAAAAATAAAAAAGGTAGATAAAGTCATTACTTTATTCAAAATGTCACGATGTAACAGGATAAATAAATGACATAAAATAAAAAAAAACTTATTATTAATAAAAAAATTTAGTGTTAGATACCGTTATGAATGATTACAGGAAAATCCAAGTTAAATTGAAGGCTCAAAGTTAAATAAATTTAAAAGAGTGGCAAAAAACAAACTATGAATGTAGTGACAAGGCACACTGCGTTTAGCAGTCATTTGGGTCGCCCATTTGGGGTTGCCCCAATGAATATGACCCCTTACAGAAGGTCACCGTGAGATAACAGCATGTATGCTGTTGTGTTTCGGTGAGTTAGTGGTGCTAGAGCCAATTTTCCTTCCCTATCCCTTCCTTATCCTACTATGGTCGTAGCGCACTTGCAGCACCTGTGGCGTTGCGTCTGTCAGCCTGTCAGACGAACTTAACAATTAAAAAATATGCTAAATTATAGTAATAAAAAATAATAATTGAGACGTAATGTCATGATTACTTGCTAGATTCTTCAACTTAGTTTTGATTAGATTAGATTGACAACTTAGATTTACACTCTCTTTTACTTCAAACAACTGAAATTCAAGTTTTGGTAGAAAATCTAAAACAGAAATATTTTGAACGCTTTTACTGATAAGCAATAAAAAACATATAAAATTAAGTCAGGTATTAAATAAACCGATTTTTGTACATAGTTAACTGTACATTAAAATATTAGATTAAGCGCCTCAAACGTCAATTAGGCCCAACTCTCATTTAAAGTCAACGGTAACCAGGGATAATGGAGCTGATATACCTTTGTTTGTACGGTAAATGTCCCAAACATTAAATAGAAAATAATAAATAAAATCGGCTATCGAATGATGCAGTAAACTGAGTGCATAATTCAATATAACAGAAAATGATTTCTAAAAGTAACTAATCAACACGCAACTTGTAGTTGGAGAAAGAGACCCTAAATATTACTGCGACATTTGATCATAATTTATTACAATAAAAAAAAAAGGAAAATTTTAAATTTTCCAAATTAGCCCTATAAAGACACGCAAAGACCAATACAGCCAGACGTAATAAATTTAGAGGTTTTTCACAAGTAAGATGGATTGGTAGATTAGTATAATGAACCTAGAAAATGGTAACGTTTTCCGTCGATAAAGACTTGTTAGTCAAAAATATTCAGGTGGAACGTCGCTCTGTTCGTCGTGGGTTCAAAGCTGCGTAAAAATTTACGAGCGAGTCGTATGTCTTTTTGAAATATAAGTGAGTGTGTGCGGAATAAGGGGCGTCCAAGTGGGGATTACATGTGCGACATCCGGCACACATTCCAAATTCAACCTTTTCCTATCTTCCTTACCGTGGCGCACCTGTCGACCAGATTTTAAATTACAATACGTTCCTTTACTAAGATTGCTTTCATATTTGTTCTTGAGCCGTTCTTAGCCGCATACGAGTATAAATAAGTGAGAATACAGAAAAAAAATGAATATTTGTTAAAACAAATCTTTTTAAACTTTTTTAACCTATACTCCAGATTTTATATTAATTGGTTTCAAAATGAGCGCATATAGAATTAATTGTTTGTCCTATCAACGCGCAACCAAAACTACTAAGCTTAGAAAGTTGAAATTTGTAACAGATATTTTATAAAATTGCTTACGTTAAGTAAAAATTTTTGAAAATTTCAACTCCGTGCTAAGCCGGGGGCGAGTCGTTAGTTTTGTATAAATTATTAGAAACACTAAAACGCTTCATTATCGAGGGCGAAAGGTAATCAAAGTTTTGAATTCAGCTTTGAAATAAAATTGAATTTTGCCAAGTCTATGAGAGCTAAGCTAACACAAGGTAAAGTAAGGAGCTACTCTTATCACTTCAAACAGAGAAGATTGACTTTATTTTTCGCTTAACTAAACGCCTCTGACTTATTTCAAACAACTGAATTTTAAGTTTTTGACTTCACATTGCTGTAAAGAAAAGCTAAAAGAGAAATATTCGTGATGTTCTTATTGCTCACTAACATTAACTTATTAAACAAAGCTAATGAATTTAATACACTGATTTTTGTACATAGAAAACTGTGTATATTTTATATTTAGGTTATATTCTGGATATCATCATTTAAGCAACTTTTGGAAAGTTGTTTTCACAAATATAATTGGACGCGGCGGTGCCACATGCGTTGCGGTAACAAAATATCATGTATTTCCTTACACACAATTTTATTACACCATTTTTTATACGCTAACTGTAACTAACTCTAACTATGCTGAAAAAGTTTATATTTTTAAATCACGATTAGGATAATCAGCCCACATGAGTCCAGTTTTGGATGAAGACCTTTTTAATTGAGCACCACCATACTTGAACCTCCGCTTTCCGTAACCATCTAACGGCAGGTGGTTTCTCGAGGTTCGAGGTTATCGAGGTTATCGGTACAATGAGCAGGTAGTTGGCCCACGAGGCGTTTCGACAGTCTCTTAGACTCTGAGATATCTCTACTCCAAGCTACGACACTTCAACGGTTTTTCTACTTCAGCTGACTGATCCTTTGGGCTATGTCGACCATCTTGGTTCTCCAACGTCTTTATACCTAAAAGAATTGCAAAGTATTGCATCACTGTTTCGTTACTTGTAACTTGTCAGCATTGTCTATCAAAACTGGCAATTCACACTGGTTTGTTTTAAGGCATAGATCTCTATAAACGATAAAAAGATATAAAAAAGCTTACCAAATGCTGCCCATTGACTTTACTGACGTTATTGAAAATGTTCAAAATTAATTCAAACACATTTAGTAGTTATAAAATCAAAATAATTCTTCTTTATGTTTTTGCTTAATTTGAAATAATAATTATACTCAGTTAATACTGACTAGAATTTATATTTACGACTTTCACAAACGTCAACAACGGTCAAAACAGAGGAAAATATTGAAAAATATTTGTAAATACTCAGCTCTGGCTCTCACAATGCTTTATTGTTCTATTTGTCACTGTTAATCTTGAAGAGACAACATAGGAATTCATTAAATATTTCTTTCGTTTATGTTTATTCCATTAGTTTATTTAATGATTCTTAAAAACTTTGAATATCATATTTAAATTAAAATACTTTATATCCTACTAATATTATAAACGCGAAAGTTCGTGAGGATGAATGTATGTTTACGAGTATTACCTCTTTCACGCAAAAACGACTCAACATATCTGGATGAAATTTGGCACACAGATAGTTTATTACCTGGATCAACATATCGAATTTTGTTGTGATATCAAGATTAGAACAGCTTACTTGATTTGATGATAATAATACAAAAATAGGTCATTTGACATAATTTTAGCTTTGACTAATTTCGGCTTTCGAGCCAAGCCACACATTTGTTTTCAACTCAAGATTACAATTATGTTTACATAATAGAAAAGGCTACGCCACATAATATACACACGTGAGCGTACTGAAAACCATTTCACCTTTGTTTATTCCGCTTTGGAAACGTTGTAATTAGTTTCGTCACAAATCCCCGAGTCACGGTGTTTTTTGTACGTAAAGGGTCCGTATAGGCGCCGCGTCCAGAGTTGGTCAACCAAGGTCGGGAAACGAAATTTTAAATTACCCTGTGGTCGTCGGAAACGTGACGGGAATCAGGGCATACCCTCGTCTTGCTATCTCGACACTGAACATTTCCAAATGTATAAGGAACACGCTCGTAATTTTCACACAAAATTGAACTCACCGCGTGAGAGGACGATTTATTCCGCGGACATGCTTCGGGTTTTGTCTGTAGATAAGACGTCTTTGTACTGATACTGTACACGACTGATGAAAACTCGGAGCTCCCCGGGGCGTCCTCTCCTTTATTTCACGAACTTATAAAAAGAAATGACGGACTTTATCTCTATGGCTACTGGTTTCTATTGTTCAAAGTTTCCTAACAGAAACGAAATATTCAAATGGAAGTTTTAAAAGTATATGATTATATTTCATCCTAATGCTCCGTTATGCGTTCTCGAAATTATTTCACCGCAGTTTCTTTCATTCGTTCTAATATTAACAATAGTACTTACTATGTGATTTATATGTGATTTTTCCTTTAATTTAGTCAACAAAATGTCTCTTGAAAGCTTCTTTGTAAATCTATGAATGTTTACTATATAATTAATTAGTGAAAGAGTCGTGTTGGTACATTAAATATTAAAAAAAATAACAATTTGTACACGTTGTACTTATTATCGAGGTCAAAAAATTACTTTTAGAATTTTTGTTTTTTGTCTGTGCGTTTGTATACGCTAATCTCAGAAACAGCTTAGCCGATTTGAATGCGGTTTTTACTTATGAATTGATGATTACCTGGATTAAACTATAAGATACTTTATATCCTGAAAAAATGTTAGGTTCCTGTAAAAAAAAAGTACTACAGCTAGTTCATACAAACGTTTATATACATACAAAATGTGTTTTATAGCAGGCAGAGCTCGCTTAGCCTCAATATACTTTAACTTTGACTTAAACTAATCAAGAATATAATTTAACTTAAAGATTGACTCAACCATTTCTACTACACATCAATCAATACCAATAATAAATCTGTAAGTGTAGGTATGTGTATGTTGTATGAATGTATGTATCTCCATAACTCTTAAACGAATTAACTGATTTTCATGAAACTTGGTAGATAAACATTTAGCGCCTCTTTCACCAACGTCAAGTAGGCTAAACCGTCACTTAAAGTCACCTGTCACCGGGAATAATTTAGCTAATATACCTTTGTTTGTACGGTAAACGTCTCAAACATTAAATAGAAAATAATAAAAAAAAATCGCCCATCGAATGATGCCGTAATCCGAGTGCATAATTCAATAAAACAGAAAATGATTTCTAAAAGTAACTAATCAACACTTTACTTGTAGTTGGTGAAAGAGGCGCTTAGACGTACAGGACACAGGATAGGCTACTTTTTTCTTTTTCAACGCGGACGAAGTCGCGGGCGCCAGCTGTAAATGAATGAAACTCAAAGTATTCATATTAAATTAGCGAAGTTTTAATTTCTCGGTTTTTAAAGATTTCACGTTTTAATTAAACGTTTTAAATGTTCAAGTTCGCGTACATTAAATCTTCCCTCGTGAGGTTCGCTCTGTTATTTTATTCAGGTCGTGAAGCGAGCCGTAAGAAGGTGTTAAAGAGTGAATTGGCAAAAGGAAGGGATGAATGGAATATAGGAATCGGTCGGCGTTTGCCTCGACCGATCCACATCCGCGCTTGAATAATGAATGGCCCGGGACCAACAATTCTCATGACCTTACAACTTGCATCATACATTTTAATAATATTTGTCAAGATTACACAACATGCACAGATAAAAAATAAAGAGCATACTTTCTAGATTGTAAATTTATTTCGAGCCTGTTTATGGACACGAAGTATCCAAAACGTTGCCTACATGTGTGTGAGAGTTGATTGTTAAAAATAAAATGTAAATAATACAATAATAAATATTAAAAAAAAACAGATCCAAATTGGCCTATACGTTTAAGAGCTACGATACCACAGACAGACACACAGATACACAAAAACACAGCTCAAACTTATAACACCCGTTATTTTGCGTTTGGCGTCGAGGGTTAAAATATATATAATCGTTTTTATAAATTATATCAATTCGCTTAACAGCCAAAAAGACTTTCTCAAACATTATGTCCATACGAATGATATGTAAAACAATTTAGTTTTAATTGAAATATTTGCATTCATAATTAAAATTTTACAAAAGCAATGTGACCCGAAAAATCTAATTTAATCACCGCCGTAGATAATTGAAATTGAAGCAGGCAACGATAATAAGGAATATTAAATATTCAATTTATACTAAGGTGATCTTGAAAAGTCACGACCTCCGAGTTCATTTTCGTATACAGATTTAACATTTATTTCTCATATATATCAAGATCTTTTCAGCCCTGAGAGACATTGGCTATGAAAGCATTTAATTTCTCTTTTCACTTTAGTTCACATGCGCATATGTATACCTATGTAAGAACTCAAATGAAAATCGTAATCCAAACTTACTGCGCGCCCCTCTATGTATATTGAATAAAATATTAGTAATTTCTTGAGCATACAAAAAGTTTTGTATGGCGCTTCTTTCGTAAACGTGTAGCGATACATTCTAGTCACGCGTGCTTGCGCTGTTTATTCAACATTCGTTTTGGCGTACGCAAATAACGGGGCAACTTTTGGAATTCACCAGACCACTATATGACTCCACACGGCTTCTATAGAACCTTTACTACGAATTGTTTTAGAATACGAGTATAAAGAAAAGGCGTACGCAAATAACGGGGCAACTTTTGGAATTCACCAGACCACTATATGACTTCACACGGCTTCTATAGAACCTTTACTACGAATTGTTTTAGAATACGAGTATAAAGAAAAGGCGTACACAAATAACGGGGCAACTTTTGGAATTCACCAGACCACTATATGACTCCACACGGCTTCTATAGAACCTTTACTACGAATTGTTTTAGAATACGAGTATAAAGAAAAGGCGTACGCAAATAACGAGGCAACTTTTGGAATTCACCAGACCACTATATGACTCCACACGGCTTCTATAAAAACTTTACTACGAATTGTTTTAGAATACGAGTATAAATAAAAGGCGTACACAAATAACGGGGCAACTTTTGGAATTCACCAGACCACTATATGACTCCACACGGCTTCTATAGAACCTTTACTATGAATTGTTTTAGAATACGAGTATAAAGAAAAGGCGTACGCAAATAACGAGGCAACTTTTGGAATTCACCAGACCACTATATGACTCCACACGGCTTCTATAAAAACTTTACTACGAATTGTTTTAGAATACGAGTATAAAGAAAAGGCGTACGCAAATAACGGGGCATCTTTTGGAATTCACCAGACCACTATATGACTCCACACGGCTTCTATAGAACCTTACTACGAATTGTTTTACAATATAAAGAAAACTAAATGTTCTCTTCGAACAAATTGCAAAAATACAATCACAATCCTTCATAATGTATGTTGCAAAAGGACTTATGGTTGTTTTATTCCATATTTAGTATATTTTGAATTTTTTTTTATATTCAAAAGTAACTTATATGCCTATATCTCATCTAGTATTCAGTTTATTATAAAAGTACTTAATGCTACTTAAACATACGCTTCTAACGATGTATAATATGCATATATTTGATATAATAATAAAAAAATAGCCAAAATATTTTTTTTTTCGATTAACTCTCCTGTATAAAGTGTAATTTTGATTTGTGGTACTTTTGAATTTAAGCAGCGAAATTGACTACAAGGGTAGGTATAAGTACCTTACCTGGAAATAATTGGCTACGGACTAAGTCGTGAAATGTCTAGGAACTGTTTATTTATCTAGTAGGCAAACAAATCAAGTAAGAAATACTAGCACGGTTAGAAAATTTATACCCGTCACTTCAGTCCCTTTGAGACCACTGGCTCAAAGGCTATCTACCTACTGTAATTACAAAACGTTAAGATAAATATAACTATATATAGTTCATGTATATTATGTGATTAAGTCCCATGTAGTTAAAATAACGTGGGAAAATTGTAAAAGTTCAAACCAATATTATTGACAACTGTTTCAGTATTAATTATACGAGTAATCCCATGGATTTTGTTTATATCTACATGCTTGGACATGCGTGGACCGCGAGCCTCTGCCGACCATAAGAAAAATGCAACATTCTCAAAATAATAATTTTTTTAAGAAATATGATCGTTTAAAAAAAAATTAAATGGCTGCTAATGGCTGATACTTGGGCCAGAATTAAAAAATAATTTACTATAAGTAACATGTCCAAGGTACGAGTAACCATAAATCATTAGAAGGAAACAAATTAATATGTAATGATTTATTTTGATTGATCTCCTGGTAGGCGAAGATCGGACGAATCGCTATGTAATATCCAAGTTGGTTTAAGATATTCTAAGAATTCAAGTTCGACTTCTTTAGAAATATGATATTCTCTAGAAATTGTGTAGAAATAGACATCTTAGAGATGTTTCCAATGAAATTAAGACAGCATAAACACAACGTAAAACAAAGTTAATGGACCAGAATTCAAAAACCATTAAGTACTAGTCTATGTAATGTCTAAGTTAGCTTTAGAAATTCTAAAACTTGTTTGTGTTGGACGAAGCATACGCTGCTGAATTGATCGGAATACGTAAAAACTGAGTCCATAAAGATAAGAATTTGTGACTTTCCGTTGCCAACCTTGGGTTCTGTAAAATTTATGGTTACATTTTATGACTTTGTAAGAGTTTCCCTGATTCTTCTAGTAAAAGTGCTCCCTGGGGTGCTTCCTTTCGCTCAGTTATAAAGTCGTAGAAAAAAAGTTGAAAATCAGAATATAATTTAATAAGCGGCAGATGTTGCCTCATGTTTCGCAGCGGTATAGCGTTACCTTTTTATAACTGGGTGCTTTTCATAAAACATTAAACGGCTTCCTTTGTGAGGGACTACAAGTTATTAGGTATGTACGTGTTCAGGGTTTTTTAGGTTAGTCGAATAATGTTAGCAGATACTTGTGTACTTTAAATGTAATTTGAAATAATCGAGAATCTACTGAAAACAGAATTAAATGGGATCCAATTCTGATTCTTTAGAAAACTTTAAACTTTTTTGGCACTTAGAACTTTTTTGGCAAGACCACCGTGAAATAATCGCATGTGTGCTGTTGTGTTTAGGTGTGTGAGTAAGGGATGCCTATCGTAGCTAATCTCTACCTGTAATTCTACTAACTTTACTTGCGTTAACGGCGTTAAGCTACCTACCGAACAAAAAAACAAAAAAAAAATACGTAGTTGTACATTTCGAAATATCGTTCCTAAATGAAACAAGCCTTTGAACAGCTGTCTATGGTTGGTCAAATAAAGTCTAGCTATGCTACGTATACGGTAGCTACACGCGACGACGCGATACTTGAATGCGTTGTATTAATTAATCTCAGTCCAAGCAACTAAGTGAGCATTTAACTATGCCGCATAAACCAGTGCAAACACGAAACATTCATACAGCCACAACAGTATTTAGAATTCTAAAATACCCACTGCAATATGTCCGCTGAACAATCAGTGGCGAACAAATGTACTGACAGAGAAGAGGGAACAATGGTCCTCTTTTTGAACCCGTTACGAGCGGAATTCTAAGTCTTCCGCTCTCCGATCTTGCCGGCAATTTTCTTTATTGTCCAGACGGTCGACGTTCAACCGGCTTTGGAAAAGAACATTCCGAAAGTGTGCCTTGGATTACGGAGTATTGCTTTTATTCTATTTTCAGTGTTCTTTTTCTAATGCTTACATTTTTACCATTTAATTTTATATTACACATATATTACATTGTGTTGTTATATATTTATGACATAACGCATTATTTCTTATGAACTATTTTTTTCAAATTAATTTTTAAATTTTTAAAATAAAATTTATATTTGGATTAGTAGCTATACTCGTAGATCGTATTTTTACCGTAGTTATCATACTATCAATCATCATCATCATCATCATCATCTCAGCCGCAGAACGTCCACTGCTGGACATAGACCTCCCCCAAAACTTTCCAATTGAACCGGTCAGAAGCAGCCTGCATATACCGTTGTCCCGCGGCCTTTATTAGGTCATCTGTCCACCTTATGCGTGGACGTCCTACGCTGCGCTTGCTGGTCCGAGGTGGCCTCCACTCGAGAACCTTCCGGCCCCTGCGGCCGTCGGCTCTTCGTACTATATGCCCTGCCCACTGCCACTTCAACTTACTGATCCGCCGGCTTATGTCGGTAACTTTAGTACGTCTACGGATCTCCTCATTTCTGATTCGATCTCGCAGTGTAACGCCGAGCATAGCCCTTTCCATAGCTCGTTGAGCGACATTGAGCTATCATGAGTTTGGAAGCATATTATAACTTTGTTAGATTAGAGAACGTTAAGAGATTGCGTGAGAGTAACTACTGACGATATTAATTACACAAGATGCACTTTTCATATAATAATTGGACGATGCTGTGTCCAGACACCCTTACGCCCTACAACTAATAAAATTATGAGTATTCCCTTTTGGCCACGGTTTCGTTAACGGGGCCACTGAAAAGGGTCGGCTCCTAATTGCTTTGAATAATGTATACCCATTCATTGCTTTAAATAAGTCGTATGAAACTATTTTAGACACCACCTTTTATCCACAATCTACCCGAATATATGAATATGAAACAGATATAAGTATTAATATGCTAATTTGTAGTGTCTTATATTGCTTTATATTTTTCTCTATTTTTATTTTTTTATATTTTTTTATATGAAGCTCTTTTATAATTTTATATGAATTTATTTATGTTACCATCGTCATCTTACGAAAATCCCTCTTGTTCGGACTAACCGTTTTAAAAATTATTTCATAAATTCTTCATATGAACTGTCAAGTATTGGAACTCCTTTCCGGCGTCTGTGTTTCTGAGCTCCTATAACCCCAATATTTTTAAAGGCTAGTTAATAGGCATCTTCTGGGTGAGTTCGCTCTATCGTCGGTCTCTTTTTTGCTTTATGGCTAGATCCTGGCCGAAAGCAAACCCATTATTAATAAAAATAATAATATATAACTGTAATAACAGTTCGTGTGTACCATCAAGGGGACTGTCGACCTTAACAAAAAAAAATACCTTTAGTTAATATGCTTAAGGTTTATAATAATTTATTTGAAATAATTCGAGCACTTAAGGGGTCCCTTTCCAACTCGATCAGCTTACCAATTCCATACTACCTACGTAATTCTATGATTACTTAATAAAAAAGTGTAGACAACAAATTCTCTCAAATACCTATTACTTACTTCACACGCTCGTACAGAGTGTTCTTAAAGCTGTATTTTATGCACTTAAATATGCACTTATCAACGATCTCTCTTTATGAAAGCTCTGACTAGTTCCGAGTATATAAATGAGCTTATTCTAATGAAACAAAGGAAACTTCCGCACACAGCTTTTTGACTGATCTTCTTACTAAGATTGATGACTTGTTAGTTTCACAACTGTTCTGGTAACCGCGAAACCACCACAAACGTTTGAACTATTAACTGGAATTTTTTTTGGAAAACATCTCTAAATGAATTTTCTTATATATTTGTACTTATAATATTAGGCATTCCGCAGGTTCATAAATTAACATCCTGTTTGCATTTAACATCTTTTTTACACAAGGAAGAACACCGTGAAATAACAACCACAGTGCTTTTGGGTTCCGGTGCGTATTGGGATACCAAAGCACATTCGCAATCTTAATCTCATTCTTTATTTTACGTCTACACTATTTGTTCCTTCCTTTTTGTTAGGGTTGCATAGGTTTGTCGCGGATGTCATGTCACAACGTTCCCGCTAGAAGCTGCGCTAGAAAGTCCCTACGCTGCCTCATGGATTCCCATTTGGATTTCCCAACGTTAAAAAAAGGGTTGCTTAGGTTTAATATAGAGACGTCCCAGATAATCTTATTTTCTGTCTGTCGTTCATATTTTTTCTAATACAGCAAAAAAATATGAATGAGGAACAACTTCGCTGTCTTCTCTAGGGTGTGCTAACAATGTCAAGAAGTTGATGGCTTACTTCGATGTTGTTAAAACTATTTCTACGAAATACAAATTTTAGTATATTCACAAAATATAACATAAATAATTGAAGGGTGTGCCAACAAGTTGAGCAGGCGAATGAATTATGAAGTAAGCGCTCACTAATTAGATTCTAAAATCGTGTAAGGTTAAATAACTTCGTTACTCTTTCTGGACGAGCAAAAGGACTCGCAACTGAAAGACTTAGCAAAGACGGCGGCGTACCCGCAATTTCATTCTCTTTTATGAATAAAACATTAGTTTTCTCTGTGAATCGCCGTAACTATGGAAAACAAACTTTCGTAACTTACATTGCTTAAGTACCTAGAATTACTTATTTGTTTGACTTTAAGCGTTACTAGGTTTGGTTTGTTTTGGCTTGATGCGCCAACCTTAACCAGTATTCTCGTGGAGTCTGAAGTATATGTCATTCTTCATCTTTAATAACCTATGCCTAAAAAAGGTGTAAAGGACTGTCTTATATTTTTCCACTGGACACAATTTTTGGCCAATCGGACAAAAATAAATAAATAAATTTCTGTAAATTACATTGTTGGAGGTAAAATTTTATAATTTTTTTTCTAACTATACAAATGTAAAGTCTCGTGGCAACGGAGCATAATGTATTCGTGCCAAGCGGGAAAGTATTAAAAAAGGTTTTGATTCGTGGCAGTAGAGCATACTTATTAGTGGGAAAAGGGAATAAATTCTTCGTGCCAGATTTGGTCGTGCGAGCAGAGCAGAAGCCGTATATTACGGCGTTCATCAGTTCTTTTATATCCACTTTTCCCACTTTTCTTGTCTGGTCTTACCACTGCCACTTTCTTTGCATTGTTGGTGTAGAAGTATCATGCCATTAAAAATAGCTTTTCTTCGTAAACATTACTCGGAAGTCAGGCGTTATATTGCCTAGGTACTCATACACTTTCTCAGGTGTTATATTTTTTATTTTTCAATGTGGACAAAGTTGCAAGCTCAAGCTAGTTTAATTAATATTGTGTCAGAGACCCTAAATATAATTGGCGCCTATTGTTACAAAAATAATTAAGTATATATTTTCATAATTAACTAATATATTGCAGTGTTATAAGTACGCAAAAATAAGTTAATCAACTTCACAAGTAAAATAAATTGGCCAGAAACTCCTGTTACGTACTTGATGAGCTAATATTTTGTATTGTCCATACATTAATGTCTTCATTACATTTTAAGCACCCACTTAAGTTTGTTGGAGAGTTTGCGTAAGTAGAGCAATTGGTACTTAAGTTTGATTTGTTATAGGAGTCATTAGAACCGAGAACGTTGTCAGAACAAAATTTTATCAAAGTTGGTTTGTTGTATGAAAGCCTATATGCGGGCTCAGTTAATTACGAAAGGCTGTTCATACTTTACCTTCTAACCGACCTTCTAATTAAAAGCTGTTTGTTGAGTTTTGTCTCCAAATAAAATACTTAAATTCGCTCTCCCACAATACAATGCTTTACATTACCACGAAAATGAGTTCTGAAAATTTTTGAAAAGACAAAAACATAAAAAATATATAGAAGTTAATTAAGAATAAATATGACACCTGTATTCAATTTTAGCTGCATACCTACTGACTGACTGGAATGACATGATAATGAGGATTATTCCTTCTCTTTCTACTTAATAGAAAAAACAGGATTAAATGAAATTCTGTTAAATATGTTAAATTTTTAATGCACAATTATTCTGGTGATATATGAACTACATACATAATTAGTGGATGACAATATGCAACTCGATTCGCGTACCTTAACCTACACCATGTAATTAATGAACTGGCTGTCCAAGGTATTACGGCTCTGTCAATTACGTTGGACCCAATTATATACTGTTTACTACTACGAACGTACACGCTTATACAGTAAATAGTTAATCGATAGTATGTAATAGTAAATCTGTAAGGGTTGGTCATAGAGTAAGTTACTTTGTTTTCAGAGATATCGTGTTTATAGGCTCTTTACATGATACTGAAACTAAATAGACGATTTTTAGAATTTTTTTGTGTGTGTATGTATGTATGTATGTATGTATGTATGTATGTATGTATGTATGTATGTATGTATGTATGTATGTATGTATGTATGTATGTATGTATGTATGTATGTATGTATGTATGTATGTATGTATGTATGTATGTATGTATGTATGTATGTATGTATGTATGTATGTATGTATGTATGTATGTATGTATGTATGTATGTATGTATGTATGTATGTATGTATGTATGTATGTATGTATGTATGTATGGATGATTGTATGTATGTTCCTCCATAACTCTTAAACGAATAAACTGATTTTTCATGAAACATGGTAGAAACATTTAGACGTATAAGACACAGGATAGGCTACTTTTTTCTTTTTCAACGCGGACGAAGTCGCGGGCACCAGTTAGTATTCTATAATGATATAGTCTTTTCACTGTGCTTTTGTACATATTAGTCAATAACTATTAAGAATTAGCCATTCACTATA
The DNA here is from genome assembly GCA_945859745.1 of Synanthedon formicaeformis. NCBI lineage: Eukaryota > Metazoa > Arthropoda > Insecta > Lepidoptera > Sesiidae > Synanthedon > Synanthedon formicaeformis. Next base: position 8,289,229 of record OX243955.1, on the reverse strand, counting down.
AATTTAGATGCAACACGAAAAGATTTTTTTGAGTAGTCATCAGAAAATCAGAAAATAGATTTTTTATATAAATCTGCCCGATTCAATCTTTTTTAATTATAGTCTGTATTTTTATTCAAGTTTTTATTTTACTTTAAGGAGTCAAATTGGGCGGCGACGAAAATAACACTTTCAGCTATAAGTCACGTCTTAAAGTCAGCATGGATATAAAACAGGGCAGTAAAAGTGTCCAAATAGTTTTGTGGTAATAATTGATTTAGGTATATTTAATTGGATAATAAGAGATACGTAATGATAGGCTCGTGTTGAGGCCATTTTGTCAACGCGGAAAATTGTTTCCAGAGCACGTGTGGCCGGCCTCGGGCTACGTGCGACGCTATCAAAATATTTGCACATCGCTTTACTGATAAATCTGATTAACACACACTAATTGAGTTTGATGAAAGGTGAAAACATGGTTGCTTAATATATTAAGCTACAGTAAGCTTCAATAAATGAGTGAACAGGCTTAATATTACCCACATATTAAGGATCATATACATACCTACATATACTGCTCAAAACAATTAGGGGAACAAGATTATTATTTTATTTGTAAGAGAAAAAGCTACAAATTCGTTGACGGTCTGCTTGACGATAGGTGGCTACCGTCAATAATAAGGATAAATAATGTAAAAATTTGTTAAAAAACTTTTAACGTTTGTATTTGGATATTAGACCTAAGAATAATGAATATCAGAAATTGTCTAAGACCAACTTGCAATAACAGCATGTGTGCTGTTGTGTTTTGGTTAGTGAGTACCTGTCAGGGATGCAGCATTTATTATAGGTGGCGGTAGCCGCTTACCAACTACTAAACTGTCACCTGTAACATTAACATTATAAAACCTATTATTAACATTTAACATTTATAAAACCTATTGAAATTATTATCGTAAGTGAGAATCATCTTGTTTTTGGACGCAAAGCGATGCATGCAAATTCTATTAAACGCTCCTTTTACTTTGATTTTTAAGTGACACGCATAGCTTTTGCGATAAGAAATACTCAAGTTGCTTATAAGTTGGTTATTAAAACAAATATAAGGTTATCGGTAAAAGCTAATGGATATTTCTATCTGTAGGCTCTAAATTGAGAAAGAAAGTTGGACAAACAAGAATCGTTCTAGAGCGATGATGTTAATAACACCGTGTTGAAAGGTGTCAACTCGTCTTTTAATGCTGTAAAGCGAACAATGGCCGCTGCCGTACCGAAGCGGAGCATCGTCATTCCATTTGTACATGCACTCTCCTTGTATATAAACTTCTGTTGGAGTTACTTTGTAACGGCGTTTGCTGTTGAGCCTCCTGTTCAGTGTACACTATTTTATTTAAACGATGGGTCTATTTCTCATGTAACAGTTGTTCATGTCTTACCGCCTCTTTTACCAACATCAAGTAGGTTAAACTGTCATTTAAAGTCACCGGTAACTGGGGATAATACCTTTGTTTGTACGCTAAAAGTTCCCAGCGTTGAAAAGAAAATTAAAAAAAAAATTCGCCTATCGGATGATGCAGTAAACCGAGTGCATAATTCAATAAAACAGAAAGTTAGTTTGTGAAAGAGGCTAGACTAACTAAAACGTTTCAAAAATTGCCTCATATTTTTTAGCATACATTCGTAGTATAACGTAATATTATAAATACTTACAGTTGTATAAGTAATTATAGTAGTATTAGGTAGTTAGAAAATGATTAACAATCCCTGAGGAATGTCCCTGAGGCCTTGACATGGCACCGTTAATCCGACATTGTACGTATTGATATATGACGGTATTTTTTTGTGAGCGGATTGTTTACTTTCAGTCGAAGTGTCCTGTTCATGACTGCGGTACGCGGTGTACTGCCACTATAATACTACTATTACCATTACACTGTTCACTACGAGAATGTTTAAGCATTTACACTAACGGCGGAAGCCTCTTACTAAGTCATAGTAATCATGCATATAATATGCTTATACACCTTGAGTCGGCCCGCTTCGTTCCGAAGGCTCCCTTCATTGTGTTAGTTTGAATGGAGAAGCAGTACACTCTGTCTCTGTCATTGCTAAAGCTGTGCAATGACATGAAAATGACTACAGATTTAGATGGTGCGTTTAGAATGCTTTAGAAGGTTTAGATGGTGGTTCAGATAAAGTTTGCGGAGAAAACAGACAGAGGCGGAAAGCGATTTTATTTTATAAAATATAGATATATAGTTGAAAAATTTATAATTTAATTACTACAAAAATTAAGAGGTAAAAAATACCAAAATTTTTAAGTATTTTAATTAATGAGAAATAATTTTATGTTTTGGCCAAAAAATTTTATCAGCTACGGCTATCAATGCAATAAGAAATGACTAGTTTTTGGTTACTACTTTTTTGGGTCCACGAGCTTGAATTTTTTTCCGTTTTAACTAATGTAAGTACCAGATTAGAACTTAGAATCCTAAAACATCAAAATGCTTTTTTTTAACTCGGTACGACCATTTTTCACTGACATACAGCATTAAAAAAATACTAAAAAATTTAGGAAAAATTTTTTGATCCCTTACTTTTTTTATAGAAGACTACAACGTTGTGTCTCTATACGAAACCCTTTGCTTGTTATTAGTTCAACGAGCTATAAAGCTATAATACGAGTCTGTCGTAATCATATCATAACCTACATGCTAGCTAAGATGGGAAATAATAAAGTCGGTGCACAAAAAGGAATAAGTCGAGCGGTTTATGTGGCGTTTGTGACCTAAGCGAGGTTTGAGTGTAGGAACGTTGCCGACGAACGGACGGCATTGAACGGATTATCCTAATGCCTTGTTCCATTATATAGACAGACAGTATGATATCTTTGGAAAATTCTAGTAATGTTTTTATTTGGGTTTAGTTAGCTACTGTATCTACATTCAATTGAAATTTAATAATGTACTACTATAACTTAATTATGTAATTTAACCCAGCGTCATGGGGGTGGAAAATTACTATAAGGATGTGGGGGTGGGTCATCATGACCCACAATTTCAAACTCTGATATTTTTCTATATAAAAAAAAAATCAATTAATATTTTTATGAGGATAGCTTTATTATGAAAAGGTTTAGAAATAAGAGAGGTTATTGTATTACAAAACTTCAGTTCTCAATCTCCAGCTACTGAGAAGAGTGACAACTGCTGAGAACACTGGCTAAATAAAACGTGTCGGGTAATTTTGACCCAACCCCCATGATGCCGGGTTAAACCCTCATCTGTTGCTTTTCCACCGCTAAACTTTGGTATGAGATGTTTTGATGAGACATAGAGAAGGACATAGGACTAACAGATAACAACAGTTAAAATAACATTTATACAGTAGTGTTCAAATTGAATGAAATAACTAACACCCTTCAAAGGTTATATGAAAGAAGTGTGCATCTTAATTCGAGGAGGCACTTCAACGTTCATTCATACAAACACGAGAATGCTCAGTGTGCTCCAATTAATTTTAAAGTATTTCAAAAAGACTAAAGTTATTTTTATGAAATTGTTTAAAACTATTAATATTATTGCTGTGCTTAAATTACCAAACAAGGATGGTTGCCTAGGAAATTAAATTTTTACGGTTAACACTCTAAAAGCAACCCACAAAAACGAGTTTAAATCGTCTATTAGACAACTATTGTGGCCTTACTAGCAATTAGTGGTAGTCAGTCAGACGGTCGCCTTCAAAAGGACAGAGAATAATTCAAAGGTATTAAAGAGTTTTGTTTAACACCTTTGGAGTTTAGTTCTAGCTTCGTTAGTTTTTCCCAATATACATAGAAAAATCTATTTATTACAAACAATACAAAGCTAAATTCTATGACTGACGATTCACATTATAATACACAGCTTAGGACAATAATAAAAACTTATGTCGTGTATTAGCTTAAAAGTAAACTTATTAATTATTATCATTCATATAATTCTTTAAACCTACAATTTTATATATATATATAAAAAAGCTAATATAACAAGCTATAATTGAAATTATAAACTAGCCCCCGACGTTCTATTGATTGAATTAAAAGAACAATGTTGGATTCGTTGAATCGATCTCTATAGTTGTCAGCAACATAGAAGGCGGGCGTTCGCGGTCTCTTCAAGGTTAGCCGCGGGCTTAGTAGCAATTCTATTCACATCACGTGTGTTAATCCCCTAATTTAAACGAAATTATATTCAACCCGCCTTATATTTACTGAAATGTGAGTGGTTGCGTGTCGCTGGATTACAAACAATTGAGCGGCAGGAGGACAGAGTCTTGTTCCATGTTCCATGAAGAAGTAAGGAGTCTGTGTAAATCGTCGCATACAAACTCAACGGCTATACCTAAACTAATTTTTTACACTATACAACTTGGGCAATTTTTCGCTATTGGTTGGACATGCAAACTCCTTAAGGTAATACAAGTCAGTTTTTCTCCATACAAACGTAGAATGTTAATTACTCCGCTGTTTTATGTTTAATTTACAAAAATAATCATGATACCGATTTATCTTGTCGTTAACTAGGTTCGAATGCATACAAACTTTAAAAAAAGTATTAATTTAAAAGATATGATCCTTGAAAAATCCATATTTTAAAACAAGTTTTAATGCAACTTTGAGGCTGGATAGGTCACTCTAGTGTATAAAAAATTCAAAATACTTTGCTTATAAACATTGATTAGTTATTCAAGAGTTCAAATAACTTTACACGAAATAGATATATGCAGTAGTTTTGTCAAAAAGAGAATTGGCCCAAGGGTCTGTTTATGATTTTATTTTTGGTATGAATCATTGTGCATCTCATTCGACTGCTTTTCCTGCCCTTTGTGCTGTGTGAGACAGGACTCATTTTAGCCATGAGACCGATGAGTTCTGGCCGCCGGCTTGTTTCACCTTAAGACATGCAAGGACGACCCTTGCAGCAATGCGCTGCCGAAGATTAAAATCCTTGTCTATGGTTCTGACACTTGAATTTATTGCTGACATTGTATTTGGATACTACTTGTTCGTTAATGCGACATTATCTATCTATATTATAGACTTGTCTTTGTTTACTCAATTTTTTTTCTACCTTTTGGTTGTTTGCCTCTTATAACTGCAGTGACATGTGCTTACTTTTGTATAATAATTATAATTGTGTGATTTTGTTTGATGTATATACCTCGTTGGAGGACTTTTAATAATAAATAAATATATTTCCCCGTATAGATCATAAGATTTGAAATAGTTTAAGTATACCCATAAAGAAATAGTAATTTTATTGCGGTAATAAACTTTAAGTAAATTCAGCAAGACCGTAATAAATTTTTATGCAGGGTTTACGAGTGTATGCCATGTGACGAGCTATTTCGCAAGCACATTGTCAATTTTCTAATGGCTCCCGAATCCCGATTTAATTGTAACTATCGCCGTTAAAAATATATATTTAGAATTACGTAAGTACCTAAATTTGCTTATTGTTGTAGTAATACGAAATAATGAAAACATTTATTTTACTCGTTAACATCACTTATCCGGCTTTGCACATAATTGAAATTTTTTAAAATAATTTTTTCGCGGAGGCCTCCGTTATAAAATAAAGCTATGTTCTAACTTTCCGATTTGACTTCCGATTGACTTTCCGACTTTGTAATCAGGATAAACAATTTGATTGTGAAGTTACTAAAAATAAATAATAATAAAAATAAATAAGAAATATTTTCTTAAAAAATGGATATATAATAATTGTAATAAAACTTTAACAACGCTATAAACACATATAACTGTATATAATTTGTAATAGAAGTTGAATAAATGTAACTAACGAAATCTCAAGTGCACTAAAGCTTGTCGTTTTGTTTCAAACGCAATAAAGCGAAAACAATTGTGCTCGTCGACTTAAAAGTTATAACGATGGCAATCCGGATAAGATTCGACATCGAAAAGACATTATGGGGACGAGAACGAGAAGAGAGATTCCATAATCAGATTTGATTATTTCAGTCTTTGTGTATTCAGAAAGTATTTCTGTTTTTATTGTGATCAGAGGTAAGAACGGTAGTAGGGGATATTGAAACATAGATTGTGAAACTGTTATTTCGTGTGCGACTAAAAATAATACCGAAACTCATAACGCTTACCAACTGAGTCTGCGGTCGTACTACAGTGAAAAAGCAAATGTGAAAAAAAAAACCATAAATTTTCATTGAAAAGCGCAACAGTGATTTATATTTTTTTGTTTATCCAGCTTAAATATTTGAAATAAATTAGTTTTTAACATGAAGCAAACGATCTATATAAACTTTTACAAGTATTTATAGATCGTTAAACACAATAAAATAAAATAAGTATAGAAAGAATAGAATTAAATGAATAGAAGCAAAATAGAAGATGCGGTATCTTCTATTAAGAACATAAATGAATATATTAAAGAAGATACGAAATGTTTTATAATTACGTAAACACTAGCTGTTGCATGCTACTTCATCCGCGTAACTTAATAAAATATAATACATTCGTGTCTGTGAAACCATGGAAATACACATACAAAATTTCAACCCAATCGGTCAAGCCGTTTAGTAGTTGACATACCGACAGCAGCGCCACCTACCGGGTCCAATTGTATTTTTAAATCATCCAGGAAACCATAGAAATACCCATATAAAATTTCAACTCAATCGGTTCAGCCGTTTAGAAGTTATGTGAAAAAGATAAGTTGTTCTATTACCCGTTTTCCCATAGGAATGAAGCATTTTCCCGAGGTAAAAAGTAGCCTATGTTCATCAGGGATAATGTCGGCTTCTAATGGTAAAAGAATTTTTCAAATCGGTCCAGTAGTTTCGGAGCCTAATCAATACAAACAAACAAATCTTTCCTCTTTCTAATATTAGTATAGATTGCATAATCGACAAAAAGGTTTGCATATGCGAATAATCCCACAGCTACAGTTCCAATCTCGGATACGAATAATACTAGAGAGAGATAGGCAAATTTATTCAAACGGTCGCATGAATGTGATAGCCGTATGAATCACAGCTACGAATTCACATCCCAATGAAGGCTCTTATTGCCCATTCAATTGATACAAATGGTCTCATGTATATGAATGACTTAAATATTTTTAAGAAAACATGAAATTTTAATGTACTTAGGAATGGTTTGTTATTCCACTGGCTTAGCTTCTCGTCTTGAGTGACTTTTGGACAAATCGGAACGCATTTTAAAACTTTCTTTTGTCTGTGTCAAAACTTTAAACTATGTCCGCATTATTATATACTGTTTCACGTGAGTAATCAGTATTGTGTAAGCGATTGAATAAAACTGAGTCTACTGTACTCACTTTATAAGATCCATTGGTGGATAGTGAGTTATGTATCTTCCTTTTTGCTTCTATCTACGACTATGGTCTGGAAAGTTGATACTACGAGTACGGTGAATCTCTGTTATTGCTCTTTTCAAATAAATCTTCTGTTCATTTTTTCATTACTTAAGTACTTCTAAATCTTTCTATATATAAAAATTACGTGTCACGTTGTTTGACGCCAATGACTCATGAACTACTAAACCGATTTTGTTAAAACTTCGTAACTATGTATAATTTGGTCCAACTTAAGATAGGATAGTTTTTTATTTTGAACCCGGGCGAAGCCGGGAGCGTGTAGCTAGTTAAATAATAAAGTGTTATTTTTTATTAAGAGTTTAGATTTTCACATCTAATTTCTAGTGGGCGACAACAATCAATGTTGAAAGACACATGTGAACCGTGTAATTGAGTATTATCAATTTGCGGTTTGGTGGATGCATGCCGGACGTGGGGCGCGGAGCTGACAGCAGCCGCCCGACGCGGGTACATTTGTCACAGTGATTAAACGACCGTCACCTACAATACACCGGCATACTCGCACACCGCCGAATGACAGACAAATCGCAAACCTTTTATTTTGCCCAGTGTATAATTATTTACAAATTATTCGACCGTTGTCTTTACCCGTGTTACGTTTATTAAAATGGATTGATTTGCTGCTAACTTTTCAATCAGATTGCTGATATGCTTGGACTGTCTTTTAACCACATAAGAATTTCTAATTTAAGGAACTCGATATATTTATGTATTGATAACTCAATATATCGCACCTTCAGCAAGACAAGGGCATACTGCACTTTTTGTAATTTTACAGGAGAGCCATTTAAAGTTAATTTTTTTTTCCATTCAATATCGTATTCTTCTGCTTATATTGCTTTTAAACAATTTTTCATCAAATAAGCCCCATAAGTCTTGTAAATATTTTTTAATTTAATAATGTTTTAAGACATTTCTGCATATATTTTAAGTTAAACTCATTTTAAAATTTTTTGTAAGTTTTGCCCTTGTCTTACCGAAGGTGCGATATAATTCAATACATCTAAAAATATATAAAAAATGTGGCGGCGCAGCAAAAGATGTCATATTTTACTCATATATTTTTTCAAGTGTTATATTTTTATTTTTTAACGCGGTATTAACAAATTTATAACTAAAATTTCGTTAGTTGCTTAACAATATTACTTTTGTGTTAAATTATGAGACAATACAAAAGTACCTAACAAAAAATGAAACCACATTTCATTTCAGTGACGTAAAGGTTGAAGAACTTGAAACGTCAATGACGAACCGCATCAAAAAGATTTGCGATAAAAATTAAGATTTTTCTCTGGAAGTGTCAAATATTTGTTTCTTATTTACTTATGTACAGTCACGAACTGACGATCCTTTTTATTATTCGCGCTTGAGTCAATACCTTGAACGAACGCGATGCTGTTTTCTCAAGTACTCCAACTCGCCGCTTCGAAGCCGCGCCCTTGCTCCGCGACCCCAATTCACTTTGAGATCCGACTTAAATCTTTTTCTATCCGGACGGAATAGGCCGCACAAGCAGCTGTATTTTTCTCTCGTTTATGAAGATACAAAATTTAATTTCGTCGTGTAAAGAGCGTCCTTGTTTATATCAATCAGGTAACGCAAACATACCGAAACCAACCCTTGCAAAGGAAAATAAATCAATCAAGTTTCATGACGTAGAGCTGGCGCCGTGCAAAGTTAAACTTCAATTAAAGTAAATAAACAAAATTTATAGGGATTTTAAGGAAGTCCCTAACTGAATGTTGATGGACACGGAGAACAATTTCGCTTAGAATTTCAATTAAGAAGTTACCAAGTTCTATTTAAATTCAAGACAGCGATTGGGAGTTGCGGGCAGGCGTGACGTTCTCGGCTAGTTAGAATGTGATTGAGAAGAAATAAACGCTATTAACCAATTGATTAAGAAGTCAGTTACAGTTTAGGCACATTTGCAAAGAAAAATATTTCCCTTAGACCACGTGGTCCGACTGCTTCGTCCGAGACCATGTGGTCCGAATGCTTCGTCCGATTGATCGGACGACGGGGACATTTTTCCCGTTGGCCAGATTTCTTGTAGAAGCTTCGAGAAGCTTGTATATAAAACTTCATGCTTCTAATTTTGAAAATGATGGTTTTTTTTTTTACTTTTTACCGTTCATATCTTTCTTTACAAGGGGTGGAATTTCCGAAAATTCTTCCTTAGTGGATGTATAACCTCATAAAATGTATCAACTGTCAAAATTTCAAGTTTTTAACCACTGTGGTTTAGGATCTGCGTTGATGAATCAGGACAATATTTTATATACATATTATACTAGCGATCCGCTCCCGGCTTCGCACGTGTGAGTTTTACTTGTTTTGTTGTAATTTTATTTGTGTAAAGAACTTTCTCATGTAACGCTAATTCCATTAGTGAAAACCGCATTAAAATCAATTGTGTAGTTAAGAGATATAAGCGTACATACAGAGGGATTTGTTTTATACTATGTAAATATAGTATATAGATTAATGCCAGGTCCATTAGTACATTTAATTCGAGACGCAGCTGCAATATCCACGTAATACTTCCTCTCAAGTCAGTCCCCTTTTAAGGCTTTGCGCCCACCGAATAGATCTTTTGCTGCTCCAAATCCGTCGACACATAAATTAGTTTTATTAAAATATTTCCTTGCCATTTTTTAAATAAGATTTTTTTGGTTAGTGACGGAAATTAATAATATTGAATTTGATACAACTGACACTCATTTCTGACACACGGGGAGAAAGTAATTTATAAAACGGCCATTACAAATATTTTCGTACAAAACTTCCCTTTTACCAACTTTAACGTATTGCCTAAAAAATACAAATTGAAGAAGTTGTTAGCTAAACGTGCCTTAACTAACATTTTAATAATCACTTGTAAATTTTCTTCAAGGATGTCTTGTATTTCAGTGTAGACGCAATTTGTTACGAATTTACAGACATATTTATATAAATTAAAATTCCTTGGATAAAAGAAAATATCATGAAAAATTTTGATAAGCAAAAAATGGAACAACACTGTTTATGAAGAAATAGTCTTTTTAAAATTACATGATTCTTTATTTAATGACAAACTGAAGTACTGTAATATTAAGATTAGGTAAATATTTATAGAATGTTTTAATATCTTTACCTTAAATTTAAGTATATGAAATATTAAAAAAAATATGATCCCAACTCTTAACTTCCTAAATAACACAAATTAATAAAACGAGTGCACGAATCTTTTATATTTACAATCTTAGGCATTTCCTTTTTGAGCCTTATACACTTTTGTTTACGATGGATATCTCTCTAAAGTAAAAAAATAGGAAGAAAAAGATTCCTTCATTACCAAGACAAATGGTAGAAAGTTATTTAGCGAATTCCCTTTCTGCTGAAGAAATTTTCATTTTCTGTTTCATTAGTAAAATTTAATCCTATTACGAGAGAGAAAAGAGAAGCAATATCTTGAAGAAATCCTTGTAGCGCGTCACAGAAAATGTTCCTTTTTTATGGTTCGAAATTAATTTAAGTGTAAATTAATGCAAATTCTCACAATTTTTATTTCATTCTACAAAATGATATTCGATTGTTATAAATCTTAAATTATATCAGTTATGTTAAACTTGCTGGTGTCCGCGACTTCGTCTGCGCTGAAAAATAAAAAATATAAAAGACAAAATATATGAGCAATGTAACGCATGGAATCTTTATTGCTATACGTTTTTTTAGATGATTCTTTGGGAACATGATTTTTTTCTGCATTCCTATGCAAAATTTCATTATGGTCGGAGCGTGAAAAGGTAACAAACAAACAGAATTACTTTCACATTTATAATATTAGTATGGATGGATAATATGGATTAATAATCTAATTATCTTAATATCGTGACTGTTTTCAATTTCAAATCTTTTTGAGTCACACACATACTAATTTGCAATCGTTTGAAAAAAATAAATTTAACCAGACCGTCAACCTGTCTGCCTACCTTAACTTAAAAAAAATTACTATACTTAAAAAAGAAATGTATATCGCCTAAGCCTAACCTTTGCTATCTTTGTCTAAACTTTAAATTTTTTGTAAACCCAATATTGAGATAAAAATATCATATTATTTGTTAATTTAGGATACAAAGTCTATTATAAGTACAGAATGGAATAATCCTCTGGAAAAATATTTCTCAAAATGAACGAAACGCCCCCTGTGGGTGTTAGATTGCGCGCGCTACAGGGAGGCTGTAAAGAGCCCAGACAAAATTGGGGGATATTCAAGCCGTATAACTGATTTGTGTTTATCTGTATTACTGCAATAATTCATGTAAGTAGTGCAGTAATCTATATTACTGCACTACATGAATTATTTCGTTCTTTGTCCTGACCACAATGATTGTATAAATAAAATTAATAATTTTTAATGTCTTTCGTACAAGTGTGTGTGTAGCAACATAATTGGGATTTTGAAAAAAAGATTACTTAAATTTTTTTTTCAATTAATTATAAACAATTAAAAATTGATAAAATTTAAAGAAAATCACGTGTCTATGAACGCGCCACGATTGTTCACCATAGTTGTGACGTCATAATGTTAAAGCTATTTTAGAACAGTACTTACATCTCTGTAAACTGCAATGAGAAGAAAACTAACATTATGACGTCACGCGCGCTCGGGTTTGTTCGGGAGTGGTCGGCGGGTCTTCGGTACTGGATTGAAAAAATAATTTTTATTTTGATATCTTTTGAATTATTGGGAAAAAAAATTGTTTTGTTATAAAATTTATATATGATCTTTCCATTCATCACAAAAAAAAAATATTCAAAAACCCAATCTTCATTACCTACTTGTTCTGCAACATTCAGTAGAAATTCTGGGGTTAAGAGTTCTTATGTTGGTTGTTTGTCTCATATGTATATTATAATATCTATAAATATTAGTAAATATAGTCGTTGTATTCAGCTCGACTGGAACAACGCGCTCGTGAGAAACATCCAACAGATTTTTGTTATATTATAATTTAATTGTAGATTTGTGGGAAAAAATTACATTTTATCGATTCTCGATAAAATCTCATACATAATGTTTCTTTAATTACTTACTGTTAGTTATGAATTTGTTTCTCATATTCAATAAGAATTTTTATTGTTATTATTATCAGTAATAACTTCCTGAAAATATAGATTTGTTTGATGAAATGAATCTGTAGAAGACAGTGTTTCTTGGGAATTGTTCGTTCGTTTCAAGCTAACTCTGAAGAATGTAAAGAAACGATTCTACATTTATACTCGACTTTCACGTGGCAATCTAATATATTTTTAAGATACCAACAGGAAATTCCCCATAGCGAACAAGACAAATTTGTATTCCCCCATGTCGAATGCCGATTTATTCTTGAGATTTTCATAAACCGAATCTAAAATTATTGTATAAGTATTTCCTGATATGTTTTGTTCTTAATATATCCTCATATAATTTTTCCATATAAAACTAACTATCGTCTGTGGCTCTGCTCGTTTCATATTTTTAAATATTTCTATTTTTAAATGTTGTATTTATGCCTCCTGCAAACTACGTACATGATTGTTGTTTGAATGTTATATCTATGAATCAAGTTACATTTAAATGCATTAAAGTAATCTTCATCACTACATATTATAAAACAAAATCCTCCGCCGCGTCTGTCTGACTGTCTGTCTGTTCGCGATAAACTCAAAAACTACTTTCATGTTGTATTCACTAATGGATAGAGTGATTCTCGAGGAAGGTATTATTAGTATATAATTTACAAAGTTACGCGGGCAAAGTAGCGGGCAGCAGGTAGTAAGAATATAAATTAATCAAATAATATTTTCCTGTAGAGAGTAGCTCTGTTACAAAGTATAAGCTAGTTTGGTTGAAATATTTTAAGAAGTCCCCAATCACTTGATGTTTGATGTCGGCGTCTTTGATCCGCTGTTTTGTTGAAAGGTTCGACGGCTTTCGCTTTCCATCAACTTCAAAAGGACACTATAACTATGTTTAACTTTGTCCATCTATACTTGATTTATTCAAGTTACAGAAATGTCCTATTCATAGCTGTTCATTGAATATGAACATTTCAATGAAGATGTAAATATATTTTATTATATTAAATACTCGTACTAGCTGTTGCTCGCGACTTCACCCGCGTAATTGTGTAAATTATGTACTAAAACCTTTCTCGAGAACCACTCTATCTATTGGTGAAAACAGCATGAAAATTGGTGCAGTAGTTTTTGAGTTTATCGCGAACAGACAGACAGACGCGGTGTAGGAATTTGTTTTATAATATGTAATAATAATTATGAAACCATACTCTCTATTTGTACAAATGAATAAATTTGAAGTGTTATTTTATTCTTTATATATTTTGTGTAAAGATGATCAAGTAATCAGAACACAGAATACCTTACTATTACTATTAATGAATATTAAAAAAAAACTTCAGTGTATGTACAGTCAAGCTGATTTCAGATATCTGCATTTAAGAGGTATGGATTAGACCGAAATATAATCAATTTTATTTGTCTATAACAGGTTGGCATAAAATTTTACAATAGTGATAAGTAATTGTGGGTTTCTTCGAAGCCAGAATCTTATTAACGAAGTTGGCCGTTGAAACAAAATTTCGATTGTAAAACGGAATCGCTTTAAGCAAACGTTTAGCTTGAATTACCCAATCAGCATATAAAGTGGCTACTGAGCGGCTAAATTTAGACCACCAGAGATTAATGAAATCTATTGAGCACCAAATACGACCATTTCAACAATTTGTTATCTCAACTTTTTCGGATCACAATGTTTATCGCTCGTTATTCTGTAGTTGATTTGCGATTTGTTTTCTTTTTGTTTCCTACCTTAATGAATAAACCTCCATATTTTCGGCTACCTTTTAAAAAAAAAAACTCTTTTTTTCGGCGTACCTTTTAATCATCGAAATAATATTTGCAAGCCTTTTAATGAATAAACGGTTTCCTTGTTTATTCCTCTTTCTATTAGTGAATATCGTATCAAAATTCGTTGGATGGTTTAGAAGTTACAAATAGAAGCGGAAAGCAGACTTTTTTATTTATTTATTTATTTATTTACACACAAAAACAATAGATGGTACACAGTTAAGGTGTACTATAAATTCAGTTGAGTTGTCCACACTAACAGAAATATACACAATAACAAACATAACAGAAATACAAACAAAAGAAAGAAGTAAATAATTCGTAGGCAGCTACAACTTTAAAACATCTAACGCACCCGCTTGTCCCACTAACATGCAGCCAGCTCTCATAAGTGCATCCTTGTTGACAACAAGATTGCACACTTTCTAAAGGTTATTTTATAGTATGTATTTAAATTTATACAGGTAGATATCAAAGTTATTGAAACGTGATTCACCGAAATAAAATATCTCACATTTAGAATTGAAAGTTTATGAAACTACGCTGAGTACTAGTTAACATTTGGAAAACACAAGTTTGCGGCGGACATTAAATGCATTTCACTCAGTGAGTTATGCTTGCTACGTGCACCACAGTGAAGCAGTGTTGTACCAGAAGCGTAGGGAAGTAACATTTGTTATGCGGTGAGCTCAAGCTGTCACCAAGTTGTTGTGGCGGTAAAAAGTTATTATATCTACTTCTACTTTCGACTCATTGCTGATTAAACAAATGACTTAAATATTCACATTATTTTTTATCAGTACAGTAAGTATTGTTAACACTCTACTTCGGGTACATTAATTAAACCACTTTATGTTGAGTCCCAATACTTTTATTGATCGACCGATACATCAGAACCTCTCCTCGCGAACGCGTTCGTTCAACTGACTGATACCCTTTTAATATCATACCACCGAATGAATCTGAACGAATGAACACCTCTTTTTGAAACGTCACAGAGCACTTTTCAATCAACTTCAGTCGACATAAATAGACGCTAACAGTATGTATATTTTCAGGCAGTCTGGGCACTAACCACCAATATATAATTCAGTACACATTGTGTTGAGATAAGTGTGCCACAGCTATTCCTCTATGATGTTGTTGTACTTTACCCCTTTAGGTTCCTAAATCTGTTTACGCAATTAACAGAGACCCTTTTTAATTTTAAATCCTATTTTAAACATCGAACGCGTTAATTTTCGTTTCTTAAAAATCCTGCAGGAACCTAACATTTCTCCAGGATAAAAAGTATCCTATATCCAAGTAATAAACTATATTTGCGTTATCGAGTAACAAACATACAAACTTTCGCATTTATAATATTAACATTAGGATTCCCGAAACTGTCTCCCCTTGAGTTCTTATAGACTTAGGCAGTATTAGCTATATGACAGAATATATACGAAAAACGATTTTCTGAAGATGAACAAGCTTTCAGAGCTTATATATCTGAGAACTTTTTTATTTCATAAAAAGCGTGTGCGGAAAACGTGAAAGGTATCTAACCTTTGCTACATTTCACTTTTCTTCCTTTTAAGTTTTAAAAGCTTACTCCGTACCCACGTTTTCAAGATATTTTTTTTGCTGCTTATAGTATATTCGACTATATATTTTCACATAAAAACCTTAATGTGGTCTTAATTTCCAATTCTTCTTATAATTCTTTTTATTCTTAACTATTCAAGGTCGTTAACTCCATCATGTCACGAGTTATTATGCTTTAAAAAATTTGCACCATCCTTTAAAAAACCTCAAAATAAATTGTTTTGGAAAACTTTTAGGCAATAAGCCTAATTTTTTTTCCAAAAGCCGTCTATTTTTGAAAAATCACGGGAACAGAACTTGGATAAAGTGGGATAAAATCAGTGATTTAGTCGTTAGAAATAAAAGATAGATAATTATATTTTCTTCATTTACAATACATGTTAGTAGGTAAGTTATTCATATTTTGTAATGACATAATTATTTGACTTTGTATAGTATCCACCATTGGATACTACATAAACTAACCTTGTAACTACTTAAGGCGAAGACTTAGCAGAAATCATATATTTTTTTTCTTTTTTCATATTTTACACAATATTTAAGAAAACCCTTCCAATTTTAAATCTATTCGGTTATCTCTGAAGAGCTACAAAAATTTGTTGCGTGATATTGCACCTTAATCCATAGTATATTAGGTCATTTTGGTAAAAAATGTGTTCGGTCTGAGGTTAGTCCTTGTGTTAAACTAAGTTCATTACGTACAAGTGATCTTAAATTAACCTAAATTTCACAAGGATCGCACTTTAGATTACTATATGGTTAATATGGTTAATACACTTGATTGCGTAGGGTGTGTTACCGGTGAGAATTTGCAAATGCAACAGACCGTGGGATGGTACGCGTAAATTCGGCACGCTTGTATTGTGATATTTATGGCTTCAGTTCGGCCCTCTCCCGATGTATTTGGGAAACTGAAATACTAAATTCATGGAATTAACATATCTAGGTACTTAACTTTACCTACATACCATAGTAGACCGTAAAGTCACTTATTTATAGACAATACTATACATAAATTCGTGTGATGGCCATTATTACAGATACATACAATACAAAGATTAGTGACTCACTATCCGTGTAAGGACCTTAAGTATATACTCCGTATGGTGTTTCGAATGCACTACGATAAAACAACGCTTGATCGAGCTATTGTGCGTATATTGTCAGACAGCGATAAAGGATCTGGTATTTGAAGGGTTTACCTAGGTAAGTACGAGTAATTTGTTTTATAGGAGAGTGGTGAATCCGTTACGTAATACTTATGTAATCTGTGACCGCATGCTTGCACTTAAAATGGATACCTAACCATAGCTGTACTATAAGTAGGGCAGATACGGAAATAGTGAGGACGCGGTAAATGTGAAGCCAATCGGTTTCCAGTCATGTTGATACGTGCTCCCGAGGGATTCGCCCTCCGAGTAACACGTGATATGTATCCACGTCGAACAATTTTTTATATTTAGTTCAGAAAAAAAAAATGCCAATAGTGTAATGTTTTTACACTGAAGTACTGTGATGAAAATATGTGATTAAATATTTCTAACTAGATGGTGACCACCACAATATAACCTGAAAAGTATAAAACCTGAGAAAATAACTGTCTAAAGAGAAAATCTCTATCGCTGTGACGACGGTGGCGACACAGCGACAGCAACTGTCACTTCGATAGTGGCGCCGAATTTTTCATATTTTTAGACGATCTGTCGGGAACCTACAATTTTCCAGGATAAAAAGTTTTTTTATATGTTAATCCTCCTGGCAATAAACTATCTGTGTGCCAAATTTCATACAAATCCATTAAGCCGTTTTTGCTTGAAAGAGTAACAAACATCCATCCATATATCCATTCTCACAAACTTTTGCATGTATAATATTAACTAGCGATCCGCTCACGGCTTAGCACAGATGCAATTTTTTTATACAAATTATACATAAAAAATTTCATCGTTTAACGCATTTTGCATTATATGAAATACGCATTAAAAACCGCATAGTTTAATTTAAAAGATCTAAATGTATATATACAGTGTGACAGATGGTGGGAAGCCACATTATTTTATACCTACTATGGGTTATTTTAAAGATAGAATAAAAGTAATTTCCATAATACAGGTAAATAAAATTATGCACTTTTAAAAAAAGTTGGCGTAATGAACATTTATTACGTTATTACATATACTTACATACTATAACTACTTATAATACTATATACGAAGTATATTGAAAGTTGATAGTATTGCGCTTAAATCTAAGAACGAATTCTATTCGTAATTTCGTTTATCTTTTCTTAAAGCATTTTCATCAACTGGAAAATCCGATACGCAGAAATTTTTGAGAAAAATATTTCATACTTAAATGAATAATGCTGGTCATGTTAGCAAGACTGTGGACAACATTTTTACACTCTGATAAATAAGTCTATTATATGAAACACAATAGGCGGTACGTATTCTATTTTTCCACGGCGAGGCGTTAACATGTTGTTCGCTTTGTTTAATAAAATAACAGTGATAATATTAAATATTGAAATGAAAAGCGTATTTGGTTGCGGCTACAAAGCCATTTGTGATATTCATTAATATTTATTCCGTCGTTTTTCCAGAAAGTCCTTTTAATTGATATGTTTTGTTGAACGTATAAAACTCTTTTGCTGTATTTTAGTTATCAGAATTAACATTTTACTGTTTAATAAACATTATTAAAAGACTGCTGATAACTTCTTTAAAAACTTAATTGAACGCGTACAGCTAATGTTTAAATTAAGGGAATTGTATAAATACTTTATCCAATGATTTAATAAAATGCCAGGCGTTAGTTTTCTTAATTTTTTTTCTAAATGAATGGTACTCGATGTCCTTTTTTTTATTCGATCGGTTTAGTAGTTAAGGCGTGAAAAGGTAACAGACAGACAGACAGACATATAAGGAAAACTTGTTAGTATTTTTATATACATGTAGTAGTTTTTATTTCTTCAAATTTCTTGGCATCGTAACTTAGCAATTTCCCTTTGCTGGTAATGAGTCCACGAGATTTATGCGTACTGTATAAACGCACACATCGCTACAACGCCAAATTAAGTACTTACTTTGTAGCTTTGAAACTACACAACAAACCCAGTACACTCAGCACAAAAAGTTCAAGAGTTAACAAAAATTGTCATACGGGTTTCTCTCTTTTGTACATACTTTAGATTTTTACAGTATACACAGAACAACTGTCATCGGCCTGCCTATTTTTACCGGATTCCAATATAGAATAGTAGGTATTATAATACCAGGGTTCGTAAAAAGCAGAAAAATACTTAATGTATTATAATTGTTTTAACATATTAATAAAAGTTCAAGTTACAAGTAGAATTGCACTTTGAAATGTAGGTCAATGCAAGACTTGGGGTACTTTACTGTACTTTATCTGAAACACGTATATATTTATGTTACGGTTTGATAACTAGCTTAATCTTAACGTAGTTACTGCCTCGATAGATAGTATCATGAGATGAACATCCGGTTGTATCCGATGGTTGCCGGCCCACCGCCCGCCCTCTCCCTCGCCTCACCGAGCTTGCAGTGAAAAATCTTTTACTCAAGGGGCAGATTTAAAGGCATCCTTAAATTTTAACGGCCTTTTTTGCGGCGGCAATGTCCAAGATGGCCAAGAGTCATTTAGAATAAGAAGTTCTCATTGCATATTGAATTATTGATGTGTAACATCATACCTCTCGGTATTGTGGGAGTAAAATCGTGCAATGTAATGGAAACGTGTTACAGGAAGCCGGGATTTACAGAACGCGTTATTTGATTTGACTAATAAGTGCGCGTGGACGTCAAGGCATTGTTGTAAGAGTGAAATTTTAAAAGTCGGTAAATTTGCCAGCAAAAATCGGGAGATTGTTATTCGAAATAAAACAAGAATATTTATGAAGATTTTTTAAATTGTCAAAATCATAGAAACATTGTAACATTTCCCAAGGTGAGATATCAGATGTTACAGATGATAATTTATGCGACTACTGTAAGGCTCTTTAACTTTTTTAATTAGTTAAGAACTTACTTTGTATAAGTGCTACAAATTGAGAACATATTTACTTATAAATTTACCAAGAAGTTACAGCAACAATAATTTTATATAATTAAATGTAACATAAGTACTAAATTAAGTGAATAATAGCAAACCCCTTCTTTTTAAGGACACCCAAGAATTCTTCGTTTGTTCAATTTCGTGCAGCCATTAAACAAGTTCCTAAGGGTATGTAGGTACAAAAAAAATGTTGTGATAAATGTACCTCGAAATGATTAGACAGAAGCGACACAGATAAATGACATCCCGAGGACGCTGAACATCTGTTATTTACACGATTAAGATAAATACAGAAATGTTTTTGCAACATAGAAATGGCTATCTAGACATGGGCTGTACCTACGTATAAAATAAAAGATTGCATTGTTTCGTTCCACTCGGTGTATACAAAAAGACTTGCGATAAGGATTATAAATGGGCCACACAGCTAAATGCGTCCAGCTATGGTTCGGTGTCACACGTGCATGTCAGCTAAGCGATACAGTTTGTACTGAAATATAGTGCACTTTATATGCAGATTTATTGAAAACAATATATATTTTTTAAATTGCTTTTGTTACATTTCTATGCTTCTTAACAAAAACCTAACACTACATAACGCGTAGTTCCATATACTTGGTACAAAGTATAGGCGCAGCATATTATATATGCATGCATCTCTGTCAGGTTAAGAGTTTTTTCGGAATTTTTGGACTTTTATTAACAATTCTAACAGCAACAGCTGTTATAGAAAAACTCTAAACAGCCAAAAATTCTAAAAACTACTTTTGTACTCACAGAGGGAGTAACTGTCTTTTACTTTTTCAAGTAAAAAAAAAGATTAATCGATATAGAAATCTCCAGGCAAAGAAGTGAGAACAGGTTTTTTCTTTAAATAAAATATGCTGTATTTTGCTAATATGAAAGTACTTATGTACCATATTTATGACATTTATTTCCACATTTCTTGGTAATCATATTATTACCTACTAATTACTTGTTCTTTATGATTTGCGTCTTAATTCAGCACAAAATACGTAATTTGATTTAAAATTTCCCACTTTAACTTTAATTCAGTTCGTGGACATTGACCGGTTGCTGGTGCCAAGATGGCCGCTATATTTTGAAAGATCGTTCCGAAGCCATTAGTAATAATGACCGCTTTCAAAAGAATGAAACAAAATTATCCAATTCTGTGTTTCAAATGCAGATATTTTAATATTCTTTCAATTTGTACAGTATTCTCACAGGTTATAGGAAAACTTTTTATGTCGAATCATGAGGACCTTGGATGAGTGGTTAGGGTGCTTGTCTAACACTACGTCCCGGGTTCGATTCCCGGCAGGGTCAACTTTGTTAATGAAATTTTCAAAGTTGGCTCTGGTCTAGATTTGGAAAGTAGTAGCAGGGCACATTGCGTTTCGTAGTCATTTGGGCAGCCCGTCTGACGCACCTTATGCGTTGCTTGTGTTATAGGAGACGGTAGCCACCTACCATCAAGTGGTCCGTCAGCCTGTCTGATCGACCTTACCAAAAAAAAATCCTTTGCACCTTTTCAGATTAGTAGTAATTTAAAAAGAGATTATGGCAATAAATATTATGATTATAAGAATAAAAATGAACATTTATTATAGTTCAAATAAAATATGTTCGATAAATAAAATATGAAATCTATCTAGTTAATGTTTTCTGGTTAATGGTTTATCTTAATCTCTCATATGTTAAATGAGCAAGAAATACTCGTGTGATCATCATTAACATCTTTTATCAGTTCGGGGTGGTAACGAGAGTAATTTGTGGAACAAATCGAATGTCACGGACTAACACGCTCAAACATCAATTACTGCGGGTAAAAGGCAACCTCTGCTGAGTAGATTTTTTCCCTACCTTTACATGCTTTCGGAATGAATCATTAAATGGTAAAGCTCAATAAGGTAAATTAATGAGGTATGAACGATAAAAAATCGTATTCTATGTGTTATAGATACATTGAATTTAAAATAGTGGTTTTAAATTTTTTTGTAATAAAAAAAAAAGTATTTTGTGGTACAAAAACCTACAAACTAGTGAGAATAAACTTTCAAAGGCGACAAAAATTAAGAATTAGTCGGGCATTTCAATTACAAATTTCTACATCAAAGGCTTAACGCTAAGTTAAGTAGAGCTTGTGGCTTCAGAAGCTTTTGCTCATTACTCTAAAGTAAATACCGCTTTGCATTGGCGCTTCGACAAGTGATTGGAAAGCACAATAAAGAATTTATTTCAGATTTAAGTTAAGCTTGGCTCGGTCCAGTTGTAGTACGTAAGGGTCAACACGGCGCAAAGTAGCTTTCCTAAATTGATTTTATGTGTACTGCGGA
Source organism: Synanthedon formicaeformis (assembly GCA_945859745.1). Taxonomy (NCBI): domain Eukaryota; kingdom Metazoa; phylum Arthropoda; class Insecta; order Lepidoptera; family Sesiidae; genus Synanthedon; species Synanthedon formicaeformis. The sequence continues at coordinate 8,266,935 of OX243955.1, read as the reverse complement.
CTTTTCCGCATCCTCTTTGTTGGTGTCCATGCTACTTAGAACTCGAGTGAAAAAAAAAAAGGTTTTGTTTTTCATGTAAGTATTTTTAAAACCACAAAAATTCCAATTTATTATAAAAATGGGGGTGTCTTTTGTCTATTTCTCATGACAAATATTGTTTTATGAGAATGTGATTGAGTTTCAAAGAAAACATAGTGTAAGAGAAAGAGCAAGGCCGCATAGTTAATCTAGTTTGTTCACCGCAGCGGGCCGCGCTTTAGCAGCCCGGAGGGTGCTCGAGTGGCGGCCCAGCACAAATAGCCTCACATTTCTTCCTACGAGCCACTTCAGCCGACAGCCGATATCGCCCCACTCCACACCTTTATGAGACAAGCGCCGGAAAATCTGTATTATCACGTACTTACGGTCTCATTGTAGTTATCTATAAAATTGTTTGAATTTCTATCGTCCCTTGGTACATAGAGACGCGATTAAATGTCCCAATAAATCATGTGACTGATCTCTTAATGGAGAAATCTTATGCATCTATTTCTATGTATCAATGATCTAAATTTGTGTGACTTTTTTTTTTACGCCCGACGCCTGACGTAAAACGGGGTGTTATAAATTTGATGAGTGTTCGTTGCTATTTACAATTCTGCTACTACAAAGTATAATTTAAATTAACCGAATATGTAACAAAAAATGTTTCATCTCATGCTGACGGTTTACTTAATAAATATATGGTAATCGCGTTGAAAGCTTCTTAATTAAATGTCGTGAGAATGAATTTAATGAACCCACCGATTCAAATTACTAGTCTACTTTTTTCCTTAACATGCTTATGACGTAAAGAATTATAACAAAATCTGTTGCGCCAAGACTTTGTACACTATAACTAAACTAGCGACCCGTTCCGGCTTCGCACGGGTAGTAGAGAGCATTAGCTTATTGCGTCGAGTATGAATCTATAGTTAGATATGAAATAGCGATGGTGCTAGACCGCTTGAATTTATTTTCTTGCGCATAGTTTTAAGTTGAAATTACTCTTAAGATAAACCACATTTAAATTGTGTGGTACAAAAGTTATTACCGAGGAGACATTTAATTACATGTTTTTCTGCTGTTATTGTCAATTTAAATAAATTACTATAAGATTAAACAGAGAAATCGAGACGAGTCAAGAAATAGATATAATATTCTGTAGGCCACATCGACCAAGCCGTTTTAAAAGGTAGGTCGAGGTCAGCTAATCTTTGCCGCTAGATAATCCGACCTGACCTAACCTAGTGGCCACGCCACCCACCTCCCCCTTTTAATTTTAAATTCACGTATCTAAGATGCCGGTATAATTTAATTTTTGTGTAATTTTCTTTAAAAACCTGTAAAAGAATTGCATAAAGGGTTTTTATTTGCAAAAACGTGAAACAAAAATATACCAGGGTTTGTTTTTATTTCAACTATAAAGAATCTTTGAAACTATCAGTCGAATTTTAGGATTACAAAAACTCTTTCTTGCATCTGAATAATGGAAATAATATTAACATTGCGCTACGCTTCTTAGGAGCCGAGTAAAAAGAATAAATATTCAGAAAGAACGCTAACCGAAAATGTATAAAGCAGGCCAAGCGAGAGTGTATCGTATAATTTGGACCCTGTACGTAAAATGATAACAGTGTTGAAGAGGATTTAACTTGGAAGCAAAACGAAGAAGCTCTCAAACACACCTCCTTCGCAGTTTTATCTACCGCTCAACACTCTACTCCATTTCACGAATCAATGAGAGAAATGAACAGCTTATTTCGATGTGAAAAATAGAAATAAAATTAAGGTGTATTTATGAGATATCGATGACTGATCCTCATATTATTTCACGAGGACTTACCAAACTTTGTTTTATTTTTCTTGTGTCATTTGAAATTTAAACTGTTCTAAATTTCACAAGGCAGCAATATTACGACACAACGAATAATAAATTTACATTAATAATATGTTACTGCATTTATCTGTAATTATACTCAACAGGAAGCAGTTTTATTTTATAAAAAAAAATGTCTGACCTACTTGTCCGAAATAAAAATGGTTTTTGATGAAAAAATATAGTAATTAAAATTGACCATATAGAACATACAATATTTAAAAAGAAAACATTGTATTTCTATTTAAAAAAATATATATAAGTAATTTCAAAAAAATATTAAAGACCTGTGTTAAGACGAACTTTATTCTTTTTATATAATAATTAGTAATGAAATATTATTTCCATCACAGTTTAATTAATTAATTCTTGCAAATCTATGCCCATTGCCATTCTTGCAAATCTATGCCCATTGCTCATCATGTCCCATAACCGTATATTTTTCGTAAACAATCTTTAAATTGAAATTTAGCTGTAAGTTAATAATATTGGCCCATAAAATAGTTTCTAATTTTTTGAGAAATCTATTCGACAAATTAAATTAGCAGAGAAATAGCAGAGAAATAGTTCGTTAAAGTCAATGGTTTCTCTTTAATTAACAATTGAAAACTGTATGCAAGTTGTATCTGGAAGTTTAATCAGTGTGAAGTAGATTTAAGGCGGTGGCTTTGGCAGCGGTATAAGAGAGCAAGCGCCTTTCAAGCTTTGCGGCTGGCGGCTGGTTTGTGATTGATGACGCCAATCCGCCACTTGTCCAGTTCAAGGGAACTCCAACAGTCTTTGGGCCTTGTCGTCTAGTCGTTTCTTTTTAACCCCCGATGCCCGACGCAAAAACCGGGTGATGTAAGTTTGACGTGTGTATGTACAATCTGTGGAATTGTAGTTCCTAAACGCATGGACCGATTTTGATCCGGTTTTTTTGTTTAAAAGCTAACTTGATCGGGATTGCTCTTAATTATAATTAATGAAGATCTGTTCGGGCGTTTGAAGACCATCACCCCACTTCCTAGTTAACGTATATATTGTATATAGCGTAAAATATATTACTTCGATGGTATTTCCCATGACATATGGTAATAGTCTGCGGGACACCCAATTCCTAAGAAACTTACATCAGATATAGAGTCTTAAAAAATAAGAAAGAATAACGTGTTTATAGAAAGTCGGAGGTTAGTTTATAATTATAATTATAGCTCATTATTTATATCGCTACAAATCAAAACAACAATTCAATTGCGTAAATTCTAAATTCATCTTTCAAATTAAATTAATATTAAATGCGAACGCATTGTTCCGAAGACAGTAACAGAATTATGTATATAGCGCGACAAGAAAATTGAATATTTCTACGCTTAATTCATTAAACAATCCACTTTCCGCTCGTCCCTAATGCTTCGCTCATTAATTTACTTGCTGACTGAGTTCTCTACTACGTAACGGCACCTATGTTACCTGTTCTTTTGGTGTTTATCAATTACACGCTACAGGGAATAATTGTTGTTGTAAGTATATAAATTAATTAACACTTGCGAACACCTGCGCGACGAGTTACAAGAGTTAATTCAACTTTGCGCATTTAGAGGGAAGCTAAAACTTTGGTAAATAAATTGGAACACCAATTAGATATGTGTTCAGCGTTCGTATACTCATTACAACGATGAGATTAAGTTTGTTACTTACGATATAAACTTTGTTACAGCGCCTAAAAGGATACGATGTTTATAATGAAGCCTTTGTTTTACTGTACAATATACTAGTTTATAATTGTTCTTGAGGAGAAAACTTTTCTTCGACTCGGTGACAAATTAATGAAGAAGCTATTGACTTTTGAATAGCTTATTCATTAATTAGTCGAATAACTGAGATATTATTTTATTCAGTCAGTGAAAAATTATTATGTAATTGATATTTAATAATCGAAATAAAAATAAAACATTGGATATAACAAACAATAAATAGTTATCTGTAAATAAATTCTTACTTGTTAGTAGAGCTATCGCATCTCTAAAAGTGGTATCTACTAGATGGTAGCCATCTAAAAAAAACATATGTGACATACATATGTTTTCATATGTATATGTATAAAACATATGTATGTCCATTATAACTACTCCGCAGTGAACAAATGGATTTGTATAGCAATCTAAGCAAAATAAATTACAAGAGTGATGCGATATAATGTAATGTAGTCGATGATAGTGTTATATTTGGATCACAAGACTAATTGCGTATAGGAAAAGGAAGATATCAATCATAAGCGATTGTTTTATGATCTGAATTATTTGCAAGCTCATCAATTAACTAAGAGTCCGGACAGATTGTAGGTATCTACATACTTAATGGCCGCAGTAAGTGATGGCCACTTGCAATGTAGCAGAATAGATTGTGATTTATTATAATTTAATTCATAATGTCATTAGAATTGGTAGTCAGGGTATTGCTAGTCAGGGTAATTAGTAAATGTTTCTTGAATACCTTGACTATTTAATTAAATTCGTGTTTGTAACCTACCACCATAGAGTATACGGCCAGCATTTGAGAGGCACAGACCTACATACACACACACACACGCGCGTTCTCTATTTTTTTGAAGGCTCTATTTCTTTTTTAATCCAGTTGGAAACTCCATTCTTATCTCACTCTTATTCTACTTGCTCATAAGATTTCGTAAACATCTTAATTAATTATAAAATCGTTATGTAGGTACTTAATTATGAAGACAAAATTGAATAGCGACCCACAAAAGCTTCTGTTTATTATAATTATAAATTCAAAGAGAAACAGTAGGAGAAATAAGCCGTCTTTAAACAATTATTTTTAAATTATTATTTTACTTTAAACAGCTTATAATTGTGTAACACTAATAAAATGTCAAAATTATTTTATCTCTCTAGTTACAAACGAAATATACATACTTTTTAAATTTGTGGTGGGTTTTCATTCTCACCTTTCTTTAGCCAAACAACAATATTAGTTGTGATAGTACTATATCCACCAAGTTTAATTTAATGGTTGTAAACATAATAATATTGCCAATTATTACCGCTTAAGCTTATGATTCAACCTTGAGAAGGTCGGATTAAATATTTTAGAGAATATTCCGTATAATACGAGACAAGTTGAAGGTGCTTAGGATTAAGTGTCGCGGTTGAGTGGGCCGGCAATCGATCACAGAGCAGGGCCGGGCTGAGTTCGAGCTAGGTAATCGGTTCGTTATCTTGGGCCGAGAAGCGACATGCAAAATTCGATCACGCTTAAAAAGATTAACATGTTACGTACAGATTGCTGTTGACGTTAAAACGGTTATATTTGTACTGCTTCTTATTCTTAATGTGAGACTCGTTTCTACTCTCTAGGTATTCGCCGAAGTCTGCAAGAAACCGGATTGGCCAAAAAGTTTGTGCGGTTCTTATACTAAATATAAAAAGCATTCAAAATAACTACTTTTTACTAAATGTATATCAAAGTATATACGCTACTAAATATATGCTACCATCTACAATATAAATATGAATATATTTAAGATGATTTTCATTAATGCTCTGATACCGCATGTACTTTTTGTCGACCTAACTCAGTGAGTATCTTAATTAATTGGTCATGTTCGAACGTAATAAAAACTTTATCCATTAACTATTAGGTCAGAAAACTGTGAACATGATATTATTCCGTTTACGCTTAAGAAAGCGTATGAGACACAATTTATTGTGATTAGATAAACTTTTTATTTGCATAAATTTGGATTGGACTCATACTATACATGGACTCGCTTCAATGTAGGTCGTATGGGTTATTATTATATTTAGTTTACAACACTAACCCTGTCTTGGCAATGTTGCAAGAGCTGTTTACCTCGATACATGTAAATGCAGCATTATTATACGGATATATTAGGCGCTACGCCCACATGAAAAGTCGAGGCGCGTCGCGGCGTAGACGAGGCGTGAAGAGTTGCGGCGGAGGCGGCTATGCTTTCTACACAGTCAACTTCACTTACCAAGAAATCACTTACAAGTTTCGTTTAATTGTTGCGCTATTTCACCTCATTTTTGGTTCTATTTGTTTCTATTGCTATACGGAACGTGTCTGGTCATAATGACACGGGTTACATCAAACAAGTTTGATGATTTTTATATTTAGATCTAGATCGTCTGACATTTTACTTTTATTTAATAAATACACGACCACGTCTACACAGCCGCAAACAAAATGCCGCGCCCGCGCCGCGACTCTTCGCGCCTCGCCTCGCCTCGCCGCCGCCTCTCCAGTGGGCGCACAACCATTGATTTCTATAGGAAAGCTAGAGGCGGCGCGCCGCTTATGCGCCCGTTCCTCGACGCGACGCGACTCTTGTGTGGGCTTCGGGCCTTATACATTATTTATGTAAATCAAAAAAGGCGAATGTAGCCTCGCGAAAGAAAAGCTGTGAAATCAAAGTGTAAATAGCTAATCTGGCTGTGAATAGCTTGTACATAACAAAGTAAGCTTACACGCAGTTTGCCTTGCCACATTTCTCAGAATTTACTGACTGCTTGTTTCTGTCAATATTATGGATTTTTTTCACTTTGTTTTTATCTTCTATCCCTATGTTAAAATTTTTATTATGTTGTTATTACTACTGTATTATGTTAAAAAATAAATTGAAAACTTCTCCTAATACGGAATAAATAAAAAAATTAAAAAAAAATTAAATTAATATTCTCCTAATAAATAAAAAAAAAAACAGAAATACAAATATTCAATTCTATTTATACGCAAAGAAATGTTTCCTTATTTTGTTTGGTTTCCTATACATAGTATTATATATTATATATTTACTGGATAAAAAGGAGAACAGCCCAGACCAGCGGCCGTGACAAAACCAGATGACCTACTTCATACTTGAAAAATGGCTGTAATTAAAAAGGTTCGCACCGCATTATTTCCTTCCATAACAACACCTTAGCTTTATTAATTCAGGAACATTTAATTCGGGCTCCTTTAATTAAATTATTAATGCCACTGCTTAAATAAACATTCATTAGATTTTTTTATAATAAAAACCATAAACGAATTTTGTAGTAAGATCACCCTGTGTTCCGCGGTAATACTTGTAAGCTCGGTAAATACAGCTGGTTACAGTAATTTACAAAACAGACAAGATAATTTAAACATATTAATCTGTGTTTACAGTATCTTACACAAAATAAATTTAACTCTTCAAAAATATAAATAATCTATCAATATTACAAAACAAAGTCCCCCGCCGCTTCTGTCTGTTCGCGATAAACTCAAAAACTACTGCACCGATTTTCATGCTATTTTCACCAATGGATAGAGTGGTTCTCGAGGAAGGTTTTAGTATATAATTTACAAAGTTATACGGGCGAAGTCGCGGGCAGCATCTAGTAGTAAATAAGTTAAGGTATGGGAGAATATTTTATCGGATGGAGTCGTCTCTGTCATCTTTCACTTAGGCAAAAATTCCTTGTGCCTTGACAGATATATTCCCCATGAATATAGGTGGAAACCATTGCTTAAAGACACAAGTAAAACCAGGGAGTGGGGGGTACAAGTGCAGGAATTTGTTTAAGCCACGTCAAGCGTGCCGTTGTAAGTGTAAAGAACACAATGTCATAATGTTACTAAGTGTGCTGCCAGCCTGGTAAGGGTAAAGGATAAGAAATAATCAGAGGTTAGGGTTTTGGCTCAAATTCATTGAAACAAAATTTCACGGTGCTCTTCTTTAACTTTTTTTGCTGCCACCAAAACTGGCTTCCGAGTTTATGTCTACGAAACACAATATTTTCTGTCACTACAAACCCCAATCAACCATCACAGTTAGACACAAATGAACTGATTTGGAATTAAACATTGTAGCTTTATTTTTCCAAAACTAGTAACCCTTAGGATAATGTTGTTAGTATCAATATCGAGGTAACACCTGCACGGGTCTATAGGCGTTATAACATGCAATTGACAGTCGTTCTTTACCATCATACTAACAAAGAAAAAATGTGTATCCAAACCGTTTGATATATATCCCAAATGGGGGTTCGCGAGTGAAATTTCCATTGCGTAAACCTTTTAACAGGTCACTGACATGACGTTATCAAGGTTTGTGCAACAAAATGCGGATGAACAAAAGCTTTTGCGCGTCACGCGTATGATTGATTGCTGATCTCCCTCAGTTGCTTTGTGGACCGTGACCAAAGGTGGCCCGCCGAAACTGTCCTTTATGTCAACGATAAAATTTAAATTTCCACCAAAACTGTGCAAAACTGAACACCAAAAAGATAACGTTAACAAAATTACATACACGTAGAAGATTAATTATCTTTTTTTATTACACAAACTGTGTATTGACAATCGGATTTGTTGAACATCATTCCCAACACATACAAACACATGCAAATATAATATGTTAAGGATTTCGTGTTATTAATCAGAATTTGTCTAAAAACTTAAGTTCTGAATACTTTTCACTCAAAGATAACCAACGTTCCGGTCGACCTTCTGAAGCTAAGTACAAAAAAAAAACGAAAATCATAGTTGAATCATCATAATACTCGTAAGTACTGTGCGAGACTGCAAAAGAGTTAAATATATCACACACAACAATTTACATAAAATACACACTTAACATAAAATAGTGTATTTTTAGATAATAATCTACACAGTATTGCTTTTTTAATATTTTCATTGAATTTTTGCACTATTTTTAACATAATCTTAAATATTTATGATGTGGTTAATAATAAATGACACAGTAGTAAAAAGTGTAGGTACATGATCTGTAAGTAAATGTGACGAATCTCATCTCTGATATTTATAAATAACGAGCACGATAAAATTTAATTTAGAATAGCGACGTTATGTTGTCGTGTTTGTGTTCCATTAAATTATACGAACGTCGGGTTAGGTCTGTAGGGTAAACATTTATTGTAACCGTACCACTCCATTGTTCGCTCCCTTTCCTATTCCGTCGCAAATCTGAATGAAAAATTTCATAAAAATCGACATCCCAGATTAACAAAATGCTGTCCATGCTTTGTCACAAATATTACCTATATATGTACCTACTCAATATATGTTATATATATTTTATACTAGCTGGTTTTCGCGACTTAAAAATTCTTCTAATATTATACCTGTTACTCTTTCACGCAAAAATGGCTGAATGGATTGGGACGAACAATATTATGGAACACAGAGTTTGTTACATGGATTAACATATAGAATACTTTTTATCCTGAAAAAATGTTAGGTTGTCTTATTTTTAGACGATCCTTCAGGAACCTAATAAACTTTTACATTTATAATATTAGTAGGAAAAACTTTACATGTTACTGTTACCAAATTTGTTTAAAAATAAAACAGACTACAAAATGTAACACCTAATTTTCAATAATAAATAAAATATTTAAGTAGGGTATAAAAACAATACGTACATCCCTAATGAATTTAACTTTCGGATTTTTCGGAATGGTTTCATGTATCACAAGTTTGTTTTTTCTTGTTTCAGGTTAAACAAATGGTTGATTTCTTCAAGTCCATGGACTCAAAGGCCAAATCATGATACGGGTAAGTAATTTAAACAGTCTAATGTTTGCTTGGCAGTGTGATAAAATTCAAAATCATTTAGCATTCTATGAAAAATGCCATGTTAAGATATTAATGTGAACAACGCGGAAAAATTATGTGACCAAATTTTTCAAAATTACTTCGTCAAAATGACAGGGTTTTCAACATAGTTACATAGGACACCCTTTCTGTATACTCGTAAAGCGTAATATGCCCCTGTTATAAGCGTAGGGGTTGTATCTGTTTCTTGGAAACCACAGCAAGAGCAAGATTGCTTCAGCAGTGTGTTAGCATGCGTCTTGGGATTGTCCATTATCTGATAATGCAAATAAATGAGTTAATAAATGTTGTTAACGGACAGCAGTGGGCCAGGGCGCGTAAGAAGGGTGTGTCGGGATGAACGGTTGGAGCGCGATGGCGTGGGCGGCCGCGGGATGAGCGGGCGCGCGCGCGAAGCTGGCGGCGCGTTGCCCGCGCCGGCGCCCGCCGCGAGCGCGTGATGCGCGCGGACCGTGCCGCGCTCTACGCGTGGCTCGTCTGCTGCGTAGCCGCGCTCTCCTCCCACAAGTACAGCACGCGCCTCGTGCGCACCAAGTACGGCCCGCTTCGCGGTATCGTCGTGCACTCGCATCCGCAGGTCGAGGCCTACCTCGGCGTGCCCTATGCCACTCCACCTCTTGGAAGTCTCAGGTAAACTTCTCCCCCTTTCACGACTATACAAATTGAAGACCGTTGGCGTTGCCATTCAATGTACCTAATTCTGTAAACATTAAAAATGTACTGTTCACAATTCCGCTTGGCCGACCAATGTATCAAAAAACTAAAATATTTATACACATTTGATCATGATACGCCATATGCAATATGTGCGTCGATGAGCTCCCTAACTTATTAGTTAATGAAACGAAAAATGTACCAGATACATGCCGCCGGTGACGCCGTCGCAGTGGCGCACGACGCGTCTCGCGGACGTGATGGGCCCGGCTTGTCCGCAGGCGCCACCCGCGGCCACACCGCGCGAAGATGCGCTGTTCATTCACCCCCGTGCCCGCATAGGACAACTCGATCGCCTCTTACCGATGCTCGCTAATCAGAGTGAAGACTGCTTGTATGTCAACCTTTACGTCCCAGTCAACGGTGAGTACTTCTTGTTATAGAGTAAGATACTCGTACTTCAAATCCTATTTTTTTTTTATTTTAAACGAGTTTGCGGGCACAGCTAGTTTAATTGATTAATTGTAATGTAAATCATTGGTATGTAATGAAAATAATGCTTTTATATAAAGCAGTGTATTCGAAACAAATTTAGTAGGAATTGAATAATGTGAAATGCTTAAAATTTTCCGTCCATCTGTTTTCATTATGGCTGTAGCACCTGATGTTTAGTAAGAACAATAATATCAGCATAATGGAGCGTCTGTCGTTTGTTGACGAGAGATATTGCGGCGCTGATTCGCGGCGAGACTCGCGGCGCTCGTTAATCCTTGCCAACGGCTTATTCAGACTTTATTCACGTCATTTCACCGGTAATTCACTGGCCGATTAAGTTTCTAATTCGATATGCAACCGTCTACTAGGTAATATATATACGGAATAAAAAGACCATAAGCCTTGAAATTTATAAATTAGATTTCTTTACAAAAAATATCGAGCCAAAGTACAGATTATTCTAAATAGTTTTAAAACTCAACTCCACTCGCATTAGACTAGTTTTTATTGTAAAAGGGTAGATATATTATATAAGTTATTATTAATAATATATACATATAATTATGATGTAGAGGAGAGTGTGTATGAAAGGGCCAGGCGTAATATTGACATTTTGTTAAGGGCCTCTTTCACCATGTGTCAAGTAGGCTAACCACCATTTAAAGTCACCGGTCACCGGAGATGATGGTGCTGATATACCTTTGTTTGTACGGTAAAAGTCCCAAACATTAAAAAGAAAATAATAAAAAAAGTCGCCTATCGAAGGATGAAGTAAACCGAGTGCATAATTTAATAAAACATAAAATTATTTCTAAAAGTAACTAATCGACACATTACTTTTAGTTGGTGAAAGAGGCCCTTATAAAAATAACTAATAAAAATTTTACATGTTGCACTTGTCATTTGCTTCTGCTGAAACAAAATATTTTTTAATGCATTGTATTCATTTAGGTTAATAGAAAAATTTAGATGCATGGAAGATACCGAAGAAAAATAGTGAATTTTTTGCGGCGGTTGTATCGGGAAGAAGCGGGGTTGGAATGTAAGCAGGGTGTGGAGGCCTCAATTCCGTAGTGCATTGCAGTGCATATTGCTCCCTGCAAGCAGTGCGGAAGTGAGGTTGAGACACCCTATTGCGACACCTGAAGACTTATCCTGTCTACGCGAAAATGGAACGCGAGTCATCGATATGCTAAAACATTTATACTGAGTGTACCAATTACCTTTTGGATAAATGAATTATATTTATTTATGTTTTGATCGATTGTTTAAACGTTTTGTTGATGTTGTTGTTGATATTGTATAAATTTGTATCCCTGTATTATCCCTGACAGGTATGTTAGTGTTACGAATATAGTCGATGGGATTATTTAAATTGGATTGACTGACAATAAAAATATTAAGTTAGTTTGTGTACGCTTCAAAAACTCGAAAAGTTTCTACACCGATTTTAATTCGGTTTTCACTAATGGAAAGAGGGATAAACGGGGAAGATTTTTATGTATAAAAATTGCACCCCGGTCGAAGCCGGGAGCGTGTCGCTAGTATTATATAAACGTAGTTAATTAACATTGTATGTGACAGTGGCTATTTCTGTCTACTAGAGAACCAGTATCACTTCGTCCAATGCTGAAATATTGTGATCGCCACGTAAACTAAAGCTCTCTACCTATCACATTGTCACATTGTCACATTTTCTCTACAATTTGTAATTAGGTATGTAAAATGTACACTAATTACAAACTAATTTGTATTCTAGGTTTGAATTCAACTGCATTACAATTGTGTCAAACTAGGCAACATCATTTTCATTAATTTTGTGTGTCAAACGCGTTATGCACATGCTTTCTCTTGTATCTGCGAGGATTTTCATTGTTCGATTGTTCGACGATTCCGATCATATTTCATGTTACGGTTGGTTATTTGAACGGAACTGACTTTGTAACAGGGGTATCTTCCGCACAAATAGAAATGCTATATATATATCTCTTGACAATTTTTTTGTTACAAAAAATCGTAACAAGATAGTATTGTTGACATGCGAGATGTATTGAAGTAAAAATTTCAATTTAAACCTTTAAAAGTAAAAATACAATGTATTTTTCTCATACAATATACTCGTACACTATCTTTTGACTTCAGTAATAAATATTTCAGCAGGACACTTGCTTCAGCAGGGAGTCACTTTTTTTTATAAGCGTCTCATAATAAAACTTAAACTTTGATTTTATGTTCTTTTTCTACCTAGAAATGCCTACTGTAAAGGACGAAATTAAGGAATTCACTAGACGCTACGCGGAGCGCTTAGCGCTATGTATAGTATATAGTGTATATGTATAGTGTATATGTATAGTGTATCATTTTTTGTCTAGAACCTGTGCAAATGAGTTCCACATTTGTTTGTACAAATAACGCTGTATTATTTACTTACTATGATTTTTTATTTATTTACTAGTTTTTCATCCTGAAATTCTATTCTATTTTGAAAGAATTTTTGAATCGGGCGTGTAGTTTCGAAGATTACTTCCTAGTCTCCTACATATCTAACATACAATTAACATACATTTACCTCTTTATTATTATTAATATATCTTTATTATTATAATATAATGTTTTATATTTACTTATATGAGTGTATGTTTATGTGTATAAACATCTCGAGTCCATTTGTTGAATAGAATAAATTGTGTTGAAATAAACAACGTTTTCTAAGTGGTTGGGAAACACAAGCAGCGTTGTATTTTGCGGTAAAAGCTTCTCGCTGTATGTACATATGTATAGTTCTGTCTCTTTAAGACAATATTTATTTGCACAGGTCACGAAGGTGAAAACGAAGCCGAAGGTCTGCCGTGCCTAGTTTTCATCCACGGCGAATCATACGAGTGGAGTTCGGGTAATGCGTACGACGGAACAACTCTCGCAGCGCACGGAAACATCATAGTAGTCACAATTAATTTTAGACTAGGAGTATTGGGTGAGTTCTAATTACTTTCGTGGTAATACTATACAAAAGAAGCTATCAGACACTTTAATATGAGGATTGTTAAGTAGGATCGAATATTATAAGAATACTTAAAAAAGATATTTCTAAAATAGTGAAATATTTTCGTAACTCAAAGAATATTTAAAGAAGATATTTGAAGAATATTCATAATTTAAAAATAATTATCAATTAAAATAGTATAAATAATACAACTATATGTTCAAAATTAAATTATCAAAAACATTGCACAAAACATAAAAAAATATATTTATTGTTAAAAGTTATAAATTAGCTAACAACAAAACGTCTCTTTTTGAAATAAAAAAATTATAACAGTATCCTTTATATATTTTCTTTGCATATTGATAATTAATTTTAGATACGTAGGTACATAATTAGTATTATTGTTCAAGACTAGGTACGTCAAACTTACTAAAATAAATTTAAAAGTATTTTCAAACTAAAATTTAACTTACTTAAGTAATTAAAGTAAGACGAAACAAAGTCTGCAGTTTATTATAATTAGTAAAATTACAAGTAGTGGCAGAGTAAGTGCGCTGGTGCGTCTAATTAGTGAGAGTAAATTGTCTCAGAAACGGAATGGAAGAATACCATTACATTAGTATGAAACAAAGGAATGTCGCTTAATTGGCAAGAGATATTTTTTATTAGGAAAGGAATCTAATTGAAAGAATTACACACAATTTGTATTTCACTAGCTACACGCTCCCGGCTTCGCCCGGGTTCACAATAAAAACTATCCTATCTTTTAAGTTGGACCAAATTACACATAGTTACGAAGTTTTATCCAAATCGGTTCAATAGTTTAGGATTTCTTTGGCCTCAAACAACGTGACATATGTTTTTTATATATTACTAGCTGCTGCCCGCGACGTTGCCCGCGTAACTTTGTAAATTATATACTAAAACCTTCCTCGAGAACCACTCTATCCATTGGTGGAAACAGCATGAAAATCGGTGCAGTAGTTTTTGAGTTTATCGCGAACAGACACGGCGGAGGACTTTGTTTTATAATATGTAGTGATATAAGGATTAGCACTCTCTACTTCGGGTACATTAATAAAAATATGCACAAAGAAAAGTCCTGTATTCGGGTGTGGAACATAAAATTTATGTTCCAACTTTGGTTCCTGCTCACGCAATTTATCTATTTGTCACATTCTCATGTAAATCATAGGCTAACAATTTCTTTCCGTTAGGTTTTCTAAAGACTGGTGCTAGGGGGTCGGCTCAGGGTAACTTCGGCCTAATGGATCTAGTCGCGGGCCTCCATTGGTTACGAGAGAATTTGCCCGCGTTCGGCGGCGATCCGGAACGGGTCACCATTATGGGACACGGAACTGGGGCTGCTCTTGCGAACTTCTTAGCCGTTTCTCCCGTTGCCAGAGGTAAGTCGATATCTAAGCAATACTTTTTTACAATATGAGAGATAGTTGAATACGAAGTAAATATTAACCTAACTTGTACATGATCCTTCGGTTCAGAGCTTTCAACACTTCCGGCTTTGTGCGAGCATCTAACTGCTAGTTTTGACAGGTTACAGCGCTATCTAAAGCGGCCGAGCAGACATCTTATTAAGGCAGACTCCAAACTAGATCACTGTTATAAAAATTAAATTTTTATAATTAATTTCCTCTTAAAATATTCTTTATTTTCAAGCCCAAGTTGTGAGTTACTAATTATTATTAGGATTGGTATAGAGATTTTTCTTGAGTTGCATCTAATCATGTCCATAGCGAAAACTTTTATAAAATATATAAGATTCTAAATGTAGATTTTGTCGGCAGATTAAAAAGTTGTAAGTATGTAAAAAATGTCAGTCGACTGCACGTGAAAACCACGTCAACCGACATCTTAGCAAACTATTGATGAAGCTTTGAGCTTATTATAAGATAAGAAAATAGTTGCAGTAGCGTCGTGAGTTCACTGCTTTGCACTTGCACTTTCATACTATGCAAGTTTTAGTATAAAGTTAAACAAGTTATTGTAATCAAATTATTAATATATTGACGCTGTCGCAACATTTTTTACTTAACTTTTTGGCTGTATACTGGGTCGCAACGCTTAAAAGGTTGAGAAACGATCTATTAAAACCATATACATATAATAATGACGAAGTAAACAAATAGTGGCACAACATAAACCGAACGTTAATACTTTTGTAAAAGAAAGCTACAAACAAGATTAAGTAACGTAGAGGTCTCTGTTACATGGTATCTTTAACTGTAACACCAGACCGACCATTTGTGATATGGCTGCCTTTATGCTTCAGTGCCTTGAATATAAACACCCCCTGATAACTTTATTTTATTCTTTATTTTATGTTTCAACCGGTCTTACTGTTTTCTAAACTATACGTTTATTAATATAAATAATAAAATTTTATTATTAAGTTATGGCAATTATAAAAGAAAAACTCAATAATTCGAAGAGATTAAAACATGAAAACATTAAAAAAACATTTCTGTATTAATGCGTTACAGAGAAGCTAAGATCAGAGCAGATCAGAGCAGGCATCTCTGAAAGGTTTGTCGTTGATTACTCAGAAAAGAAAAAAATGTGTATATTGTAAGACAAAACGACAGAACGTCAGCTGGCAAAGAAACACGTAATATGTGCCTGCAGTTGATTCTTAAAAAATAAATGATTCATTGCAAGTCCCTTAAACTGTGAGACCGTTACGAAATATTCTACAGATGTCGACGCAATATCACGTCTAGGTAATAGCCGATAACAGGGCGTGAATGAGAGCCTGAGTTGCGTGAACGCACGTTCGCCTTTGTTTCATCTGAGACAGAGGTAATAAAATTTGACGAGTATTCTAGCTATTGCATTTCGATTCATTTATGAAAAACATACGAATCGATTAGAAGAAATTCGAGGTTCACTATACCACCTACCATCAACGAGACCGTCAAATTACATATACAAGCATTTCTTGTTCGTTGCTGCATAGGTGTATGGTAGTTATATTAGTCTTTTGTGTGCTGTGTATACGATTATTCGCGTTGAAACAGTTTTGGAATTGCAAGTTGACTAATAGTTGAAGTTGAACTAACCAGTAGTTGAGCAAGTCGCGGTTGTTGAGATTGTTCAAATGTGAACATGACACATAATTTACTTCGATGTTGCTTGACCTGTTCTATGCTCAGACCAAATAAGAACTATAGACAGAATTTTGCGGACAACATAGTGAAGCCGGTTTTATAAACATGTGTGCGTAGGCCGTTTACTGTAATGAGATTTTGTGTTCCAAGCTATAACCTCAATTTTTGTTTACTTGTATTAAAAAAAATGTTGGTTTCCAAGTTTACTTACATACTTATTATGAAATGTGATTTCATCCTGCTTTTCATTTTTTCAAACATGGTTTTTACACCTTTTCAATGTGATGGCATATACATATGTGCGTGTACGAGTAACCGTGTATGTACACGGCGAAGACGTAGTTTCACCGGCTTCACTCCGCCGTTTACGGGGCTCTATCTTTAGTTCTTATTTTATTTTTCTGTGAGAAATGTTCTGTTGTGTATAGCTCAGGGAGCGATAGCTCCCATACCTATCGTTGCATTTAGCATTACCGTTTTGCAGCGTTTGTAAAACTTGAATTAGTCACACAAAAAGCCCCGCTATAGTCGCGGAATTGAAGGTAATTAGAGCGGTCCACGGTGGATTTCATTATTTCGTGTCAGCGTGCGTACATTCATTTTAAATCCGCCATCGTTTAATGCGATTAAAAGGGTCGCATCAGGCACGCACCACAGAAGAGCTCCACAAAAGTAATTTTAAATTACGAGTATACCCACCTCTATCTGCTAACGAAAAAGTGGTATGTTAATTGAAAAAATAAATAAAAACAAAATATGTCAGTCATAGAACTACACGTCAGAAGTGAAAACTACGCCATCCGTTAACATCTTAACAAACTATTTACGATGTTAAGCTTGCTATGAAGCAAGAAGTACATATACTTACTGTTTACTCCACAAACCAGAAGTGCCTAACATGCTTAAAAAAGGTTTTCACATAAAAAACCAGTGTTTCTAAAAACAAAAAAAATGCGTGCATACAGAGTACGCGTGTCAGAAGTGAAACTATTTTTCGATCACATAGCGATTTTTTTTCTGCAAATTATATACAAAAACCTTTTCCTCTTTTTACTAGTGAAAACCGGATCGAAATCCGTTACGTGGTTTAGGAGAATTTAGTGGACATACAGACAGACAGATGAGTACAACTATTTATACAACGTACAGTCGGCCGCATAAGTCGATTAACACATTCAAAAATGCAAAACACTCAACGCGCCATAAGTCGTTGTCACGACTAGACTTCACTAATAAACTTCACGTACAAACGATCATAAAAAGCTTCAGTAAGTAAGTTGAGTGTTCAGTTGTTTTGCACTTTTGAATGTGTTAATCGACTTATGCGGCTGACTGTACTATGCAAGGAAGTGCTATATGTCTGAAAACGTTACAAGAAGCGTCAGGTGATCATTACACTAAAGCGTTACACAAAATTCGACCTTGAAATTGTACTCTGAACGCGCGCAAAGAAGTTTCACTTCAAAAATATATTCCAATAAGTGTTTGTGTTTCTTTGGAATTTCATTACCTTTTACTTAGTCGGAATAACAGAATTAAATTAGGTTATCTGTTTCAGAACTACTGAAGCGCGTCATCTTGTTAAGCGGGTCGGGGCTGAGCTCGTGGGCATTGCAAAGGGAGCCTCTAACGATAACAAAAAAGGTAATTTAACATTAAGGGAATACCCGGTGTAAGTTTTAAGCGTTTTCCAGTAACGTTTAATAAAGTGGACAGCTTTAAGGAACCGTATTATGTTCGCTTGCTTTAATTTAAGCTTTATTAGAAAGATTTTCCGCTTGATGGGTATAAAGCGTGGATTACCTAGCTAGACGCTTAGAACCGGCTAATAAATATGTTGTACCAGAATAACACGATAGTAGCTCCACCAAACTGTTAATAGATAAGTTTAAGCTATTTTTTTAAATAATATTTGGAAAATTTATTTTATTTGTTTGTATGAAAAGCTAAAAAGTAGCAAAATATTTGCAAAAGAAGTTTTCTCAAGATAATTTCAAATATATGGCAGTCTTTCTGGTGAAAGACTTGTCTATTTCGGGGGGCGAGTAAGGGATGCCAAAGCATAGTCCCCCCTAACTTCCCTATCCTCTAACTTCCGTATCCTCTAACTTGTCAAGGTCAGCAAAGATATTGCGACTCTCATTGAGTTGCTTATTTTATAGGTTACGATATCCACTTTCTCACTAATATTATAAACCTGAAATAACTCTGTCTATCTCTGTGCCTGTATGTCTTTAATGTTTTTAGGGATACGGATATAGGGTACCTTTTATCTTTTCCCGAGGGATCATCTAAAAATTAAAATCTATGTCCTGGCAAAATTATAATAGCGATAAAGTTGTCAGGTGTTATATATTTCATATGTGAACGTGAACGAAGTCGTGAGCACAAGCTAATATAGAAAAACTAATGTGTGTGTAATATTAAGTATATTAAATAACATTATAATGTTAAACAATAATATTACGATTTACAAATTATTTCCTTCCTCAAAACCCATTTTTCTTCAGCACTTATAATTTAAAATCATAACAATGAGGTGGCATCAGTACAGCGCTTACTTTTTCATTGAAAGTTCTTTCTGATTCAATCGTAAACAGGTCACAGAGCTACAGTTGGTATAGAATTGTTTCAATTAATGTTTTGTTACACTACACAAAGGGTGGATAGACAAGGTATCGCATTTCATTTAACGTGACACAGAAATGTGGGCAATTGTCTGAGTGCAAGCATTTTAACTTAGCTCGTGAACGTATAAATTTGTTATTATTTATGTTTATTGCTGCTTTAAAACGTAATTTGTTTTTTAAAAAAAACATTATTAGTCTACAAGTCATTTCAATTATAAAAATATTTTATAAAGAGAAAAGATTTGTATTTTGGTTTATAATGAATAAACTCAAAAATACTGAGTTTAAAATTCTTTTTTTTAATTCTTTCACCTATACTAGATATCAGCTAGTAATGTAGGCAATATTTTATGAAGTTACGCGTACCCAGTCGCGTGCAACAGCTAGTAGTAAATATTGGGCGGTTTGCAGCATTTTTCCATAAAAATTTCCTTATCGTAACATTTCAGAGTATTTGTTTTATTTGATTTAAACCCGCCTACTACAAAATTTAACTATCTTAAATTCCTACTTATTTTAAAGAATTCTTTAATTCAATCGCTACAATTTAGATAAATTAGTAAATGATGTTTATATATAAACAAATATTTACATAAAAAATAGTATGCAGTATATACAGTAATATTGTAATAAACGGAATGGGAATTATTATTCCTTTACCGTTTATTTGCTCTGCTTCGGTGAGTTAAGTACCTAAGTCAAATATACCCTACACTATAAACAAAAATGGTTATTGTTTATCCTTTATCATATAGATTGAATCTATAAGTGATATGGCGTTTCTTGTGCTAATAGGCCATCGTCGACCTTAGAGACATTCTTAAATTAAATTAAGACATGTGTGGATGAAGGTGATATGTCGCATAATACCAATTTTGAATAAATCGAGGTTAAAGTTTTACTTTTAATTTTTGAGATAAGTCGCTACGGAACTGATTCTTGTACTAAATTATGATGCAAAGTTTTATAAACCACCTAAAATATTAATGATATGAAAGCTATTAAACACTTGTATTTTATAATTTAAAAAAAAGTGAACATAGCTCACTTCCATTAACAAAAGTAAACTTTACTGCACTTTTTGCTTTTTATAATTAATTGTACATAACATCTTTTTCAACTTTTTATTTTTCAAAAATGTCTTGAATCGACCATCTTAAGGTCTGTAATCATTCATATGGACCTTCATCAACGCAAAAAAATGAAAAAACCCAAAAATGCAACATACCACCTTCATCCACTCACGTCTTCAACTATAACTCGCTTTATACAATTAAATTGTACAAGAGTTTGACTTTAATTACTTATTCATTAACAGCTATTGCTTTCACGTACAAATTTTAATTTAATGATAAAATAATAAATAATAATTTTAAGTAGCAGCGCGCTCGAGTGATTATTAAATTTAATGCTACGGTTGTTAGACATTTTGATATTTATTAATCTTGAATATTAATAAATAAAGCGTAAATATTAACTAAAGTTTACAAAAAAGAAGTTATGAAATTATAATAATGGTACAGACTAAGTTCGGTTATACAGCTCTGAACAGACCAACCAAAACTTAATGAACCAAGTATTATATGCGACGTCCTCGAACAAATAATAAACTATAACGATATTTTTAAATGTAAGGTGGCTGAGCAAACTGGATGCCACTTGGAAGATCCCTTGGAAGATGATTTAGCGCCGTGCCTTCGCAACAAGCCGCTAACTGAACTGCTAGCCGTGAGGCTCAATCCACCGCGATTCTTGCCTGGATTCGCACCTTTCGTTGATGGCACAGTCATTGTTAATCCCTCTTCAGTGAGTATATTTAAAAATAATTTTATTCACGTATTTTTTTTTAATATTTCATGTGATAATATTTAGCAATTAGAATGTTGAACAACATCGATGGTTGACAATACGTGGGGAGGTAATGACAACCTGATGGCATACTAATCCTAATAAAATATTATAAATGTGAAAGTTTATATGTTTGGATGTTTGCTTCTCAATAACACACACTCACACGCACGTACGTATTCGTTATATCTAATATTTTTAATGTAATCATTACATAATAAATAAGGCTACATCACTAATGACGATATGCAGTCAAAATAATTAAATCAGATGAACTTATTTTACGCATGAAAATATATGTAGAAAAGAAAGTTGAAGAACACTACTTGCTCATCCAGTACATACTACATTTCTAGCAACTATGAGTAATGAAGGACGATCGTGTTTTATTGCCGGCACTTTGGGCCCTTTCGTCCGTCTGATGGAAGATAACACTAGGAATATCCTTGGAGACGAATCTTTACGAATAGTTACGTTCTAAAAATGTAGAGTGTGTTACTAAAAGTGTGTTACAAATGAGGCAGGATATACGTATATCTACTGTGTTAGGGAAAAATTAAAAAAGTCTTGAAGAGCTCCTAAAAAATTAGAAATTATTATCTAGCAAATAGCAATAGCAATTGTATTCGGCCTTGAAAATTTAATCTCATATTTCTTCTTCAATATGCCACGGGCACCAGGCTCTCACACAGTTACAACCATTGCTTGTATGTAATATTTAGGTTAACATTGTCTGTATATTGTATGGAGCTAATAAAAAATGCATTATTTTTAATTCAATAAATATAACTTGCCGCCATAATTAAAAAACTTAACAAGAACGTACGAGATCATTTCTAAAGTATCACTTCTAAGGTAATAGAGCAATAACAAAAAAAATGCATAAAATTAATTGAAACTTATAAAAACATAAAATTCATAAGCATAAATTGGTAAAATTACTAAGAAAACGTTTTATTTTTACATTTAGGCCCCACCTCCAACAGACAGTTCACGACTCGGCGCGGGTGCCGCTGCAGTCGCTAGTGCGGCCGGCCACGAATTAGCTGACTTTCCACATAGAGAACTGTTGTTCGGACTCACAACTACTGGTAAGTATTTTTATTTACTATTAAACCTAAATTGTTATCGGAGAGCACCAAAGTGCATAAATTTACTTAAAGCACATGTAGAAAGCGCCTCTATCTTTTTTGATCTTTTAGTTTAGCTCTTTTTTATAAGTCGGCAAGTCTGCTTGCTTGTTTCAATAAATATAAACAAAAATATAGGTTCTAGCTTGAAACAGAAAATCTTAATACAGTTAACGGCCTAAGCCAACAGTCATTTTTGTAAAATCTTCACTATGTTGTCTGAAATATTCTGTCTATAGTTCTTATTTAGTCTTAGCCCACGTGCGGTCTAAGAAAATAGTCATAAAAAGTCTCAAAGTTCTTTATATCAAGCTCTTAGAGCTTCGTAATCTGGTAGTCATCAATGAGAGTACTTTTTAATGACGTAGACGTTCTTAAAAAAGGCATTACGTTTTTTCCATACAATCTTCACACTGCCATTTCCAGTCACTTAGGGGTTACCTTTCTTTCGATTCATTGGGCTTCATGCCAACCCCACAAATCAATTTCGGATTTAGAGACACATGCAAACACAGTGACTGTAACATTTCCAATATATAGAGTATTTTTAAGTGAAGAAATCATTAGTTGTACAGTAGTTATCTAACTAAATATATAGTTAGTTACTTGTATTTTCATGGTTTATCATTTATCCATATTGACTCATTGAAATAGAATGTTTTCTAGAACTGTATAACATAGGAAGGTTGCATGACGCCGGTGATTATCTCAATTTTTGTTTAAAATGTTAACTTCATTAATTAATAAAGGTCCCCTGACCGTAGGTGACTGTCGCATATGTTATAGGCGACAGAGAAACGCCAAGGATGCTGCAAATGCTCTGCCGATCATAGTGGGATTGAGGATAAGGGTTTGGGATAGGGCAATAGGTTTTGGTATCCCTTACTCACTCACCGAAACGCGTACTCTTATTTCATGATGGTCTTCTGTAAGAAGGTGGCTACTGACCCAGACGGACTGCTTATAGGTATAAGTGTGCTCTGCCACTACTAACTTTAAATAGGGGAAGTATGAGTTGAATAGGAGAATCGGCTGTGATATTTCTTACTAACTCACCGAAACGTTTAGAGTTTTTTATGAAAAATGTTCAGTGAAAAATTACCGAGTAAAAATGCGAATTTTCATATTAAAAACACTGCTAAATTTGTTCTCGTTCTTTCAAAGTTGAGGGACGATTAAAGTTTTTAAATTACAAATATGTACACCAGGTTCTCTTGAAACAATAAAGAGCAGACCCACTTCCCGGTAATTCGAACGAGAAAGCAGCGGCGAATCATAAATATGCAAATGAGTGACACGCCATTCCTTGCAGAATCTTACCTGGAATTTAACGCTCAAGACTTGGAGTTCGGGTTCAACGAAAGCCGGAGGGACCGCATACTGCGCACATTCGTCCGGAACGCTTACTATTACCATCTCAACGAGATCTATTCTACACTGAAGAATGAGTACACGGATTGGGACAAGCCTGTGCAGAACCCTCTCAGTGTTCGTGACGCCACACTCGAGGTACAGTCGCAGACATAATACAAATGTATTCATGTAAAAACTTTTTAGTTCGTTACTACTAGCGCTAGTTAATATTAAAGTGAGTTACAGACTAATTTAAATGGTCATAATTTCGTGGGCTGCTGATTAAATGGTCATGTGTTTATTTCGATTATCGTTGGAACATTGACACGATTTGATGATAATCTCCAATCACAATGGATCAAACATTTCGTTTTAACCCATCGTAAACAAGACAATATATGTAATGTTTTTGAAAAAATATTTAATTTAATTTAACGTACAGACACGTACATTAAATATTAAAAAAAAAACTTGTGTTAGCAACGTCAAAAAGATAGTCTATTATTTTTGTCTGTTTTTCTGTATGTTTGTGCACGATAAGCTCAGAAAATGGCACACAGACATATTAATCGATTAAGATATAGGATACATTTTATCCTAAAACAAAGCTTAGGTTCCTGTGGGATTTTCAAAAAACGAGCTACAGCGATTTGGATCTACAAGTCTACGATTCAAATTGGAGATGATCATTTCAATTGTGTCACCGACTGTACCTACGGACATGTAACATGTATACCTTCGTGACACTGAATATTTTATTAGTTTGCGCCGCGCGCCCTTACCATTATTGTCGTGGTATAAATGCTACTCGACACCGAACTAACTCGCACCTAACATAACATAAAAGCGAATAGCTTTTAATTCAAGCGTTTTTACGATCGGCAATTTCTCGACACCCCTTTCGTGGCGTTATGGAAGCTGAAACTGCTAAAGGTGCTGTTTAGCTCTATTCAAATGGATTGAAAAAGCTAGGTCGAAAATATTAAATTTTACCTCACCTGGAGAACTCAAAGTCAAAGCAGAATTGAGGGATTAAGCTGAGCTACATCAAATTCAAATAGCATGCAACATTAATGGGATATATATGTTTTTTTTTTGTTTCTATTATATTTCAAATTTGATTTTTTTTTTATTTAATAACTAGCCGGTGCTCCCGACTTTGTCCGCTCGAGAGTATTATTACGCTTGGCAAGTTTATCGCTGTGACGACGAGTTTAGCACTACCACGGTTGACAGTAGCGCTTAATTTATTATATTTTAGACGATCCCTGGGGAACCTAACATTTTTGCAGGAAAGAGTAACAAACATCCATCCATACATTCATCCATCCAGTCTTACATACTTTCGCATTTATGATATTAGTAGCATTTCAAAGCTACTTTTTTAGTTTTTACTATTTTAGTAAGAATTTATTTTAGGAAAGTTTTTTTTTTTAAATTCTTATAACAAAACCTTTTGCTTTAGTCATAAATCAATATTAACTTTTTTTTTAAATTGATACCAAATCTTTATTTTTATCAGAATAGAGATAATAAAGAGTCTTTAGGAAGTAATACAAAAATATAAAGCAATCCCTGTTAAAATTTTCTATGCATAATTATAATTTAATCTAAAGTTAGCGTTAAAGTTTGTATTAAAATGACAGTGGACAGCAAGTTGTTAACTGTTAGCTGACTAGACAGTTCTCAAGCTTCGTCCTCCACTCGGTATCACAGACGATCTCAATTAAGCCTCAAGTGGTTTTCGCAACTCACCGACTGGCAACTCCCGGCGCGGTACAAAGGGACTTAATGACGCTCGCGCACGCTGAATACAAGATGCCCACGGAAGGCTTTCAAAGACCCATTGTCATATTGGGGAATTAGTGCATACTCAATGTTAATTTGGGGATTTATGACAATACCTATACCTCATTGTTCGTTCACTAATCAAAATTCAATCCTCGATTAATTGTACATTAACAGATTTAACAAATCTACATTAAGAGTGCGTATAAAGCAAACAAAATTTGTAATTTCACCCGCGTGGCCCCTTGGACATGACAGTGACGCAAAATACGTAGAACTACGCACAACATGCGACGGAAAATAGCGCATCTTGCTGAATAAAAATCTTATAAGTGCCAAAAGTATTTAATATTAATTATTCGTAAACTACAATGTCAAATGAAAAATTGTTACATACAGCCTTAGATAATTATGTGAAGTGAGGTTACTGATACACTTTTAGCTATGTAATGTCATTTTGAAAATAAAACTAAAATCGATGGAAATGAGAGCTCACTTGGTGATTTTTTTCTATCGAGAAAATTTCATTATATTATGTTTTTTTGTTACAGTCGTCACTTTCATTTATAATATATTTATCTATTTGAAAAAATAATGAAATTAGACATTGTTTACTTAGATAAAATTCAAATCTAGGATTGGCTATTTTTCTTTATACCCGCTCTTAACTGTCCAGTAATGTATTATTATGTGTCGACTTTTGTTTAATATTACATTTTCTTTTGTAGGTTTCTGTCTGAAAATAACATATCTTGCCAAAAATATTGTTACAAGGAAAAGACTTGTAACAAGTAATTGTGTCGCCTTAATAAAGAAGGAGTTTCTTAATCTTTCATTCCTTAGACCTATTGGAATTGTCATGACGACATAGCAACAATATTTTGGTCTCATTAGAATTAATTATGTTACGTAGCGCTCAAAAGTATTTTGACGACATAAAATTCATTTTATTTTCTTCATAATAAAACTGTATTAGAAAATGTATTTAGTGTAGATGGAAAGGAGTTTATGCGACTTTATTGCACGCTTCAAGTCTCGTGTTGTTTGTTTACATTCCGTATTATCGAAGGAAAAGGTTTCGACATGAGCTCAAAAGTATTTTGACTTTGACATTAGCTCCTAATTTACTGATATCGGTTGCTCCTCGGTTTTGATTTGTGTATTTGCTTATTGATGTTATTTCAATATGCCGAAACATAAAGAATATTCCAATGACTTTAAAAAAGGCATTATAAATGCACTAAAGCAAGGAATGAAACAAACAGACGTTGCTCGTTCTTTTAAAGTATCTCGACAGCTCGTTAGTGCATGGAATAAGCTGTATAATAAACGGAAGACTGTCGAAAATAAGCCTCGAAGTGGCCGTCCAAAAAAAACATCCCCTCATGTCGATCGTATTATAAAAAAGTTATCAACAAGTGATGTTCGGAAGTGTGCTACAGTGATAAAAAATGATTTAAGAGAAATATACAACGTAGACATTCACGTTTCTACTGTCAAACGACGCTTAAAACTCTTTGGATTACATGGCCGCAGACCGGCGAAAAAACCTGCAATATCTCTGAAAAACAAAAAGGCCCGACTTGCGTTCGCAAAACAGCACGAATCGTGGTCAAGCACAGACTGGTCTAAAATCCTGTGGAGTGACGAAAGCAAATTTAATTTGTTTTCATCTGATGGTATCAAGTACGTTCGCCGTCCCAAAAACAAAAGATATGATGTTCAATACCAAATACCCACCGTCAAACTTGGAGGGGGTAGTGTCATGGTTTGGGGATGTTTTTCTCGCTCTGGAGTTGGACCGTTAGTTCGAATTGATAGGATTATGGATCGTTTCGTGTACGCAGATATATTGAAGACTCAAATGCTGCCACATGGAAGACACAACATGGCAGCTGGATGGCGTTTTCAACAAGATAATGATCCCAAACACAAATCGAAGCACGTTACTGATTTCATAAAACGCCAAAAAGTCAAGGTTCTGGAGTGGCCAAGCCAAAGTCCGGATTTGAATCCTATAGAACATCTGTGGGAGGAGTTGGATCGCAGAATAAGAATCCATAATTATGCGAATAAGGACGCTTTATATGAAGCTCTTAAAAATGAGTGGGAGAAAATTCCAGTTGACCGATTAGAGAAGTTGGTCGACTCAATGCCGGCACGGTGCAAAGCTGTCATAAAGGCCAAGGGATATGCTACAAAATACTGACTTCCTCATAACTATAGATGATAGTTATTAGTTTTGTTTTTTGTTTTTCAATTTGTGTCAAAATACTTTTGATCCAGCAGTCTCCTCATTTTTTTGAAAATTAAACTCTTTTTTGTTGCGATCGCCGGCAATTTTGTCACTATTCTGTAAGATGTTAAATATCTTTTGAGATAATAAATAATTAATTTTTCTGATTCATGTTTGCTTTGAATTAATCCCATTAATGTGGTTGTCAAAATACTTTTGAGCGCTACCGTACATCTGTAATAATAATTAGCACATAATATTTATAGCGATACAATGTAGTAACAATGTTAGTTCTGAATATATATTTTACTAAAAAGTGGCACGAACTGCACGTACATTTTGTCTGCATGAAAAGTATAGATGAAAACGAATGATATGAAAATATAAAGTCAAATAAACTCGAAATGTATACAAAAACTTAGAAAAGTGTAGTGATAGGCGATTTTTATGTAAAATTAATTATATGTAGATAATTTGGTTGGGTTTTACGGATAAGGGTACAGAAGTTAAAATTTATTTTCCACTGTACCATCAAGGGAACAGCTAAAGGGTACACAGGAAAACAAGCGGATTTAGACTTTGCTGGTAACGTAACGTAACATAACCTTACTTATATCGGAATTTGTATGACGTTTCCTGTTGTTCCTTGATTAGGATAATTATATGTCATTGATGAACATGAACTGAACACCTTCTTCGCAATATATTTTATCTTTTTCTATTTTTTTCTATATCTGTCTCCAAAGGAATATCAACTGTGAAAGGCCTTAACTGCTCTTTCATTTCACTGTCTGAGTTGTATTTTGAAAAAGGCTTAGTATAATTAAGATATACATTTCCATCAGGTGCTAAGCGACGGGCGTACAGCGGCGCCGTTAATCAGGCTGGGATACCTGCACGCTTTGCGCGGAGGCACCACTTACTTCACGCATTTTCATCATCTTTCACAAGATAAGGACTACCCAAAGGTAAATCAGTACTTCGTTGTTCAATTGATTGTTTCATCTGCACAAACTGTTGTCTAATACATTGTAAGTAATCTATACTAATATAATAAAGAGAGAAGATTTGAATTTTTCTATGTTTGTAATGAATAAACTCAAAACCTATAAAGCATACAGTACTCTAGTAGTATATTATTTCTATGTCGACTTGGGCTTAATATTAAACTTTCTTTTGTAGACAGATAATGCCTTGAGCAATGAGACTATAAATTTGTTACAGTCTGAAAAATAATATATATTTTGGTCTGACACAACTAGGTCAACGTTTATAAAGGGTTAAACTTAGGTTACGACCGACGTTAGTTCGACCTTCAGGTGTGTAGGTCCGGCCTTCGGGTTTCTTTGTGTAAAAATACTAACAATTATATTTACAATTATATTTTGTGAGTATACTCATAGTTAAAATATAAAGCTAATAATTAAATATGATTATAAAAAAACATATTTTCAGTCCAGTAGTTCAGTAGTTTTTAAGATCATAGCGAAAATTAAGACAGACACGGCGGGGGACTGTTTTATAATATTTAAAATATTAGGTAGTCGTACATATTATAGTTACTAGCGAACAAAAATGGTAGGAAATAAAACCCGTGTATTAATATATAATTTATTGTATTGTTAGGCGTGTGCGGACGTTCCGAATCGTATTTTTCCAATCAATTTAACGCGATATGTGGTATGAGTCCATTTGACCGTCCCATTTCTGTGGTTATCGGCAACTTTTAACGCGACAAGTGTATAAAACATTTATTTCACACGTGATTATTTGAATAAATGTACTTATTACTCATGTATAATACGTTGTACTTATGTTAACAATGGCGCGTGGGTGTGTGTGTGTGTGTGTGTGTGTGTTTGTATTTGTTTTATCAGCCCACTCTTAAATACTGCCTGTTTAGAGTTATAAAATATAAAAATAAATCTAAAGATGCTTATAAATTAACGAAGTTTTCAATTGAAGCATTACCGGTAGATATGTATTTTGGTAATACGCGTCCGGTATACGAGACTCGTAAATGGAAACTGTATTCGTATCCCACGTGAAACATCTCAGGGGGGATGTCATGTCGGTTATCGTAACGTTGACACGTTTGTAATTTCGCGTTCTTTTGTGAGAATTGCGTCTCCATCCACTTTCCGATAGATACATTTAAAGGACGAGGATGTTCACCTATGACCAGGATATTCGAATTATAAAAAGCAAAATGCTTTCATCTCAGCTCAGGCGATACGATTTCAACTGTATTCTTTGTACTTTTTGTAAGCTACCTGGCCAATAAAAACAACAGAAAATACATCTTAATTTTTACTTATTCCATAGAAAAGTTGAATTTTTTATTCAAGACGTCAAAGATTTTTTTGGAAAATTTTACTTATTTGGCTATATAATATAGAATAAAATGATTTTTTATTGTAATTTTTAAAAATAATTTTTATTAAATTATAAAAGTTCATCAATGTATAGGATTCACAAAATTGGCCATAATTATGTGTCTTACGCAGCTCTTCTTAAAATGCATCATAATATTTTACATTTATAATTTTGATTTATTGATATTGTTTGCGATGTTTAAACGTTTTCAATCGCAATTTACCCCAAAATATATGACATCAAACGATATTGAGTAATCAATCATTTTAAGGGAAATTGATTTTAGAAGTATATTAATGTTACAATTTTATTAAGATGTTCCGCCTCTCAATTTGATAGACTCTTACAAAGAAAGATTTTTAAAATTATTTGTATAACCTGACTTTTGTGTTATTTGATATTTAACCTATTTTTTTTACATAATTATTCTTCCTTATGCATATGCACTCCCTTTAAATCCACCCCACTTCATCTGATGGCATAATCTATTTAGCAGAAGGTAATAGAAGCACTTTCTAATTTACTAGCTAATTTTATTTAATACAGCATAATTTATTTATATTACTACACCGAAAAGTATAACCTTCCACTATGTCTGGCGTTTGTGGATTATGAGAAGGCCTTCAATTCAATCGAAACATGGGCAGTGCTCGAGGCTCTACAGCGTTGTCGCATTGATCATCGATATATCGAGGTATTGAAGTGTTTATAGAATAAAGCCACCATGTCGGTTCGAGTACAGAAGAATAGTACACAGTCCATTCCGTTGCGAAGAGGTGTGAGACATGGAGATGTAATCTCTCCGAAACTGTTCACTGCCGCTTTGGAAGATGCATTTAAGCTCCTGGAATGGCAAAGTATATCACTCACCTTCGGTTTGCCGACGATATTGTGATCTTGGCAAGGTCGATGAGAGACCTTGGCACGATGCTCGAAGACTTCAACCGAGTTTCCGGCGGACTTTGATAAGAGATACGTTTCTTATCAAAGCCTGCGGATCAGCAAGTTGAAGTGGCAGTGGGCAGGGCATATAGTACGGAGAGCTGACGGCCGCTGGGGCCGGAAGGTTCTCAAGTGGAGGCCACGGACTAGCAAGCGTTATTACGTAACCAACCATTCCTAAAATAGGATCAAAAAATTTCATAAAAGGATGGTCAATTGTTGTCAAGGTCGCTTTCTTTTACCATGAAACAGATAGCGTCGGCCGCTTCTGAAATATTTACATGCGAGGGAAAAGGACAGAGAGTAATCGCTCGATGTTGTAAAACTTAGTATGGGTCGGGTTCGTTTACATTGTTTGCGTTGTCCCCCCGGCCCCCTCTTTATTAAAAGACGATAGCTATAAAAGTATGGTACAGTGGAAAGGATTAACCGTGTCATTTTTTTTGCAATCAGCGACCAGGTTCAGTCCATGGGGAAGAGCTGCCGTATTATCTGGGCGTACCACTGTCCGTCATGCCGCACCATCAGCAAAACTACACGCAACAAGAACAAAGGGTGTCCCGACTCTGCATGCACTATATCGCCAACTTTGTCAAATATGGGTGAGAGAATTTTCTTTGAGATAAACCACTTAATATTCAAATATACCTGGTTTAAATGGTAAGATTACAATCTTGTAATTTATGAACGCGCGTCCTCATTCCTTGGTTAATTTGTGTACATGTAAAGTCGTATTTCAGATTCAAGTTACTATGATAAATCATCACACTCTAAAAACTTGCGTATGATCTTAGATGGAAGCAAAAAAAGATTAGTGACTCACTATCAGCGCATGCACCTCATATACTGAGTGCAATAAACCTAGTATCACTCGAACAAAGCTCAAAGTTTTGCATACACGTGATACATTAAAACTACGGACACAGTTTTTTGGAAAAATTTGAAAACATTTGCCGACTCTCTGTTATTACATTTATAATAGAGTATAAACGGTCCTACGTATTACCGTAGGAATTATCGTTGTGGGATTGAGTATTTAGGCATTTAATATCCCATTTATCGATTACATAATGTAATAACGTACCGTGTCTTTCTTTTTGCTTCCATCTACGCTTATGATTTTTAAATAAAACAAAGAAAAGTGGTGCGGATTCGCTAAATGCAAGTACAAGAATAAACTACAGTTTTATTGTTTTCTCTGAGCTCAAAACATCGTAAAAGTATTCATAAAATTTTAATTCTTCTTTGTTATTTTTGTATTCGCAACCCCACAAATTGATTTATCCTTTCTCGCAGTGACAGTTTTAATTTCATTAAATTTTTACGATAAATAAAAAATACTTATTTCAAATTTCAAATTTGATATAAATAGACTGAGTTAACTTCAGTCTATTTTTGCCAAATTTGAAATTTAAATTTTACCAATTCTTTGATGTTCATATTGTAAATATCAACACTTTGTTTTAAATTATTAAGTTACTTGTTTACGCTTTGAAATAAAATTCAATGAACTCTCCAATTAGACTGCTTCACAAATTGGTTCTATGAAATTTTCAATTAGACCGTTTTGAATCTAGTGAAATATTAATTAATGATAGATGTTTATACAGAAATCCCAACGATCCGTCCGCAACCCCGCCTCCGAGCCCTCTGATGGGTGAATCTCCGAGACTTGGACCAGATCAAACCCCCTATTGGGACACTTACGATACAATTAACCAGCTTTACATGGAAATTAGTAAGTAAACAACTTAATGCTTGTATCAGTATTAAGCTTCAGAAGCTACTTGTATTTTACATGAGAACCATAAAAGTCATGATTACTTCTACCATGTTCGCAACTTTGTTCTTCATTGATGTTCCGATGAGTGCAAGTTCTTTCAAAGTTTCAAAGTTATCTAAGATCAAGCGAACGGATCCCAGCTTATTAGTTGTTTTAAAAAAAGGTATTAACCATTTGAGATATTTATGGTATTCATGTTAATGTGTACTATATTATATAGGCAGGCGGTACATTGGAAGGGATGTAGCCGTAGAAAGAGGGTTGAGAAAAAATAGAATAATCCATAAGGTCAATATGAGAATTGGCTAAAATCATTTTTTTAATATTATTCTAGCGCCAAAATAAAACACCACGGTGCGGTGGTCTTATTTAATTATATTCTTCTGTATACTTCTGTCATCAGTTAGGAAGACTCGTTTATTGCACCGAATTATTTGTTTTCGAAACAAAATATCTCTATGTAAATTTTCTTTTCAAAAATGAGAACGTTTTAATATAATTTTTTATTTCTAATTTCCAGATCCTCACTCACTTACAGCAAGTTAGTTATAAAACATAATTATCTGACGGAAATTAGTAAATGTGTATTAAAGTTTTGGGTCGTTATACCCACATCCTTTCATATGTTTGGCTCGTTTGTTTCAATTTGCACTTGTAATGGGACAGGTGGTAAGCCCGAAATGCGGAGTCACTACCGCGGCCACAAGATGTCCCTTTGGCTATCCCTAATACCGCAACTCCACCGCCCCGGACCCGACTTGCCAGACGCCGCCATGAGGCATCACCACTTCCAGGAGGACAATCTCACATACTATGAAGGTGAACTATTTTTACAGACACCTTAATTAACTTTGAAACAAAATTCAAACTTATGTGTGTGGAATTTGTGAAAATATTTGAACTTTACTTTTGTAACAAGAGATTTCGTTGGTATTATTTGCTTAAAAAGTGACTTTTTTGAGCCGTACAAATTTAGACTTTATCTAAACTGATCATATTATTACATAAACCATATCAAGTTAAAAAATATTAATATTATTTTAAATTTTATCACCGTCAGGTACTATAAGGCCTCAGTCAATGTCAAGAGCCCACGTGCCTCACGTTGTCAATATTGACAACGGTAGAGGGATGAGTCCAGGGAAAAGTACTCAGCCGCCGCGTACTGCTTCACCGAAATCATCTCCACCACCGTCTGCGCCTTCGACCGAATGTCCACCGAACGCAACGGCTACTCCAGTTCAACCCGATGACGCTTTACTCAGAAGACTTGCGTCATCTCATTACCAATCCTATACTGCGGCATTGACTGTGACGATAGCTGTAGGATGTTTCCTCCTATTGCTTAACGTTTTAATTTTCGCCGGCATTTATCATCAACGCGGCTCTAGGCCAAGACGCTCCAAAGACGATCTCGCGGAGGCCGGCAGCTCGTCATCCTCAGACAATTACGACGGAAAATTAGATTACGAAGTTCGTGCGTTCGACGGCAAAGGTTTCGGTTTCGAGTGTAAGTCGGCACACGTGCCGCGCGGTTCCGGTTCCAAATTTGATTTGCGGACGTTATCGGATTGCGGTGAGCCCACATTTGGGGAATACAGTTGTTACGATGAGAAGCATCGTGCGGCGAGACGGTCGTTGCCGGATGTGAGTGTCGGCAGTGCAATAGAAGCGGGAAGTGTCGTGTGTATAGACACTCAGAAGCCGGACATACAAAAAGTCGATGGACGGCCACATGAAGTTGTGGGTCGTACCAGCACGTTTGAGCCTCGTGTAGTGGACAGTTCGACGCAAGTGAAGTTCGGTGAGTCTGAGACTACGTCCGATCACAACGGCGACTGTGAGTCGAATCCGGGCGGGTCGGGTATACTGCGGGTCCCACCCGCGCCAACTACGCCCGCACCTCCAGGCATCATGAAGAAGAGAGTTCAAATACAAGAGATATCCGTATGAGACTTTCTTGACTCCGTAGAGATTGTTGTTAACAAACGGACTAAATTGTGAAGTTGTGATTTTTATTGAACACAAGTATATTTGATGTATATAATGAAATTATAAATATATCTTTGACACAATAGGTAGATGTAATACGAAACGATGTTATAATATGTCCAAACGTTGTAGTATGTGTAAATAAAATAAATATGAAATCGTACAGTGAACGTTAACTTTTGGACTCTATTGACTTATCTGCCTTATTTGTGAATTGCATGTAAATATACTACTGAATTTCATATTTTTACTCTGTTTGCTTAAGTCAATGAACATTAAGTGTTCTTTGGCGTATTGGTAATATCAAAATTGGAAACAACCACAGAGTAAAGAACCGCTTCGACCGCTACTAGAGACGGCATGGTCAACGCTTTCCATACAAATCCATCAAGGGCGTTACCGTTTATTCAATACCAGTACACTCACGTATTAAGCATTGTTTAGGTTTTAGGTTACAAAAAAATCGATTCGCATTTTTTAAAAGCAAAAAATGCATTTTTATTACTTATTTTTGTGATATATGATACACCAGAATTTTGTTAATTCACGCTTTTATCATTTTGTTGGATAATGCTTACTCTACAACGTATAACTAGAAACTGGCGGCCAATCTGAGTAGACTAGGTACATTATTACTGCCGTGTCTAGTATTGCGCGGTGCGGCGATTCTATACTCTGTGGAAACAACATAATAACTAATTGTATTCAAACTTTCATTATTTATAACTCACAATATATTATTTATCGAGAAATGATACGAGAGAATACACACATAAGGGTGAAAATATTTTTAGTGACTGTGTTCTTAAGAGAATAACTAAAAACCAGTTGGACGATACTACATAATCAGAAAAAGTCAGAATATATTGAAAGCGAAATAATTCGAGGGATTAACACAAATATTATTAATATGTAGTATTGTTTCCTGAGTAATTTGTAGTTGTTAAAAAATCTGAATGCTAAAATCTTTCGCCCTGGGTCGTTTGTACTTTTTATATAAAAGGATTATTATAAAGTAATCCAAGATATTTCTCGTATCGAACGCCCATGAAACTACTGTATATTTAAACTGTGTATATTGAAGGAATTGTAGGGTTTGTGAACATATTTGTACCTATACTAATACTTAAATGTGAATATAACAATAACATAGTAAAAAGACTTAAAATAAAAGTATTATAGGATGTAAATAAATACCAAAAAAAGTGTTTCGAGTAGATTATTTTATTGCAAATTGTCGTAAATGTTGTAATTTCATTGTATAGTTATTTTAAGTGAGTTGTATTAACTTAAGTAGTTTTTGATAAGTAAATATAGAACAAATACGAATGGACGAGTACTCAGCACGATTAATAACTAGAATTTCGAATTGTATAAAAACATTCATTTTTTTTTATTTTCCATCTGTGAAATTTTGCCGTTTAAGGAAATCAGGGTAAAATGGAATCAAGTCATTCACTAAAAAATACCTAGTGATTAATTGTAATGATAAATGAAGCCTGGTTTACAAAACATTACTAAAATAAATTACACATTTTTTTTTGCGCGCTACCCCCTTACAGACCCCTTACCCCTTACACCGTCAAATAATAGAATATGTTTTGGTAAATAAGTGCCCATTTCCCTATGCCTTTCTAATATTTTAAAGTTAACCATACTATGACCGGCAGCGCACTTGCAGCATCTGTGGCATTGCTTGTGGCATCGCAGAAAAATTTGCGAATACTTTAAATAGTGTAACCGCTTCTTTCACAAACGTCAAGTAGGCCAAACTGTCATTTAATGTCACCGGTAACCGGGAATAATTTAGCTGATATATCTTTGTTTGTACGGTAAACGTCCCAAATATTAAATAGAAAAAAATATAAAAATATCGGCTGTGGAATGATGCAGTAAACCGAGTCCATAATTCAATATAACAGAAAATGATTTCTAAAAGTAACTAATCAACACTTTAATTGTAGTTTGTGAAAGAGGCCCTAAATCTAATACTAATAATTACTTACTTACTCTCGCAAGTTTAAATTTGCGATAATAAATTTTAATTCAATCTCATTCGATTCTTTTTAAATATATATTTTTAGGAAATCATATTTTATTTTAAATTTTTTTTACAAAAACGACGGGCTCAAAGAGTACCAGGATTTCCGCAAAACCCAGCATATGTAGTACACTAGCTGTTGCCCGCGTCTTCGTCCGCGTTCAAAATTTTATAAAACCAAACTAAAACCTTTCTCGGTAAATGGACTATCCAACACGAAAATAATTTTTCAATGCGAACCAGTAAATCCTGAGATTATCGCGTTCAACCAATCAAACTCTTCAGCTTTATATTATCAGTATAGATACGTGTATATGGGCAATGTGCATTTTATACAACCTACGAGTAAATCATTTTTATTAATTAATCATGTCATACGTCGCAGGACTCACCATGTATGTTTGTGGGACTCACAACCAATTTTTTTTTTTTCAAAAATGCTTAATATTGAAACATTAAGATAATTTTAAATAAATTTAAAAGGCCCTGACAAAATACGAAGAGGCTTTATTCGTTCCTAGTGCCAAAAAGAAATTATGCTAACGCCAAGTTGAGTGCTTGTCCATATTTTTATCTTCACAGGAATTGATGATGATTACTACGGATGAGTGATATACAATATAATAATAAAATTATTATTATTATTACGTCATTATCCACATTGTGACAAAATGTGAAATTCGTAATTACAGGTACCTACACCATTACTATTATGACAAGGCTTGAAGGTCCTTTACCTCTTAGTTAAAGATTTATACTCGTAAATTTGGAATTGATTTAAATCACTGCACAGGAAATTATTTAATAAATTATTAGACATATAAGTTTAATCGTGGTTACATATTTTAATTTTAATTTGTTAAACTGCTTACAAAATGTCTATAAGGCATTTAAAAAAAATGTGCGCTGATTTTTTTTAAGGTTTTTACAAATTAAGTAAAATTTTAAAAATCTAATACTGTTTTATTAATTGCATTATTGTTTTATTTATTACTTGAAATAAGAACTATAGCCAGAATTTCGGGGACAACATATTGAAGCCGGTTTTATAAATAAACATGACAATATGTGTGCATAAGCCGTTTACTGTATTGAGATTTGGTGTTTATTTGGTATTCATTTTTATTGAAAACTAGCTGCTGCTCGCGACTTAGCCCACGTAACTTTGTAAATTATATACTAAAGCCTTCCTCGAGAACCACTCTATCCATTGGTAAAAACAGCATGAAAATCGGTGCAGTAGTTTTTGAGTTAATCGCGAACAGACAGACACGGCGGCGGAGGATTTTGTTTTATAATATGTGGGAATATCGGTATCCAAGTATATTCCATTTCTAAAATATTGATTACGTGTGAAATGTGATTCCAACAGGTTGTTTATTTTTTGAAGAATGGTTTTTACACCCTCTCACTGCGCAATTCGATATTTTCACTAGTAAATATTTTAATAAGGCGAGGTGTCGTTTTACCGGCTTCACTCTGCCCACCACAGTCTATTATTCTAGCTTTAGTTCTTATTTTATCTGAGATCGTATTTTGTTTTTTATTATTTTTCACATAGCATGGGTTACAGTATTTAAAGTTACAAGAGAAATCGTAAATTGAATTCTATCAATTAAAACAACTATCAATTTGGGTTCGTATATTGTCTTTCCAGTCAATATTTTTTGTTTGAAAAATATACCTATGTTTGAAATTACACGATTATGTAATTGGTAGATATGTTTATTACTATTGATAATTTTTTAATCTGACATGAATTAAATCAATACTAATAATAAATCTGTAAGGGTCGGTCATGGAGTAATTTACTTTGTTTTCAGAGATATCGTGTTTATAGGCTCTATACATGACACTGAAACTAAATTGACGATTTTTAGAATTTTTTTCTGTATGTACCTCCATAACTCTTAAACGAATTAACCGATTTTCATGAAACTTGGTAGATAAACATTTAGACGTACGGGACACAGGATAGGCTACTTTTTTTCTTATTCAACGCGGACGAAGTCGCGGGCGCCAGCTAGTTTTTAATAATAAGTTTAAAATGCATGATGTGTCCAAATTTCATTTATAGCTGGGTACAAAATAAAGGATACCCAGCTAAATATATGGGATTTCATAAATTTTTTCAAACTACACCAAATTTCACTGCAAGAAAAAATACTAGGAAAAGTCAACTAGGAACTGGGCTGATGATCTTCAAACGTCTGAACAGACATTTATAAACTATCTTGATCACGTTCACGCTTTAAAACAAATAAAATCAGACCAAAATTGGTACATCCATTTTTGAGCTACGATGCCATTAGACAGACAGACACATACACAGGCACACACAATCAAACTTATGCCGTTTTTGCGTCGGATGAATGAAGCAATGTAAATGTAATACGAGTATTAAGGCAATGTAAATGTAATACGAGTGTATAAGGCAATGTAAATGTAATATATAGGGCAATGTAAATATAATTAATAGCGTATGATTCACGATGTAAATGAAAATTTATAATAAAATGCAGTATCATTATTATGGATCATAAGATAAACGCAACAGAGCAACATTAATGTTGATTGCTATTGTTTTGAAAGTCTAATAAGCACATGTTGGTTCTAAACATATCTACCGAATATTATTGTTACACGTGATTCCTAAGAGGAATTGGTCATTAATTTTATTAATTGTTAAAACAAATTTAAGTTATTGTGTACAATAACTTTAAACGACATGTTTATGTTAATAAATTAATAATATTTACTAACTGCAGTTGTGATAATATTTAAATTGTTAAAATATTAACATTTTGTTACAATTTGGAAGATAAATGGAGTGCGTAATATATGGTGTCGAATATTAAACATAATAATTAACATATGCGTTTGTTTCTTTTTATAATTATTTATGTTTATTAAAAGTTTATCTAACGGTGCTTTATGTACAGTCGAGGTAAGAAAAGGTTCGTCATTTGCTTGCACCAGAGCAATTATTTATCAATCATGGCAAAATTTCATTTTTTCAAACGTCTGAATGAAGCTAAAGAGTCTACGAATCGAAAGGAATGATTCTGAAAACTGACGCAGGTTTTCGTGCCCGACTGTACACAATGAACATTTTATTGGAAAACGTGAGTATATATTAATTATATTTGTTCAGTTGATGTTGACAAAGCGATGGGACATGTTTCATTCAATAGGCAATAGGCAGAGAGATTTAGCGCGAGCACACACCGGCCAGTATACACGGCCGAATGCGCCGTTGCTGGCGGAACAGACTCAATTCGACATTTGAAAGGGATGTTCAGAAGTCGAGAGTGGCCACAATGACTGTTCACTGTACAATAACGCACGGAACGTTTTCAATAGAATTAATTGAAGTACCCGCGTTGCAAATTGCAAACAAACTTGTCGTTACTACTAAGTTGAATTTATTTATTTTCATGATGTACCTGTACATGGCAGTACTGTACAGAGGTGCATGGCGTGAACTGTGAAGAGAAGATATTTCGCGAACATTAATGAGATAAAAACAGATACAAAAATATGCATTACACAATTGAATATTTTGATATTGAAAAATTTGAAAGAAGTTGGCAGGAAGTATGAAATCATTGAAGAGGATAAATTATAATAAAAAATAAATAAGCTTTTTAAAATTTATACAATTAACTTTTTAATCAACTAGTCTACAATAGACAAGAAATATAATTAATACAAAATATTTACATATTTAGACTTATCTATTATTTTTTAACCATCTATTATGTTAAAGTCGTCAGAAAAGGTTAAGAAGGATAGGGAAATCGACATCCCTCACCGAAACAATAGCATACGTACAGTTATTGCTTGCACGTGCTGTCACTGCTTGCTAGTCGCAGACCGGGAATCGAACCCGGGACCCCTGAGTCAGAGCGCTATTGCAAGCACCATAATCATTACAGCAATGGGCTCATCAATGACCATTGACCAGAATAAAAGTCTCCATAACTTCCTCTTGTATACAAATAAGTGAAGCTTATAAAAAGTTGTAGTCGCTATAAAGGTGCTCGGCTGTATGTTGTCAGATTAGTCGTGTATGTGAGCTCGCTATGTTCGCAATATTGGAAAAGTTCACCAAAGAACAGAGGATTAGAAAACTTCCAACGGCGCACAGCGCGGCTCTGTCACGATACAAACTTGTCTAACAACCTTCCTATGATACACTATCTCTGTTCTTTTTATACAATCTACGAGTCTTTGTTAATATTTTTGTAAGGTTCACAAAACAATAAATATTTTTTTATAGATAGCAATTGGTTTTAAGCATGCTGATGGTCCCTTCGTTTTTTTCGTGTATACTATCAAGCATTAAATAATGAATGTATGCTTCTATAGAACAAGGCGAGAGGCACGGTCATGGATTGACAATATGATCTTCAATATAATTAGTGTTTAAAATCTGATCCGATTTTTAGCCGACACTATATTCCTACCGATACATTAGTAGAGATATATGGAACTAGCGTATAATTGTAATAGGCAAGTAGCTAGGCATATAATATTGTTATGGAGAGAGGAAGGTTAGGTCCGGATGGTATCATCATTAAATTTCAAATCGCACTGTGGTTTAGAGATTGAAATGAGCCTATTTAACAGTCATTCTACATATTTATGGTCAGAATTCAGGCGTTATTTATACATCATTCAAATCCACTGCACTTTATATTGTAGTTTTTCTTTCATTTACTAAATTAATAAAATTATAGAAGGTTGCAACGATTTTTGGCCAAGATTCCTTGAGCTTATGATGGTTATAGTATAGTATACACGATGTTACATTTTATGATTTTTTATGATAGTTACATAGGTACTAATCAATACTAATAAAATCTGTAAGGGTTGGTCATAGAGTAAGTTACTTTGTTTTCAGAGATATCGTGTTTATATGCTCTATACATAATACTGAAACTATATTGACCATTTTTAGAATTTTTTTCTGCATGTATGTATGTTCGTCCATAACTCTTAAACGAATTAACTGATTTTCATGAAACTTGGTAGATAAACATTTGGACGTACAGGACACAGGATAGGCCATTTTTTCCTTTTCACCGCGGACGAAATCGCGGGCATCAGCTAGTTATATCAATATAAGATAAACTGCATATAGCAAATACAAATAAAATGAATGCAAAATTTACATCAATTTTCAGCTCGATAAAACTTTTGTTTATATTTGTGCAAGACTAAAGGGAAACTTTGGCCGGTGGTTATTTCAACTCGGAATCCTTCATAAAACAGCGCCGCAATTTCCGTTTTGTTTTAAGCAACTTGTTTGCGGCGTGTCTAAAACTTCTCATAACAATTCAATGTAATTGTTACATTAGAGTGAAATTTTCAACTGACATACAAGTTACTGACATTATTTTAGTTAATAAATAAATGGTAATATTTTTATTGAAACATATTTGATCACCTGAAAATCAACTCATATAAACAATTGACATGTTTCTAGTAGGTAAGTACTAATGTGTAGTCGTAACCATGGAAATCGTATCAACCTGTGTTACGGTAGGTTATTATGCACACTTTTTAATTAGATGAAGCGCCTCTTTCACCAACGTCAAGTAGGCTAAACCGTCACTTAAAGTCACCTGTCACCGGGAATAACTATTTAGTTGATATACCTTTGTTTGTACGCTAAATGTCCGAAACGTTAAATAGAAAATAATAAAAAAAATCGCCTATCGAATGATGCAGTATATCGAGTGCATAATACAATAAAACAGAAAATGATTTCTAAAAGTAACTAATCAACACTTTACTTGTAGTTGGTGAAAGTGGCGCTAAATTTGCAAACGCAACGGATTTTGATACGATTTTTTACTAATGAAAAAAGTGATAAATGAGGAAGATTTGCAGAGTGCAGAGTCGCTAGTCTATTTTATTATAAAGAGAATTTTTTTGTATATTTGTAATGAATAAACTCAAAAACTACAGGACTGATTTTAAAAATCTTTTACCTATAGAAAACTACATTATCAGCGAGTAACATAAGCTATATTTTGAATAAATTAATAACAAATGTAGATAATATAATTTTATGTTACATTTCGTAGCAGGTAGTATATTACTGTATTGAGTTCAGCTGGATTCAGTTGAATTCATACGACCAAATCAGATTTTAAAACCAATACGGGTCGCTGTATTCGTTTATATTTAAGTGAATTAAGGATTTTTGTAGTAAGAGTAAAATAATTGCATTTTCCATTCGGATGTATGTATGTGCGTTCAGTTTGTAACGGACGAGGCAAGCGATTGAAGCGGACCGCGAAACCTTCAAATTGAATTTTAAGCATCCAATTTGTTTGCGAGGTGCTGCCGCCAGTACAGTCCCCTGCCCTCCAATTCCCACACTCGTAAAGCGATTTCACTAGCCAACTCTTTTAACTGGGGCATACTTCTAATAAATTATTTAAACGTTTGCTATATGCAAACAGACACCGAGTGCACACACGAAATTGGTGCATTCTAATATTACATAACACAAATTGTGTTGAAAGCTCGATTATTATATAAAAAAATGTTAAGTTGGTTTGTGTACGCTTCAATAACTCGGAAAGTTCTGCACCGATTTCAATTCGGTTTTCACTATTGGAAAAAGGGATAAACGAGGAAAGTTTTTGTATTTAAAAAATGCACCCAGGGGGAAGCCGGGAGCAGGTCAAACTAATAACTACAAATGAATTTTCTTTTATTTAGTTGTATAAGTCACTTTTTATTTGTCAATATTCTTTCATAAATATACAGTTACTAATATATACCCATATGTTCCTGTAAATCTATTTTTTAATTTACAGGACAATGAATGAAATATACTCTTATGTAATACGAACATGGACCCATATTTTATATTCCGTGGAAATATTGGCGCTCTCGGTATTTCGCCCAATATCGGCTGTCTCTATTCACGTGGATGCAAACGTTATTACATAAATATATGTTTACCTGCACTTGTACACATGTTTACGATATTTTCTGCTATACAAGCGGCTTTATGACATAATTAAACACGTTATTGTGTTGTCGTTGTTTTGTTTCTAAAATGCCATTGTCGTTTATTATATCTGTAGGCATGTAGGTGATGTATGTACGTAAATGTTATCTCCCCTCCAAAAAAAGGCATGTAGGTATTAATACGTTTTTTTTTCTACATACAATTCGATGTAGTTATGACAATGTTATTGATACACGTAATACCAAATGAAGACGTGAGTGGATGAAGGTGATATGTCGCATAATTCCAATTTTGAATAAATCGAGGTTAGTCTTACTTTTAATTTTTGAGATAAATCGCCACGGAACTGATTTTTGTACTAAATTATGATGCAAAGTTGTGTAAACAACCTAAAATATTAATGGTATGATAGCAATTAAACACCTGTATTATTTAACTAAAAAAAAGCGAACATAGCTCCCTTTTCCATTAACAAAAGTAAACTTTTCTGCACTTTTTGCTTTTTAAAATTAACTGTACACAACTTTTTCAACTTTTTATTTTCCAAAAATGTCTTAATCTTAATGTC
Organism: Synanthedon formicaeformis; assembly: GCA_945859745.1. Taxonomy (NCBI): domain Eukaryota; kingdom Metazoa; phylum Arthropoda; class Insecta; order Lepidoptera; family Sesiidae; genus Synanthedon; species Synanthedon formicaeformis. Next base: position 8,222,474 of record OX243955.1, on the reverse strand, counting down.
TGTAATCATTCATACTGATATATTACCTTCAACAACGCAAAAAAAACGAAAATATTCAAAAATGCGACATATCACCTTCATCCACTCACGTCTTCAAATAATAATACCAAACGGTAGGGTCAAAAATACGGTTATCACAAACATGAAAACATAATTGAACATTTATTGCTTCTTTTTCTTAACGTGCCACTTCTCTTCAATGGTTGGCGACTATCGTGGATTTCTTTACCTTGAAAGTGCTGCACAGGTACCTAGTGTAACCTAGTATTCGTGCGGAACAAAAGTTCAATACTAAACCAAGTAATTCTTCAACCAGGAAGTCTTTCTCGAGTGACTGCTACGTTCGCTTTGTATTTTCCCTTGTATCACTAGTGCCCGAAATATTGCAGTTTCCTTTCTTTTGTCATTCTTGGCACAAAACTTTCTTAATTATGACTACACTATTCAATAGACGGCTTGTTGTTGTTTTGCCACAGTTGTTGATTTGCCACACTTTTGAATTTCCATACATTGAAAGTTGTTTTGCCACAGTCGTTAATAAAATATGTAAATTCACAACAGGTAGATAAGAATTGTTGTTGATTCGCCACAAGTCATAATATTTCAGAAAGTAATAACAGCAAACAAATTAGCATCTGAAAATAATAATATATTTTTATATTATTACTAGTGGCTCGCTCCCGGCTTCGCCCGCGTTCAGTAATTGAGTACGCTGTAAGAATAAAATTGTCACGTCATTGGATTATATCCTGGAATAATTTTATCAAGAACATAGTGTCACATAGATAATGCCATGGAGAGAAGGTATGCATTTATCAGGAAATTTGCCGAAATCATACTGTATAATCCGTATGCCATTTCTTGTTCCTCTTAACATAGATTTAAAAATTGAATGAAAAAACTATATAGGGATTTCGAGTTACAGAAGAAAGTCCAGCTTGATAAAGCAAATAGAATTGTTGGAAATAGTTAGAAAGTAAACCTTAAAAAACCAGCTAACTTGAGTAACAAGGAAAGGCTGTAGAAAACTTATGGACAATTGGTCATTGTGAAAGTTAGACTATAAAATTTAAAAGAAAAAGAGTAACTAAAATTTAAAAAAAGAATGAAACCTATTTACCAGCTATAGTTAAATCTTTCCTCTTAAGAATTCTCTGCCATTAGTAGTGACTTTTAGCCTAATGCAATTGTTTTAATTAGCCTAAAAATTATTAGTTTTTTTCCAACACCACAAATTCCGTGAAAATATATATTTTTTATCCCAATAGTGGGATTCGTGCAGTCCCAATAGTGGTATGAAATGACACCACAGGCTGTCGTGGAAAGTTTTTTCACTATTACTGGTTTTCTAAGCACTTAAAACCAAAGTGCCATTATTTCACATATGTAGTTCTATGTCTTTGCTTTGCTTTTTTTACTTACTGTAATTTTGTTGACTGACTATACTTTTGTTAGCGTTGCTTTTATTAACAGATTAGAAAACAAGCGTTGTCCTAATCATTGAACGGAATTTTAATTTACCACAAATGGTTTTTCTTATGTATGTAGAAAATATATACTGGAATCTTACATGAATCTCTCCCTTTAAATATCTTAAAACCGTTCCTCAAAGAGCACAAAGCTTAAAGATAATGTCTGAGTAAAGGGATCGAGCACGAAAATGAGTTCATATATAAAAAGCTGCGGCGTTTTTTCGCGTTACAACATAATTTACGCATCTTGTAGCCACTTTTTCTTTTATCGTTTCAGTAAAATTTTGATATGGCCGGTTAAATTACTTGTAGTGAATATTATCATCAAAAACCATCCAGCTGGCGTACTTCCGAATGTCTTTCATCAACTGTAAAATGCAATTAGTAGCATGTAACTTATTTTGCGTCAAGTATTTTTCAGTAGGTAAGTAATTTTCCTCATTTTTCTATCCCTATCTAATCCTTATCCTTAATCCTACTATGGTCGGCAGCCCACTTACAGCACATGTGGCGTTACTTGTATTATGGGCGACGGTAGCCACCTACCATCAAGTGGACCATCAGCTTTGTCTGTCGAGTTTAACATTAAAAAAATCTGATACTAAGGAAATCTGAGAATATTGCAAACTGCTCAGAAGCTCAGGCTTGATTCTTGCAAAGCAAGAAGCCTGAAGCCAATCCAAGTAGGACTCTGTTATTACTAGAGCATTCGGCTGGCTTGGTTATCACTATTTCTTAATGAATATTCAAAAAATATAATTATCGGTTTATTATTTGGTGTTTTTTGTATTATTTTAGTTTAGTCGATAATTAAAAATGTTATTCATACACACAACAAAACAGCTTGATTGATCGACATGAATTCATAATCATAATCCAGCGTTCAGCATAAATTTCTTGAAGGTCAACCTCACTTGAATAAATGCTATATACAATATTAGGCAGCAAGATTGGATACGTTTTTGGAAAGGTTATTTTTACCTTTTTGCTTTATGAACGAAATACACGATCAATCGTTTGACGTGGCTCCAAACGACTTAAATCAAATGGAGCCATGCCAAAAATTGTGCCCACATACGGTCAGTTTAATTTTCTGTCATTCATGCGTTTGACCGGGTCGAGTGACGTTGACATGAGCTCTGATTCGAAAGCGCGGCATGATATCACTGCGTAGTAAGAAGGATAGAATACATATCTATCCTACTTACTACTAGGCCTACTTACTAGTAGTAAGGAGGATAGAAATGTATTCTATCCTCCTTGGTTTCTACACTCACGATCAGTTGGCGCGATGAACTGACGTGACGCAACAGCGCGATTTGAAATCCAGTGTTTGACATCAAGCCTGATGGCTTGATGTTTTTACCATTCACGATCAAATTTTGCCTTCAGGTCAGTCAATTTGACGCGATGGACCGATCGTCTATTTCGTCCATTAGATAGGTAACAGGGATGGAGTTTTCGAGCTCCGTAACTGTAACCGAACTTTTGGATATCCACAATAAAAACCTTTCCGTAATTCTAACCAATTCCAATATAAGCTTTGAGTAATTTCTGATAGGGACGGAGTCTATTATGATTAGTCAATTAGGCCAGGCATAAACAGGTTTTTTGTTTTGTTTACTTATTATTTCTATTGCTTAGTCATAATCTGATGTCCGTAACCGAAACTATCCGAAATTAGCGGATAATCTGAGATTATTTTATATTCGTAACCGTATCTGAAACCGGTATTATATTATTCCTATATCCTTATCGCTATCCAGATCCCAAATTTCATATCCATAACATCCCTGACATAACTCAAGGTTCTACTAATGTAACGTTATACCTATTTATTTCTAAAATTAAATATTATCATATAAATTACATGAAATAAAAGTTTTAAACATAAAAATTTATGTACAGGCACGTTTCACGTTCGTTGTAAAATTTTAATTATTATACGTACAAAACATTTATAGTTTAGTTTAACACAAAGAGTTTTCTTCGGTGTCTCCGCTTCAATTCAATTCAAGTTTCTCACAAGAAATGTCTGAATATGACCCGGTAATAAATTAACAGTAATTTATGTATGCAGCTTGCTCTAAGTTTATCACGTAAAGTGAATATTTCTATGCATTAGTAATGTTAAAAGTGGTCGCCGAGGCGCCGAATAACGCCTTCGTGGTTGCAAATAATGCGATCCATACTTACATGCATTTAGTTTTGTTAGTAGCAAATATTCTTCAGATTATTAAGTATCTGATCAAAATTCTAATTTTAGAATATCTTGTCATCTATTGAAACCATCGTCATTGGTAACGTTGGTAATTCAAATTTTTTGGTTACTTAGCGCCTCTTTCACCAACCACAAGTAAAGTGTTGATTAACTAATCAACACTTTACTTGTGGTTGGTGAAAGAGGCGCTTAGAAATCATTTTCTGTTTTATTGAATTATGCACTCGGTTTTCTGCATCATTCTATAGGCGATTTTTTTTTATTATTTTCTATTTAATGTTTGGGACGTTTACCGTACAAACAAAAGTATATAAGCTCCATTATCCCCGGTTACCGGTGCCTTTAAATGACAGTTTGGCCTACTTGACGTTTACACTATTAAGATTACACTTATTACACTACTGAGAGGCGCTTACACTATTTAAACATTACTAACTCCACAATATGCTAAACTTTCTAAAGTATTCGCAAATTTTTCTGCGATGCCACAAGCAATGCCACAGATGCTGCAAGTGCGCTGCCGGTCATAGTATGGTTAGCTTTAAAATATTAGAAAGGCACAGGGAAATGGGCACTTATTTACCAAAACATATTCTATTATTTGACGGTGATCTTCTGTAAGGGGGTAGTTACTGTCGCTACTCTAAAGACGGATAGATCTAAATAAAATAAAGTAATATAAATAACTATTTTGTGTGTACACAAAACATAATTACTTCATTCAATTTGCACTCGTTATTATTTCCATAATTGGATATTGAGCCGAATGATTTATTGTAAAGGCCACCACTCGTTCTAATGTTAATAGTATTGAAATGTATAATTGGTATTAGCTTTGGAAAATGTTAGTTACCAAAACGCAGCCATTCGATTGTTAATAATTCATTTACAAATCTCTCGAAACAGTTGACTGAATATATAATAAACACACATTTGAAATGGTAACTTAATCTGTGAACAAAGTTAATTTCTATGTATGAAGGCATAAATGGAGTCGCGTGTATACGAGTCAGAAAGCCCGAGGCATTTCTTTAAAATATTTTTAGATATTCTCGGTGTATTCGTTGCAGTAATATGTTTTCTAACTTTATTTTTGCAGAGAACAAGTTTAACAAGCTTTAGTGCATTGTTGTTGCTGTTTGTTAACTTTATATATTATGAACAAAGATTATTATTCTGGTTATGAGTATGCATATTTTTATGTTTGTCACAAAACTATTACTAAAGTTTCAAGTGGAAGTGTTGTAATACCTACTCTATGCAAAACCATTACTGTGATGAAAAGTATTCGTGTGCCAAGTTCAATCGATTACCGAATTTTATGTCACTTATTTTAGAATAATAAATTTTAGAATTTTAATATTTATTTCCAACACAAATTTTATTTATATGTTGATAAGCAATTGGAAAATAGGTACATGGAAAATGTTTGATGTATGACATATATTTTGATACTAGCTGGTGGTCCGCGACCAATTTTTTTTACATACAAACCATTTCTGATTATCCCTCTATCCATAAGTGAAGACAGAATTAAAATCGGTCCAGCCGTTTAGGAGGAGTTCAGTGACAAACACACGCACAGAAGAAATATGTATATAAAGATTATATAGATTTTATGCTCAATGTTAAATGCATTTAGTATTGGCTGAATAACTTAAGATTAGTATACCTAAATACTACTCATAAATACAAATACCTAATACATATTATATTCATTAAAGGGCATATATCGTCATTGGTCTCAGAAGTTCTGGATACGTTTATATTAATTTAAGTTGTTCTATATACATAGTTATATTTACATAAGTAAGTTTATATTAAATACGAAATATATAAATTTGGTTTCATCTCTATTTGTTTTTTTATCGCTATTGTTTTTCATCTGAATAATTATTGCCTTTAAATAACAATAGTATGCCATCATAGAAATTACATAGCACTTCATAGCAATTATGTAACTGTCTTCGAAATGAAACGCGAGTTTCATCGAAGAAATAAAAAAGGAAAAGAAAAGTTCACAAGAAAATCGCGAACAAGCCTGAAACCCTCATGATTAATGACGGACACGACACCATTCAATTCCAGAAATTTTTATCCAATAAAACAATGAGAAAAAAACTTGTGTTTTGTATTCAATAAGTGCAGTTTAAGACACTTTTATTTTAATTATTGCATACTAGCTGTGCCCGCAACTTCCTTATTCGGTATAACTTTTTTGTTATAATTGATTGGAATGAAAAAAAAACACTAAAGTTCAGCACAGTGGGTGAGATGATGCAACAAATGTATATAGATGACATTTGTAGCACCAAGATGCTTATAGTGGTGCTATTCATCTAGTGGAAATTAAATAAAGGTAATCCTCACTAATATTATAAATGTGAATGTGAGTTTGTTTGTTTGTTACGCTTTCACGCAAAAACTACTACTGATCACCATGAAAAAATTTGCATACATGTTGTCTGGGACACCAAAAAGGACATAGGGTACCTTTCATCGTTCAACGCGGACGAAGTCGCGGGCACCAGCTAGTGAGTTAATATTTTCACATTCACTGCTTCACATAGATCAAGTCAATAACCGATGATATCGATTAACAGCCGCAATACTGTATTAAAAAAACAGTGTCATATGCGCACAATACATTATTGGTATGCCAAAGTATTAATTATTCCGAAATAATTTATGTTTACTGAATTATGTTTAAATATGGTAATTCTTTTTATTATGAAATTAATAGCAATATATATGTCACCGTAAAATTGTACGAACCGTTAGTTTATAATTTATCTAGTGAGATTATAAACTGTCGAGAGATTGTGAACGGATATTAAAATTTACAATCTAACGCTTATATTTCCGTTAGTTTATAAACCGACCACGTCAAGCTGTCAGTTTATAATCTTACTACCTCTAACCCGTCAAATTACAAACAAATGAACCAATCACTGCACAGTCTTACAATTTATCACTCGCGAAATTGTAAACTGTCCTATGATTGGTCGGCGTTATAGGTGACACGTGTTCGTGTGCATAGAGTTACAAACAAAATGAACTGGAATTATTTGTACCACTGAATCTAAATGGAAGTTTCTTTTTAGTATTAACACTTTTTCGGTAAAAACAGTCATGATGTCATGTCATGTCACCTTCCCTGACCTTTAGCTAAATTATACTCTTCTGTTAGTTTAATCACACTTTTAATTTTTCCATTGGTCAATTCGCACTTCTTACTATTTTGCATATGTCCACTGTGGTACCTTTGTAGATCTATAGTGAATTGTTGTTGGTCAAAAATCACAATTTAACGGCTAGTCATGGTTAGTTTATAAACTTACGGAAATTTCAACCTTAGATTGTAAATTTTAATGTCCGTTCACAATCTGTCGACAGTTTATAATCTCACTAGATAAATTATAAACTAACGGTTCGTACAATTTTACGGTGACATATATAAAATAAAATGAGATACAATTTAAATGTCTGTGATTTCAAAAATCTAATATGGTACGTAGAGGATACAGATGACAATTTACATTATTTTAAGTCGTGTTAGTTACATCAAGAATGGCTGAACCAATTTTTATGATCTTTGTCTAATTTGTCTCCTCCCTGAATAGTAGAATAATTTCGGAAAATTCACGAAAAAATTATTATGAAAGAAATTCTTTTTATTTATTTTTTAGAATTTTTTTTAGAAATTATATTGAAAGAATTCGCCTCAAATGTCACACATTTTGCATGGCCTCTTTGAGGCGATACGAATTTCGACAGGTCGGCTAGTCTTCTTCTATATACAAATAAAAAATTAATCCCTAAATGTGTTGTTAAGCGCAAAACTCGAGGACGGGCGGACCAATTTTAATTCTGTCTTCACTCATGCATAGAGCTATAATCGGGGAAGGTTCTTATGTAAAAAAAAATGCATTCCGGGCGAAGCCGGGAGCGGGTCTTAAATATTTAAGGTTCATATGTTATACTTGGTAACTGTGCACGACTAAATCGTGGAAGAATTGTAAAGAAAATGAGGAAAAAATATAGGATCCCGCCCTAGACATGTCTTTTATTTGTAAACCATTAAAATTGTACAAAAGTTAGTAATGGGATCGTGGTCTCTCAAGAAGCTTATTCTCACCTCGCTAAGTATGAATCAGCAATTGTTTGTATCGGCTACAATTTTTACAAAGGGGAAGAGTTTTACAACACTTTTAAGTGGAAATTTTCCAAGTAATTACTACCGAGTGTTACTTTGCCACAGAATTTAGCTGCTTACAGCCTATTTGCTAAAGTTGTTTTGTTTCCAACTAACTTTCTTTGAATTTACTTACAAAGGTAATAATATGAAAGCGTAGAGCCTTGTTGTCATCGAAATAATATATCTCTGCGAGCACTTGTTATAATTATATATATATATATATATATATATTGTTCTCGAACATCAAAATATGAACTACATCGTCATATTTTGATGTTCGTGTCTCTCCACTGATGTATGGCTCTCCACGATCTTGGTTCTTCGGTGAATTTCAGAATTTCTGGATCCTATCCACCAGCCAGGGGGTGCATCCGCCTCTGTAAGGCAGGGTTGGACTGCCTGGCAGAGTAAAGCAATCGTGGCTTTCTGAAGACTCTGTAACCTAAGCCGGCCTAGTAATCGCCCTCTGCAGTCGTCCGTAAGAGTGAACAGTAAGAGTGAGTAAGCTTCAGCACTTGGCCTAGTAACTCTTACGCGAAGACAACGCGAAGCGATGGCTGCTGCGATTGCTGTGGAAATGTCAGCAGGACTCCCCTTTGGGCCGCCCACCCTTAATGCTGTAGAGATGAGCGGCCACACGAGCAAATCAGATGGAAGCGGCCTCCGACTGTTGTTAGGTTGTGCCGAAGATTTTCTCATTCAAAAAAAAAAACGGATGCATGGACAATAAAGTATTTTTGAAAGGTTTCCTTTTTTAATTTGATTTTTATAATATTAGTATGGAAGTATGAATAATCCCTTGGGAACAATACTTTTGCTGGATAACATGTCCCTATGTCCTTCCCTGACAATGTGTATGCAAAATTTCCTGATTATCATTGAATAGTTAAGGTGTGAAAAGGTAACAGACAGACAGAGTTACTTTCACATTTATAATATTACAGTATGGACTAGTATGAAAGTATGGATAGTACATACGGGATGCGGAATAATCATAAAAATGTTATTCTGGAAACGATATGAGTTTCTTTATTTTGTGTGAGCAAACATTATTTATTGATGGTTTCGAGCGTGTGTATAGCTTTCGAGCAGTGCCAATATCGGAAAAGTTTTAATTTTCTTTTCACACTTTCCTTCCTTTTAGTTATATTACTCGTATCTTCATTACTTATTCATGTAAACCTCTACAATCTCGTGTTGAGTTGCTATTCTCGACAACTCTGTACCTATATTGTTTGGAATGCTCTTAGTTTATCATATCTGATCTCAGTAGGTCACATATATCTCGAAATGTACGTAAATCTGAAAATCGAGTGTATGAAGGGTAGGGTTTATAAAGGTAGAATGCACCGCTATATGTAAATGAAAAAGTAAATTTACTTCAAAAGCTTCTGTATACGTGTCCAAAGAAAAGCTTAATTTAATACTGCATTAATTCAGAACATGTAGTTGATTAACAAACGCCTGAATGTAGTTAGAACGTGAAACAAAGTGTCCGTTTGCTATTTTGAAACCCTTTTTGAGCTGACTGTATATTTTACTTTTGAAGTTTTTGGCTTTGACTGCGCAGATGAACGCCTGTTTATAAAGCATTTATTGCGTTGTTTGTGTAAATAGGCGACGGTCAGCCTGCCTGCCGATGTTTATATGTAAAAAAAAAAAAATTCACTAGTAATGAATATTTACTTGTATTCTTGTAACGATAAAGTAAAAGGCTATATCAGCCTTCAGATGAAATAATTTGTTAATGTCCCTCTATTAGGTACTGATCCTTCCTCTATGTGAAAGTAAAGTCCGTAACGTTAGCTCATTGAGGATTAGTAGGAATTGAGACGCCTTTAGTCTTACTGGATACATAAAAAAAAAGATCATTAGTTTTTATTTTCATTATCGATCTCGATTCTCGATCCTAAACGATATATTAAAATGCTAAAAGGATGAAAGGTGCATAGCCGTCTGCTGGGGTTTAAATCTGCCGTAAAGCAGTCAAGTGCTTTTTCCAATCACTCCTACCAGTTGACACTTACCTGAGCGAACCTCAATGATTATTCCATTCATATTAAATACTATTTAAAACACTAAAGGCCTCTTTCACGAACTACAAGTAAAGTGTTGATTACTTACTTTTAGAAATCATTTTCTGTTATATTGAATTATGCACTCGGTTTACTGCATCATTCGATAGCCGAATTTTTATTATTATTTTCTATTTAATGTTTGGGACGTTTACCGTACAAACAAAGGTATATTAGCTAAATTATTCCCGGTTACAGGTGACTTTAAATGACAGTTTGGCCTAATTGACGTTTGTGAAATAGGCGCTTAAAAGCATTGTATATATTCTAAATTTAAATAATAAGGACAGCATTTACGTTTTAATTCGAGTGCTCGCTGTATACTTTTTATATTAATGCATTCATTATGTAAAAATGTGTCAGTTAATTCTTATCGCTTTCCGTTTTCAAAAGGGACAATCTTCCAACAATTTAAAACTTGTTGTTATGGTCGCGTTGTAACTTTTACGGGTTTCAATTTCCCTTGACGATTACTTTGTAAAGCTCTGACGGCTGTCGGATTTTGATTTAAGGCATTAGCGACGCTTTCGTAGTAAAAGGACATTTTGTCGGTCGGTAGGTACTCTTGACGTTTTACTTGATGGCATGTCACTAACGTCACCTGGGAGCTCAAGGATGCAAGTGCGTTATAGAACTTACAGGACACATTATAAATGACACGCTCATTAAAAAAATATGACTACATTTAAAAAATGTCAAAACAAACCTGTGTTAATATTTTCTTATATAACACTAGCAAAACATACACAAACCTTCCCCATTGGTGAAAACCGTAATAAAATTTGTTCTGTGGCTTAGAAGAAGCTAGCAGAGATACAGAGCAGACAGCGACTTTATTTTTTTTTTATTTTTTATTAAATAATATTTTTTTATGTAAATAAAATAATGTTTATTAATTTTTCTATGCAACATATAGTGTATACGTGCAACATTTATTCCATTTTCCTAAATTTGAATAATTCATCTTTTCCTTGTATTTTCTTTAAAAAACGATATTCACTTTCTTGTATTCTTCTACAAAATATATTTCGCATTTCAATGAATAACGTATATACTGTTGAAAGATATATCTTTGATATGTATTTGTATATTATCTCTTGAGTGCAGGGTTGATATTATTAAATAGGAAAAAGTTCTAAAGAAACGCATAACTCTTGAAATTGACAGCAATGAAATTTGTACGATAACATTGCTATAAAAAATGAAATTTCTTATCTCTTAAAACTTCAACCGTACAGCAAGCGTATACCTAAGCAAGCGGCCGTTATTTTTACGGAGGGTCTAAATAAGTGGCTCTAAGTTCCTTTTTAGATTCTATTAAAGAGAAAAGTTATAATATCCGATCCCGGGCCGGCGGCGTCGTCGTTTACTATCACTTAACTCATTTTTATACTTGCCATTTTGGCTTACTCGCTGTCCCAGATTCGCCATGAATACAGAGTAGAGCCACACACATAATACGATACATGTCCTACTTACAGAGTTTACTTTAGTTCGTAAGTTATTTACCAACAAGTCGTACGCACTAAACTTTGGTCTTTTATAAAAAGATTTCCCACATGCCACACCAGTACACTTCGCTTAAGTGGCTTAACTAACTTTATTTTATGATGAAGTAAACATTTATTGCCTTACGAGATTAATATGTCGAGATAAATATATAATATATAAGATATATTTTATATCATCAATACTAATAATAAATCTGTAAGTGTTCCTCCATAACTCTTAAACGAATTAACTGATTTTCATTAAAATTTGGTAGATAAACATTTAGACGTACGAGACACAGGATAGGCTTAACTACTCAACCGTTCATCATGAAAAATTTGCACACATGCAAACAGGCTGACTGTTCATTGATGTACTAAGGAGCTAATGTTGCCTCATCATCTCAGCCGCAGGACGTCCACTGCTGGACATAGGCCTCCCCCAAAATTTTCCAATTGGACCGGTCAGAAGCAGCCTGGATCCACCGTTGACCCGCGGCCTTTATTAGGACATCTGTCCACCTTGTGGGTGGACGTCCTACGCTGCGCTTGCTGGTCCGTGGCCTCCACTCGAGAACCTTCCGGCACCAGCGGCCGTCGGCTCTCCGTACTATATGCCTTGCCCACTGCCACTTCAACTTACTGATCCGCCGGCTTATGTCGGTAACTATTGTACGTCTACGGATCTCCTCATTTTTAATTCGATCTCGCAGTGTAACCCCGAGCATAGCCCTTTCCATAGCTCGTTGAGCGACATTGAGCTTCCTTACGAGGCCCATAGTTAGAGACCACCTTTCAGCGCTATATTTCATCACTGGCAACACAATGTTGCCTATATACAAGAATAAAGGATAAGGTTCCGGTATACCTTACTAATCGAAACAGAATAGCACGCGTACTGTTATTTCAAGGTGGCCTCCCGGTGGTTACTGTCAACATCTAGTCTGGCATGGCATATTTAGGCATTTTATAACTGCATACCGCAGCATGCCTTGTTGACTAGTTATAATGACAATTAATCTAAGTGTTCCACAATTTACCAGATTTTAATTTGTATAAAATCCTTCATAGTCTAGTGTATGGACACAGATGTTCATATAGGCTACAAACTTACGGTTAAAATTAGTGCGAAGCTCTCGAATACCGCACGCGGTGCGTTTCAATTTCAAACTTATGAAATCTGTGTGGAGTAGGTTATATTCAGGTTGAATTAATAGCATTGTACTGTCCGTTCGCAGAACTTTCTGTTTCCGGAATATGACGTATATTCCAACAACGGTTTTATGGTCCGATAACCAAATAATGTTAGCAAAATGGTGAATTACACATTGATGATATTATGTATTATGTACCCACACGTTTTTTAACATTTTTTTACAAATTTACCGGAATTTATTATATGTATAACCGGTATATATAAATGGAAACTTATACACAAAAATCGCCAGTTGTTTCCCGGGACAAGTTGTTATCGTTTTTTTAACAAGTTTAGTAACATATAAAAAAACAACAATCTACAATTTTATTAATATTATAATGTGTAACATAATGTATATGTGTATAAAAATAATGTATAAAACTATAATGTGTAACATTATATATAGTTGTGTTAGCTTCTACAATAAAATTACAAACGAATCAAGTATTTTACCATTGTGAACAACAATTCTTTATTTGGTTTTTACATAGGCCTTTTCCATAATTTTCCAATAAGACCGGTCAGAAGCAGCACGGCTATATTGTCCCAAGTATAGAACCCATAGAGCATTTCAAAGTAAGTATTTAGCACAACCCCAAAGGTGTATTCTAAATGTTTATATTGGCATGAAGACTTCTTTGTGTATGAGTAATTAGTTTTGTAGCAAATCCCAATTCCTCTCGTTTCTCCAACAAAACTAATGTTGTGTAAACGAAGATGTTGTGTGATTGTTTATTTCATTCGATTGTAAATTATACGTTATATTTCCAGTAGATAGTCTGCATACAGCCATTGATTGGATATGCACAGAGGTGTATTTGTCTGTGAACGTAAAACAAACAGCGAGGCAATTATCCTGAATGGCAAGGAATGGCAAATAATGATAAGACCTCTCTAAATCAATATAGGTGCTTCATTGAATAGTGAATTATCTGAAATCCAAGTTAGGGCGCGGCGGGTGACCACAAGCGGAGTAATAAGGCGCGCGAAGCGGCTGGGCCTAGTCTTAATTGTCAATAAACGTGAGTCCCGGCGCACCCAAGTCTGCCCCCCGACGAATAATTAACGAACTTCCGCGATTTTCGAGTTTGTAAATTGCCTCATGGTCTCGTCGACCCGCTTTCTGGTTAGCCAATATAAATTATGCGCACAGAAAATTAATCTTAGTGATTTAAGAACATCCTCCTTTTCTTTAAGTTTTAAAAATTCAAATAAAATCACAAAGACATACAATAGTTCAAAGGAAGCCGTTCATTTTTAAACATCAATAACAGAATTATACCCCACAAAAATATGGTTCTGATGAAAGACAGCGGGACTCCTTTTTGCAGACGTTTCCTATATATTTTTTCCGTTTCGTTGACACAAAAATAAGTCACTGTAGCGAGGCAGTAGCGAGACTGTCATGTTGTTCGTCTTCAACAATTTGTTTACGAAACAGGATTACTTCAAAACAAATGGAATAGTTGATTTTTCATTTTTCTAAGATTTTTTTTTCGATAATTCGAAAGATGAAATGCAATGTTTTAATCAAATTTACAATTTGCGAAGCGAAAACGTTATTACGACAATGGATATATTATGTCGTTTAATTACAATGCAGGTCACGCGAATATCTCCTAGTGACATCATATTAAGTTGGTACGCGAGAAGGTAAGAATTACCTTGGGTGCGAGCATAAACAGTGAATTTACAAGCCCACGCTTTTCATTAAAATGTTAACAAGCTTCCATATAACTCGCGGTGCGTAAATACATGAGCGCGGATCTCGGGACTAGAGGTACGGACTTGTTTGTGGTCAGCATTAGCCACCGGAATGGTTGTCGTCGGGCGTACCTACTCTATCTGAAAATTTATAAACGAGATACGGTCTACTCAAGCCACATACGAAAACAAACCTACTCTATTCAATCCTTTAAACGCAAAACATATAATGAATACTAATGAAATAAGCAGAGTTTGTCTAAAGGAAAGAGGAAGTTTATGTAACATTTTATTGATAACTTATCTATTAATAGTACAAGGGTTTTATTAAATTTTATAAGGATTATTTACGAGTAATTTTATGACATTATGAAATTAATTGGAATAAAAAGTGAAATTTAACTTAATAAGCATAATATTTATTTTTACTTTTATTATTAAATAACAGTTGGTCCTCCAACAGTTGGTCACACATATAGATAAATTAACAAACTTATAGAAAAACTTATAACAAACAACCAATTACAAGCACTGTTGTATGAATGCAGCTGTTTATTAGATACATTATAATTATTAATAATTCTAATTGTAAATTTCTAATTGTAAAGTTGTCGTTAATTCGAAATTAAAGACTGACTTAATTTAAATAATTTATATGAATAAACGTCGCCGCTCAGCGTGCTATAGAGCGGGCTATGCTCTTTTCTTTGGTGCATAGAAATTCTGAAATTCGCCGAAGAACCGAAGTTGTCAACATAGCCGAAAGAATCAGCAAGCTTAAGTGGCTTAATGAGCTGGCCAACTCTGTCGCAGAGCAGTTAACCGATGGAGTAGACGAGTTCCCATCGGTTGGATGGAATAAGTCACGAATGGAAGCCACGAATTAGCGTGGGACGCCATGAGGTCAGGTGGACAGACTACCTGAAACACTACAAAGGAAGTGGCTGGATGTGAGACGCAGAGGACCGTACGTGATGGAGAGCCCACGTGTTACGTGGTGGGATAGGCCTATATAGGATAGAAGCATTGGATAGACACGGGTTGATAATGATGATAATGATGTTAAAAACACATCTTGCATATTGGATACCACTTTCCCTATTCTGCAAATTGAATCAGTCCCATATAATTTCGTATCTTTGATTATATTTAAGGTATACACATGTAGATAGATAATTGAGGTATCTAGTCACGTGTTAGGATAATGTTAACATGTCTTGTTATTGCGGCTAAACTACATCATCGTTGCGTAACCGAACATTTACTCGAACCGACTCATCATTATCTGTTTCATTATATAGAAATATATTATATAGGTTTGGTTTTATAGTATTAGATGCACAGGTCATATAATTTTAGTGTTTTTGATTTTTCTGGTAATAATATTATGTTTTATTATCATTTCCACATGACTTTTACATATGAAGGAAAGTTAGTATATTTCTGACTAGTCTGGGAACTTTAAAGATTTTGTATCCCTAATTCCGTTTCTTTCTATATAGTCAAAGATCAAATTTCGAACTCATAATCAGAAAATTACCAGAATACCGAGGATCATGATCAAGTGTCCTCAGACACCTCTATTTATGTAGGAAAATGCCACCTTCCAACTCCAAAAGACAGGTCTTTTAATTATTATTTTAATAAAGAAAAACAAAAATCTATCAGCTCGATTTCTGATAATATTACGTTGTTTTTCCTTTTCGTTTTAAATTAAGAAATAATATTGTTACAGTAGTCATAACTACAAATTGAGTTCTTATGATCGCTTGTTTATTACACAAGTCATGTAAATAAGATTTTTCTACTCTCTCATAGAAAAGTCGGAGTATCCTCAGGTCATTTCCGTTTGGTCGTTTGAAAGAGAATTCCATTTGACATTACATCTGCTATGTACTTGTAAGTGCAAATTGGTTATTTCTTTTTCACATTTTATTGGTTACAATATAAAAAGAATCCGTTCGCCAAGTGGCTTCCTTTGCACATCATAATATTAATTATCTCAATAAAGACAAAGCTATTCTTAGTGTCAGACGTAGGATCCAGTGCTGGTTAAGTATTCAGTTGTCATCTATATGGATACATATACATATACATATACATATACATATACATATACATATACATATACATATACATATACATATACATATACATATACATATACATATACATATACATATACATATACATATACATATACATATACATATACATATACATATACATATACATATACATATACATATACATATACATATACATATACATATACATATACATATACATATACGAGGAAGATACGAGTAATTTCTAAGTTAAAAAATGAAGAAAAACATTGTGAGTAAAGCTATGGGGTATGAGAAACTTCGAATACATCTGTAATGAACTACTATGTTGGGCTGTGTAGTTAATACTTCCTTACCGCCTAGAAGTGAGATTTAATGTATGTTATATAACTTCACTGCGAAATATAACGAAAAAAAAAAAGCTATATTACGTGAAGGCACATCTCATGAATACGTTTACAAACTACGCTGCACTAAATTCTGATTAACATATGCCCGCATTGCATGAAATGTTGTGATACCGCAAATACATAGATAACAATACGACGGATCGATATAATGCATATCAAGCTCATATATATAGATTTCAAAAGGCTTAAAATCTAAACAGTCATCGCATATAATGACTCGTCCATTACTTTCTTGTAGTTTGTAAAAGTTGGACGTCTCGGTCCGGTGAGACGTTCCTCAGTCTTTACCACTTGAAATTAACTCACTTGGCAAATTGTTTTACACACTTGTCGACCCTCGTCTTCCGGTGGCGATAGATTGCGACTGATATTAAATTCATTTTCGAATCGAAGACGGAATCATTTCGAATCCAAGCAACCGTGACTCATATATCGAATTGATTCCCTGATCGAATATTCAATACAACCGCTTTGTCAACACATCTTTTAATTGCTTCGTCACTCGAATAAAACGAGATAGAGAATGCAAACAAAATGAGCGATGTACATAAAACAATATACAACCGGGACGTTATTAAGAAATTATATATTCTGCACATCAAACTGTAATTTACGGCTGCTCGCAAATTAATCTCATAAATTATGAATTTTGCGTTCTCCTGATTTGTACAAGTTACAATTTCGTAACAACCATTTTCATTGCTTTCGTTTTTGTTGAAATTATTTATTCTTTTAATCTTTTAAATTTGGGTCAATTTAATTTTCAGATTAACATCACCCCCCCCCCCCCTTCCCCTTACTGAATATATATAAATAAAAATGAATCGCTAAAATTCGAGTAGGTACGGCTGGTCCAATTCGGTTAATTCGAAGAAGGTTCTTATGAAGAGAAAAGCTTGAAAATTTTGCGTAAAAAGCCGGGGGTGGGCCGCTAGTGTAGAATATTTTTTTTATATTCAGATTTACAGATTGCGAAAGTCGAAGTCCTTAGACATTATTATGATAAATAAACGGTATTATGTTATGGCACAAATGTGGCTTTATGCTTAATTTCGCGTATGGTTTGGCATTACTCTCCTAATCTGGGTGAAGCTTAGCGAGTCCTCAAAAGATTCACTTTAATTTATTGTCTTTGTGCTCTGCTTATATAAGTGTAAGCTAAACTTAGAAAAGCTTTTGTCTGTCTAGAAAGCACCCCGAAGACTCGAGATTATAGCCGCTGCACGTTCTAAAGTCTTTACCGAGGGAATAATATTTGGTTGCTTATATTCGTCGTTAGCAAGGTACTTGTTCTTAGCCCTCGACGCCCAATGCAAAAATGGAGTGTTACAAATTTTGAGTAAATGTCTGTGTCGTAGCTCCCATCGTAGGATGGACCGATTTTGATCCGTTTTTTTTTTGTTTGAAAACTGATTTGATCGGAATGGTTATTAGCTATAATTTATGAAGATTCAGGCATTTGAAGAACTAGTCGTCTGCGGTACACCCAACTGCTCAGCAACTTACATCAAATATAAGTATGTTTGGTTTCAAAAGAAAATTGGAGGTTAATTTATAATTTTAATTATTGCTTATATCTGGTCTGGATTTGAAAAGTAGCGGTAGGGCACACTGCGTTTCGCAGTCGTTTGGGCAGCCCGTCTGGCGGCAGTAACCACCCCATTACAGAATACCACCGTGAAATAACAGCATTTACGTGCTTGTTGTGTTTCGGTGAGTGAGTAAGGGTTGCCAGAGCCCATTACCCCATCCCTTCCTTATCCCTTATCCTTAATCCTATGGTCTACAGCGCACTTGTAGCACTTATGGCGTTGCTTGTGTTATAGGCGACGGTAGCCACCTACCATCAAGTGGACCGTCAGCCTGTCTGTCGACCTTAACATAAAAAATAAAATAAAAAAAATATGTTACGTGTTGAATACGGAATGTGTCCGCAACAGATTTATGTGAATAAGTTGAGAGTGTAAGTTCATCAAGATTAAAGTGCGCGCTACTTAGAAAATATGAGGAGGCCATAACTCCGGTAAATGAAGGACGGGCGGATCAGAACGACGGACGCGTCGCGCCGTGGGTCGTAATGGAACTGACAAGGGTTTCGCGAAATGATGGAAGGAATTCCGAGGGTTTTGCTAGAGCGGCGAGTTTTACGAGTACCTACTGAAGATATCAGTCTCTGGCTCACTTTGAGTTTCTATATCTCTATTGTTGATGTCTATCAAAATCGCTTAATACTTATAAAGTTGGTCGGACTTCTCAACTCCTAAAGGGATCGTTTTATCTTATATCCAATTTCAACAAAGCTTTTAAGTCGCAACGAATAGTATTTATCCGAAAAGAGCATTAGCCTTAAAATAATATAGAAATTAGGTAATATTATAATGTATTGGAAAAATTCTCAGAAGTTTCACTACTGTAAAATGTTTTATTATAGAATAAAATGTAAAACTGTTTTGTTATATTTGAAAGTCTCACTAGTTCTGTGTAAGAACTACAGTACAGACAGAACTAGTGGGAATAAGAGAAATATACTGGCATCCATTAGGAGAGAAAATATGGAAACTTTCAGATTAAAAGTAATAAGAATAATATAAGAATGACCTATGTAACATATTTGTGTGCTTTCAATTTAAAAATTGTACAAAAAATTTGTATTGTACAAGCCGATAGAGCTTCGGCTTGATTACATTTTGAAGATTTTAAAGATTTAGGGTACATAAAAAAAAAAAAACTAGCGACCCGCTTCCCGCTCCGCAAGAATGCAATTGTTTCTGCAAATTATATACATAAATAAACCTTTGTGGTTTATCGTTTATTTTTCTATTAGTAAAATCCTTATTAAAATCTGTTGGAAGTCAGCAGACAGACACAGGCGGACAGCGACTAGGTATGTATATCAATACTAATAATAAATCTGTAAGTGTAGGTATTGTATGTGTATATGTTCCTCCATAACTCTTAAACGAATCAACTTATTTTCATGAAACTTGGTAGATAGACATTTAGACGTACAGGACACAGGATAGGCTACTTTTTTTTTCAACACGGACGAAGTCGCGGGCGCCACCTAGTAATATATATAGATATAGATTAGGCTTAGTGATACGACAATGTAATATTCACGTTATATTATATTATGTATACCACATTATACCATATGGACACATATGTATAAGTATAGCATGGCACGGTGAAATAGTATTTTTCAACTTATTTATTCATTGGGAGGTTTTATATTAAATTTTTTTTTAAACGTAGTAGTTTAATACTATTTTTAGTTAATTCATAACATCATTTATCCTATTTACTCCTGTTTCTAAAAATAAAATTTATCAATAGACAGTTTTATAACTTCGAAAACAAACTGTTTTACAATGTTGTTGGTATTTAGGAATAATAAATTAATAATATAACTTGTTATTTGTTTCTAACTTAAATACTTATTGCGGGAGAGAAAAGTAATTGTTTCGTCGTGTTAAACCCGTTAATCCTATGGCCGTAGTTTGCGTCTACGCCTAAGGGTAGGAATAAATGAGCCCATTGTCCCAGCTCGAACCCAACCTATTTAAAGACAGACAATACCCATTGTCGTACAGTCAAATAATCCTAAATTTGTTGGGATGTCTTTCTTCGCT
The DNA here is from genome assembly GCA_945859745.1 of Synanthedon formicaeformis. Lineage (NCBI taxonomy): Eukaryota > Metazoa > Arthropoda > Insecta > Lepidoptera > Sesiidae > Synanthedon > Synanthedon formicaeformis. The sequence continues at coordinate 8,202,005 of OX243955.1, read as the reverse complement.
TCCAACTTTTCTGACAAACCAAGCGACGAGTAAGCGAGAGTAGGTACTCCTGTAGGAAGGGAATAAACATAATGCATATATTCTGCTGAATACAAACAGCTTATCCTTCGGCAGCTTAAGTTATTTACATATTTATTTTACTCTAGGGTGCGAGATTTGCATACATTCTTATCATTAAGTATATTAGTTTTATCTTGGACAGAACTGGAAAATTGTTTTTGAAATAAGATAACTCTCTTCAATTTCATTATTTGTTCCAAAAGTTACGCACACGATATTAGTTATTCGTTACAAACTAAAAAATAAATCTTTTCCCTTAATAAACTCAAAAATTACAGAAACAATTTAAACCTATAGAAAGCTACATTATCAGCGAATAAGTCACGCGGACAAAGTCACGTGCAACATCTAGTATTTCATATTTTCTGTCACTATTTTTCTTATTTACAAAATGTTACTATTGCACAGCATCAACAGCACATTTATGAAGCGAGTCAATCTATCTTTTATCTGACAAATAAGAGGTACCTTGGAGGTTTATTCGCAATGGGGCTAGGAAGCCATATAACATGTGCGAATTGTCTGAGATTGTTGTGCCGATGAACTAGCAATAAAGCGATTTTATGTGAACATTTAAACTGCGCTCGTAAACCTGAAAGGGTGCGTAAACACAACTAGTGTAAGTGAATCTTATCAAACGGACTCGCTTCCGTATAAACCTATACTTTTAACAGTGTGGAATTTAAGGAATTTGGAGTCGTGAACATATATAATTATTATATATGAACACATATATAATAATAATAATAATAATAATAATAATAATAATAATAATAATAATAATAATAATAACGCCGGACGATGCTAGTTGACATTACTGTCCCACATGACGAAAACCTCGTGAAAGCCGAGAAAGACAAACTTACCAAGTACATAGACTTGGCTCACGAGGTGACCGCCATGTGGGATGTCGATTCGACAATCATCGTCCCGATAGTCGTATCGGCGAACGGTCTTATAGCGAAGAGCCTCGACCAACATCTCAAGAGGCTCTCACTAGATGGCTGGATCAAGGGTCAGATACAGAAGGCGGTACTTCTGAACACGGCACGAATTGTCAGGAGGTTCCTCACTCTGCAGCCCTAACCACCGGTAGCTTGGGCCTAGCCCCGCTACTAGCGGATGTCTAGTTTTAAGTTTTTTATAATATATATTGTTTTTTTTTTTTTTTTTTTTTTTTTTTTTTTTTTTTTTTTTTTTTTTTTTTTTTTTTTTTTTTTTTTTGTATTTATATAAATGTATATTGTAAAAAATTTAAAATTAAGAAAATTAAATAAATAAGTGAATAATAATAATAATAATAATAAAAAACTGAAAAACCGCTGACACTGACAGTCGTAGTTCTCTATTTACATTTCAATATTTTGTGTTTTTATTGTGTTTTGCTTATTTTTCCTATTATTTACAATATTTTTTTGTTTTATTAATGTACAATAGAGGTGATAAATTATAATTTACAAGTGAAGAAATCCGAAATCAAAGCGAATGCGAAATCTAGAGTATGAATGACATGTCAAACACACACGTCAGATTTTAGTAAAATTACATTCATGAAAAATACAAAAATCTTATGAAAATGGATGAAGAACCTTTTAAAATGAACACAATTTAAAATGAACTGAATGGAACTACGAAAACGTATAGCGGGAAGATGCGCACGACTACCATCACTGCCCGTCTCGTCGTCTCCGTGCTCCTCGGCGGAGGAATTTTTAACCGCCGACGATAAGAGCACGTCGAGCAACGAAGACGGACCAACGTCGCCTTCGCCGCGAAGAAGACCAAAGCGACGAGGACGACCCCCACTTCCGGCACGCTTGGGGCCTGTGAGGCAACCCGCCTCGCGCCCGGCCCCCGCTACCGGTGGTGTAGTGCGCCGCATGAGATGGACTCAAGCAATGAACGAGAACTGCATGCGGGCCTATTACGGGGCCACAGAGGGGGGAACTAACCTGACGGCGTATCGTGTCAGAATGCTCTCTCTGTTTCAGGCCCTTGAACCAGCCGTCACCGTCACCGCTCAACGATTGTCGGATCAGGTGCGGGCTATCCAGCGGTGTCAACTGTTGGACCAGCCTGCACTTGATAGGCTGCGCCTGGACTCACTACCTGTTCGCGCGTCAACTGAACCGTCACAGGTCTTACCTACTGCGGCGTTGACACCGGTTCCACCACCACAACCGATGACGCTTATAGACCCTGTTGACGGTGAGGAAGATGATGCGAACAGGTTCGTAAGTACACAGGTTAATGAGCAATTGAGGAGGGCTTTGGAAGAGACGATTTTGAGATATCGTTATACAAGCGAGTATAGACCGCGCTTACCACGTTTGCCTGCGAATAGACGTAACTTTGCTTTAATGGGAGCCGTAAACGCTTTGCTGTCCCAGTATATACAGGACAGCAAAGACCTAACTGATACACTCTCGATACTATACTGTGGGGCCATCACTGTATGTCGCATTGCCCAGGTGAGATTTTTAGACAATGCTCACACACAGAAGGATGTCTCAAGCATCCCTATGTGGCAGATTCGTATCGAGAAGCGTATCAGTACGTTTAGGACTCTCATTGCAAAGTTGCTCTGCTTCAAGAACGGTAATAAACGACCTCGAGTCATGCGTTTCGTGACTCAGGCTTTTGTAGGAACTAACATTAGACCTAAAGAGTACATGGCCTGTGTCACGGAACGTATTGATTTCTTGAAGCAGAGAGTCTATGCGTGGGCAAACAGAATACGCCGTTATAAAGAACGCGTGAATAGATTTCGTCAGAACCGCCTCTTCCAAAGTGACCAAAGGAAGGTATACAGACAATGGGAGGGAACCGATAACCGTGTGGAAGCCGGAAAGCTTCCAGATGCAAACGCTATGGTCAAATTTTGGCGCGACATCTGGTCGGTTTCCGACGAACACACGGAGGGCGATTGGATAAACATTGTCAAACAGACGTGTGAATCCATCGAACCCATGGGGGCTGTTACCATAAGCCCCGATGATGTTAGTTGTGCTATTCGTACGGCCCAGAACTGGAAAAGTCCTGGACCGGACGGATTGCACAACTTCTGGATTAAATGGTTTCGATGCTCATACGAATGTTTGGCAATGCAATTTCAAAAAGCCCTTGATGTCGGTGCCCTCCCTAGTCTGTTAACAACTGGCATCACCTTCCTGCTCCACAAATCCGGTAGTACCATGGAAGCCAAAAACTATAGACCCATCACATGTCTACCAACATTGTACAAATTACTCACATCCATTCTGAGGACAAAAATTAATTCGCACATAGTTGCAAATAATATTTTGGCCCCAGCTCAGAATGGATGTAGAGTTGGGTCCCGTGGTACTAAGGAGCTCCTCCTCATAGACATGACCATTTGTCAAAATGTCAGGCGGAACAGAGGGGCTCTGTCGACAGCTTGGATTGACTATAAGAAGGCCTATGATTCGATGCCCCATTCGTGGTTGAGAAGGATTTTGGAGTTGTATAAAATTGATTCAACTCTAAGATCCTTCTTAAGCATATGCATGGAGCAATGGACCACTGTCCTTCATCAACCAAGCAGTCTACAGAGCGCCTCTGGTCTGCAAGACGAAATAAGCATAAAGCGAGGCATCTTTCAAGGCGACAGCCTGAGTCCACTATGGTTTTGCCTAGCCTTGAATCCTCTCAGTACATTGCTGAAGGATTCAACACTAGGCTATCGATTACGGAGAGGGGGAGAGGTCATTTCTCACCTACTGTACATGGATGATCTCAAACTATTCGCATCCAAACGCCAAGATCTGTTAGAGTTGCTGAAAATAACAGAAACTTTTAGCAACTCTATAAAGATGGAGTTTGGTGTAGATAAGTGTGCGGTCATGCATGTACAGCGGGGCAAGGTTGTAAATTCTTCTAATTTACAACTTACTGAAGTGACCTTTAAATCTCTCTCTGAAATCGAAACCTACAAGTATCTTGGTATGTCACAGTCATTGGGTATCGTTGACAGGGACATAAAACAGAGGGTGAAGGAGCGCTTCTTTTGTCGCCTGACAAAAGTACTTAAGAGTCTTTTGTCGGGTGGTAATAAGGTGCGCGCCTTCAACAGCTGGGTTATGCCCGTGTTAACCTACTCCTTTGGCATACTAAGATGGACGCAGACTGAACTAGATGCCTTGGACAGAAGGGTTCGTCAACTGCTCACCACACACCGGATGTTACACCCGCGCTCGTCTGTTATGAGACTGTATATTCCTCGGAAATTGGGGGGCCGAGGCTATCTGAATGCCAAGGATCTTCATAACCGAGAAATATGCAGTCTCAGGGAATATTTCCTTAACAACGAGTGCGGGATACATCATGATGTTGTGACAGTTGACAAACACTTCACTCCTCTATGCTTATCTCACGAGAACTGGCGCAAACCAGTAATATTGAGTGCTGAGAATCGCAGGGAGGTATGGAAGAGCAAGGAATTGCACGGGCGGTTCTATCGAGCCCTCAACGGACTCGATGTAGACCCGCTCGCTTCAATAAACTGGCTACGTTTTGGTGACCTCTTTGGGGAAACCGAAGGTTTTGTCTGTGCAATAGCAGATGAAGTTATCAAGACGAGAAACTACCGGAAATATATTCTCAAAGACGGTACGGCCGACATTTGTCGAGCATGCCACCGTCCAGGAGAATCATTGAGACATATTATTTCCGGTTGTTCTCATCTTGCTAACGGCGAGTATTTGCACAGACATAACCAAGTAGCCAGAATTATTCACCAACAACTTGCTCTTCAATATCACCTTGTTGAATTTGAAGTACCGTATTACAAATATGTGCCTGCGCCCGTCCTCGAAAATGGTCATGCCACGCTCTATTGGGATCGCTCCATAATCACGGACAGGACTATTGTCGCCAATAAGCCTGACATCGTGGTTATTGATCGATCCCAACGCCGGACGATGCTTGTTGACATTACTGTCCCACATGACGAAAACCTCGTGAAAGCCGAGAAAGACAAACTTACCAAGTACATAGACTTGGCTCACGAGGTGACCGCCATGTGGGATGTCGATTCGACAATCATCGTCCCGATAGTCGTATCGGCGAACGGTCTTATAGCGAAGAGTCTCGACCAACATCTTAAGAGTCTCTCGCTAGATGGTTGGATCAAGGGTCAGATACAGAAGGCGGTACTTCTGAACACGGCACGAATTGTCAGGAGGTTCCTCACTCTGCAGCCCTAACCACCGGTAGCTTGGGCCTAGCCCCGCTACTAGCGGATGTCTAGTTTTAAGTTTTTTATAATATATATTGTTTTTTTTTTGTATTTATATAAATGTATATTGTAAAAAATTTAAAATTAAGAAAATTAAATAATAATAATAAATGTGAAATTGAAATGTGAAAATATGAAAATTTTAGGAATGAATTTTAAATGATATTGCGAAAGAGGAAGAAAAACACAGCGAAACAAAGCGCACAACCAAGACCACTGCCCGTCTCGTCATCTCCGTGCTCCTCGGCGGAGGAATTTTTGACCGCCGACGATAAAAGCACGTCGAGTGACGATGACGGATCTACGACGCCTTCGCCGCCGCCACCACCTACGCGACGAGGACGACCCCCGCCTCCGGCACGCTTGGGGCCTGCGAGACAACCCGCCTCGCGCTCGACCCCCGCTACCGGTGGTGTAGTGCGCCGCATGAGATGGACACAGACCATTAATGAGAACTGCATGCGCGCCTATTACGGGGCTACAGAAGGGGGAACTAACCTCACGGCGTACCGTGCTAGGATGCTGTCTTTGTTTCAGACCCTTGAACCAGCCATCACCGTCACCGCCCAACGACTGTCGGATCAGGTGCGAGCTATCCAACGGTGTCAACTGTTGGACCAGTCTGCACTTGATAGGCTGCGCCTGGACTCACTACCTGTTCGCACGACAACTGAATCGTCACAGGTCTTACCCATTGCGGCGTTGAGACCGGTTCCACCACCACAACCGATGACCCTTATAGACTCTGTTGACGGTGAGGAAGTTGGTGCGAACGAGTTCGTAAGTACCCAGGTTAATGAGCAATTGAGGAGGGCTTTGGAGGAGACGATTTTAAGATATCGTTCCACAAGCGAGTATAAACCGCGTTTACCACGTTTGCCTGCGAATAGACGTAACTTTGCTATAATGGGAGCCGTAAACGCTTTGTTGTCCCCGTATATACAGGACAGCAAAGACCTAACTGATACGCTCTCGATACTATACTGTGGGGCCATTACTGTATGTCGCATTGCCCAGGTGAGATTTTTAGACACTGCTCACACACAGAGGGATATCTCAAGCATCCCTACATGGCAGATTCGTATCGAGAAGCGTATCAGTACGTTTAGGACTCTCATTGCAAAGTTGCTCTGCTTCAAGAACGGTAATAAACGACCTCGAATCATGCGTTTCGTGACTCAGGCTTTTGTAGGAACTAACATTAGACCTAAAGAGTACATGGCCTGTGTCACGGAACGTATTGATTTCTTGAAGCAGAGAGTCTATGCGTGGGCAAACAGAATACGCCGCTATAAAGAACGCGTGGATAGATTTCGTCAGAATCGCCTCTTCCAAAGTGATCAAAGGAAAGTATACAGACAATGGGAGGGAACCGATAACCGTGTGGAAGCTGGAAATCTTCCAGATGCAAACGCTATGGTCAACTTTTGGCGCGACATCTGGTCGGTTTCCGACGAACACACGGAGGGCGATTGGATAAACATTGTCAAGCAGACGTGTGAATCCATCGAACCCATGGGGGCTGTTACCATAAGCCCCGATGATGTTAGTTGTGCTGTTCGTACGGCCCAGAACTGGAAAAGTCCTGGACCGGACGGATTGCACATCTTCTGGATTAAATGGTTTCGATGCTCATACGAATGTTTGGCAATGCAATTTCAAAAAGCCCTTGATGTCGGTGCCCTACCTAGTCTGTTAACAACTGGCATCACCTTCCTGCTCCACAAATCCGGTAGTACCATGGAAGCCAAAAACTATAGACCCATCACATGTCTACCAACATTGTACAAATTACTCACATCCATTCTGAGGACAAAAATTAATTCGCACATAGTTGCAAATAATATTTTGGCCCCAGCTCAGAATGGATGTAGAGTCGGTTCCCGTGGTACTAAGGAGCTCCTCCTCATAGACATGACCATTTGTCAAAATGTCAGGCGGAACAGAGGGGCTCTGTCGACAGCTTGGATTGACTATAAGAAGGCCTATGATTCGATGCCCCATTCGTGGTTGAGAAGGATTTTGGAGTTGTATAAAATTGATTCAACTCTAAGATCCTTCTTAAGCATATGCATGGAGCAATGGACCACTGTCCTTCATCAACCAGGCAGTCTACAGAGCGCCTCTGGTCTGCAAGACGAAATAAGCATAAAGCGAGGCATCTTTCAAGGCGACAGCCTGAGTCCACTATGGTTTTGCCTAGCCTTGAATCCTCTCAGCACATTGCTGAAGGATTCAACACTAGGCTATCGATTACGGAGAGGGGGAGAGGTCATTTCTCACCTACTGTACATGGATGATCTCAAACTATTCGCATCCAAACGCCAAGATCTGTTAGAGTTGCTGAAAATAACAGAAACTTTTAGCAACTCTATAAAGATGGAGTTTGGTATAGATAAGTGTGCGGTCATGCATGTACAGCGGGGCAAGGTTGTAAATTCTTCTAATTTACAACTTACTGAAGTGACCTTTAAATCTCTCTCTGAAATCGAAACCTACAAGTATCTTGGTATGTCACAGTCATTGGGTATCGTTGACAGGGACATGAAACAGAGGGTGAAGGAGCGCTTCTTTTGTCGCCTGAAAAAAGTACTTAAGAGTCTTTTGTCGGGTGGTAATAAGGTGCGCGCCTTCAACAGCTGGGTTATGCCCTTGTTAACCTACTCCTTTGGCATACTAAGATGGACGCAGACTGAACTAGATGCCTTGGACAGAGGGGTTCGTCAACTGCTCACCACATACCGGATGTTACACCCGCGCTCATCTGTTATGAGACTGTATATTCCTCGGAAATTGGGGGGCCGAGGCTTTCTGAATGCCAAGGACCTTCATAACCGAGAAATATGCAGTCTCAGGGAATATTTCCTTAACAACGAGTGCGGGATACATCATGATGTTGTGACAGTTGACAAACACTTCACTCCTCTATGCTTATCTCACGAGAACTGGCGCAAACCAGTAATATTGAGTGCTGAGAATCGCAGGGAGGTATGGAAGAGCAAGGAATTGCACGGGCGGTTCTATCGAGCCCTCAACGGACTCGATGTAGACCTGCTCGCTTCAATAAACTGGCTACGTTTTGGTGACCTATTTGGGGAAACCGAGGGTTTTGTCTGTGCAATAGCAGATGAAGTTATCAAGACGAGAAACTACCGGAAATATATTCTCAAAGACGGTACGGCCGACATTTGTCGAGCATGCCACCGTCCAGGAGAATCATTGAGACATATTATTTCCGGTTGTTCTCATCTTGCTAACGGCGAGTATTTGCACAGACATAACCAAGTAGCCAGAATTATTCACCAACAACTTGCTCTTCAATATCACCTTGTTGAATTTGAAGTACCGTATTACAAATATGTGCCTGCGCCCGTCCTTGAAAATGGTCATGCCACGCTCTATTGGGATCGCTCCATAATCACGGACAGGACTATTGTCGCCAATAAGCCTGACATCGTGGTTATTGACCGATCCCAACGCCGGACGATGCTTGTTGACATTACTGTCCCACATGACGAAAACCTCGTGAAAGCCGAGAAAGACAAACTTACCAAGTACATAGACTTGGCTCACGAGGTGACCGCCATGTGGGATGTCGATTCGACAATCATCGTCCCGATAGTCGTATCGGCGAACGGTCTTATAGCGAAGAGTCTCGACCAACATCTTAAGAGTCTCTCGCTATATGGTTGGATCAAGGGTCAGATACAGAAGGCGGTACTTCTGGACACGGCACGAATTGTTAGGAGGTTCCTCACTCTGCAGCCCTAACCACCGGTAGCTTGGGCCTAGCCCCGCTACTAGCGGATGTCTAGTTTTAAGTTTTTTATGATATATATTGTTTTTTTTTTTGTTTATAATTTATATTGTAAAAAATTTAAAATTAAGAAAAAATAAATAAATAAGTGAATAATAATAATAATAATAATAATAATAATAATAATAATAATAAAAAACGCTGTCAGGTGTCAAGTCACTTTTTCCAATCTCATTTATAATTTTATATATATTTTTATTTATCAAGTTTTTCGACAAATTTTATTTGAAACAACAAATTGGAAATAGTGTAAAATATAAAAAATATATAAATATGGATTACAAATATCATCTTTGGGCTTTTGCTTCCAAATTAATATTATGACACAAATTTATCTGTCAATACCAAACCAAATGTGAAAGTGAAATGTGAAAATATGAAAATTTTAGGAATGAATTTTAAATGATATTGCGAAAGAGGAAGAAAAACACAGCGAAACAAAGCGCACAACCAAGACCACTGCCCGTCTCGTCATCTCCGTGCTCCTCGGCGGAGGAATTTTTGACCGCCGACGATAAAAGCACGTCGAGTGACGATGACGGATCTACGCCTTCGCCGCCGCCACCACCTACGCGACGAGGACGACCCCCGCCTCCGGCACGCTTGGGGCCTGCGAGACAACCCGCCTCGCGCTCGACCCCCGCTACCGGTGGTGTAGTGCGCCGCATGAGATGGACACAGACCATTAATGAGAACTGCATGCGCGCCTATTACGGGGCTACAGAAGGGGGAACTAACCTCACGGCGTACCGTGCTAGGATGCTGTCTTTGTTTCAGACCCTTGAACCAGCCATCACCGTCACCGCCCAACGACTGTCGGATCAGGTGCGAGCTATCCAACGGTGTCAACTGTTGGACCAGCCTGCACTTGATAGGCTGCGCCTGGACTCACTACCTGTTCGCGCGTCAACTGAACCGTCACAGGTCTTACCTACTGCGGCGTTGACACCGGTTCCACCACCACAACCGATGACGATTATAGACCCTGTTGACGGTGAGGAAGATGGTACGAACAGGTTCGTAAGTACCCAGGTTAATGAGCAATTGAGGAGGGCTTTGGAAGAGACGATTTTGAGATATCGTTATACAAGCGAATATAGACCGCGCTTACCACGTTTGCCTGCGAATAGACGTAACTTTGCTTTAATGGGAGCCGTAAACGCTTTGCTGTCCCAGTATATACAGGACAGCAAAGACCTAACTGATACGCTCTCGATACTATACTGTGGGGCCATCACTGTATGTCGCATTGCCCAGGTGAGATTTTTAGACAATGCTCACACACAGAGGGATGTCTCAAGCATCCCTATGTGGCAGATTCGTATCGAGAAGCGTATCAGTACGTTTAGGACTCTCATTGCAAAGTTGCTCTGCTTCAAGAACGGTAATAAACGACCTCGAGTCATGCGTTTCATGACTCAGGCTTTTGTAGGAACTAACATTAGACCTAAAGAGTACATGGCCTGTGTCACGGAACGTATTGATTTCTTGAAGCAGAGAGTCTATGCGTGGGCAAACAGAATACGCCGTTATAAAGAACGCGTGAATAGATTTCGTCAGAACCGCCTCTTCCAAAGTGACCAAAGGAAGGTATACAGACAATGGGAGGGAACCGATAACCGTGTGGAAGCCGGAAAGCTTCCAGATGCAAACGCAATGGTCAAATTTTGGCGCGACATCTGGTCGGTTTCCGACGAACACACGGAGGGCGATTGGATAAACATTGTCAAGCAGACGTGTGAATCCATCGAACCCATGGGGGCTGTTACCATAAGCCCCGATGATGTTAGTTGTGCAATTCGTGTGGCCCAGAACTGGAAAAGTCCTGGACCGGACGGATTGCACAACTTCTGGATTAAATGGTTTCGATGCTCATACGAATGTTTGGCAATGCAATTTCAAAAAGCCCTTGATTTCGGTGGCCTCCCTAGTCTGTTAACAACTGGCATCACCTTCCTGCTCCACAAATCCGGTAGTACCATGGAAGCCAAAAACTATAGACCCATCACATGTCTACCAACATTGTACAAATTACTCACATCCATTCTGAGGACAAAAATTAACTCGCACATAGTTGCAAATAATATTTTGGCCCCAGCTCAGAATGGATGTAGAGTTGGGTCCCGTGGTACTAAGGAACTCCTCCTCATAGACATGACCATTTGTCAAAATGTCAAGCGGAACAGAGGGGCTCTGTCGACAGCTTGGATTGACTATAAGAAGGCTTATGATTCGATGCCCCATTCGTGGTTGAGAAGGATTTTGGAGTTGTATAAAATTGATTCAACTCTAAGATCCTTCTTAAGCATATGCATGGAGCAATGGACCACTGTCCTTCATCAACCAGGCAGTCTACAGAGCGTCTCTGGTCTGCAAGACGAAATAAGCATAAAGCGAGGCATCTTTCAAGGCGACAGCCTGAGTCCACTATGGTTTTGCCTAGCCTTGAATCCTCTCAGCACATTGCTGAAGGATTCAACACTAGGCTATCGATTACGGAGAGGGGGAGAGGTCATTTCTCACCTACTGTACATGGATGATCTCAAACTATTCGCATCCAAACGCCAGGATCTGTTAGAGTTGCTGAAAATAACAGAAACTTTTAGCAACTCTATAAAGATGGAGTTTGGTGTAGATAAGTGTGCGGTCATGCATGTACAGCGGGGCAAGGTTGTAAATTCTTCTAATTTACAACTTACTGAAGTGACCTTTAAATCTCTCTCTGAAATCGAAACCTACAAGTATCTTGGTATGTCACAGTCATTGGGTATCGTTGACAGGGACATAAAACAGAGGGTGAAGGAGCGCTTCTTTTGTCGCCTGACAAAAGTACTTAAGAGTCTTTTGTCGGGTGGTAATAAGGTGCGCGCCTTCAACAGCTGGGTTATGCCCGTGTTAACCTACTCCTTTGGCATACTTAGATGGACGCAGACTGAACTAGATGCCTTGGACAGAAGGGTTCGTCAACTGCTCACCACACACCGGATGTTACACCCGCGCTCGTCTGTTATGAGACTGTATATTCCTCGGAAATTGGGGGGCCGAGGCTATCTGAATGCCAAGGATCTTCATAACCGAGAAATATGCAGTCTCAGGGAATATTTCCTTAACAACGAGTGCGGGATACATCATGATGTTGTGATGGTTGACAAACACTTCACTCCTCTATGCTTATCTCACGAGAACTGGCGCAAACCAGTAATATTGAGTGCTGAGAATCGCAGGGAGGTATGGAAGAGCAAGGAATTGCACGGGCGGTTCTATCGAGCCCTCAACGGACTCGATGTAGACCCGCTCGCTTCAATAAACTGGCTACGGTTTGGTGACCTATTTGGGGAAACCGAAGGTTTTGTCTGTGCAATAGCAGATGAAGTTATCAAGACGAGAAACTACCGGAAATATATTCTCAAAGACGGTACGGCCGACATTTGTCGAGCATGCCACCGTCCAGGAGAATCATTGAGACATATTATTTCCGGTTGTTCTCATCTTGCTAACGGCGAGTATTTGCACAGACATAACCAAGTAGCCAGAATTATTCACCAACAACTTGCTCTTCAATATCACCTTGTTGAATTTGAAGTACCGTATTACAAATATGTGCCTGCGCCCGTCCTCGAAAATGGTCATGCCACGCTCTATTGGGATCGCTCCATAATCACGGACAGGACTATTGTCGCCAATAAGCCTGACATCGTGGTTATTGATCGATCCCAACGCCGGACGATGCTTGTTGACATTACTGTCCCACATGACGAAAACCTCGTGAAAGCCGAGAAAGACAAACTTACCAAGTACATAGACTTGGCTCACGAGGTGACCGCCATGTGGGATGTCGATTCGACAATCATCGTCCCGATAGTCATATCGGCGAACGGTCTTATAGCGAAGAGTCTCGACCAACATCTTAAGAGTCTCTCGCTAGATGGTTGGATCAAGGGTCAGATACAGAAGGCGGTACTTCTGGACACGGCACGAATTGTCAGGAGGTTCCTCACTCTGCAGCCCTAACCACCGGTAGCTTGGGCCTAGCCCCGCTACTAGCGGATGTCTAGTTTTAAGTTTTTTATAATATATATTGTTTTTTCTATTTATATTGTAAAAAATTTAAAATTAAGAAAATTAAATAAATAAGTGCATAATAATAATAATATGTTGTCATGAAATGAAATGTCTAGACAAACGAATAATGGTTTACAGATATTGTTATCATATTGTGTGTAAACTTGTATTAGATAATAAATAAATAAATAATAATAATAATAATGGCGTTGGCCGTCTACATACAGGAATTAGTATGTCTCAATGTTTTGAATGAAAAATGTTGATTGATACGTTCTGTTTAAAGTACAATGCATTCTTAATTTTTTAGCGTATAAATATTTCCAATTACCTTAACGGCTGAGGAGCAGTAAAGATTTCAAGCCAAAAAATACTGTTTGGTTAAAAAAATTAAATAAATATAGAAGTTATGGTGGACGAAAAAAATGTACAATATTTTGTTGAAACTGTGATCATTCATATATTTTCTTTCAACATTTTTGGTCTGCCATACAGAAGGAGTAGTCTTAAGAAAATAACTATTCATTTGACAGCACTAAGCTTCTTTGCTAACATCATTTGCTCCAGACTTTAGCTCGGCTTTTAATTGTAAATGGATGTCACTGTGATAAAATTACAGACGAAAATAGTCTAATTGGTAATTCGCACAGTTGTTCGTAAAGTTTTCTAGTTATTCACAATGTCTGATTACGTTTATATTTCTTTATTCTCATTAAAGCTTAAAGCTACTTACATGAGAGATATAACAAAATACTTATTTAAGAAACGAAAACATTAAACAGGCAGACAAAAGTAACCAAAATTAAACAATATTTGTTCCTCATCTTAAACAATAACACGACAAAACATTTAAACATTGGACATAAAATATTTAAACAGCCTGGATCTGTATTCTCTAAAAAAATTTGCTTGTTTTATATTCAAAGGTAATCTGTTAAAAAGCTGTGCTCCCTCAAAAGTAACCATTTTTTTACCATGTGTTGTTCGTACCTTTGGTAAGACAAGATGGCTTGCTCGCCTTGTTATGCAGTTGGAAATATCTTTTTGTTTAAGCGAGGTAATATCGGAATGAACTGATTTATCTAATATCTTTCGAACGAGTACACATGTATGAAATTTATATAATTGAGTTAAATTCATTAATTTTGTTTCTTTATAAATTTTGTTAGTAGGTGTTAAATATGTTAAGGTAGGTGTTAAATGTTAAATAAATAGTAGGTGTTAGTAGGGGTAATGAAATAGCATACCCCTAGCAAATAGGGGTAATAAATGATTCTAAAAAGATAGAGAACCGCTCAAGCTAGAGTTTTTTTTATAACTATACTCGTAGTAATACATCGAAAGTTTAAACAATACTTACGCTGGAAAATAGTTCCGATGATTTTGGAACCTTGTATTATATAAAGTAACAAAACATCTAGTTAAGTTTTTGGGAGGCGAAGTTTTAATTAATAACGAGTTTTGTTCTGTGTCTTCTAACAATAAGATAAAGGTAACCAGCGAAATAATTGTCTTGAGGCAACAAAAGACGTAATATCTGGCTTAGCGAATTACACAATTAGGTATATCATTAAATTCATGTTATGTTTTGTTTTTCAGTCATTTTTGATAAATACATTTAAAATACATTTTGATACTTTATTAAGTATCTATTATTAAGTACTTTATTAAGTGTAATTGTGTATTCATTCACGTAAAAACACGCATCTAGGTACTTTTGTAAAATATGTGTGTATTTTTTTTTAATAAAAATAAGTTTTATTTTCGGCCAGAGATTTTCTTTACCGTGCGCCTTAAATATGTATATATCTAGCTGAAAAGTTGTACCGTACGTTAGTCAGACAGACGACGTTCTCATTTCTGAAAGTAGGCAGCAGATTGGACGTCAACTTTTCCTGTTTTTTTTTTCTTTCTTGACAGACAGTACACAAAGAACTCACATCTTTCGATGAAGAGAACTTTACTCATCTGCCTGTGAGCTTCAATATTAAAATTGTAAGTAAGTACTTCACAAACGCCAACTTCGAAAGGGAACTAATTTCACAACTCTACGTTACGCGAAACAGAATCGTTTGCAAAACATATTAACGTGTGTTTAATTTGTATTAAATGTTTATTACACGAATCTTTGGACAGTTTGTCATTGTAAATTGCATCTTCTGTAAGACGCTTTAAGACCCTTCTTAATCTAAAGGGCGGTAGAGTTCTAATAAAATATTTTATCTGTCTAATTTGAGTAATGAGCTTCTTGCATACATATTTGCGTGAAATTGATTTCATAATACTCGTAATAAGATTTTTGTTGTTATAGTCTGTTAGAATGTAAAAAAAATATTTTGCATGCTTTCTACTTAAAATAATGATAAGGAATTTAGTGGACTGTTTTTATGTTAGGTTAGGTACCTCAGTAAAGGTAAAAAACAGGTGAAAGTTCGACTTTTAAAATCATAAACATGCGAGAACGGTTTTTTCATTTTAAAGAATAATAAACAGACTGAAGGTCTTACTGACTTATCGACTATTATAACAGACAGCAGCAAACTTTAAAAGTCATAGATGGATATTTTGTTATTTTTTTATGCATAGAATCAGAACTTATGCATTGAAAGTGAAACAAAATAAATTTCGACGCATATTTTTAGTAATAATGTTTTATATTTATCAAAGGCTTATATATTATAATACTTTTTGACTTTTTTAAATACATTTTGTTTTTGTTATAACAGACTGTGGAAGTATTTGATTTTTAAGAATTAACGCTTTCATCTTTATTAAATAACTAATTACTTAGATTCGTTTAATTTAAAAAATATACATCTATATCCAAATTAAAATACATCCAAATTAAGCTTAAATTTTTTAGTGAAAATATTTTGAGGATAATCTTAACTCGGCATAACATTTTGCGTTCTCAGAAAAATACTGTTTATAATTTTGGATGCCTTCTAACTTCAAAACGCAACATTTATTTGAATGGAATAGAAAAACTATAATTTTTTTTTGGAATTCTTTATTTATATAAAAATATATTTAATCAATAAAGAAAACACAATTGAGGTGGGTATATATCTAATTTAATAACTTTCTAAAAACATTTTTGATCATTTACGTAGTTTGTAATTGCTACATTACACGTAGGAAACGACACTACTTTTAATGCAAGGAAATACGGCCGCCTATAGTATGTATATATAACGTGGTTATATAGCACGTGAGTATGGTTGAGTGAAGAAGGCGTGTAGTGGCATAAAGGCGACACTCGACAGCGCGTCTACGTGACCGCGCAGATGCCAACACTAATCTCATTCTCAAGGCTCAACATGCAAGCCTCACTTTATTTATTAATAATAATAATAATAAAGCCTTTTTATTTCCAATCTTCAATTACATGCATTTTAAATTAATAAAATATATCAAATAATAATATAATAATTACAATAATTTAATTTTCTATATGATACAAAATATGATAATGATAAAAAATATTAATTTATTTGTTTTAATCACTATCACTTTCGTTGCCATTGATCGGAACCCCTTCTTGGGTATAGGCCTCCTCCAGCTTGTTCCAGGCCTCTCTGTCCAATGCTCTCTTACTCCATTCGCTTCCTGCTATCGCTTTTATATCTTCAATCCATCTCTTTTTAGGACGTCCTCTTCTCCTTTTTCCTGTTGGTCCTTCCCATGTAGTCGTCTCCAGTGTCCATCTCTTGTCTGTACATCTTGCCATATGTCCCGTCCACCGCCATTTCTGCTTTAGAGCATAGTGTAAGGCATCTATAACTTTCGTTTTGCGTCGTATCTGTTCGCTTTTTACTTTATGTAGTCTTCTTATGTTTAATACGCTTCTTTCCATTGCTTTCTGGCATGTTACGATTTTAGATTTTATTTTTGTATTATATGTCCACGTTTGGCATCCGTACGTGAGGGTAGGTAGAACACAGGTATCTAGGACGGTTTTCTTTAGGTGAAGGGGAAATTCCCCTTTTAGGACTTCCTTCAGGGACCAAAACTTTTTCCAAGTCATGTTGATACGGCGCTCAACCTCTTGTTCTTCATTTTTATCTTCAAAGGATATTTGCTTTCCTAAGTATATGTAGTTTCTCACATATTCAAGGGGCTTACCGTTTAGTCTTATCGTGTTTGTGTGGCTGTTTGTCGACACTTTTGTTTTATTCTCGTTCATTTTGAGGCCTACTTTTTCGCTTTCTATATTTAAAGTATTTATCATTTTCTCCAGTCCTTCCGCCGTTTCAGCGAATAAAACGATATCGTCTGCAAATCTGAGGTGAGTAAGACGATCTCGGTTGACTTTGATCCCTTCCGACTGCCAGTTGAGGTTATCAAAAATGTTTTGTAGTACTGTTATGAACAACTTGGGTGAGAGGGGGTCTCCTTGTCTCACTCCTCTGCAGATCGATATATCAGGTCCTCGAGTCTCTAGTTTGACTTGACTTACGCTGCCCTTATAAATGTTTTTCAGTACTCTTATATATTTTTCGTCTATGTGACATTTATTCAGAGCTTTCCAAATAGCATCATGAGAAATTGTGTCAAACGCTTTGGCGTAATCGATGAAAGCAATATATAGTGGCCTGTTGAATTCCTTGTATTTTTCTATCACTTGCTGGATTACTTGCATGTGGTCCGTTGTAGAAAATCCGGAACGGAACCCCGCCTGTTCCATCGATTGGAGTTTATCGATTTTTGGACTTAGTCGTGTTTGTAGAATAGATGAAAATAGTTTATAAACACATGAGAGCAGGCTTATAGGGCGATAATTAGCGATATCTCGAGGGTCTCCCTTTTTGTAAAGTAGGATTATGTCGGATCTTTTCCACTGTTCCGGTACCTGACCTGTGTTGAGAGCCTTGTTGAATATGTATGCTAGTGGTCGTGCTAGTAGGGGAGCACCAGTTTTAAGGGTTTCATTTTGTATGCCGTCTGGACCAGGGCTCTTGTCTGCTTTGAGTTTCTGGATGTGTTTGGTGACTTCCATGTCATCCACTGGTCGTAGGTTGTTCGTTTCTTGAGAATTTTCTATTGTTTCATCAATTATAGTGCTGCAATAGATTGAGTCTGCTTCGTATAATTGTTTGTAAAAATTTGTGGCGCAATTCATGATGTCTTGTCTGGTGTCGGTTTCCCCTGATTTTCCTTTCAAGTTTTGAATCCAATTTTTGTGCGTATTCAACTTCTTATAGGCTTTTTTCGTGCTTCCGTATTCCTTTAGATTAGCCTCAATTATTTTGTTCCTGTGGTGTTTGTAGTCCCTATGAATTGCCCTACTTGTAACCTTAAATAATCTGCTCAATTCTTCTTTCATTTCTTTAGTTCTTTGTTTCGTTTTCAAGAGTTCGGTTCGTCTTGCAAGAAGAGCTCGCGTAGATTCAGTAAGTACTTTATCGATGGTTCTTTGTTCTCTATTTTTCGATCCATATGCGAGGCTGGTGTTGATTGTGTTCACTAGTTTATTGTACAAAGTTTGAACATCTTCTTCCTCTTCATCTTGTATTTCCAGTTGACTGATGTTGGTCTCGAGATTTGTCAAGTATGACGATACATCCTCTTCCGTCCTTAGATGCTTAGGTTGTGTTTTGAACGATGTTCTGCTTCTTTTAGGTTGATCTAGTATGTAAGTAGCTCTAACCAAGCGATGGTCAGATCTGAATCCTAAGCCATGCAATACTTCCACTTTTCTTATTTTCTTAGGGTCCTTCGAAATGATAAAATCGATTTCGTTTTTTATGTTGCCGCAAGGAGAGAGCCAGGTCCATTTGCGGTTTTCTCGTGCTTTGAAAAAGGTGTTCATAATTGACAGTTTATGTTCCAATGCGTATTGAATTAATTTCTCTCCTCTTTTGTTTCTGTTCCCGTGTCCAAATTTTCCCAAAACAAAGCTTTTGTCTTCGTCTTTTGATTGGCCAATTTTTGCATTGAAATCACCGATAAGAAGCGCATTTTCTCCTGCTTGGTCTTGAGCTATCCGTAGTGTTTCATAGAACGAGTCGATTTCTTCATCTGTAGCCTTTTCAGTTGGTGCGTACACCTGTATTACACTAATGGTTTGGTTATCGTACTTCATTTTTAACAGAGCAACTCTGTCTGAAAATGCTGAAAAGTTTACTATTTTATTTTTATGTTCTTTTTGTATTAAAAAGCCAACTCCATATAGACCGGGTGTTTCACCCTTGTAACAAAATATGTAGTTTTCATGTTCTTCAATTGCACAGCCCATTCTTCTAACCTCTGCCAGGCCGAGTATATCAATTTTTATTTTTTGTAGCAGATATGTTAATTCTATAAATCGTTCTGTTGTTGCCAGAGATCTCACATTGAATGTTCCTATCTTGAGAGTATGTTGTTGTTGTTTTATTTTATTTGTTGTTTTTTTAGCATTTGCTGAAGGGTTTTGGTCTTTTACCCCCACGGGGACCAGCCGGCTTGGGGGAGGTTGTTCCTTTACTGTTGTTTTACTATTATGCCTGCCATTAGGTTTTTGTTTCCGATCGCCGGCAGCCAGTTGCTATTGCTTCGTTGTTGCTGAGATGGTTGAAAGAGAGGGGGATCGACCTCTCATCATATCAAATGCATTTATTCTGTTATTCTTAGATGAACTTATGATTTGTTGTTTTCTTGGCTGTGAGTCAACTTGCGGTGAAGTTGATATCTCTCTCTTCCTTTTATCTATGGCCCTTGAACTTTCCTTAACGATGAGTTTGTCATACTTTATATATGCGAAGTTTCCCTTTTCCCTTTCTTCCACTAGTTTGGGCTGTAGTGATTTTCTTATTTCTAGTATTTCTTTTGGGTAGTCTTCTGTTATGTATAATTCCTTTAATTTCTTCTTGTTCCTCATAATTTCATACTTCTTCCAACCACTAACTAAAGAGATAAGTATAGGCCTTGGCTTTTTATTTTCAGCACTTCTCACGCCAATACGGTGAATTTTGTTTATTTCATAATTTTCTATAGTTAATTCTAGATCATCCAAAAAACATTTCTTTATATTTTTAATTAAATCCAGTGTCGACTTCTCATTTTCCGCTATTCCATGAATTAATATATTATTGCTTTTCTTGTCTCTCTCTAGACGTTCCATCTTTTTTTCCAAGTTTTCGATTTTAAGTTTCAATATTCTATTCTCTTCCAGTACAGGTTTTATTTTTTCGTCCATTTTGTCTAATATCGTGTCTGTTAATTCTGTTATTTGATTCTTCATTTCATTTTTCATCTTGTCAAATAGCAATTGGAATTGTTCATCCATGCTTTACGTGTAATGGAACGTTAGCAATACAGGGTTGTCAGATGTGACGTTTCGTATAGCTACTTTGACAGCTGACTGTTTGGATTGCTCTGTGTGTTGATTCCAGTTTTTTTTGGCTCTTTTTATGACTTCAAAGTTTTGCGGTTTTATTTCAACGAATTCCTGTGAACATTTCGCAAGAGGTGCGCTATTTATTAAAATAGCAATGTCGTAATTATTTATTTTTTTATGTTCGGTAAAATGTAGTTGCAAAAAAGTCAGCAATTCAAATTTATTTTCATTCGCTTGAGAGGATTTGAACCCTAGTTCGTTCGAACGTTAGCCGCTCTTATCCAAACTCCGCCAATCTGCCTTCTGGCTATCGTGTGTCAATTTCGCTATACCTTTTTTAGCATCAAATATTTCAACAAATCATTGTGTAGGGTGTATTTTAAAATTGTATTGCACTATCATTTATTTCGTTCATTAAAATTAGTTTTCTTTTTAATTTCCATTAACTGTTTATTTCTTTGAAAAAAAAAAAATATTGACAACTTTTTTCTTCACTGTACTTTTTATATTGATCCTTTCACGTCACTTTTGTTCTTATTGTTGTTGTTCTGATCACTTATGTAGGCATCAATGCAATATCAGTCAAACTCGGAATTTAACGAAAGTCACTAGCCAAATATTGATTTTTATTTAGCATCTCACTTTTTTATTGTAAGTACACAGTATTTTCTTCTTTTCGGGTTGCAATTAGACACTTCAACTATTTAATTACTTGAATAGCACTGGAGCAAGTTACCATCGACTTAATTACCGACTACCGACTACTAACTTTATTTATTATAACACCATAATTATACTATTTCTCTTACATATATACATAAATATTCTTAGATTTAATATTTACAAAAGGATTATAGGATATCTTTTAAGCGGAACACTCGCTGAAGCGGTACCGGAAGCGTTCCGGGAGGCGGGAATTTTTGTGATGTAGGTGTTGTTATGTAACATGCCACACAGTTGTATGGATGTGAGGCTTTGACCGTTAAAGATTTGTTAATCTTAATACTTTAAATGAGTGTGATAATCAGTTTATGATACTGTTCTGTAAGTTTTAATAAAAAAAAACTTTATCATAACATAGTACGAATTTAGGTCACGTCCCAAGCAACTAAATGCAACTTTTTGCGTAGGTGCCTTATAGATCACAGATAAAAACTGTGGGCGCAAGTAGAAAATAAATGGAGTCGAAATGTCGAATGGTCCTGTT
Source organism: Synanthedon formicaeformis (assembly GCA_945859745.1). Taxonomy (NCBI): domain Eukaryota; kingdom Metazoa; phylum Arthropoda; class Insecta; order Lepidoptera; family Sesiidae; genus Synanthedon; species Synanthedon formicaeformis. Next base: position 8,180,284 of record OX243955.1, on the reverse strand, counting down.
TTTGTATTCAAACTTTGCCTCTAAATCAAAACCTACTTTCTCCTTCATTTTTGGGCCCTTCTGTATCATATATGTTGTGTTTTTATGAGTAAAGTCATTGCCAAACATATGCAGGTTAGGAACATGATTGAAGGATTTTCAGTCTGACTTTAAAAAGGTAATATTAATACTTTTAATTTTAGTGTACACCGTGAAATAACAGCTTGTGTATTGTTATTTCGGTGAGTGAACAAGGATGCCAGAGCTCGGTTCCTTAACCCTTCCTAATCCATCACTTGCAGTGTTTTAGGTTGCTTGTGGTGTTGTAGGCGACGGTAGCCACCTGCCATCAATTAGACCGTCTGCCTGTCTATAGACCTTAACATAAAAATATAATAAAGGATAAAAATTAAAAAATGAGTAAGATTTTAAATAACATGACAACAATAAATATTGCATCGTGTCAGAATATTGTAAGCTTTGGACATTCTGTGATGTATATCAGTAAGGACATAAATGATTCATAAATGTACTACAATATTTATAAGGAGCTGTCGCTCTCTTTGTAAGATGTTTTTTTCTGAACTCATAATTAAGCCAATGGTTAAGCAAGTTTGCTTAAAATTTTCACATTAATAAAATTCTCTCTCACGCCGCGCTTGCTGAAATTATATAATTATGGCGCATGGCAACCGCGTGTTTGACTTACTCAAAATAGTTTTTCAAATAATATTATTTTATGTGGTTGTGTAAATTATCTCTAATTTGTAGTATGACGAGAGTTACATAGAAACAAAGAATAATTATTACTGGTTTTCTAATGAAAGTTTTGGTTTTGTTATAGCTTATACTCGTGTTTTAGAATATATTAAAATTTTACCTTTTAAGATATATTTTTTAATGGACGTATGTGATAATAAATTATATAGTTTTGCCGTTTTGATTCTGTACGGGACGACGAATTAAGTTGTGTAGAACCTACTTTTTATTTCTTTTTGTTTAAGAACTTGGATCAAATGGATTTAAGAACTTTATTACATTTCGTCTCAAACGTCTTACCATAACTATATGCTATTACTGCATTTTTACTGCACTGCAAAACAAAGCATACCACATTTAAATCTATATTATTAATCGAACAACGATGTCGCTTAGTACGGGCGGTTGAATAACTCATTTTAGTCGGTTTACATAAACTTTGTAAGCCGTCACTTACTTCTACTAACTGTCGAAACTTAGTTAACAAGGCAAACATCGTTAGGTTTGGTTCAGTAATAGTAACTAACATACAAACATCACACAAGTGACTATCAATCAAAGGTATGCTTCTTTATTAACAATATGTCGCACGCTTAATATTAAAGTGACCTAATTAAAAAAATCAGTTTTTTGGGAAATCGCAAAAAACGTTTTGCATTCACGACTTGAGTTGCTTATTTGAATATAAATAACTCAAGATGTTAGTTTTACTGTTACTTTTTTTTCCATAAATATAGAATATGAACCACAGATTTCAGTGAGACTTAAATTTTAATTGAAAACTATTTATTTTGTTTATAAATAGGTTCTCAAAGTTTTGTTTGTAGTGTTAGGTCTTTTTTATACTAAATAGCAGTTCGTTTGTTAAAAATCATAAAGACCCAATTAATTTTAAGTCTTTTTATTACTAACTTCCAATACTGTTTGGTTGTATATTTACGGTTTAAGTCATATTATTACTAAAAATGAAAATTTTTTTTTTAGTTAAGACAGTTTAATATAACATTAAAGAACAAAATAGTATTTTTTTCTATTAAAAGATCAATGATTTTGAGTACTTAGGTAACTAGAAGTTTAAAAAAAAGTTATTTTTATTCTAACACATTAAATTATAAAAATGTACTTCAGTGAACATAAAGTAAACATTTTCCTAATTTTTATAATTACAGTCATTAGTATTGCGTACATAAAAATTTATGTAATTACAAAATAAATATATATTTACACTTTTTAATTTTTATACAGAATTTACATAAAACAAAAATAATATTAAAAAGAAGTCTTAATTTTTTAGTAATTAATCAATCAGTCTCATGGTAGTATTCTAAGTAGATAAATAACCATCATTGTTGAAATTAATAAGTCTACATTATTTAGGTGTAAGTAGGAATAATTAAAGTAAAAGTAAACATTTAAATGTAAGTGGTCGCCTATAACAGATTGATTAGTAGTACATTAAAAAATTGAAAATCTTCTGTCATCAGGTTTTGTTTTTATATTATAATAGTTGATAGTCCTTTTTACAGTTTTGTTTATTTTTTTTGTTAATTATGTGGGTATGTGGGTACCTATTTGTATACTATTATTCTTTTGTTCGGTTTGATTTGGTTTTTGTTTTTTATTTTATTTTTAGCTTTATTTTGTAAACAGAAAAGTTAGCCCATAAGTGGAGTATACAATATTCTAAAAGAATGTTTAAATGTAAATCACTTTTTTTTTACTTATATAAGGATGGTTGTATACTGTTGGCTTCCTAATAAATAAATAAAATAAAATAGGAAACAACAAGGTAGGAACAATAGGTGGAGATAATTACAATAAAACATGGCATACATTTTCAAAAACCTAAATTATTAACATAACGAAATAATTGTTATATTCTTATAAGGTAGCTTTTTTATTATTGAAAAAAATGTGGAAAGTAACTAATCATTAAATAAATTATATTGGATCTGAGTTAAAAGACATCTTAACTTCTTAACAAATAATTAGCCTTAGTTGTTAGTAGTATACTTAGTAGGTTAAGTCAGATAATATTTTAGTTAGATTTATAATATCTTAGTTAGATTTAAATTAGTTCACAAAAATTCACTCCTCCATCTTTACAGCGTCAAAATAGTTTGCCTTTGAACAAAATCAATCTTGCTGCTCAACCTGCACCAAAGAAACTGCACTTATCATTATACATCAGTGGTTTAAGTTCACGAGCATTAGTTACAATGTTATTGCTATGAATATAAGACTTCCACAATTTCTTAATTTTTAGCCTTATTTTGTTTCCACATTTCCGGCTGTCTCGTGCGTTTTTTACCTTTAGGCGTGTTTTAGGCGTAGTAGAAACTGTAGAAGTTGCTTTAGTTGTTTCTTCTGTCAAATTATCTGGATTCTCTCTTGTTCCTTTGTTTCATTCTCTTGTTGGGTCAGGTGGTATATTCTCTGTGTTATTGGCATTCAATAGTTCGTTCAAAGTCTCGATGTCGAAGCTATCAGATGAAGGAGAACTACTATTTACTAACCGTTGAGACTGAAGTAGAGGAAGAACTACTACCCGAAAATGAGCTAAAAGCCGATGGAAATAGCAAATGATCAACATTTTTGCCACCATCTACGTTGAAATTAGGACTAAAACCTGCGTCGCTTTCTTCTTGATTAATGGGTGACACACGGTAATCTATGGCTGCGTTCTTACGGCTTTCAGCATATTTCAAATACTCGGCGACATTCAAATATCATTGATTATTGGGTTAATTTTATATATTACTAAAATCTGTAAGCAAACGTGAAAGGTGAGCATACAAATATAAATAATATACCTTAGGGCAACAAATATTTTACATACCTGGACAACTGTAAACAATAAAAAGTGAATTAGTATATTGCAGGTAACTATAGATAAAGTAAGTTATTTCAATGATTTTTACATACCTAGACATCAGAACTTTGCGTTGGAATATTGTTATATTTAGTCTGAATTAACTCCAGAATTTTTTTGATCGTGAAGTAGTCATTCTAATTAAAAAACGAAAATTATAATTATTGGTCAAAAAAGTAAAACCTATTTTGTTCATTTTATTTAATTATAAATTGACTCAATTATGAAATCGCAAATTGTTAGGAAAATTATTTAATTTTTTTTAGTAAAACACAAACCAAATACTGAATGTTACTATAAATACATCATCATCATTTGTATTAAACAGACTTAAAATTGAAGCCATCCGCACGTACAAATAAATTTACAAAGTTTTTATTATAAAATAGACCTAATTATTATTGTGCTTAAAATTATTCATAATTTTTAGTTTTAAACAGACTTAAAACTTAATATACCGTGCAATATGATAAAAAAATTAACATTAAATGGACTCATTATGGATCGGGTCAAAATAAAACAAAAGCAATCAGTAAAACTTACCTCCGATTTAACTTTTAAACAAACTTAATAACTAATAGGTTTCTTTTAAATCAAGTCAGAAGGCGTTTACTTTGTACCGGTTGAACGATTAATGAATGTGTCTGTGTAATTTCAAATGTCACCATCAAAACCCTCGAGTGTAAAAGAGACCGAAAACTTGTAGACCAGTAAAACACTAACTTTTTAAGAGTTTCTTAATCGTAAGCCATAGAGGGCGTAAACATACTGATTATAGTGTATCTAACTCATTTTTGACTTATTTTGAGTTAGGTCACTTTAATACTAAGCGTGCGATGTAATACTTAGACTATCAACAATAGATTCTGTTTACAGTAGTAAGTACTTACTTATAATATTTCGAATGAAAATAATTACATATATATTACGAGGCGTAGCTTTAAATTTTGCAGCGTAGTACCTCTACGTCTGGCGTAGCATACGAGTAGTACTCGTAGCAAGCGTACGTAGCACAACATTCCGAGTCGTAGCGGTACCTCTCGTGCGTAGCGCTACTTACATTCTACAGCGAATCGATACATCTCAAATTGTAGCAGGACATACATACATAGTCTCATTAGTACGCGTCCCTATAGCGCCTCACCTCTACATCCTTCATACTATAATACCCTTATACTAAAACACAACAGTGAATTGAAACAAAACAAGAAGATTTGAGTTTTTTTTACGTTAATTTGTGGTGGACATGCAGCTAGTCCATTTGAAAATATTTTACCCATAAACATGCTTAGTCTTTGAATCTCAGTTTAAACAACACTCGGCTATCATATTTTATTATTTTATATAATCATAATAAAAAAATTATAGTTAAAAGGTAAAACATATGTTTTTCTTTTTAATAACAACAGCATTTACCTAAAAACAAAACATTTTCTAATTAGTACCATTACCCTAAGTTGCAGTTATGTAGCGTTAAAATAGTTCCTTAGAGACATCTAGAAGTGAGGCCTCAAGATAAAACAGTCTTCGGAAAATAATCGTATTCATTTCCCCAGGGAGACGATTTCATTTAGGTATCGCTTTAGCCGCTTTCCAACTAACTCTATGTCCACACTGGCTATATCGACACGACATCTCATTACTCCATTTAAATCGCAGAGCAATCGAACTATTCCCTAAACGTCGATGGCCACTGTAGCAGATTTTAATCAGGCAATTGAAATAATACTGATAATCAAACTCCGTCGTAAACTAATATTGCCGATTGATTTATTAGTATTGACTGCCTCGCGACTATAAATAATATTTGTGGCAAATTTATAAGGCTATCTTTTATCTCTTTATGTAATCGGACTTAAGAGGAGTTTTCGAGGTTAATTAACCTCAAACGAAGTATATACTCAGATATCAGATTAAAAGAAATAATGTAGTATAAGAATAAAAAAAGTAAATATTTCTCTTATGAGTATTTCTACTTCTTTCATAGTTGTGGGTTTAAATTGTACGGGGCTGTCACAAATTTAAAACAAACAAAAAAACAAAAAAACAAATAAATCCTAAAATTACAAATTTCAGATTCACACGGATGCAAAATATTCAACAAAATCCTATCAAAATCCGTTGGGTTAGTTTTGAAAAAGTTAGCGGAGAAGCCAACAGAAGCGAACAGCCACTGCAATTGAATGAAAGAAATTATTACTGTGAGTCAACCGTAACAGAGAGATATGCCATCCCGAAGATTTCTTTGAGATTTTATAAGAACTACAATTCTCTAGCTACCGCATAAAGCAAACAAAATTTGTAATTTCACCCGCGTGGCCCCTTGGACATGACAGTGACACAAAATACGTAGAACTACGCACAACATGCGACGGAAGATAGCGCATCTCGCTCAATAAAAATGTTATAAGTTCCAAAAGTATTAAATATTAATTATTCGTAAACTACAATGTCAAATGAAAAATTGTTACTTACAACCTTAGATAATATGTGAAGTGAAATTACTGATAAAAGTATATCAGTAATTTGTAAAAGTATAAGCTTTGTAATGTGTGTCATTTTGAAAATAAAACTAAAATCGATGGAAACGAGAAAATTTCATTATATTATGTTTTCTGTTACAGTCGTCACTTTCATTTATACTATGTAAGGAAGAGAGACAAGAAATTATTCTGAAACCTACAACTATTATTCTAAAAGCAATAATAATTTGATATAAAAATGCTGTTTAAAAACAGTCAGTACTAAGTCCCAAGCATAACTTACTTTACTGATCATATCCTGCAGTGGACACGAAAAGAATTATAATGGAAATGATTACGATGAATACAATAGGTATAGGTAAATACATTTTGATTTTGCATTTTAATATTTAGATTTTTTTATTAAACCGATTATAAGTTTAATTTAATAAAGAGAATTTATGAACCTAGTAGACACTCCATAAAAAGGAAGAGGGCTTTGAGCAATCGCCCGAGATGAGTTTTAAATGAAAATTTCTATTCAGGCACGGCAGAAAAAGTGTAACATTAATGTCGAGGGAGAATTTCATATTTGGTAGGACAAGAAAGCGGCGAAAATTCCACACCTGAATTTCTCGTATGAAATTGAGTGTTGTATGGCTCGTACAGAGGGATAAGCACTGAGCAATTCTTTATGAGTTGCCCAAAGGGATTAGGAACACTGCGGGCGCCGTAATGCATCATTACATTACACACAAAAGTATAATATATGGAGTATAATAGAATAAAATAACAAATGTATACGATTCGCTATTTTAATATTATAAATGCGAAAGTGAGTTTGCTTGTTTGTTACGCTTTCATGCCTTAATTGCTCAAGCGATCATCATAAAATTTTGCATACACGTCAGGAAAACAGGAAAAGACATAGGGTACCAGAAAAAAGTTGTCTTCTTGAAGAATCATCAAGAATCATCATTTTTATCAAAAAATAAAAATGATAGAAATATATGAGCAATAAAGATTGAATAAATATTTTAATACCCAGAAAAGAGGGTCGCGGACGAAGTTGCGGGAAAAGCTAGTATATAATGATGTCATAGACGAATTTTCAAAGAATAGTCACAAAATGTTAACGAATGGCAGATATAATCAAATACATTGTACGAACTACCCTTTTGACTTAATTGCAATTAAAAATATTGAAACTATTATAGTTAAAACTTTGAACGTCCATCTACGAAGTGAAAGCTTAGGTAGGTCACTTTTAATTTCCATTATAACCGATGGAAGCGGCGCTGCCTCTGTGAAAAGCTGCGATTTTTAGACCATTATTAACTTAGTTAATTTCGCCAAGATCATTATTTTACTAATGTGCTTGTCAAGTGTAAGTTATATTTATTTTATTCGGTAGGTTAAATAATAGTACTTACACTCAACATTTTTCACAAATTAGTAAACAAACTTTATACAAGCTGTATACACCAATGAAACAAACAAGAAAGAAAAACAAAAAAAATTGCTCATTAAACTAAGACATTAACTTAATAATATCATTGCAATATGTCGATAAACTTGTTGAAAATAAGTCAATTATATGTGTAATGAAACTGTGTAATATGTAAATTATGTAATATGTAAGAAACTGTGTCAATTATTATAAGTAAGAAATGTTGTAATTAAAATGTGATATTAATTCGAAATTAGCAGTCTCACGAGCACAACAAACAAAACCATTAGCGTATCTCATCCCAAAGTGCCGCGGACATTAACTGAGTGTTAACGTTGGCGTGTGTCTCTACCAAAACGCTTCTCTCTAATTTACATCTTAACTTATGTGACACGTGTGTTCTATTGATTAAGCAATAGTGTTTCTATATTATACTAACTGTTGCACGCGACTTCGTCCGGGTAACTTTATAAAAAGTAGCCTATGTTATTCGCCGATAATGTAGGTTTCTATAAATGAAAGAATTTGTAAAATCGGTCCAGTAGTTTTTGAGTTTATTGATTACAAACAAAAATACAAATCTTTACTGTTTATAATATTTGTAGGTGAAGATTTAAAAATACATTTTAAATATTTAGCCCGTTGGATGAGTGGTTAGGGTGCTTGCTTTAACGCTCCGTCACAGAGTGCTCGGGTTCGGTTCCCGGCAGGGTAAACTTTGCAAATGACGAATTTGGCTCTGCTCTGGATCTAGAAAGTAGTAGAAGGGCCACACTGTGTTACTGTTATGCAGTCATTTGGGCAGCCCGTCTGGCTGCAGTATCCAATTCCTTGCAGAAGACCACTTTAACTGTGTCCCTTTTGTCTCAGTTTTGTCAAAGTTATGATAAGTTTGTCATGCTCACGTGCCCACTTACAAGGAACTTTTCATTTTATAAACCCGATATCGCTTTTAATTCATCGCAAAGTCGCTGAAGCTAATTTTGGATTGAATTAAACGAAGAAATTTTACACAATTTTTCGGTTTTCTGTATTGAATTACGTTCATTGCATAGTTAAATGTAAGGGTTTTATTTTTAAATGTAAATATTTAAATAGTTAACTATTTAAATATTTACATTTACATGGTAAAGTAAGTATTATATTCCCTCTTTTGTTTTTTTATGAATAAAGGAAATTTATTAATATAAAGAAAAATAAAACCTGTTATTTTCTATTCAGATACAGGTTATCTTTGATTTGATGTTGTCTTGTTTAATTGAATTTCTTAATTTTTATGTATTTACATTTGGCAACTGAAAATATTCCAGAATAATAATTTGTTATGAAAAACGTTTTCACGTTAATAGCTTATTTAATAGCTGTAACAAATTTTGAATAAAATTGTAATTCCACTAATCAATGTGAATTTTTGTTAATTTTCACCCTGACTAGTAAGTCTGTAATTTTACACAGAACGTAGAAAACATATCATAAGCATTGAAATTATGTAATGGGCAGTAGATCTTTCACTTTACACGAAAATTCAAGTAACATCTAACTTCTATTTGACAGCTACAATTACTTACCACTTATTCTACTTCACTAAGATACTCAGTCACTGGATATTATAAGGATATGGTATCCAACAAAACAGTGAAGTCTTAGGACCAAGCGTCACAAACACTGATGTGACTTTATAAGTAGTAACATTAGTCACATCTTCAAGTTTCCGTACTATCAGTCTCAAAAATATTACAAAAGATTAACATTACTTTTCGTATTAAATTCTCTTTAGTTTTGGTTGGATAATTTTTAAATTCGTAGAGAAATAACCCGTGTGGCTGGATTAAAGTATCATCGGGCATCGAATCGGAAATCGGGTTAAGCGCTTAAAGTTTTTAATTTAATTACATTACACTTATCCGGTTATGCAAGCGAGCAGTCGGCAAACAGGATCTACTTACGTTTCCTTTTTAGGTGTATTATCAAATAACATGTTGGCTTTCAACTTTAAATTATTCTTGGTTTAGCAAACACCGTCAGTTGCGTTGGCTGGCTCAGATATTTGCATTTATTTGTAGAAAATTAAGATTCGCCGCGCAAAGTACCCCTCCCACTCACCCGAGCCCCGCCGCCACCCCTCGCTCCCCTCTCCAACACGCTGTGCAATTTCCATCCGCTCCAGATAAGCAGAGCAATATTTTACATTACACATGACGCCGTTTACGGAGATATGTGACACTCTAGTCCTAAAATCCGTCAGTGCATCCTATCATCACTGTGATGCACTAGGATTCAAAAAGATAACTTCTCACGAATGTCACGAGCATTATGGTGAACAACCCACGTGTAGCTTTGGTCTGATATAGATCAAGCTTTTCACGACAACTCTGTGTGAAATACATAACAACATAGTTGTATTTGTAAAGAGGTAAAGTTTCTTTATCTGTTTGAACAAAACAAAGCAAAACATGAGGCTCTTTCAGCAACAAAAGTCCTGGATTAGCTAATGATGGACTAATTTGTGGCAGATGCTATGCTATGTAGGTAGTGCAGGTACATTATCCGTTCAATAGCTTACTGGCGATGCGTTTAATGATGTCTGGCGGTAAAGACATCGTAATGACCTCACAAAGGCAAGCTTAACCGGCTTCATGGTACATGTGTAACAGATAGTAGGATTATATTTATAAAGAACTAGCGGCTCTCGTCCGGCTTTGTATAGGTGCATTTTTTCTTCAAATTATATATAAAGCCTTCCTCGTTTATAGCTCTTTCCATTAAATCCGTTGGGAGGCTTAGAAGTTTAGTTAGCGGAACAACAGGCAGACGTGAACAGCGACTTCAATTGAATGAAAGAAATTATTACTGTGAGCATAGAGTAAGTAGTAACTATTTACTCTATGCTGTGAGTCAACCGTAATAGATTGAAATGTGCGGAAAGAGACTTTAATTTAAACTATGTAAGGAAGAAAGACAAGATTTTTTTTTTCCAGAACTGTCATAACCTAACCTATCGCCCCGTGCCCACTTGGCGTTGATTTCTGGGACACCCTTTATATAGCTTATTTAAAATGAACCATCAACTATTATTTTGAAAGCTTCAATAATAATCTGAAAAAGAAATGCTGTTTTAAAAACAGTATTGAGACACAAGCATAATTTACTGATAAATTATAAATGTGCCCTGTTTGAATACATTTGTCTGTTGTGTTGTGACATAAAACAAAGTAATTGGCCACATTCACATCACAAGGAGCGAGCGACGGGCGCGTGTCAAGTGAATCAGGTTACGTATACGTAGTAACGTTATCAATATAAGGTCAGACCTAATGTTGGCTTAGTTGGTTTGCACTTTCAACAATGCATCTATTTGACGTGATAAATATCTATGTCTATAGGTAAGATAGGTATTATGAAAGCTTATCAGACAAGCAACTATTATTAGAAATGCATAACGTGTCTATGCTGTTGGTCTTGTCTTGATGCTGCAAGATATGTAACATGTTTTAGAGATATAACACATTTTGAGATCTTAATTTCAAGTCAGTGAGAATCCAGTGAAATTTTAATTCAGGTGGTAATTTGGCAGCCGTTTGGCTGCAGTAACCACCCGCTTACAGAAGACCACCGTTAAATAACAATATGTGTGTTGTTGTGTTTCGATGAGTGTGTAAGCGATGCCAGAACCCATTTCTCTTTCCAATCCCTTATCCTCGATCTCACTATTTATACACAATACATTATATATAGGAATATAGGAATATAATATGTTTTGATATAGGAGAAGGTAGCCACCTACCATCAAGTGGACCGTCAGTCTGTCTGCCAACCTTAACATGAAAAAATATTTAATTACAGAATTTTCTGGAAAGTTAATATTTAATAATATTTTTTTTATTATTATTATATTATTTTATATTATTATTTTTTAAGTTTTTATATTATTATAGTGATAATGTATGTAATTTAATTTAATAAAAATGTATGAACTTAATGGTTAAATATGGTAAAATTTTGAGTTTTGAAAAAAACTATAATTTAATTATACAATTAAAATTAAAATCTTATATAGTATATAAAAAAAAAAAATTGATATAAATAATTATAAAAGTAAAAGAAGAATATTTCCAGTTGCAAGCGAAAATCTAATTTCAGTGGCGTACATGGATTAGGTACGCTAAGTAAACTAGGTTAGCCTTGGACATTTAATGCAAACTAAATTGTTCTTTATTCAATTGCACTCGAGTGAGGCCAGGGTGATTAGGTAGTGTGATATAAACAAATTATGTATAACATGTACAATTATGAAGGAAGCAAATTATGATAAATATAGAAAATATTGATATATACCTACAGATAAATAATATTGAAGTACGTATATGTTTTTGATTTTAAATAAAGGCTTAAACTAAAGCTCATGCCGTTTTTGCACAATACGAAAACCCGAACATGCGTTTTTAATTTTTTTTACCTGTCTGTTGGTCCGGGCTTATGGAATTTTCATTCCGAGGTTTCAAGAGTATTCACAAAAGAATTTAAACCAAATTTTATGCCGTGTAATATTTTCAGCGACCGTTACTTTACTTTTATAAGATTCATATTGTAAAGACATTTTGTTAAGAGATTACAGTTTTCACTCATAAACAGTATCAGACTCACAGTATCTTCTTTTTTTTATATACTCGTATATAAAAATGTTAAGTTGGTTTGTGTACGCTTCAAAAACTCAAGAATGGGTAGATCGATTTTGTATTCGATTTTTCACATGTGGAAAGGGGAATAAACGGGGAAGATTTTTATGTATACATAAAGTATATAAAAAATATCGGGCGAAGCCAGGAGCGGGTCGCTAGCTATAAATATCGTTGCTAAGTTAGTATTCTAGAATTGTGAAACAATTGCATACACATACAAAGGAATGTGCAGCTTAAATTAATATATATAAATTCTATACTCCTTTGTATACCAGAACATATATTTAAATATAAAACTAAACCTATATGTTTCCTCTGACCTCTCATTAAGAAGATAAACATCGTCACGGGTTTATTCTGATTTCAAATGTAACTATGTAGGTTAGATATAGCCGGATAGTACACCTCACCTCTACACTATAAATACAACAAAAATATATTCCCTGTATTTTCATGTATTTTGTGAAATTGAAGTGGGCAGTGAAATTGTGATATTGAAGTATATATAGTACTTCGCACACATTTACACTTTCGCACTATATAAATAGGTTTATATAACTATAACTATAACGGCGATTTCAGTCAATGTTACCAATATATAAAAAAAACCTCTTTTGGCACATTCAAAAGGCGCATTTAGCACTTTAATATGTAGTATTAGTAGACACCCTCAGTGACTTTTGACTTTTGACCAAGAGTACGTACTTCTTGGTTCATAATAAACTTAGCAATAGTTTATATTTTCCTTGGTCATAGCTGTAATGTTCTATAGTTTTCACTTTTGACGTGAAGTCCCCACCACTGACATGTTTTTTTGTTTACGTATTGAATATTAACATATAAAATTTCATTTAGAAATTTTTGGTTGGTTCAGTAAGTGGAATATGAAGTAAAAGGAAATAGTTTACATTAAGCGGAGCGTATGAGAGCAAACTGGGCATACACAATTTGGATTAATGTTGTGTCAATTACAATATACCCGCCGAAAGTGTATGCCAAAAAAATTGGTTAACGATGTGAAACAAACTCAGTGAAAGTAATATTATAACTGTACTCAAATATTGTACTTTATAACACATTTAATGCCTGACAAAAATATATGAGCAATAAAAATTGAAAGTTTTAAATGGGTGCGGATGAAGTAACGGCATAAGGTAGTTTAGAATAAAGACAGAAATCAGATTATATTTTAATGAACAGCTTAGCCAATATCAAGAGCTCACAGTGCCCAGTAAAAACATTTAGAACACCACTCATTATACAGCTGAAATAACACAGAAAGAGTGGCTACATTTCTTCTCACACGAAGTGGTTATAATTTAACCGATGCTGTGCAAGTATTTGATTGTCGACAATTGAAATAACTCGACGTGAGTTCTAATGGATGCAACTGGTATTTTCTCTACTATAACTACTGATGCGCACTTTATGAAGAACTATAGCTAATTATCGTGTCACACATTAATTTTGTCAATATATGGACATACTAGCTGGTGCCCGCGACTTCGTCCGCGTTGAATGATGAAAGGTAGCCTATGTCCTTTCTGGCGTCCCAAACAACGTGTATTATGCAAAATTTGTGTGATCGGTTCAGTAGTTTTTGCGTGAAAGCGTAAAAAACAAACAAACTCACATTCACATTTATAATATTAGTAAGTATAGTACGGAAGTACGGACTACTACACACTGCTCTACTCCATATGTTTTTTAATAAGAAAATATCAATTTTACATTACTTAGGGCCTCTTTCACCAACTACAAATTAAGTGTTGATTAGTTGCTTTTAGAAATAATTTTATGTTTTATTAAATTATGCACTCGGTTTACTGCATCCTTCGACAGGCGAATTTTTTATTATTATTTTCTTTTTAATGTTGGGGACTTTTACCGTACAAACAAAGCTCCATTATCCCCGGTGACCGGTGACTTTAAATGACGGTTAGCCTACTTGACAGATGGTGAAAGAGGCCCTTAGTTACTTAAAATGTAGATGAAAGTCTCAATTAAAATTAATTTGACTTTTTTTTTAATATCGGAGAACGATCTTTATTGGTCCATATTCGACAATTCACTTTCATAATTCCATCTTTCCATCTTTTAGACAGAGTAAAAGATGGGAACCTCTACTTGATAGTCCTATATAAATGTTGTCGTATATCGCCAGAGATAAATCGAAGGACTAAGTGTATATACAAGAAATAGTTTTATTATACTGAGGCAAACCGTAACTCCTTAGTGATAACGAGGCTTTTGTCTCATCGCCATGTTATTTACGCAGCTTGATTGATAGAGATGAATATTCAGACGGTCGGCGTCGACAAATCCCGCAATGTTTCGTCTGTAATGGCTTGTTTCCCCTCACCTTTTGGAATTGCAACATAAATCTCTGTCGAAAATGGATACTTTGCTTTACATCATTGCCGTTCAGCCAATAATTATGACATCCCACAACTATTTCTGGAAGCAGCGCTGATTCCGATTCCAGTCGTATGGAAACACTTTGCTATTTCTACATTGCCAATAGGAATTTGATATTGTGTAAAATAGTATAAAATTCATAGTGATACTATGCAAGCTTCCCTTTTATAAATGAATACATTTTATTATAAATTATAATTTTAAATTGTTAGAAGTTAGAAATTATAAATATATTTTACGACAAAGAGGAAAGGTTCACGCTTGAAATCTTCATTGTCATTGTGAAACTTTTTGTCGAAATTTTGTATTAAAAATATTTAAAAAATAATTAGATGAAATCTATCGTTTTCTATAGGAGCCAAGCGAAAAATTTGTAGAATTAAGGGACTCTGCGCACAGTAAAAATAAGTAGAAATTTAAATCAGCGGTTGCGGGAACTTCGAATCAATCTCCTTTCTGAGGTGTTCTTCCACCTCAGAAAAAAATATAAGCTTTCTCAGAAAGCTTTTCAAACGAGTCTTTACCAAATTCCTGCAGAGTCGGCAGCACACCTGCACAATGGCGTTACTTGTGTCCTTAGACGACGGTAACCACTACCATAATATGGTCCGTCTACATGCCTGCCACTCTCCATACAATGATATAAAAATAGTAGCGTTTAGCAGGCGACTAAACTGAAACGTTTGTGATTTGTGCATCGCCTTAACAGTAGGCTTATCCTGTCAACATCGTCAGTAATATAATTTAATCTAGGTCATTTAACACGCGTTGCGTGGCTGTGCCAACAGAATACACAGAAACTATTATGGATAAGGTTTTGCTATCTCAATTAATTATTATGGATGTACCCAAACTTCAACCAACAATTATTATTGTTTCTGTTCAATTTCACAATAATATAAGATACCGAATGAAAACTTAATCTTTAGTGGTAATACTACATTGTAGTGATTTTTACCACACTATAAAAATCACTACAATGTTGTGATAAATGTTATATAATTATTCAGTATTTTAATGATTTTTTATTGACTACGTATTATTAAAGAACAAAATAAAAAACCACAAAGTTAAAGTAAAGAAATATTTACTTAGAACGAAGGGAAATACAAATATTCATACATAAGACACTACCGACCCCAACACCAACAAGTAACTAATGCAATCCTTTCCGCACACCCAATCACTCAAGAATCATCTCGTGGTATATGAATTCGTAAAGATACAGTAGGTACATGTTTTACCGTACTCACTTGTCCGCTTCTTGCATCAATTTTATTTTATTTTATCTAAATACCAACAGCACATCAAAATTAGCTAAGTCATATACATAAGGTATACATACACGTTTACATTTCTATACCAATTATTGGTATATAGTGTTACATAATATTCTCTTTTAAAAAAAATTAGAAAAAAAATTAATTAATAATTAACAATACATACATTATACCTACTCTAAACTTAAGCATTTACGATAAAAATAATAAAAATTTAAGTACAATATTATAAGTTAAGAAGCAGAGCGATCACTTAAAATGAAATCTATTATGTATAATAATAGTATAATGACTTGTAAGTCAAACTAATTAATTATACAAACGTACAGTAAGTAATTAATTAGTCAAAATGATAAATTACCAATGAAAACATACAGTAGTAGCAACTTAGATAGTCTATACAGGAACTACTTTTTGCATGTACAGTAGTTATACAATAGAACCATGGACATAGAGAATGGGCTGAGAATAATAATTATCCTTCTTGTCTGTTCGCGATAAACTCGAAAATTACTGCACCGATTTTTATGCTGTTTTCACCAATGGCCTCACCAATTGAGTGGTTCTCGAGGAAGGTTTTAGTATATAATTTACAAAGTTACGCGGACGAAGTCGCGGGCAGCAGCTAGTGTATATACAATATTTTTTTAGCTGAGAAACTCAATCAAGAACGTAACAAAATTCGGTACTTTATAGAAATTACCGAACGAAATTTTGTCGAACAAATTTATTTCAAATCGGAAAGTAAAATTTTCTGTCTTCAGAGTGAATGCACCGCAGGGAGCGGACATATATTTCTATCCGGAAGAGTCAATCCAATTTGTGGTGACAGGCTGACAGTCGAGTGGCCGCTACAGCGATTTTATTTGTTCAATGTGTCACGGTCCTCGAAGTGTTCTCCAATCAATATTACATTTTTTTAAATAAAATTTGTAAGGTCCTATACAAGAAGAGGAATCACATCGTAATATTATTTCAAAACTAGTTGGTGGCCGCGACTTCGTCCGGGTCGAGAATATATCTGACGTTTTTATCGCTGTGACGACGGTGGAGCCGCCACGGCGATTCCTTGGGAACCTAACATTTTTCTAAGAAGAAAACTATTTTATTATGTTAATTTAGGTAATAATAAAATATTTGTGTCCCAAATTTCATCAAAAAACCAAGAAACGACGTAGTTGTGTTATGTTATCTTTAATAATGTGAAAAATAAACACATGAGTGTAATAACTGTCATTAATGATATTAAAAGCAAAGTATATTACGACAACATAAAGCAGGTGGGGTACTGAATTCAATTCATTTGTATTCTGCGTGCAACACAATCAAGAGAACTCCACCGACTCGTAATTAAACCACGAAGCTACATTGTCCCCTTATCATAATTTAATTTGTCGTCACTTCAATTTACGTTACTAGAAGATTGTCATTTAGTTCCATTAAGACTATATTGCTGAAGTATATTGACTATTTAGGTATATTATAATCAGTAACTGGTTGACGTATAATAAAGTAGAGTCAAGTATAAAATCATCAATTACTATTATTCTCCTAGCTGAGTCGTATCAATTCCAATATAGTGGGATTAGCATCTTGCCAAGTCCCATTGGACTGAACACTCAGCTGCCAACTAAGTAGACGGGGTTTGAATTCTATCCGAGCCTTTAATAAGACTTGTAATATATCTTTTAATTTTAATACAGTCTTTTTAAGTTAATGTGCAATGAAGTCTTGATTAAAAAATGATGACATACACCAAAAAATTATAACTAGCGACCCGCTAAAGGCTTCGCCCGAGATGATTTTTTTATATATACAAACCTTCCCCGTTTATCTTACCATTAGTAAAATCAGGTGTGTGGTTTAGAAGTAGTTAGCGGAGAAACAGATAGGCGCGGACTAATAGCCTACTTGTAGACTATCAGTGCAGCCTACAGGTGTACTGCTAACAGGTGACCTTGATAAAGATCAAGCTAATATTTGATAGTTATATTTGGAGCCTTTTAAAACAATGTTAAAAGATGACAAATGTGTTCAATTATCAAAGTAGAATAAGAAGTAATAACAATAATAAAAGTAAAGCTAAACAAGCTCAGAAAATAATTCTTTATGTTTATAACGATTATAAAGCATTAATTACGCGTGACAATAATGTGTCGTACGTTTGGACGGTGCCGTCGTTATCCCGGAAAATGGTCATTTTTATGACGGTATAAAATAAAGACTTTTCTGTTTTCCCACCCGACACGAAGTTCCCTTTCTAACATTAATAAGAAATTACGTGAAACCGCCTCGTTGAATAAATTTTTTCCACAAACTAATACAATATTGGCGTTGGAAAATTTCCGTTTCCACAAGACTTAAGAACCTCTGTGCGCCGAAGTAATATTTGCATCGACAGGAACCTTACAGGATTCATAACATATTTAATACATCAAAATAGTGATGGATTGATCTAATATCGGTCCAAACGATGCACGAGAAATATTGGCCCAAACGCGGAGAGATTCAATTTATGAACGTTTCTCTACGACTCAAACATTGCGCATACATGAAAATTTTTGTTGCCTTTTCTTCATGGTTACTTTGAAAAGTACTATATGAAGAAAAATGTTTGATGAAATTCGTTCATATTGATTCCGTATTTTCCAATATAGATTATATAAAGGTAACATTTTATTGTTTTTTTGAGGTAATGTTTTATTTGCAGAAAACGTTCAAATTAAAAGTTTGTGAATCTCAAACGAGAAACGAAAGATAGATATCAAAATTACAGAAGTGCTACAAAGAAATTTACAATATTACATTTGAATCGAGCAAAGAAATATTCATTGCAAAAATTGATTATTTTTTAAAATTTTACACAAATATAAGAAAATAAATAAGTGATTATTCACCTTAATAATAATAATAGTAATAATAGTAAAGGTGATTATTCACCTTTACTATTTAGTGTTAGGTATTATAAATACAAAACGTATGAGACTTTTTATTGAATATTTAAAATTTAAATATAGGATATAACTGTTTATTAATTTTTAATTCACTAAATTAATATATTATGGATATATTGTCTTTTAATTGTGTATTAACTCAGTACTTTTTGTTTGAAAGGAAGGTACGAGAAGCTGGTGACATATTTTCACATTAAAAGCGTCTCTTCACTTGACAGACACAAGACGTTATTTTATTGTTCGTAGGAATTTCGTGTAATAAACCAAAGGTGAACCTCGTTAGGTAGATTATATCGTACCCGGCTAGGCTGTCCTAACTTTTACGATTAATTAACTTTCACTGGGTGAAATTAATTGAGAAAATTTTCACTAAATTTGTGTTGGTGAGATAAATTTCAAAAAGTTTAGAGTACCAACCCACCGGAACAAATTTTCACCTCTTGGCAGCATTTTATACCAATTAAAGTAATTGTTACGTGTAAATACATATTTTAATATTAGTGTTACTTTTAGTTCCTATGGGAAAGATAGATATACTAATTAACAAGCTGAAATATCGGTCACCCAAGAAAGTTTGCAAGCGTAAAAAAATCAACATTATTTCCTGTAATAATAAATTCCAGGAATAATATATATAGTTTATTGTCGATTTAATTTTAATATTAAGAGATATTTACATAAAAGAAATTGCAAATTACAAAGATACTATCTTGATTTGCGATTTTCAAAATGATATGATGCAGTCTCGGATTTACAATGTAAGCACAGTTCGGTGGTAAATATCTAGCGGGTGGATGGTTCGTGCAGGTGACGCGACATAACTTGATATGCTGGCACTTACCCTCGGGTGTCGCTATCATTACTACCTACACCGAAGCATATACCTAACCTACATGTATATACCAAAACCCGATTATTGAATTTACGACAGTTCACTGCGAGCGATCCTTCCAATCTGAGCTTACTGAACCACTCCTCTGTTTTTAAATGTCACGAGTTCTCAGCTACCTATACTCAGAAATTAATTTCGGTTTAAAATACTGTTTAGATAAGATGAAATCAATCATACCTTTAAGATTCTTTATTTACTTATTACTTACCAGATGTTTAATTAAAATCTTTGAAAACATTTTTTAAAATTAAAACATTATTTTCGTGGTCAATTCGTGGTAGTCTTATACACTATATTTATAAATGTTCTAGCTGTGCCCCTTGGCTTCACCCGCCTTGACAGCATAAAACGGTGTTGAAGTATATGAAAAAATGTAGGTACCAAAACAATTACAAATAGTATAATTATTTAACTATTTGTAATTGTATTTATAAAAAATAAATCTATATATTTCTAAAGGAATATGTAAAATAATATCCCTTTAGAGTCTACTGCTCCAAATAGACATTGACTCGTATATACAACAGAGCTGATCCTTGGGGAATATAAACATATTGGCCGTCGCGTCGTCTAACTTTCTGACCTATCGATAAGAGATCCCTTTCGAGGACAGCTTAACATAGACGTATCAAAATAACATATAGTTTAAACTTTACTGTTCTTAATGTCTTCAAATTTTTTGAAAATTTTATTTTGAAAATTTAAGATTTTATAGAACTTTTATATTTATAAAAAATGCCATTGCCATTGTTAGGGTGACATTGCCGCGCTGGGGATCGATTTAAGTCTATTTGAGTTGCAATTATTAAGAATTTTACATATACTGCACTCGCTGCGGCTGCGAATTGGCGTGTGTTGCTTGCAAACATATATAATTTTATTTCGATGGCGTGTGTCTTCTGATCTGACGCACGGCGCGCGTCGGGCCGCACCGAAGTGCGTCGTAGCCGGTAGCGTAGCGTTCGTAGCGTGGACGGTAGCTGACCACGTGCGCCTGGCTGCTGACGTTCTTGTACGTCTTTCTGTCTCGTCATCTGTCTCCACGTCTTCACTCATCCCCCACAAGGAGATAAGAGTTTGGTTTTTTATTTTTAAATCCGACGGACAGGCTGACGGTCCATGTCAAGACATGGACCGTCAGCCTGTCATTTTAGGTGGCCCCGATGCCTATATTGGTAGGCCACAGTGTGTCCTGCCACTACTTGAAACTTGAAAAGTTTTTTTTTAAGTTTTCATAAGAGTAATTTTTAACGTTCTAAGACACTTCGATTGTATTTTTAGTTCAGCGGATTGATACAAAATTTATTGCAGCGAAGTGTGCCCGCTGGCATACTCGGCTGCCGTTCTACACCCTTATCTTTGCTATTGTGGACTATATGTGGACTAGAATAATTGTCATAAGTTCAGCATTGCAGCATAATGCGATGTATATTAAATTGACAAAATTTAAAGATAATATTGTAAATATGTTTCTATGTACCTACTGGACACACTGTGTGTTGTCTAACAAGCGGAAATCAGTGTATGAAAAAAAAAACATGTTTCCTTCAATTAAACTTGTGACAAAATAATTACTTAACTGCATTTTCGTTTTCACCATGGAAATTGTATACATATAAATTTATAGTAATTTGAAACGCCCACTGAGGCCACCTGTGTTTACTTACATTCTTACCTGCCTCTACTGACATATCTCGAGGTACCAACCTGTATATAGTTACAATATACTTGGTTGCATAGTTACCAAAAAAATAATCTTATCATTAGGTAACATAACATATTATACATATTATGATGTAATAAATTTCTAAGGACTAAAGAGATCCTATTTTTTATCGTCCGGAATTTGTAACATAAAACGTCTTTTTAATATATTCAGGGAGGATTTAGAGGCCGTTAATGTCAAGGAATAGCACATAGCTTATTGTTATACTGTCACATGATTTATTTACGTTAAGAAAATTATTTACGTTAATAATAACCATTTTAATGACATACTTAGAAAACTGCTGTGTTTTATTCTATTTCATTCAAACAGTTGTAGAATTGTTTGATTCTGATCTAATCTGTGTAGGCACTCGTAAAGGTGTTCCCATATTGTATAGACGTCATTCAAAGCAATACATCTAAGGGAACAATAAACGAAGCACAAATTACGTAACAGTATTTACACGTGCGAATGAAACAAAACGTGATTATTATCTAATATTCGCTAAATGTGTACACAAAGCACGTGTAATTCTAATTATTTCTTTATGTTAAGTTCGATAGTTACCGTCGCCTTTAACACGAGCAATGCCACAGGTCCACAGGTGCTGCAAGTGCGTTGCTGACTACAGTAGGATTAAAGATAATGAATTGGGAAGGGATAGGAAAATGGGCTCTGGTTACCCTTACTTACTCACCGAAACACAACAGCACATGTGCTGTTATTTCACGGTAGTCTTTTGCGCATTACTGGCGCCAGAGGGGCCGCCCAAATGATTGCGAAACGCAGCCACTACTTTCCAGATCCAGACCAGAGCCAATTTTAAAAAATTCACTTCCAAAATTGACCCTGAGGGGTATCGAACCCGGGAACCTGTGCCCTGCCACTACTTTCCAGATCCAGACCAAAGCTAACTTTGAAAAGTTCCCTTCTAAAGTTGACCCTGTCGGATATTAAACCTGGGAACCCTGGAACAGAGTGTTAAGGCAAGCACCCTAACCACTGATCCAACGAGCTTGTCAAAAAACAGGTCGTCAATTGGATATTATCAAGATAAAGCACCAGGTAATAGGTGCATATTTTATATGTATATAGATTTAATGGGTTTTTGAAAGTAATAAAGTTCAAGAAATAATTTCAAAGTTAAAGGAATATTCTTAAAACTAGTAGTTTCGATTGCAGCCTTGTGCCTCGCTACGTAGCAAGAGTTTGCTTAGCGCTAACCATATTACCGTGCAATTCGACAGATGCTACTAAATTAAAATAGTACTCATTCGCTTCCCACATATTGAACATGTGTAAGAGAGCGAGTAAGGATTTAATTAAACTAATAAATGACTGCAGTCCAGTTCAAAGCAGTTATCTGTTCGCAATGCACTACCCCAGGGAGTGAATCTTCTTAATTGCACTCCCAAGTAATTGGAAAAACTCACCACATAGATACATATTATCGGTACACTATCTGTACAAGGAAGTCTCGCAGTTCGGCATCAAGATTCTATACAGTAGTCTGTTAAGTGGAAAAAAAATGTTAAGCTATGACAGACAGGCTGACATCCACTTGATGGTAGGTGGCTAATGTCACCAATAACAGATGCAACGCCACAGGTGCTGCAAGTGTGCTGCCCATCAAAGTAGGAGTTAAGATAGGGATCAGGAAGCGATAGGGAAATGGACTCTGGCATCCCTTACTTACTCACCAAAACACAAAAGCACATATGCTATAATTTTACTTTAAATGTAGCATGTCATGCCAGTACTTTGCATTATTATTATTGTACTTTCTTTCAAAGCTAAATAAAGAAGACAGTAACGTAGCTTTGCAATTTATATTGTGATATATAATAGATAAGACGCTACTTAGTACCCAGATGCAAGTACAGCGGCGATCAAATGAAGTGCAGTTTATAAATCTGGCACTATACAAATAGGTAGTGAACATCCGGAGCGAGCGTGATGTAAGCAAAGCAGAATAAAGAGTCCTCTGAGCGTTCAGCATTCTAGCCTCGGGCGTGTTACGTGTTCGAAATTATATATAGGTGTACCTGTGCCACTTTAAACGAAGAATTTGTGGTGTCATTCTGTTTATTGCTTTCATTCGTATTTCAGAGCCTCACTCTACCTAGAACTCTTCATTGAATCAGATTTATACGTTTTGCTGACATAAGAAAAATTTGTGAAATAAGTTCATCAAAAATATACATATAAAAGAAGAGGCTCACTATTAGATTTATAAAATAACATGATATTTTAAGAGATCAATCAGTTTTGTATAGAGATCAGGACATCAGTTTATTTTCGTTGTTGCTAACGGTAAAAACTTAAATATAAAAAAGAGTAAACACCTTAAAGACCCTGCAAAAGTTTGTTTAAATAACGTTTGAAGATGCAAATATTTTAGTTAACCAGAAACATCTTAGTAAGTACTATGTTTCAAAGTTCGCGCGTCCGAGAATAAAGTTCCGTATCCAAGTAATGCGGATGAAGTTGGCATCTATCGCGCGCAGTAGCTACTATAGTAAAAACTCCACGTATGCATTAAAGTTACATGTAAAACTCTGTAAAATTTATATTAAGCCATTAAACGGCTTGGACAGCATGGACACAAACAACGACATTTTTTGTGTTAAATTTGAAGGCCAACTAGCAATCGTCTTGGGAATTTCCTATTACTGTTTTATATTGTCCTAAATATTTCCTTTTAGATTTTCTAGTTTTTGTAGTTATATTTCAAGTGTGTTACTATTGTATTACTATTGGATATTGTAATTTTATCACTCAAAATGCTTTTTTTTTCGCAGTGAACACAATTTCCTTGAGAGTTTTATTACGGTTATAACTAAGATTAAGCCAGTATAAGTCATGTAAGTGTAATGAATTCGTTTTTCCTGAACACCGAAATTTGCGGAATTTCGGAAAAACATCTAATCGATCGCCGAGATCTCGCAAAAACTCAAGAATCGTTAGACCTATTTTAATACGGTTTTTATATATGGAAAGAGGGATAAACGCCGAGATCTCGCAAAAACTCAAGAATCGTTAGACCTATTTTAATACGGTTTTTATATATGGAAAGAGGGATAAACGCAGGAGGTTTGTATTTGTGAAAATTGCACCCCGGGCGAAGCTTCTTTATAAAAATAAAACCCTCATCATAAAAAATGTTGTGCGTAAAATAATAACTAAGCGTTGAAGTCGACAGGTCGAAAAAGTTACCGATTTTGTTTTATACTAGTTATTTAGAGATGCATGCATTTACAACACACAGATTTCCCAAACTCGAGAACGTAATGCAAAACTTGAACGTTGCTCGAGGCCAAACACAAGTCAAGTGAGGACGCCTCCACTAATAGGACGGACTTGCAGAGTGGTGAAGTTAACTTCTCCGCAAACGGTATTGTTGAGGTACCTCACAAATTTGTTTTCCATTTAAATCAAGCGACAAACAATGAGATTTTTATAACTCTTCTAGAACTTGAAACTAAAACAATTCACAGATTTTGTAGTTATAACGAATGCTTTATACGTGATGTTTTGGGCGCGGCTTTTTTTGGAAAAAAATGTGACTGCTTTTTCTTTTCAACTTATAATTTCTACTCACATGTTTCCTTTTAGTTACTAGATTACATTGCAAAAAAGTAATAATCATAATAATAATAATAATAATAATTTTCGAGGGGGAGACGAGTTAAATTGAAGATAATAATAATAATAATAAGTTTATTTCAGACACTTGTCCATATTAGTGTTAGTGTAATGCAGAATAAGTATAGTAATAAAAAAACTCGTACCTGCTGACAGCGCGAAAGAGTACTTCTTCTTCGACAGAAACGTGACCTAAATATTTTAAATTGTGTAATAATAACGTCGACTTGAGGGACTTTTATTGGAGTCCATTCGGTTAGGATTTAGAGGCTGTTAGCGTCAAATAACCGCAATTTAACTGTTCCTTGTGTAGCCGGTTGGTCGACTATTGCAATGTTTCCAAATATTGTTAAAATTATATAACAACTTTTGCGTTACGAATCACTTGTGTTAACCTTGTTGCTCGAGAAATTGCTAAGAATAAAATAATATTCTGTTTCAATGCGGCTTCTAAGAATAAATTAAAGTTAACATCTAAATGTACACGCAAATTATAGGTATTTCAGCCAAACATGGTTATCATATTCACAGTGGATACAGGGTTTGAATATTTTTGTATTCTACCACGTAATAGAATTAAAATATAAATTCTGTATTCTTAGTTTTGGATATTATTGCGTAAATTTAAAAAAAGATGCTCATTGCAAATATGGTTTGGAGGCTTTGATGAAAAACTGATAATGAACTGAAACCAGTTTAAAAACTAAATAGTAGTTAAAAGATAAGAACGGGCTATCGATTCATAGCAATAACCCAGAATTCATTTTTACACTTATAATACGTTATGTGATTGCCTTAACGCTCTGTTCCAGGAGACCTCGTGTTCGAATCCGGGCAAGGTCAACTTATGAAATGGACTTTTCAAACCCTGGTCTGGTGATGGGGCACACTGTCATTTGGGTAGCCCATCTGGAGGCAGTAAGAAGAATCTCCACTGGCCTGCCCTGGTTCTGATAAAAAATCTTGCCACAAAACCGTTTTCTGTATTGAAATAAAAATAATATTAATTGGAGAATTGGTCCCCGAAAGTGAAAAGAAAAGTGCTTTTTATAATACGTATGCATGTATAGCTTGTCAATCACTTTGAACAAATACTCAGTGATCGCTTAGGGAATTCAGGAAACGCCGGATCGATCCCTGATCGGGTGTAGATTTCTGAGCCTAAAGTAATTGGTACTTATGTAAATTGTTTCGTTGAATAAATATTTAGACTCATATAATGTTATGTGGGACTTACTAGAGAATATCAGTTCACATTGTCTGCTTATCGAAGACAGTAATAGTTGCATACTGACGTCATAAGTCACCCCTATGTGCTCAATGCTCACCCGCCGACTCATTGTGCTCGTCCCACTTTTCAATCTCGAGACGTCGAATAGAAGCACAATATTCACCCCCAGATACATATATATACAGATCCGATATTTCTTTATGCACATAGCGTTCATAATACGGGCAAACATTCAAATACAGATATCCGAATTCAAAAGAGAGTCGATAGCCCAATGGAAGCACTCAGTTGCTAAACAGCGAGCTCAGGGCCAGTACAGTTTAGAAATTCTAATGTTCTAATGGTGAAATCATTTCTTAACTTTTTTATACTTATCTACTTGTAGTATTAAAATTTATAATATAGGTAGTCAAATCACTGCATAATATAAAACAAAATCCTTCGCCGCGTCTGTCTGTCTCTCTGTTCGCGATAAACTCAAAAACTACTGCACCGATTTTCATACTGTTTTCACCAATGGATAGAGTGGTTCTCGAGGAATGTATATAATTTGCAAAGTTATGCGGGCGAAGTCGTGGGCAGCAGCTAGTATAAAAGATAAAAAAAATCAATCTACTTTTGCAAAAATATTTCTACAGGTTTCTAAAGCCCAGGGGAAATTAATCAAACTTTTTAATATTAAATTATAAATATACTTTCAATGTCAAGACAATAACAATTCATTTCCACGAATTTTTATCAGAAAGATAATTCTATAGTACAATTTAGTACAATTTTTTTTTTTGAAATTTTTCAATTTAGTTATTCATCCTTATATATGGAAACTTGTGGTACATACTATTTTTAAAATATTATTTTTTTGCTTATTTTTTGGAACTTGAAAATAGGAAAATGAGTATCTTTTTGTCTAAACTCTATATTTTAAAAGACACCTACTCTTAAGTTTGTCAATATTCTTATGAAAATCCATTATTTAATTCAAAAGTAATTGGCGCCAGCGAAAATATAAATGCGCCTATCTTTATCGCTGTGATGACGGCGGCGCCTCTACAGTGACAGTGGCGCCATTTTTACATTTTTTTTTACGATCCCTCGGGAACCTAACATTTTTCCAGGATAAAACTTATGATATTTATGTTAATCCAGTGTTATAAACTATCTGTATCCCAATCCGTCCAGTAGTTTTTACGTGAAAGAGTAACAAACATCCATTCATTCTCACAAACTTTCGCATTTATTGTATTAGTTGGATAAAAACATCCAGAAGAACTAGTCTTTTTCTATGACTATGAGCAAATAGGGCAAATGAGCTTACCGATTAGACTATTACCTCCTAACGCGGTGAAATTACCTGTGACCAACATTTAGATAGGGTTATCTAGATTCGTATATTCCTTCCTAACCATATAAAAGTGTTTCTCGATTTGTATTTTTTTAACTGCTAGCAGACACATTACAAATGATACATGGGAAGAAGAAAAATGACACGTCCAATATTAGCGCCACGATATTAATCTCAGGTCGTTCAGTGCGTAGAGGACGCACCTCCTGGAGTTGAATTGTCTGCGACATGAGGATTAATCATATCTATACAACAGTTATATGTAGAAAACCTTTTTTGTCACACTCTCGATCTATTGATACGTGAGCATTCAAAAAGATATAAGTATTCAGTATTGCTTATGTTGTTTTGTCTGCAGTCTTACTTATATGTTATATTGCAGAAATTTAAATTTCTGTTCTGCTGTTCTGATTGCTAACAGCTTGTTAAATTTGCAGAAGAATCTTATCTTAAATTTTCTTTTTAAGTATTGTTCTAAATTTGATGCGACATGCAAAAAAAAATTTAACTTTAAAACTGTTACCTATCCGGTAACAATTTTATTTAGAGCCTCTTTCACAAACGTCAAGTAGGCCAAACTGTCATTCAAAGTCACCGGTTACCGGGGATAATGGAGCTGATATACCTTTGTTTGTACGGTAAACGTCCCAAACATTAAATAGAAAATAATAATAAAAAATCGGCTATCGAATGATGCAGTAAACCGAGTGCATAATTCAATATAACAGAAAATGATTTCTAAAATTAACTAATCAACACTATACATGTAGTTTGTAAAAGAGGCCCTTAAACAAATGCTTTGCTAAACGTCTCAAACTGAAACGTCTGGTCGATAAAGCAGCAAAATCTGCTATGTGTTATGTGTATTTTTAACACATAGCAGATTTTGGTTTGAGAACGACGATATAATTTTTTTCAAGCATCTTACAATTAATGGATGTTCATGCATAATTGCTATCGGCGATGAGCATGGTTTTTCAAAACGGTGTGTTGTGCATGAACAAGCGAACTCTTTGTAAGAGTAACAAAGCCCTCGTAGAGTTACATCGCAGAAGCTTTTAGGCGGGCAGTTATCGTGCCAGCCGCAAATGTGAATTTACGCTTTGCATTTGGAAAAATTAAAAACGACATTTTCAATGCAATTGCGAACGTTCCTTCCACAGTCGGCGCGGGTAATGGCCACTCCAATCTTAAATTGCTCGGCCTTTTTGTTGCCGACGCTTTCGTAAACACTCATTTGTATCTGCTATTTACAGTTCACTTCAAGTTTATGTTATACTCATTATTGAACTCATTAATTCGTTATTCTACCGACTAATTGTACAAATATATGTTTCACCACTATTTACAATACTTACTTGTTTTTAGTCCGAATTACATGGACAAGTCGCCACTATGCACAGTCCGGATGAGTAACTTGTAACTTTGTTTACTATGAATCGAAGAATTCTATGACTCCAGAATTTACTTCGTGAGATTTTTAATCACGTAAGTTTTTATTATCGGAAGTTTTAACAGACCAAGTGCGTAAAGTTGCAGTAAAGCGTAATAATTCATTTAGAATCTTCATTGCAAAAGATGCCTTAATGATATCAATTAGTATAAATACGCAATTAAATTATCCAGATGTTGAATGAGATTGTTTGAATGCGTTGACGCTGAGTTAGAAATCGTTTTCATCCACGTGCCACCACTCGGAGCAATGGCGTCCCTAATGGGCACTAATAATAAAAGTAAATGAGGGAATGACTTGTAACAAATTGCATTATCTGTTGAAATAGCTCTCGGCAAGCATTCGTGTCGCCCCCCGGTACCACAACGTTAACTCTTCTCCATTTTGATCTTCCATAAATTAAGTTTGAGAAGGAATTGTTTTCTTTGTAATTTAGAGGCGCTTAATCAACGTCGCTTGCCTTTTGAGTTAAGCAAAATACGATGGAACAATTACTTTTAGGCATTGTTAACATCGGAACGCTCATTTCTTTTGTTACGTCCACAATATTTGATCAACAAAACGAATGTTAAATTGAAACCCTTTTTAATGAGCACACCCAGCGTTGGTCATGTTTGTGTACTCAAAAGTCACACAACGCGATATAGAATGAGCTGTGTTCAGAGTTTGTTTACGTAACGGAATTTTCAATGTAATAGTACTGAAATCACTGACATAGCTCGTACACTTAGCGGCTGAAGAGACGAAACCGTTGGCTATTTTAATATAGACAAAATGTTGGTGAAGAAAGATTTTAGGGATATAATTGTAAATGCAATTACTGCCTGATGTGAAGAATGCCTCTATCAAAAAAGTGCTACAGTTTTTCAACGTGGTAGGTATAGGTAGAGAGCTTTAGTTTACGTGGCGATCACAATATTTCAGCAATGGACGAAGTGATACTGGTTCTCTTGCAGACAGAAATAGCCACTAGCAGATAATAATAATAATATTAATGGTCTAGAAGTCTTCAACCTCTTAATCCTGTAACAAGCATTTGATAGATAATACTAGACTATTAAAATACGTATGATCTACTGACTCTATTGCGGCCGAATTCTTACGAGTACTAACTGAGGTGACCAGATGTGGAAAAGAAATTTCAGTTTTAAATAACTTCTTATAACAGGCTACAGACTTATAACTGCTAGTCGGAACTGGCACTGGTATGGCATCACTGGCAAAACGGTACCAAATAAGTGTAATATTATTTCATTACATAGCATTACTGCAATATTTGTTATGTGGTTTTTGTTTAGAGAAGGCAACTTATATTTTACTGTCCATACACATATTAAATAGTGGTACAATAACCACTAATTAATACGCGTGGTAACCTTTATTACGTATAATTAACGCTTTAGAGTTGACGGTAACTGATAAATATAATAATGTCACGAACCTATTAGACCACGAATCAAGCAATATGTTTGAACTAAACAACAGAAGAATAATTTTATGCAGGTACCTAACATTATTTTTGCGTCGGGGAATAAACTTTCAAATGCATAAAAAGTAATATCGTCAGCCATAGTTTAAATAAACATGTTTGATAACGAAAAGTACCAATGCACTGCACTACAAGTACTGTGCATGTATGCACCTGTACCAATTCTGGTATTTTAAGAATCTGTCCTTTTGAGAACAAACCATGTTTAATCGGAACAAAATTGTTTGTCAAATGCGGTAAGAGTTTACGCTAGTTCGTGACCAAAATGACGGACCAAAATTCTTCGCTTCCTTCCTATTCTCTCGGTTGCAAATGAATTAATTATCTGTAACTAAATGCGCAATTTCTGCGTCGCTCTCAGCAATTTTTTCTAGTATATAAAAGTCGTTGAATAACGTTGACATTAATCGTTAATGTACTATTTTAATCTCTAGTAAAATTTAAAGTGATTATTTTAGACGCATAGTAGATTCGTATAAAAATGTCCGTTAACATAAAGTAAGAGAACTAACAATTGGGTTACCAGATAAAATTAAAAGATAAAACTAAAAGCTCGCAGTGATTTTTCCGACGTGGCTGAGAGAGCACGGCATTAATTCAAGAGCCGCCGCCTACAACGAACTGTCAACCACTGCAGTGCACTGTTCCATATAACTACACACTTGTCACACATTGACTATGAGTAACGAGATGGGAAAAGTGAACTTATAATCCTCACCATTCGGCGTTTGAAAATTGTATAAAAAGTTTTAAAATATTCAGAACCTAATTATAGGCTATATAATGCGGGGAATATATATTTTTATTTTATTTTTTCAGAAAGGATAAAGTGGATGGAAAAATGTATGTTTTTATAAATACGAATTACACAAATAATATACACCACTAAAGTAAATATGATTCGCTACGTAAATGTAAACATTGATCACTGCAACAATTTAAATAATCACAATATTTACGCAGTGAATAAAATATTTATTTTTTGAAGTGTAAGTATATTATAATTTTTTTTTATATATTATATTAAGGTCATGAGACAAGCTGTCGGTTCACTTGATGGTAGGTGGCTACCGTCGCCTATAGGCTACAGGTGCTGCCAATGCGCTTCTGACTACAGTAAGGTCTAACTGAAACTGTCAAACTGGTGGTGGAAACCGCATCAAAATATGTTGAATGGTTTAGGAGGAGCTAGCGTATATAGAGGCGGAAAGCGACATAAAATTATACCCTAGGTAAATATCTAAATTAAAAGTATTTTTAAATCATTTTGCAATAATTGCAATAATTTTTAGATCAGTTCAAATTGCAATAAATACGTAGGATGATCCCTTTAAACTTGTTAGTCAGTACGATATTCCAAAATTGGACGACCAACTCAGCCAAGTGGCATTTTGCCCGTGATGTTTAGCTAAGCGGCCGGCTAACTTAATTTTAACTAAGTAAGTGAGAGGTAAGTAAGTACACGTATACGCGTTGCTATTTTAAACATCCAGGAGTATGTTACATTTCTGAAAAGATTTACAAATATTTTTTAAAAAAATCGAAGGATACAGCAGATATAGCGGTGTTTGGGTGCAATATAAATTCGGTGGTTAGGTTATAATTTGAACTATAGTTTTTAGTAGTTTTAATTAAAAAACTCCCAAAACACACAATTGATGAAACTATCAAAAAATCAATAAAGAAGATTTCATATAAGTATTCTAAAAATAGGTTATACTTGATTCAATATGCAAACTAGTTTTTAAATGATTGGCCGAGTGCCAAGCTGTACCTACTCGCCAGATATAAGCATCCTCCTCTTATGTGGATTATGCACATGTTGCTTAAAATTCCTCCAATATTTAGTCATAAACGTTGCCGGGCTCTATAATATTTGAGATTATATTAAAGGTTTGTGTAAAATTTTAAGCTTTATCATCGTGAAATATCACTGTGAAGTTCTACCTAACTGGTAGGGTTAAAATTCTTATGTCGAAATTGTAAATTATCTCTGTTCATCAGAAGTCTGTAAGCTGATTATTATTACGATATATAATGATGATTAAATACAACAATCTTTACAATTATTACCCTAAATTAATATTGATAATTGGCAACAAGAAAAAATATAGACACGTGTTTTTTTTTTTTAATTCGACAGTCTTGCATTAAGGGAGGCTGCCTCAATTGACATCATCTCTACTAGTCACAGCCTAATGTTTTAATTTTAATTTGATAGAAATAATCTTTTCTGAATGTTTATGAATATCATACGTATGCCAAATATGTTGTAGCTGCGAGTTCAAGAACTAAATCGACTCCAGCACCTGGCGAAGACAACGCTAAGAATGTTATTATAAGAAAACAAAACATTTCATAGGTGATGCAGTGGAAAAGCGAGCGAAGAAACAAGGTTTTACGGAATACAGGAAGCGACGAAATTAAATTCCATAATATTCGTTCTCCTTTAGCTGCAACTTCTGAATTCAGTTTTGGCACGCCTTAATGTTACCTCATAAATCTTTCCTTGTGAAACACCTAACTGCACAAATATTCTTATAATATATACATTTTAATATAGCATTTTTGTACCATACATTCTTAAGCTGCATATATGAATATACTTATGTACACCTTTATTTTTGATAGCATACATTTTTGAATTAGAAAGCAGATCCTAGAGATAATTTTTTTACTAATATTTCTAACATGTAATTTTTGTTCATTAGGAACTATGAACATATTCATCTAACGCGTAGGAATTCTCAATCGAGGTCATCGGAAAATCTCATAACAAAACGTTCTAACGACAGCCAGATGAGACGTAATATGTATTGTCTAATAGATCAAATCTTCGGGAACAATAAACGAAGCGCAGATTATACTCATACGTAACAGTATTTACACGTGCGAATGAATCAAAACGTCTTCATTATCTTGTGTTTGTTACATGTGTACAAGCACGTGTAATTATCAATTGGATATTGTCAAGTATTATTTGCGATTCATCTATCTACATCTATTATACCTACATTTTATAAAATAAAGTCGATGTCCTTCTCTCTCTGTTTCTCCACTAACTCCTTCTTGAACAAGTAACGGATTTAGATAAGGTTTTCACTAATGAATGGAGCCATAAACGATGAAGGTTTGTATACATATATAATTTGCGGAAAAAGTTGCATCTGCACGAAGTCGGGATCGAGTCGCTAGTCTATACTTACTAATATTATAAAGAGAGAAGATTTGTATGTTTGTAATGAATAAACTCAAAAACTACTGGACCGATTTAAAAAAAAATCACCTATAGAAAGATAACGATAACGATGTGTGTGTGTGTGTGTGTGTATGTTCCCTAAGGACTCCAAAACCGCTGAACCGATTTTGATGAAACTTTTAGACAATCTTCAGATTAGTCTAGCGGGTAATCCTGTGAAGTATGGTAGCGATCGGACGCGGGCGAAGCCGGGAGCGGGTCGCTGGTATTTTATAAAGGTACAGTATAAATAACATAAAAACCTTCTCCATAAAGAAATACTCGTATGCATATTAACTTTTTAAAGACGAATGATGCGAGTATAAATGATTATTCAGTATAGTTATTAATGAAAGTAGGTAGTTAAAAAGATTTTTCAATTAAGACAACGTACGTTGTTTGATAAGCAGGATTAAACTTCAGATTTAATGCAGTACACAAACCAATTTAACTTTAAATTCATAACCCATTTGAACAAACTTTAAAATGAAATGCAAATACACGCAGAATTTAAAATGGGAACCCGCACGTGACCCTCGTCAGTAGTAAATTAGGCTAATTAACCCTCGCGAGAGTAATAACTGTTTACCAAACTCCGATTACAATATTCGATTCCGATTGGTTACGTTCACAGTCTTTTTATTGCAGACCTTATCCCAAAAACCGGATGTAGTGATCCTAATCCACGACAAAATTCCCTTGAATTAGTCATTCATTGTTGCTTTTGTTTTTCTTTGTTCACTAACAATGGTGGAAGCAAAAAGGAAGATTAGTGACTCACTATACGAGCATTTACCTCATATACTGAGTCCAACGAACTCAGTATCATTCAATCGCTCAAAGAACACTGCAAAATATACCTGATACATTAAAAATATGGACACGTCAAACTTTTGTCGACTACAGGATCTTACTTTTTATTTTATCTGAGTCTATGAGTTATAAGCACAGACCAAGTAGGTATACTTATTATTAGCTAACTACACGTAAAAGTACCTAAGTTACCTAAGTATAAGTTTACCGAATTAAAAGTTAGTTCCTACTGTAATGTATTATTAAAATCTCACTTTCGTGATGTTGAATTCTTGACCTTCCGTACGGTGTGCTTTAAATATGATTCTAAATACTCTACAGTTATACAACTAAATATGTCAAATAAATGTATTGTAAACAAAGAAATATATAAATATATACGCGTACAAAGCTAGCGCCTTAACAAAATACGACGACGAAAGCAGTGATAGTAAAAACCCAACAAGTAGTTCAGTCGTTGGATGCAGACTACGCATCGTTGACTTTATATTTTTATTTCGTTGTGTTTGACTTTATATTCTGTCCAAAGAAACTCTTGTACGGCAGGGGAAACTGATGGGAAAATATTTTTCCTTTGCACTTGTGAAAAATGTCAAGGAGTCAAGTGTAATATTGATATAGAAAATTTGTAAGAAGTGTACAAAAGGTTATTCCTTTTAAATCCTGTTGTAAGCAGGCGGCGAGTAGTACGGTTTACAGACATAAATAACGCATTGGCTGACTGCTCGCTCGGCTACACTCCAAACTTCAATAGGATCCCCGGAGCTTTGCACGGCTATCGTATAATGCACTCATCGGATAAATATACCGATCAGATCAATACTACCTATACTTAGATACCTAAATACAAATGATTTGATATATATATTTTTCAATTATAACTAGCTGTTGCACGCAACTTTGTCCGCAAACTTTATAAAATATGGCCTATGTTAATGAATACAAAATTGATTTTTTGTTACATAAACTTGACAAAACGACTTGCGGCAGTAATCACGCCATAACAGAAGAACCAGCGTGAAATAACAGCATATATGTGTTTTGGTGCACGCCAGAGATTCCTTATTCTTTGTTCCTAGCATCGCTTGTCCTATATGCAACGGTAGCCACCTACCACCAAATGAACCATCCGCTTGTTGAAATAAAATGTAAAAATTTTAAAAAATATTTAAATTATTTTTTTTATTTTTTGGATCTCTAATATTTCGCTGCTTAAAAACTAAAGGGCCACAAATCAAAATTACACTTTTTACAGGAGAGCTAATCGAAAAAAATTAAATTATTTCTTGTCTATTTTTTTCTTATTAGATATATATCAAATATATGCATATTATACATCGTTAGAAGTGTATTTTTAAGTAGCATTAAATGTTTTAAGTATTTTTGTAATAAACTGAATACTAGAAGAGATATAAGCATATAAGTTACTTTTGAATATATATAAAAATGATCAAAATGTACTAAATATTGAATAAAACAACAAGTCTCTTTGCAACATACAATATGAAGGATTGTGATTGTATTTTTGCAATAAAAACATTTTTGGATTTTTTTGCTTTATGGCCCTTTAGTTTTTAAGCAGCAATTTGTATTAATATTTTTAATACACTATAGCTATGGACAATTTCCTTACATATAATAAAACAATTAGCGCAACGAAATTTAATATTATTGTAGTACACACGAGTGTGGTACTCGTGTGCTCGTATTAAATAACAAGTATTTATGGTACAATCGAGCTTTTAAATAACGACGGCATAATGAGCAGTTCTAGTGGCTACCATGTTAATGTTATCAGTGCTCTCGTCCATAAAATTTCATTAATATTCATATTAAAACCCGCACGTTTATTTTTTAAGTTCGATTTATCGTGCGACGATAGAATAAACAGAATATTTTATAATCATTATTTATGTAATATTCAAAAATATTAAGTAACCTACTTTTTATCAACCTCTTCTATAGTAAAAATATTATCTACATTTTGTAAAGTATAAATATATAAATATTATATTATGTGAGCTCAGACCCCTATTCAATATGAGAAGTATATCTCTCATATTATATTATGTAATATTCATGTAATAATAAGTATATTTATGTAATATTTAAAAATATTAAGTAACCTACTTTTTATCAACCTCTTCTATAGTAAAAATATTATCTACATTTTGTAAAGTATAAATATATAAATATTATATTATTTGAGCTCAGACCCCTATTCAATATGAGAAGTATATCTCCAATATCAGTCTACCACTGCACATTGGCAAGGATACTAAAGTATTAGACGATAATTTCTTCACAATGTTTTACCTGACCGTTAGAGCAAATTTGGATTATTTTTTATCATCACATGAAACCATTAAAACTTTTAAAAATTGCAAAACTGAACATGATTCAAACTCGCTGTTTTTACAATCTGAATGTTCGACCCATTGGTATCAAATCTTCTAATTATTTTATAAATTTGTAATTAGTATAAACTAAAGTATGCATAAGTGCAAGCCAGATATGGTAATTTTTTTTTTCACAACCGATTTTGATGTAGTTTACTATTATTAAGAGAATCTGTCCCGGAATCTGTCCTATTAATGTACAAGGCATTTTTTTTAATTTAAATTAAAAAAAATCGTAACAAAAAGACGATGTCTTACAGCCTTCACAATATATTTTTTCAAGTTTATTTGACTTACGCTAGCTAAACCTTAATTACCTTGGTAATTAAATTTAGATTAAGATTTTCTTTAGCCATTTCCACACTTGTAAGTCGTTATTTTTAACCCCCGACGCCCGACACAAAAACGGGGTGTTATAAGTGTGAAGTGGTGTCTATGTATCTGGTGACATGGAAACCCTGATCTGATGCAGGAGCAAAATGACTGCGAAATGACTGCAAAACGCAAGGCCCTAACACTAACACTACTTTCCAGATTCAGGCTAAAGCCAACTTTGAAAAGATCATTTCCATAGATGACCCTGGCCGGAATTGAACCCGGGAAGGAACAGAGCGTTAAGAGCGGGTATAAAGAGAAATAGCCAATCCTAAATTTGAATTTTATCTAAGTAAACAAAGTCTAATTTAAATATTTTTTTAAATAGATAAATACATTATAAATGAAAGTGACGACTGTAACAGAAAACATAATATAATGAAATTTTCTCGATAGAAAAAAATCACCAAGTGAGCTCTCATTTCCATCGATTGTAGTTTTATTTTCAAAATGACACACATTACAAAGCTAAAAGTGTATCAGTAATTTCACTTCACATATTATCTAAGGCTGTATGTAACAATTTTTCATTTGACATTGTAGTTTACGAATAATTAATATTAAATACTTTTGGCACTTATAACATTTTTATTGAGCGAGATGCGCTATCTTCCGTCGCATGTTGTGCGTAGTTGTACGTATTTTGTGTCACTGTCATGTCCAAGGGGCCACGCGGGTGAAATTACAAATTTTGTTTGCTATATACCCACTCTTAAGGCAAGCACTAACCACTCATCCAACTCGTTAATGTAAAATTTTCCACGAAAATTGATACGAAATTAGCTAGTCACTGTAGTTAACTACTCGTAATGCAAGCAAATAGTCGCTGGAAACGCATAGATGCAGTAAATTATTCCATATGTGCCTTGCAGTTCCTCTAAATTATGTGCGAAGTTTATGTGACTGAACATAATTATTTCGAACTTTATGATCGCTCTACAAACTTAGCTAAGGAAATTATTAACATCTTAATTTCCTATTTTAATTTATGCTTTAAAACTAAGTTTAAAACTAAAGTTGGAAATTTAAATACCTAATATTAATATCACGATGTAAAAGTATGCTTATCTACATATATAATGTACCATCAATCTACTACTTCAACAACTAATGGATTTCGTTTACCATACATAGCACTACAAACTTTTTGGAACATTTAAAGAAAACTTTATACACGTATTTAAAAAATATGTAAAAAAATAATATAAATAAATTAGTAAATTACATAAATCCGTTTGGCAGTCGTAAATTGGGCAGCCCGTCTGTCAACTGATGACAAACTGGCAGCATTCTTGCTGTATTGCAACTCGTATAACATTATAACAATTATATAATTCATAATCTTCCTCGAGAAAGATAGTTCCAATGATTAACAAGCTCAAACAAAAAAAAACTAACAAGGTTTTGTAAATATTTACTTACACATTTTACTCTACTGACATATTCTTTCTCGTTATCTGTGAATGGAGTCACAGATTACAGCTAAGTAATGTAAAAAATATAAAGCAAAAGACAAAGCTGTTTAATTTTTGAAGTATTTGAAAAATGCTAAAATCCTGCCAGCAGCGGTGGCGTGAAGTCTTTACTCATGTGCAAGTTGTATTGCAGTTGACATAAAAGAAAGGACGAGATAAATAAAGCAAGTCTGAAACGTTCCCATACGTGCAAGTTTTATCCCGGTCCGTCCATCGAAAACTAAGTGATATATATGTTTTGTTACAGAGTTCAACAAAACTACACTAAAGTCAGAAAGCTATAA
The DNA here is from genome assembly GCA_945859745.1 of Synanthedon formicaeformis. Classification (NCBI taxonomy): domain Eukaryota; kingdom Metazoa; phylum Arthropoda; class Insecta; order Lepidoptera; family Sesiidae; genus Synanthedon; species Synanthedon formicaeformis. Next base: position 8,141,087 of record OX243955.1, on the reverse strand, counting down.
AAATCGAGTGTTTGCTGAATACTTCATATTATATATACACGAATGGTATTTCATATGAGTATTACATTACATTGTATGTTGTTTTAAGTTATAGAGCAGAGAAGTTATATAGACAGATTTTATAAGGTTTTACGCATATGATTCAATGACTGGACTCTTGCTGTCGCGTTAAAACCGATCGAAAATTCTTTCACCTATACTATAAAAAGCTAGATCATCAGCGAGTACAAACTATATTTTATACTTACGCGGGCGTAGCCGCGTGCTACAGCTAGTCATTTATAACTTACTAGCTGTCTGTGACCTCGCCCGCGTAAATTACTAAAAAATATTATTGGAAAATATAAAACAGCAGTAAAGATGTCAGCCGTTATATTGCTTTGCATATTTCGCCAGGCTTTATTTTTCCAACGCAGACGAAGTCACGGTCAAAAGCTAGTTTTCAGATAAAAAAAAGAAATTACAAAAGTATCCCTTATTATAGTCTTACTATTAAATCAAATTATAATGACTCGTAGTCGTAGAGCGTGTACGTAATCCAATAATAAAAAATAATGTATAAAATTGCAAATATTTAACAACAATATATCTGAACTTCTGTAATTATATAAACACGTTTCTGTTATAGTATTAGCTTATGAAACCCTTTTTTAGAATCCCCATAAAGACGAAATCCTGTTAGCGATGAGTTCATGCCCGTTCACCCTTCCGTGTGGGAATGGGATTAAGCTACAATTTTCGAACCGATTGCTTCAGAATGTTTTACTGAAATAACACTTCCGAAATACGTCAACAGACTTTCACTGACAAAACCATATATGTAGTTAAAATTTAGTAATAATGGAATTTATTTTTTTGCAGTTTTTAATTTTGTTTAATGACAATATTTACGAATTTGTAGGCAAACTATCAAATCACCATAAAAATAAACTGATATTTACATATTGTGTAATCAGTTTTATTAATTGTGTTCTTAAGAATTTAAGTGAATATAAATACGCGATTAAAAAATTAATTTCCATACTTCAATAATTGTTGTTTATTCAATAGTTAAAGTATACAAAACTGGTTTTTTAAAAACACATTTAAGTATATTATAGCATCTTACCCCAACCCAGCAGTCGCAGCTGAAATTGACCTAAGCTTATCGTCGGTCAATGTCTCATCCATCTACAACAATAATATTATATTGTACGATATTCATTTAACTACTATATTTATTTAAGCTCAATCATTGCTTTCAAAACGTTTTGCGTTTCAGTAACGGAGTTTACTCGAAACAGGTATTTTCCATTGCACATGCTTTCAACTCCTGTCGTATATTTATATAGAATGTACTTTTCCACTGTAAATACAATATAGAGAAAATGTTTGCGTTTCGTGAACATTTCATTATATTTAAAAAAGGTGATAAGAACAACAGGTATCTAAGATATGAATGGTTATAATCCAAAATAACATAAATGTTAATACTAATTACTAATATTATAATGTGGTAAAGTTTGTGTGTTTGTTCGTGTAGGAGGAAAACTTCGTCGCTCTCATGCAGCAGGTTCCAAGGTCAAGATAATATGACATATCAAGATAATGCCATATTATATAATATATAATAATGTAATTATATAAGATAATCTTATAATTATATAAGATAAGATAATATGGTCGCCAATCTTCGTAGAAAAGCGGCACGTTAAGAAAATTAATGCAAATTTTTTTCATTAATTTTGTTATTTTAGAGATTTTTGTAACAGTATGTAATATTAGGTTGTTAAAATCTTTTAATTGTTGTGAGAAAAAACTCACTGTTTTTTCTTCAGTAATTATTAAACTCAATAAAATGTTGGAATGAAACAAACACTAACAAGAAAAATAAAATGGTATTGGTACGGGTATTAAGTAAGTTATTTTCCAATCTCTGTTTATATTCGCGAAACACTTAGCATTCAGACCAGCCAACCGGTTACTTTATAGACAAAATATTTCACTGTAACATACGAGTGGTGTAATAAAGTAGGGCATTTTTCTCTACATTATTTTTCCTTGTTTGCCCCGAAGTTGGTGCTTAATATAATGCCGCGTTATTATTATTCAGCCTACAGGTTATAAAAGTGCTCGTAAATATAATAAAGTAATATACGGCTTGTCAATATTACTTCACTTTATTACTAAACATAAAAGTAAACAATTTTTATTTTATGAATATAGTTTTTACATTATCAAAAACCTTTGACGAGACTTTCGATTAAATAAAAAAATTATTTAAATGTTGAACCTCAGATAAAATAAGAACTAAATATAGAGCTCTGTGGACCGCAGAGCGAAGCCGGTAAAACTACACCTTCGCCGTGTATATACACGGTTACACGCACATAAATGCAATCAAACTAAGCCTTGCTTTATTAAAATATTTAGTGAAGTGAAAAGTCTTCAAAATTCGGCAAAATCGGTGTAAAAATAAGTCTTCAGGAAATAAACAGCAGAATGGAATCACATTTTACACGTAAGTATACTTGGAAGCAATATTTTCAATATATTTTCAATAAAATAAACAATAAAATTGAGATTATAGTCTGGAACACAAAATCTCAATAGACTAAACGGTTTATGCACACTAATTTATAAAACCGACATTCTGTCTTTAGTAGTTTTAACGATCGCTGAATTCTTTAGACCTCTACTTCAAACTACACACAAAATTACAGTTTTTTTATGTGACTACTATGTTTAAACTGTATCTCCCTATCTTGTTATTTTTCGTTGACGTATACTTTTGTCTGTGAATACCAGTGTTGCATGTCATACATTATACCCTGAAAAAAGAGATATAACCGACTTTGGTGTTTATAAGATTTTCTAACTATACTTTTGGTTTTACAACCACTGTTGTTTCAGAGGATGGTTTCTTCCGCTAGACGGGCTGAGAGAATGACTGCGAAACGCAACGTGCTCTGTCACTTCTTTCCAGATCCAGACCAGAGGCAACCTTGAAAAGCTCCTCTCATTCCAAAATGCCGGAAATCGAACCTGGGAACACTGGAACAGAGCGTGATATGTAAACGTTTAACCTTGTTTTAACAGTGAGAAATATATTGTTATTTTAGTGGCTGCATGAGATATGTTTGAGACGGACTCCGCACTGCTATATTATATTTATGGCTCTGTTTAGTCTATGCCACATTCAATGTTCGTTTTTATTTTAGATGACAATCTGTACCATAAAATGTGTTATTCTTACATATTATAAAACAAAGTCCTGCGCCGCGTCTGTCTGTCTGTTCGCGATATAGTCAAAAACTACTGCACATATTTTCATGCTGTTTTAACCAATGGGTAGAGCGGTTCTCAAGGAAGGTTTTATTATATAAAGTTACGTGGGCGAAGTCGCGGGCAGCAGCTAGTTGTATATAAAGTATAGATACATATTTCAGTGAATTAGTGTCAGTTAAAATCATTAATTTTTAATTATATGGTACATACATAATCAATACAGAACTTGGTTGATTATTTGATATCTTTCCCATATCAATGACAAGACAATCCCATATCAATGGGAGGATTAAACGGAGGAACATTAATGTTACATATGTACATGCTGCTAAGTATACAAAGGGGGAATATTATAAACAACCCGAGTGGATGCTAACTGTCAGCCCATGGTTGAGGACCCTCATGGCTATAATTTGCACTGAACATTATTCAGCGATGTTCAGAGCACTTGTCTCAAACCACTTAATGTTATCTGAATTCGCTATTACGTTACTCAGTAATAATGGCAGCCGTTTTATTAGGAAAATAGATATTGATCGAAGAACTTCTCCCTTTACTAAGATCTCAAAAATAAATTATTTATCTATAAATTGAAAAGATTATTTTTTTTTACAATGGACGCTTAATAACTTTCCAAGAATTTCCGTGCTTGAATAATTTAAAATAAAACTATTGGAAGAAATGTCTGACTGGCATTTAAAAGCTTTTAAAGGAAATAACTAATGAAGTGGAAAATCCATGAAGTAAAGTAAAGATTATATCTGAGAAGGTTTAACTTCGTACCTCCTCGGAATAAAAACCTGTTCCATACAAAATGTATGAGAAAATGACTTTTATTCACATATTTTTTCACGTGAATATCAGATTGTTTTAATGCCAAATATCTGATCTGCTAATTTGGGGCGGAGACAAATTAAACAAATCAAAGATCATAAAAATCGGCCCAGCCGTTCTCGAGTTATAAATGCTTAACAAACACGATTTTCTTTTATATAAGTATATACATACTAACGGGCCGTCACCAGATTTGCGAGGATTTTTCTCTGCAAGTTATATATAAAAACCTTCCTCGTGTAAAGCTCTTTCCATTAGTGAAAACAGTATTAAAATCTGTTACGTAGCTCAAAAGATTTAAAGCGTACATACAGAGGGACAGATGGCGGGAAGTATCTTTGTTTTATACTATACTAGCTGGCGCCCGCGACTACGTACGCGTTGAAAAAGAAAAAGTAGCCTATCTTGTGTCCCGTACGTCTAAATGTTTATCCACCAAGTTTCATGAAAATCAGTTAATTCTTTTAAGAGTTATGGAGGAACATACATACATACAGAAAAAATCTAAAAATCATCAATTTAGTTTCAGTATCATGTATAGAGCCTATAAACACGATATCTCTGAAAACAAAGTAACTTACTCCATGACCGAACCTTACAGATTTATTATTAGTATTGATAAAGATAGATATAGATTTTAGCTACCACGTATGATTACCACAACACTTCCCTCTAGAATGTAGGTAAAATAAGAATTATAGTCGTTCCATTACCGCAACGGGTGGTAGTGCTCTAATGAAACTAACGGGACAACGTTACTAAATACAAAATGTTACTTATCATGTTGTCTTTCTCTCAGAGAACTTATCTACTATAACAAATATAGCAATGTAAGCAGTAATTTAAGCAGCAGAATTTCAGCAGTTGTTTATGACTCGTTTTTTTTATGTTAAGACTAACATAGAAAGATCTACTAGGCCTAGGCCTCCTAGGTCAGGCTGACGGTCCACTTGATGGTAGGTGAATACCGTGGCCTATATTCAACACAAGCAACGTTACAGGTGTGCAAGTGCGTTGTCGACCATATTAAGATCAGAAATATGGGCCACAAGATGCATAAAAACCTACCTATATAAACAAGCATAGGGATTTTACCAAAGAAAACTTATTTAATTAGCGTTGTTAGCGAACGTTGCGCGAACGTCAGCAAATAATCCGTGCTTGGCTTGTAAGACATCCTGTCATTGCACATTTCTTTAAAAAATCTTATTCAAAATTCTTTCTGTGAAGAAAAAATGTACCACTAATTGGTATTACGTCTTTCTTGTTAACTAAAGTTTTTCTGAGGTGCTCTGAATCAAAAGTCTATACTTATATGGTTTCTAAAGTAAGTAATCCATATCAATGGTGATTAAGGCTTGTTTATATTACCAAAAACATTTTTTTTGTCCCTATTTTAAGACATTTCTATTCTCAATATACACAGTGGGTCATAATTGGTTTATAAACACCATCAGAGACAAAATTCTCTGACTAAAATACAAAGACTGAAATTTATTCTAACTGAATGCTTACTGAAAGGGAGCAACTGCAACTTTAGCCAACATTAAACTATTACCATATATTTACCCAACACTGTTATCTATTGGTATTTCTTGAATGACAGAACGGATCGGTTCAATAACCATCCAATTTGCATAACCTAATTCTCGTGGCTGCGTCAAATTGCAGACAGATCTCGGGGCCCATACTCCCGGTCATAATGGATGGGACGTCGCTTACGATAAGAAAGTACACCTATAAAAATAAATGATCAGCTGTGTTAAGTTCCTATCAATAATTAACTTATTTTTGAACGACATTTTATGGTTTCTGTGTCTCAGATAACTTTACAAAGACCTATAAGGGTTCAGGTTACTTCCGACCCACTTTCCTATACCTTATCCTTAATCCTATCGTAGTGGGCAACGCACTTACAGCACCTGTGGCGTTACTTGTGTTATAGGCAACGGAAGCCTATAACACCTACCATCAAGTGGATCATCAGCCGTCTGCCGACCTTAACATAAAGAAAATTAATCTTATGAACATTAACTTCATTGAAATTAGAGCCGATTCAAGTTTTTGCCTTTTCAAGTTTTAGCCTGAAAAGGCAAAAACTCTCACTAAAACTGTTAACCAAGTAATTTGCTTCACGTTTCGTGAATTAATAGTTCTGAAAAGCACTAAGTAGTTTCCAAATTCACATTTACCTGACTTTGATGTTAGCATATTAGTTGTGAAGTCTAACTGCAATTTGTAGAACGGCAACCACGTGAACTAATTTTATTCCTAGTTCTACTTCTCCTAGTTAGTCCTTCGATAAGTTCAGCTTCTATTCAGATTCCAGTAATGATGTCCGCTTAAAATACCTATTAATGGCTATCCGCGTCTGTTGTCTATTGCCGCTGACTAATCTTAAGCCACGTAACGGATTTTGATGCGGTTTTCAGCATCAGTTAGACTTTAGATAATTTTCATCCTTTAATTTTATAATTTCATCCTTTTATAATTTTCATTTCAATTTTAGATCACATTGACTTTCGTTTTCGTATATTATGTAAAAGATTATTTTGATTTTTACATTATATTATATTATCGTCGATAAATCAGTATTCGGTAGGCAAGCTAGAGAAATTGATTGCTTCGAGGTAGAAGTTTGTAAGGGATTCAGGGAGAAAAATTAAATTCCTGCGAAACACTCGGGAACGCTGAGGATGCTAGGAATTCTCGTGATCATTCATATCTGTGCGATGCGTTCGGTGTCTATGATTTTCTCGTAGACTGTTGTTTGTTTCGTTCCATTTATCACTTTTTTAAGGTTTCATTTTATAGTCTCCAGGTTTTATAGTAAGTAAAACAAATATTTATTTAAACTTTGTTGTAAAAACTCTTGCTTAACCCCTAAACTGTTTTTTGTTAAGACTGAGATAGCTTTGTTTTTTCTGTTCCGTGGAGACAGATGATAAGTCGTTAGGTTGTATATAATGCTGTGCAAGATTATTGGAGTCACAGATGTGCTGTGGATAGTAGTAGCAGGCACAGTTTGTCTGGCGTGAATAAAAACTGTTACCACTCCCTAACAGAATGCACCATGAAATAACACCATATTATAGTGCTCTTGTGTTTCGGTGAGTGAGTAAGGAATGCCAATTCCCTCATGTCTTCCTAATACCCTATTTTTAATCTTACTATGGTCGGCAGCACACTTCTGACACCTGTGGCGTTGCTTGTGTTGTGGGCGATGGTAGCCACCTATCATCGAGTAGATCGAAGCCTGTCTGCCGACCTTAACATAAGAATAAGGGAAAATTGAAGTATGATGAGAAAGTGAGGACAGACAGACACTAGTGTCCTACTAAGACACTCTTTGGCATAAGACACTAGTTGTCATAAAGAGACTAGTTGTCATAAGAACATAGTTAGCAATGACTGTTATTTAAAGGGATTCTTCAGTAAGGGTTTCCTAATTTATGACTGCAGTATTTAGTGTGCTTTACTACTTAGAATAAAACATTTAGAAAAGTTACAATTCAAAACGTCAAAATCTAATACAAAGCCACGAAACCATTACATTAATACATCACCAAGAATGGCACACTAATCCTAAGATACAGCAAAGTTAAAACACTGCCGAATAGACAGAAAGTCTCTTTAATATATTGGTCAGGAATTTCAAAGGAAATGTCATTACGCCAAGTGCAGATTTGATTTATTGTCTCGAGCCAAGAAAAAGGCTTCCGTTCACAAAGCATGGAGAGCATTTTCTTCTTACAAAAGCGACACATAAATGCAGATGCACTTCTTCAACCTTTTCACCATAATTGACCTCTGTCTTGAGTTTGCAGCAATTTTTCTACTCTGTACTTTTTAGCGTCTTTTTAAAATGTATTTCGTTTTTTGTATAAAAATTGACTGTTATGGTCATAAATAAATACTTCATTGTTATGGTCATTTGCGTAAGAATGACACAGCATTAAAAAAATTAAACTCCGTATTCCTTGCACGCATATTTGTTCTACAAAAAATACAATTGTACTAATACAATTAAAATCAGTGATGTGACACAAACAAAAATTAAATATATAGACATTACTAATTTATTTTAATTTATTTTATTTTATTGAATTACTAATGTTTTATTATTTGCAGATATTATATTATTTCAATGTTTATTATAGAATCGCTTCTAATGTGTAAAGCTTAAACTTAGTCCATTTGCGGGGATGGAGAAGTATAATGATAATGAAACAGTGTTATTGAGCTCTTTTCGTTTTTTTTTTGTGTATAGTTGAAATACGGTCCTGTGAGAAATATTGTAGTACAATTTAAACTTGAATTAATGAAAGTGTTTGAGAGTATTCTATAAAACTATGACAATTATAATGTCACACGATTTAAACAATTTAAAATATCATTTTACAAATCCACTAAATAACCTCAAAATATGAAAGCGGGCTTGGAGTAAAAAATAATTCATTGCATTTCTCTCAACTTTACTTTTACAGAAAATTCAGTGGATGGATTATAAAAAATATTGAATTTTGTTGAATAATTTTACATGCACCGGCTTGGAGAGCGCGGCTGCTTTGAACTGAGCGGCACACTCAAACATTTAACCCGATTATATGTCTTTCTCTATGCAAATAAAGTTCGAAATCCAGGTATCGCAATTTTCCGAAACGACTCGACGTTCACTGCGATGACTACTACCATCCATAGAGCGGCTATTCCGCATCACATCAAATACGTAAATAATAAAGTAACAAAATAAAAATTTGTTGTATTACTGTAGATTACAAAGGACCCGACAGATGCGAACGTGCGGCGACCTTTTAGAAAATAGTTAGTAGAGAATCGGACAAGTTTTCATAAAATGTTTAAAAATTATTCATAACAGATAAATTATTATTAATATAACCTAAATACACGAATGTCGTGGCAAAGTACACAAACTGGACAGCCTGTCAGCAGCCAGCTTTTAATTCGGTTCTGTAGAGGGAGGCAAAAAACTGATGATAACAAAATCGGGGGCTTGAGTTTGATGTTTTAGCTACATATCTATCATCCACATCGAAAATTAAATGACAAAAGGATCAAAGATTTTTTGGTATACATATAATATGGTATATTATTACTTGTAACGTACACGTATTATCGTGAAACATATGGCCGTATTGACGACACAGCCACACCCCATTATTATAGTCCTAATGCTTTTTACCAGCTTACTATTTTATTAAAAACTAGCTGTTGCACGCGACATCGCCCGCGTAACTTTAAAAATACTAGCTGGCGCCCGCGACTTCGTCCGCGTTGAAAAAGAAAAGTAGCCTATCTTGTGTCCCGTACGTCTAAATGTTTATCTACCAAATTTCATGAAAATCAGTTAATTCGTTTAAGAGTTATGGAGGAACATACATACATACAATACCTACATACACTTACAGATTTATTATTATTTATTAGTATTGATGATAACTTTTCAAAATCGGTCCTGTAGTTTTTGATTTTATTCATTACAAACATACAAAAATACAAATCTTCTCTTTATGATATTAGTATAGAATAAATTACAATATATTTAATATTAATCCACTTGTAAAATCCCAAAATCCTTTATATTCTTTTACTGTTGACAAAAAAGAAATTTTTACATTTCATACAGAAAAAGTACTGTTCCCAAGGGATCATCTAAAATAAAAATAAAACACTAACGCCTGGCCAAGGTGTTACAGCAACAAGAGATCAAGCTTTATATTGCTTTAATAATAATAATAATCATTTATTTGCTGAATATAGGTTACAATGGTTTTACAAATAGATAAGTCTCGCTACATTCTACCCTTCGAGGGTGTGCAAATATTTTAAGTAAATATACTACATAAAACAATAAAGCTGATTAATATTACTAATTATTACAATAAATTATCAGTCTTATAATCTTTTACACTATAATAACATTTGTCAACGAGTAATTGCTTCACTTTCTTCTTGAATAAGTTAATATTGAGTTCTTTAAAGGTGTTCTTTTTTTTATATTTGTCATCTAAGACGAAGTCGCTGGCACCAGCTAGTAGGTATAAGTATAAATAGTCACGCAATTCTCAGTTTCGTTATACGGCTGAGTAGGTATACTCCGTGAAACTTGAAACCTTGCTCAAACACGAAGATAGATCGATTCTAATATTGGATTACCGTGATTTCTTAAACCTTTGTTGCTAAGACAATACAACCCCGACAAAATGAAGCCAACAACAATGAACCCATTTATTGTGGCGTGCCTATATTTATTGTTAAAATATTTAATTATTTTTAGGTGTATTATCATTTTCTTCTGATTATAGAAATTTTGAGTTCAGCACACAAATCTTATCAATACTAATAATAATAAATCTGTAAGGGTTGGTCATGGAGTAAGTTACTTTGTGTTCAGATATATCGTGTATAAGCTTATAAGGCTCTATACATGATACTGAAACTAAATTGACGATTTTTAGATTTTTTTTTCTGTATGTATGTATGTATGTATGTATGTATGTATGTATGTATGTATGTATGTATGTATGTATGTATGTATGTATGTATGTATGTATGTATGTATGTATGTATGTATGTATGTATGTATGTATGTATGTATGTATGTATGTATGTATGTATGTATGTATGTATGTATGTTCCTCCGTAACTCTTAAACGAATTAACTAATTTTCATGAAACTTGGTAGATAAACATTTAGACGTACAGGTCACAGAAAAGGCTAATTTTTTATTTGTAAACGCGGAAGAAGCCGCGGGCGCCAGCTAGTTTTGATATAAATTACAATAGATATTAATCGTCAAAATAATTATTTTTAAGAAAACTGTTTAAAATTGAATACATGATGCATTTCTAGTAGAAGAAGCAAGAGGTCAACTACTCTTTCCACTTCTTTTTGCAGTCGAGCAAAAAGATATAATCTTAATATAATCCGGTCGCTGGTTCAAATCTGGATCGAAGGACCAATTTTCTGCTGTGACATTTGACTCTTGAAGGACCTATTAAGGTTTTGGAAAACTTCAACAACATTCAATTCAAAATTACTTATAATATTTGAAAGTTAGAGTTCAAAGTAGTAGCGAAATTTTACTACTGTTTTCCTTTTTGAATTTGTTAAAATAATTATTCACAAACTACATTAGGTTATTTTAGTTAAGTTCCTTTCTCAATTTGAATTCCTTGTGATTCATTCGGTTCAAATTTAATGCATTGCATTTAAAGTTGTTTGTTAATTTAGGACTAAAATGAGTTCTTCTTTATGAGAGCAATTTACATTCAAATATCAGGAAGACGTTGTTGAAAGCAGCTTGGAACGTATAATGAAAAGCTGCACAATGCAATTTGTACTTATGCAGAACTAACGGCTTAAATGAAATCTTTATTAACAATTCTCACAGCGAATCGTAAGATGTAAATGGCAGTAAGAGTTACATTAGAGTTACCAGGCTAGCTGGTGGTAATACTAGATTATGTTGTTTGTTGGTTACACATTTGAAAGTGCTCATCCTAAAATTAATAAGTACAATAATTGTTAGTACAATTTTAGTTAATATTTAGTTATGTATTTTAAAACATGAAAAACATGAGATGCCCATAGCGTGCCATAGAACACGCTATGTTGCATACCCAAGCGGAAGGATTACTTACGTGCGTAGCTACATATCTGTTAGGTAAGGTTTGGATAAAGTTTACGATAAGCCTGACCGACAGATCAGACCGACCGTAAATCGTATACCCGTGGAAGCAACAAAACGAGGGACGCCGTTGCATGACTCACAACATTACTCTTACATCCTTGCGTATTTTCTATTCTACCTAGATCCGAACACAATACTAGATTATTTAAAATGTGTCTTGAAATGAGTCTCAGTTGGAATTTTAAATTTTATTTGGAATTTATTCTTACGAACTCTTTATAATGTCCAATTTCGAGATTTTCATTTTTACAGTCTCTACTGGACATAGGCTTTTCAGTTGAGGACTACCACACTCGTCATTCGCCTTCAACGAATGAAGTCAACCCTTCAACGAGCATGTGGTGAAAGAAGACAAAAGAAGACGAAGAAATAACTACTCAAATTAATATTCAGATTATTAAAATTCATACAATATTATGAAGTGAAATTATTTCCACTCCAATTAAAATTTCGAGCGTAATGCTACGAGTAATAAAGCTACTTGTATTTTAAAAAAATTGTAACAAATTATGGCATTTGTTCAGTATGCACAACGTTCATACGAAATGTTAAATTTTCATACAATTGAAGGTCTTTAAACGAATTGGTTCTAACACATTGCAGTTCATGCACATTGGATGTTTGTTTATTTTGCATCAAGTTAGCTTCGTGAAGTGAATACATATTTCGCATCAAATATAATCTACATATTATTTCTACTCAAGAACAACAACAATTTCTACTCTTTATTTATATCTGCTTAAAATACAGGCATCTTTTGGTATACTTATTTAAAAGGTAATTTATAAATTATCTTCAATTGTCACAAATGCTATTTCGGAAACTTTTTTTTATGTATTTATAATTATACTATATTACTCATATATTTTTGTCAGGCTTTGAATTTTGTATAATATTTTTAGGTGATCACGCAGGAATACCTACTACTTTTTGAATGAAAGTTAAATTATGTCTGTCATCTGTGTCCTTTACAATGTGTAAGTATACAAAATTTCAAAATCAACGCTTGTTAAGGCGTGAAAGCGTAACAAACAAACAACCAAATGGACTTTCACATTTATAATATTATTATTATAAATTATTATAAAGTAGTTTTTATTTGTTGCATAATATTGTTGTACATTATGTGTATTTAATTTAATTAATTTCATAAGTTTTAAATAGTAAATAAACAGTTATTCCTATATACAAAACAAATTTATGCTTGAAATAAAACTTAACCTATGCAATTACTACTACTATAGCTATTGCAGTACTGATATTTTTGTTTCCACAATTACTTTCTCTTCCGGTCAATTTGGCAGAATCTGAAGCTTTAAACAGAACTTATTTTTAAACATTCGTTGCCACTGGCTGAATGTGGAAACCATTTCACTAATGGGATCGACTACAAATAGAGATAGTTCACTGTTTAGATACAAATGAAGAAGTATAGATCAACAAGTAACTTTATTAAGTGTCTCGATTTTAATAGTTAAAATAGATATGCAAAACTTGCTTTCGTGCGTCTTCTTGTTAAGCATGTGTATGTATGAAATATTTAATGTAAAGCCATTTTTTTTATCCTTTTTTGTTTTAATTATTTTTAATATATATGTGCGTGCCTATATGTATTTTCTGCCAATTTAATTGAAGTATACTCATTAGTAAAAACAGTATCAAATAAGAAAGTATTTATTTATTCGTTAAAATACCAACATTACTTAATAGCAAAAAAAAAAAAACAAAAACATAGTATCCAGTGTGATAATCCAGGAATACTCTTTTATATTGTTGGTCGAGTTTCAACATCCACACATTTTCAACATTTTACTTCTAATCTAACAGCAAATATCTTACATTTGTAACATTAATACTATATTACATGAATACAATCTGTGTACAATTAAAACATAGGAGTAAACACGTAGTTTATCAGCGTCAGTGTTTGCTTAACAAGCATTGTTACCACGCACCCTTGTTCAGCCAACTTCAACAGTAAATTCGCAGTTGACTTGAAAATTAATCTATCGAAAACGTCGCATTGCAGTCCCTCAATTAGACTGCTAACACAAAGCACAACATGTTATCCCAAGACGGGACGTCAAAATTCTGTGTTGAATAAATTGTTGAGGCCAAAGTAGTCAGTGTTTACGACTCGGAAGAGAAGGTTCTTCATCCCAAAAACAAGGCAATTAGTTGAGATAAGATTTTTATTTCAGCAAAATAGTGATTGTCGTAAGGCAAATATTCTGTCAAGTGGGTTCGAATTGTAGTCAGATTTCTATATTTACAAATACCTCTGGAGTTTTATGTTACAAATTTGTGTCTGAAATATTTGATTACTTACCCTAACTGTGAAGAGAAACTTTTTAAACAAACCTAACTATCCAGAACTATTATACTAATACTAGGACACTTGTAAAGTCTTGCCGGTCTACAGTGGACACTTAGTGGAGTAGGAAGGCCCACAACTCCTCACAGAAAACAAAGACCAGTACTCAGACCAGGGAAATGTAGTACCTTCTAGTAAAACAAATAATTTAATACAGATTTGGAATCCCTGTGTGTTTTAGGGATATATTTGTTTGTCGCACTATACTGGCTTGTTGTACGCAAGCAAGGCCATAGTAACAAAATATTGCGAATTCTTTAAAAGCCTTTGGAACACTTGGGCATGTTGCCCACTTAGAGTAATGTGATCTTTATTTATAACCACCATTATTGTTTTTTAGTCATTTCAGTGCATAACTACCAGACATTTTTTAGTATTTAACTTCATTAAGCTAGTAATGAATTAATTGCTACATGATTTGAATTTCACAAATCAATATTTATATATAAAAGTACATATTAAAAAAAAAATATTATATATATACATATAAAAAAATGTAGGTAATAAAAAATATCTAATATTTTTTTTCTAATGCCTCCTACTCTATAATGAGACAACCTTCTAACCAACATAAAATCAGCATTTCGAAACTATATTAATTTGTAACGACATTGTTAAGGCACCTATGATGTTTGTGACTAAAATTATGCCCCTACATTAGAAATAATGGGAAAGAATTGGATTTTACCAATTGCATCACAAAAAGAAAACGTTTAATTTGTTTATTTCCTTGGTGAACTTATTTTGTATTTTCACATCCAATTTGTTTAAGACCTAAACCGTGTTCATGCTTGTTACACTCGTACGTGAGGCAGAAGCATTACATTACTCACAATTACTGATAAAACTTCTTCTCTTCCCGCAACACAACTTTTTAACTTTCTTGTGCAATTTAACGGCCTCCTACTTCGCTCTGCTTTGAATAATTTAAATGCGGCACATTAAAAATATATTAAGTAAAAGTACTCTGTTCCTCGTCGTTTAACAGTTTGTGAGGCTTAGGGCCTCTTTCACAAACTACAAGTAATGTGTTAATTAGTTACTTTTAAAAATAATTTTCTCTTTTATTGAATTATGCACTCGGTTTACTGCATCATTCGATAGCCAATTTTTTTTAATTATTTTCTATTTAATGTTTGGGACGTTTACCGTACAAACAAAGGTATATCAGCTCCATTATCCCCGGTTACCGGTGACTTTAAATGACAGTTTGACCTACTTGACGTTTGTGAAAGAGGCGCTAATAATAATATTTGTAAACGATCTTTGTTTATTTGATTTTTGAGACCTGTCTTGTCTTAGATTACCATTGCAATATTATTGTGTAATATTTTTTTTAATGATAAGTTCGGAAGACAGGTTGACGGTTCACTTGATGGTGGGTGGCTACCGTCGCCTATAACAAAAGCTAAGCCACAAGTGCGGCAACTGCACTGCCGACTACAGTAGGATTAAGAATAAGGGATTGGGAACGGTGAGGGAAAATTGGTTCTGGCATCCCTTGTTCACTCACCAAAACATAACTGCATACGTGCTGTTATTTTACGGTGGTCTTCTGAAGGGAGGCGAAACGCTGTGTGCCCTACTACTACTAAAAGTAATTAATTCATAAATATTTCTAAACACACCTAACCTAACCTAAAGCCGTCGGGCTTTATTCCCAAAACAGCCGAGAGCAGAACTGCCGCAAAACTAATTTACTAGAAACGATCAGTGGCTTCGTCTGTTTGAAAATTGAACAGAAAAAAACGTCTAAGTTTATACTAAGTACAATGTAGTTTCCGCTGTCATAGACTCTTGTATATATTTACGTAAACCTACACACTTATTTTATATACACTAGTTTTGATATTCATATGACCAATTACAAGCAGTCACATGATACTTAGGTGTGTTAAAATTGTTTTAATTTATTTCTAAGTTGGTCAACAATTTGAGTATGAAAATACTTAAAATGAGCATTCAATTAAATTAAAAAGTTTTAAAAATCGAGGAAAAACGACTCGAAAACGTAAAAATATGCCAAAGGCTTCGGCATAGAAAGAGGCTTTCAAAGACGGATTGGCAAACAGAAAAAAGTATACTTAAGAAATTACGAGTAATATTAATATTTAAATGGAATTGAAAACTTTCAGAAAGTTATAGATGGTATAATAACTTCCAAAAGATACGCAATCAATAAGAAGTGATGGTGTTGGTTGTGGTTATTCAACATATGAATTTGACTAACTAGTAGGTTCACCTACTAGTTGGTCATAGTTGGCCTAGTAGTTACCTACTAGTTTCAACTAGTTTTTTTTAATTTATTTTTTTATTTTATTTTTTAATTGTGGCATATAATGCCACGGTTTTCACAATAAACTTTTACACACCCAATGTAAAATTATTATAAACTATCCCCGATTTATCCCGCGATTTCACCCCCTCTCGGTTTCTAAGAGATACAGCGTGATGATAGCCTATAAATAAAACTTCAAGAATTTGGCTATCAAATACAAAAAGAAATTTAAAAATCCGTCAAATAATTAAAGAGTATAACGCATTCATTCAAACAAACAAACTTCAGCTTTGATATCTCTATAGGTATATAAAAAAAAATCGTGTCACGTTGTTTGACGCCAATGAACTCCAAACTACTAAACCTATTTTGATTACACATAGTTACGAAAACTTCGTAACTATTTGTAATTTAGTACAACAAAAGATAGGATAGTTTTCATTTGAACCCGGGCGAAGCTGTAGGTTATATAGGTTTATATAGGTTTTTATAGGTAAGCTCTCAGATTATTAAAAGCTTATAATTTCTAGATTTAAAAAATAAATAAATGAATCTGTCAAAGTGAACTCTTATTTTATTCAGAGTAATGTTATTACTATCAGAAATTCTATTTGTAATTTGATGAATTGTTGATAACTCGTGGGGGAAAGCTTTGAATCCCAGGAAGGCTTCTTAGAAAACCTATCAGACTTCAGGAGCGGATGAATGGAAATAATTAAGACTCGTAGCCTTGACATTTGACAATGTAACTTCTAAGAGACACCCACATGAACGGAACTATAAGATTAATAAGTAATTCTAGAAACCGATTTCTTAAATTTATAAATCTATACCTACTTATTTTCCTTTAATTATTATTATATTTAATACTTATTATAATTCATACACTCATACACACACACACACACACACACACACATTTACATACATACATTACATACAATCATACAATCACATCTCACAAGTTCAAATTTACTTTATCATTTTTATCTTTTCAAATAATCCTACTGTTTGTTTGTTTATTTTGTACATATAAGTAATTATTGTTTTAATTTTTGTTTGTAATTAAGGTTATTTAATTAAAGGTTTTAAAATTTATTTATTTAACACAATTGTTTACTTCCCCCATAGGACAGGCAGAGCCTAGTGTGGGGGACAGAAAAATGTTAAAACTTAAGTTATTTTTCTGAAATAAATAATGAAATAAAAATTCTGAATAAATAACGGGCGCCAGCTAGTTAATTAATGAAATAAGTTGTATTGATTATTTTGTCAATGTCTAATTAATTACACTTAATTTTATCAAAATATTTTCATTTAAGAGTAAGAAAATATCCCCTTCACTGCTGACGCTACAAAAGCAACCGACAGGCGACTGACGCGGGGAACGACTCAAGAGGCGCGAGCGGGCGCCAGGTGGATGTATAAGCAAAGTGTAAATAAGCCTGATTATTCTCTCTCAACATTTTGTATTCGAAGTCAGCGGAAAATAAGCGGGACCTCTCTTCACGCTTAATTTCAATTCTTTCGTTTCGGCAAAAAAGTTTTAACGCGAGCCCGAAGTGGATATTAAAATAACACAAGGAAAGTAAAATGACTTTGTTCTCGTCGGTACAATTAGCCACAATGGGTTATTTATGATGAATCACTTTTAAAATGGAAACAAACCTCTGTGTAATGTTTCAATATTATCATACATTTAACGACAGGGTTAAAGTTCATTGAGTTGGTGGTCTCTTGATATTGTAAACCTCGTTACTTAGCTTATGTTTTTATTGCCAATTGAAGTATAAAATTGGCATATTGTACTGATTTATTTTCAAAAAATAACACGCGGCTTGCAATCATTCAGAGTTCAGTAATCGGCGGGTTACATAAAGTGGGCACCGCCGTCCGGGCCACATTCGATGTTGCGGGGAATGATCTTGACTGACTGGCTAATGATTGAAATGACTGACCGAAGGTTGGCACGTGATCTGATTGGCACGACAAAGCGCCATTTGCGTCAAACGACATGAACTGTAATTATATCCAATTTGTTCCAATTAATCTTTATTTTGGTTGAATTTTATGAACTCAGTGGTTGTTCATTCTACAGAATTAGGTTAAACTGGTCAAGATAACGAAAATGCAAATTGAGAAACATTAAAATTAAACCAACACCATCGAAAATTAAGGTCTCATTAATTTACATCGAAATATATGTAAATTATACAACAAATTATTTCTAATTCCTGAACCGCGTGGAATCTGAATTTTTGATTTTTTTATGTTAAATTTTAAATCATAGTCTGTTACTCTACTCGCTATACAAGGTCTCTGACTCATGTCAGAGGAACCCTAGCTGGTAGGACAAAAATAATAAAAATATAAAAAAGGTCGGGTCGCTAGTCTTATATAATATGTACTTTCAATATAATATATCCGTTCCCAATGTTTCGGAGCGTGTATTGTGTGCGGTGTGTGCTGTGCAGACTGTACACTGGTGGCGGAAACAAATGCGCAACCGCCGGAAGCACCTGTAATTGGCGGTTTCCACTTCCGGCCTGCACCGCTCTCGTTCGTTCTCGCAGTTTTTCCAACATTCCATTAAAGCCAATAACTTCATTACTATTTAAATTAAATTTAAGTGGCTTTCGCATAAAATTATATCACAATATAAATATTGTCTTTCTCGTAGCGTTGAAATGATATTTTATTCTGTATGTATGTAGACAATATTCCCTAATGCCTTGAAATAAAAGTTTTTGATCAACGATGATATAAGGCGCTGAAACGTATTCTTTAACTATGGGTTTCGTAAGAAAGCTTAACGTCGCTCAACGAACTATGGAGAGGGTTATCCTCGGGGTGACACTCCGAGATTCCGTATTTCCGGAACAGGAAAGAGGAAACCCGTAGACGAACTCAAGTAACTGACATAACCCGGCGGATCAATAAGTTGAATTGGCAGTGGACAGAACAGAGATGACGACGGCTGTGGCCGGAAGCTTCTACAGTGGAGGCCACGGACCGGCAAGCGCAGCTTAGGACGTCCACCCACGAGGTGGACAGACGGTCTGATAAAGGCCGCGGGTTGATGGTAGGTCCAGGCTGCTTCTGACTGGTCCTTTTGGAAAATTGGCCAGCATAGGACGTCCTACGGCTGAGATGATGATTATGTATGTAGACGAATATGTTTTATGAGAATTGTGAAAATGTAAATAAATAGGATTACTCTTACGCTATAATTAACCAAAATCACTTTTACTTTCACTTGGATTAAAATATGCACCTTAATGAAAATTTAAATAATGAGGGTGTTTTTTCTTATAAAATCTTTGTTTGTTTTGTATTTGTTTCATATAAGCTGCACAAAGTCGAAAACATTATTACTATAATTAGGTATATACAATAATATTAATATAATTAACAAATATTATTGTAATTCTCGAATATCGAAATAGAAATATATCTTATAAACACCTTTAAAGTGGAGATGGAAAAATAATCTTTTGGGGGAATGAAAACATCGTTAATGACGTCAGGTGTAAAAGCTGAAAGCAATTTAAAAAATACCTTAAGCACCAGGAAAATAACTTACAATGAAAGTGTACGTTCTCTTTTTATAAACTTTATCACAAGCGCGGACAAAAATCATTAAAACTCTTTTTGTTACAACAATTATTTAGCATTGTTTTATAAAATACTAGCTGGTGCCTGAGACTTCATCCGCGTTCTCTATAGTCTATAGCCTTCCTCGATAAATGGACTATCCAACACAAAAAGAATTTTTTAATTCGAACCAGTAGTTCCTGAGACTTACGCGTACAACCAAACAAACATACAAGCTCTTTCAGCTTTATATATTTGTATAGATAAACAAACATATTATCACTAGCTGATGCCCGCGACTTCGTCCGCGTTGAACGATGAAAGGTACCCCTATGTCCTTTCTAGTGTCCCAGACAACGTGTATGCAAAATTTCATCGTGATCGGTTCAGTAGTTTTTGCGTGAAAGAGTAACAAACATCCATACATCCATACAAACTTTCGCATTTATAATATTAGTACAGATTATCAAATTATAACCACATTTGTTCAACCTGTTATTTGTTTAATGGACTCTCCATTAAATAAATTATAGTTCAACACCAATAGCTACACATACTTACAATCAATCCTATAGCCTTATTCCTTATTGGAGATATAGCCTTATCAACTAGAAACGTCCATAAACTTCATACAAGTACTTCTGATATAAATTCTTGACTTTTCACGCGATTGTCTAATAGGATTTTTGGTGTATCAGTTTATTAGGACCACATTAGGACGCTCTGCTATTACTTCATTGCTTCGATGGTATGTTTTTTTTAAAGTAAATTTCGGCAAACATTCTCACTAACGATTTGATTATTTACTTAATGTTAGAAAGGTATCGTCTCCTCTTAACACAAGTGACATAGGGTTTGAAATTCTCTTTTATATATTTCTAGTTTCAAAGGTCAAATTGCCACACGCAATCAAATTTTCTTAAAGCTTTCCGAAATATTGAGCGTTTAACTAACTCATGACAGTTTTTTCTTTCTAGTAACTGTGTTCTAGACCTGACTCTAGACCTTGTTTCAAGTCCTGACTATAACTAAACTAATATGTAATTTTATTTTAATAAATAAAAAATAAATGTCATTGCATATTATGAAATTTTGAATAGATACGGAGAATTTTACGATTCAATAGTTTCATATCCTCCGCTCGGTCGTCTGTGTAAACACATATTGTGAAGAGTGCTCGGAGACTCTTTGATAAATCAGAATATTCTCGAGGACGACATCGCGATAGCGAGAGAGAGATCTCCTTGAACAAATCGACAGCCGGTCGCCGGTCAACCCCTTCTATGTATACACCAGCTTCACTACAACATTTTACTTATACTAACTGTGTTACTTTGGTGAATTTTATTCACAATATAAGGGTTCACAATATACATACAAATACATATAAAGTTTTAAATGCAAAAGTAACGTTGTGTGTGTTTCCTTTTCACGGATAAACCACTGAACCGTTATTGATTGAATTTGGTAACAAGATACTTTGAACTGTAGAGAAAGAATAGCGCTACTTTTTTTTGTTAAATCGACCGTTTATACTGGATTAAATTAATGGATAAACATACCTCATGACGTTTCAGTAAATTTTGTTGATTTCATTAATACTTATATTAATAAATTTAAGGTTAAGGTTAACTTATCGCTTAAGGTTTTGCCCAGGATAAAACTCAATTATTGTATTTATAAAATTTGCATTAAAAAATTACCTAACTGATTGAAACCTTAACGTTAACGAAAATTTAACACGGTAATATTACATAGTTTCAAATATTTATAAATTTGCATGTCAGACAGACAGACAATAAAACGATTTGTGAATTAAAAAATGTTACTGAGGTCAAATGAATTTTTTTAGGATTTTTTTTCTACCTATTTGTCTGCGCATGCTAATCTCAGAAACGGCTTGAACGATTTGAATTCGGTTTTCACTGATGTATTGTAGCAAGCTTCCTGCAACATTTAGTGTTTATTTTATTCCAATCGGTTTACAAAAAAAAATTATACCGAATACCGGACGTACGAAGTTGCAGAAACAGCTGCTAGTGTATGGATAACTACTATCAATATTACTTATATAGTCTTTGCATGGATATGAATAAATGGGATATAGTTTAAAGTTACCTAACCACTGTCCTGAAAAACCGTTCTTTGTATCGTCTAGCGTCGACACTACGATGTGACTTTCTTTTCTCATCTTCGATCAGTCTTAGATACCAATATCGCGCAACATATCTGCTGGTGTAGACTAGGCATTACAAACTTCACAGGACCAAATATAAAGAATCCAGCCATCGCCAATTACAATTCTATATATTAGCTCTGTGGGATGCGCGTGATACTAGACTTGCTATAATTATATACGTAAAATATTATTATTTTCTTAAGGGATTCATATAGGCCAATGACATTGACGATTTGACCTTCAACGATTTGACCTTTACAATGTCTGTCTACAAACGTAGTCCACACCTCAACGCAGTCACTAAGACACTAAAGCTCCATGTATTTAGAGCTACCAGGGGGCGGAGACAATTCAACCGGCCTGACAATTGTGGTTTTTTGTATTTACCATTAAAACAATATTAAAAAAAAATTTTTTGTTTAACTGACATTGACTTAATAATCGGTTCAGGAATCATTTGCGCGCAATAAGCCGTTTTCGAAACAATTTTCAATATGTCAAATTCTTCATATGTTCTAACTTTAATTGTGGGGTTTCTATTACTTCGATGGAAATTCTAAACAATACAATTTGCTCTACACATGTTTAAGTATAACATATATTTTTTTAAACCAATTACGTTGACACTTTCTTGTAAAATCTTTATTAAGCTATGCAAATTTTTAGGTTTTGTATTTGTTAACCCCTTAATAAAAGTAGCTTGAGTTACTCCCTATAATATTAGCTCTCTGCCAGTAAAACATTGTATGGATTTTTAAAATTTAAAACATTGTTTATTAATTAAAACAAGTTATTAAAAAAATTGAATATTAATATTTATTTAAATAAACATTAAATGTTGTTTTCAAATATTATAACACTTATATTGTGTTAAGTATGTCCGTAAATATTATATTTTCTAGCATTTCGCCTGTAACCGTACCCCTTTTATTTCCTTTGAGGGACTTGCGGAGTTGGAAATAGGTTGCCCATAGCTTGTCTTTCATAAGTTTACTCCGAGATTCTTTTCATATCTCCGCTTCAATTTCAGAGCGCAATTTATATGCACTTTGTGCCGGTGGTAAGCGCTCAAAAGCTGCTCTCCCAACCGTTTATTCAGGGAGGGTGCTACTGTTGAACGCGGTTTTTTCTGCTGAAGAAGCGTCTTGATGACGCCGTTCATAGTTAATGAGCAGCTAGTATCCGTTGGGTGTTACAGTATACAAATTGCCCGCTTTTAGACGTTCGCCATTTGCCAACTTGACTGGAACGGTTCTAAGCGAAAAAGATTTTTTTTTGCCATAATGTTTACCGTCAGAATGGCTTCTCTTAAATTGTATATACAGTGCTTTACTCATACACCGTCGTGCTAGTTGTTGCAGTGTGGGTCCTTTGAATTTTGTTTGTTACTGACAAACATCCATCAATGTCCCGTAACGGCCCCTTTAATAGCCTGTTTTGTGGAACAGAGTAACTGTTGGCTTCGACGTAATAAAATACACATCTTTTAGTACGAAACAAAGTCACTATACGCATTTGTATGTCGGTCTGCTTAGTTCACAGGCAGTTCAAAACTTGGAATGTAACATATAGAATTTTTTCCTGAATAGTTACATAGTTTATCTACAATAGAGTTTTGTAATCAAGTTAAAAAACCGATAGGTACATATGTATTTCATTCTTGTTTAAAACTGTCCTCAGATATATGAACCCAATTTGTTGAGTCGCCGAGTTATTTAATATTTGCAGTATTACTGTAATACTGTTTTTCCCATATTTTTCCCAATTTCGCATAACAGAGTATATAAATACATGTTTATCTGAAATTAAATAAGCCCTGCCTTTGTTAAATTTAAAAAGCAATAAATTTACTGAATCTCAGCGCAAAGGAATTGTAAATATTTTTATAAATCCAAAGAATGGACATTAAACAGGAACGAGGATTACGCATTATGATTTGTTATTTTTTAAACCTCTATAATATGTGTATTCTTGTACTAATTTGGTGCTATAAAAAATCATGTAAGTACCTACTAATTTACTAATTTTTGTTAAAATGGTTATAACGAAGTAAAATCTAACACCGAATACCTTTTTATTTGTGACTAAAATAAATAAATAAGTAAATAAACAAAATGATTGTGCGTTTTATATATAAGTAAAATAGAAGCAATAATGAGAACAATTTCAAATGGTATAACATTGACATACATATTTAATGAATACGTAGTTGAGAAAATATATTTCAATATTTCTGTTACATTCTACTCGTACTAAACCAATGCTGCCAAGTAACTCAGTCAATGTTCAATGTCTGGTAAATAATTCTAGCATCTAAATTAGGTTACGAAACAAGAATTAGTATGCGATTGAGGTTTTTTTGTAATCAAAAATAGGAAATGAAAAAATGTTTGATAGTACTTGTAAAATGATCTTGGGTTTATCCTTCATTTATTCTATAGAAAAAAAATTGTTTCGTTATTTCAGTATGAATTTTAATATTATGTAAAAATCACGTGTCAAGTTAGTGTCACGTGTCATGATTGTGAAAGGATATAATTTACAAATATCAGTTACCATGTAAACCGAATTATGTGATAAAAAATAAATAAATAAAATCAACCAAATCATAAATAATACACGTAAATAATTCATTATATTTATTAATTATATTATTGAACTTAATGGATTCAAAATAAGTTCTAAAAAATTTTACATTCTACTGAATTATATCTACCTACATATTTTTTTCAGTTTCTTCAAAAAACAAGTCTTCTCTTTAGAGTCAAGCTATAAAAATCTTTCAGAATATAATATGAATAACTTTTAATTGAACCAAATTCCGCCTTTGTAGCCAAGCGTAATCCCGACTGCTCGTTAGCTACATATTTGAATGAGCAAACTTTTAAATAATACTTAAAAAAGTTTAAAAAAAGTAAAGTAAAAAAACACACTAAAGTAAAAAAGGTTCCAAATTAGTTGGTATTAATAAATTAAACTGTATATTAACATAATATTTGTCGAACATAGAGATATTTATTTTTAACGTATCGGTTACGTATACCAAAAATAAAAATACTATTGAATTCGTGCCAAGTGGGTTAGCCATACACGACACTATCTGTTTTCTAAGGGGACATGATTTCTTTATGTTTTCCAAATGTAATAAAACATATATAGGTGTCTACTTATTAAAGTAATTTAAGATTAAATAAAGTATAAAAAAAATAAACGTTTTAAATTTTTTTTAAGAAAATTACGAATACTTTAGTTACATTGCAAGTACATATTTTCCTAGATTTATTTATTACTAGCTGACACGGCAAACATTGTTTTGCCAAAATATAAAAATATAAAAATTGAGGTGGGCCATCCTTATCACTTAGGTGTATTTAAGTGGTTTTGTAAATCAATATAATATTATGTACTAGCTGGTGCCCGCGACTTCGTTCGCGTTCTGGATGAAATGTGCCCTATGTCCTTTCTGGTGTCCCAGAGAACGTGTATGCAAAATTTCTTGGTGGTCGGTTCAGTAGTTTTTACGTGAAAGCGTAACAAACAAACTCACATTCACATTTATAATATTATGTAAGGACTAGCTGGTGCCCGCGACTTCGTCCGCGTTGAAAAAGAAAAAAGTAGCCTATCCTGTGTCCGGTACGTCTAAGTTTCATGAAAATCATTTAATTCGTTTAAGAGTTATGGAGGAACATACATACTTACATACAGAAAAAAATTCTAGAAATGGTCAATTTAGTTTCAGTATCATGTATAGAGCCTATAAACACGATATCTCTGAAAACAAAGTAACTTACTCCATGACCAAATCTTACAGATTTATTATTAGTATTGATAAGTTCGTTAACTTTTTAACCAGTCACATGAAAATTGATCACTCGCTAGTAAAGTCAATAAAAGTCAAATCATTGTCGAGTGTTTTTTTCCTCATAACCACTTTGGATGCTAGACAGAGTCGGGCGGTAGACAGTTTACACGGCTTCAACGTGAATGTATCCGGTACATTGGTGCAATGTTGAAAAACTCTCGCCGTATTATTATCAAACTGCACTGATTGTATCGCATCGCATTCTCGTTGAAACGTTCGACATTGGTTGATTAATGTATTTTCAATTATGGCAATTGTACGCAAGGCGCATGCGACCAATTTTATTACTAAGAGGACGCCAAACGGGAGCAGACGAGTACACGTGCGGCTTCCGAACGTAGTCGAATTAAATTTGTGTTTACATCTTTTACTTAGAGTGCCTACTTAGTTCGTACCTCGATAATAATATGATTGAATGAACATCGCCTCGTGAAAAGCGTGATACTATAAGACGAGGAAAAATGATCAGCAATGGTTGTGAAACTGGTACGTATATTTATCATTAAATTATTTAGTAAATATTATACTCAAAAAATATTTTTGTGCAATTTTTTTTATGTCGTATGTTAGCGTCTATAGAACTCAAAAACTAGTCAAATGACTTGAAATTTTTATACATTAATATTATATACATTAATATTATTAATTTAATTTTTATAGAAGAGTGTTTTATATATACTTTTTATTCTAAAGTTCCAAAAGGAACGAAAAAAAAATAGCCGTAGAGAAGAGTGGCCGAGTTCACCTATTATGATATAAAATATTGTGTGTAATATTTAAATTATTTCGTATCAAATCTAAATACATACAAAACGATTTCAATAACACATCGTTCTTGGCGCTGACAAGATTGGCAAGCTTACTATTGCTACCACCAGCTCACAATATGCGAGGGAAATTAATTGCAGCTATTGCCCGAAATGTAATTAAGATTGAATCACACGAAAAGCCAATAAAACTTTAATGCAATTTTTTTACAACCTTTTAACTAATTGAAGCATTAATTAACATTTCTTATGTGTTCAATCTGTTCAAATGTTTTCAAAATTTTAATTTATTTAAATATGTATAACCAATCAACCATTACATACTTATATTTAAAATGGTTACTTACTAAAAAAAAAATGAAATTCATAAACATAACACAATTTTACATCACTGAGTATAATAAAAAATACTATAAACATATAATAAAAATACTCAATCTAATCAACAAGGCACAGAGAGGTGTATACAATAAAACATTTTATGGTATAGATTGTCATCTAAAATGAAAATGAACATTGAATGTAGCATAGACTACATCAACAGAGCCATAAATATAATATAATAACAGTGCGGAGTCCGTCTCAAACATATCTCATGCAGCCACTAAAATAACAATATATTTCTCACTTCGTGAGGAATTTAAAAACTATGATAATAATCAAATGTTACGACGATAATACGAATAATAAATGACAAAAAAATGCAACTCATCTTTGAATACCTACTTAATATTAAAAAGAAAAATTAACTCACGCCTTAACGCTCAGTCCCAGGGTCCCGAGGGTTCGATTCTCGACACGGCCAATTTAAAAAAAAAAATCTTTTGAAAGTTGACCCTGGTCTTGATCTGGAAAGTAGTTCGTTTCACAGAATTTTGTTTCTCAGTCATTTAGGCAGCCCGTCTGGCAGAAGTACCTAACCACCCGCTTACAGAAGACCACCATGCAATAAAGGCACTCGTGCTGTTGTATTTCGGTGAATGAGTAAGGGATGTCAGAGCCCATTTCTCTATTCCTTCCCAATCCCTTACCCTTAATCCAAGTATAGTCGGCAGCAAAGTTATAGCACCTGTGGCGTTGCTTGTGTTAGGCTACGGTAACCACCTACTATCAAGTGGATCGTCAGTTTTCTGCCGACTTTAACTAAAAAAAAATAGAATTCATTTTAATAAAATACCGTATAACTTGACCTATCTTGATTTACGTAGGCTACGTTTGACGCAGGCGAAACCGCTTGCAAACATGACTATAACTATTATAGAAACTGAATATTTGTATAACGTTTTTCAAATTGAAATATGTGTGCAAATTTAGTTTAATATTTCAGGAAAAATTGAAAGTGGAAATAGCTTAGCTCGATTTGAAATCGGCGCCCCTGAAACGTGAGTAAGTATCTTAAACTACACTGATATAGTTAAACTAAAATACTACTTTGCTTTTTTTTAGTGGCATCCTTTTTTTATGACAATGCACATCAAAGTTATGCAAATGTATCTACATTCGCGGATGTGTTCCTCTAAAAATCCGCATCCGCGGATGTTGAGTTCTTTTTTTAAAGTTTCAGATTTATGATTTTAATGAAAATCATTCATTGTATTTTATTTTTATTTTTTCATACTTATTTCCCACGTATGAAAATTTTCAGCTTGATACTATTTTTCCAGGCAAAGGCGTTTTTTCCCTTCCAAAATCTAAGCCATCCTAAGCCTGGCTTTTAAAAAGTCAAAATTTCATTGAATTTGATCCAGTCAAAATTTGCGTTGTTATGAATCGTTCCTTATTTAAATGCATAGAAATCATAACAATTGCTAATTATCATTGTAATATGATTATGATCAAAAAATAAATTTTCTGCAGCCATCTAAATGATTCTGAATTTTGTCAAAATAAAAAAAAAACTAGTTTAATAAATTAACTATGCACTTGACGTGAATAAATAATATAATATGACGATAATAGTAACTAATATTAAAACAGTATTAACATTTGTTGAAAATAGTAACTTTACCCAATACTATCAAATAATATATTATGTAATATATTTATTTTATTGCAGAAGGCGCCATGAAAAAAACATATGTTACAGGTTTAACACAAAAATTT
This sequence comes from Synanthedon formicaeformis, assembly GCA_945859745.1. Lineage (NCBI taxonomy): Eukaryota > Metazoa > Arthropoda > Insecta > Lepidoptera > Sesiidae > Synanthedon > Synanthedon formicaeformis. The sequence continues at coordinate 8,112,111 of OX243955.1, read as the reverse complement.
TACACGCACTGCCCACTTTATTAGAAGTGAAACAGTACATTAGCCTCATAGTGTGCGGTAAGGTTAATATATTAAAATATTCGTAAATTCCGTAAATGACTGTTTCTAACACTATTGTTTAAACGACTACTATTATTGGTACAAACTTACTTCTATTAGATAAAATAAAAATCTATGTTTTATACAAAAACATTAACATTATACTGAGTCAAATCGCTGCTTAGAAACTAAGGGGCCACAAATCAAAATTACACTTTTTACAGAAGAGCTAATCGAAAAAAATTAAATTATTCTTTGTCTATTTTTTTCTTATTAGATATATTTCAAATATATGCATATTATACATCATTAGAAGCATATTTTTAAGTAGCATTAAATGTTTTAAGTACTTTTATAATAAACTGAATACTAGAAGAGATATAAGCATATAAGTTACTTTTGAATATATAAAAAATGATCAAAATATACTAAATATGGAATAAAACAATCATAAGTCTTTTTGCAACATACAATATGAAGCATTGTGTTTGTATTTTTGCAATAAAAACATTTTTGGATATTTTTGTTTTATGGCCCTTTAGTTTTTAAGGAGCGAAATATCGATATGCAATTTTTTTTTTATTTTTTACTAGAAATTATTACTATGTAAATTTTTTTTTAATCAATTTCTTTAATAATGCAATGCAATCCAATGCATTGAAACTTAAGTTCATATTTAAACTACAGCTTAATCGTCAAGTTTTGGGTAATTATTTATGTATGAATAAATTCCTCTGATCAAAAAATATTTTTAAGGTGTTCTTCTATGGGGTACATCATGGTTTATGTTCAAAGATATAGTGCTCCCTGGAGGATTTGTTTTCCGAATGGCCGGCTTAGTGACGACAGGATATATATTCGGGCATACACTTCAAAAATATACCACGATCCACCAAGTAGTCGGGATGACGTTCATCGGAGTGATTGGTAGATATTATTTGGGGCCATCAAACTATTTAGATATACCAACGGCAAATGCTATAGATTATCATTTGCGGTAAGTAGGTACCAAACTAATTATTGGATTAATTTACAAGCTATAATTAAAATTATAAACTAACCCCCGACTTTCTATTGAGCCCAAACACACAATATCTGCTGAAGTAGTTAAGGAGTTGGGTATCCCGCAGATTACTTGACGCTGCAGCTCAGGTCAGAGTTAACATGTCATAGAAATACCACCTAACTAAGAGTATAATAAATATTTACATCAATCGAACATGTGGAAGTATGTGAAATACCTTCGTTAACTGGGAAATGGGCTGGTGGTCTTCAAACGCCTGAACACATCTTGATAAATTATAGCCAAGAATCATCCCGATCACATCAGCTTTCAAACAATATAAACACGAATCGAAATAGCTCCATCCGTGAGAACTACAATGCCACAGATACGTCAAACATATAACACCCCATTTTTGTGTCGGGCGTCGGAGTTAAAAATATCAATTTACTCTCAAACGATAAGAGATTTCTTAAGTTTTATGAACGCCAAACAATCTGAGCCTCAGATAATAACTTTCAAAATCAATACAGAGAACAAAAGCTGTACCTACATTTTTTCTTTCAGGCGAATTTACCCCGTAATTATCTTGACGAAGGGTCCGCTCAGCTGGAACTGGGAATATATACGAAATAATTCGGTAAAAGTTTTCTCTTTGGCCACCCTTCCATGGATCGTTGAATGCTTGTCTGTGGCCGTTTTCGCTCATATACTACTCGAGTTTCCTTGGTATTGGGGTAAGATAAGATGTTCAGTAACAGTCCGTTTCTATGTGCTAACATTTGGGTGCCTTATTCAGCTTCTAATCTACTTCTCTGCATCAAGTGATCGTCATTTGGCTTGCGATAATATTATGGCTTTGTCAAGACTTCACTTTATAATTAACTAACTTTTGCTCGCGACATCGTACTCGCGCGATTTCCTAACATAAAACATAAAAAACTTTGGTTCAAATAATTATGGATTATGAAAAAAAGCGATGGAGAGGAGTCACTTTCAAAACAAGCGATTACAGTAATCACCTAGACTACAAATTATACAGACAACTGAACCACAGCTTTTATTGGCAGGACTGCACCTCGGTTCCATATTGGCATCTGTGTCGCCTGCAGTGGTTGTCCCTACTGCCATGGCGTTAAACGCAAGAGGTCTTGGCGCAAAAAAGCAGATAGCACAATTAGTATCAAATGCGGGAGGTTTGGACACAGCGTTCACTGAAGGAATGTTCGGAGTTATCAATGCTACTATTTTTATACCCTCTACCCCATACTACAGGATTATAAAAGTAAGTATCACCAATGCATAGAATTGTGCGCACTCTATATGTATTTATTTTGGGTCACTCGATATTGAACATTGTTACATTTTTTTTTATATTATTAAGAGTGGCAGGCAGGCTGACGATCCACTTGATTGTAGGTGGCTACCTACATGCTTAATATGGTGTATTGCAAAAGAAGCTTAATATGCAAAAGATGCTGAATACGTAATAATTACGCGAAATTTTAAAAAGAGCGATAAAATCGGCCGATCGATCGCATTAGGGCCTCTTTCACCAACTACAAGTAAAGTGTTGATTAGTTACTTTTGTTTCATTAAATTATGCACACTGCTTAGTGCATTCTTCGATAAGCGATTTTTTTTTCTTTTTAATGATATAAGAGATTAATCAGTAACATCCGTGTGTCATTTTAAAAATAAATTTGCAGTTTCTGATGAAATAACTAATAATCAAGTTTTTCCAATATTCCGCAGTTTCATTTTCAAGAAAACTGTACCTTTACTTTTTTTACAAACTATAACATTTTTATATCGATCTAAAAGTTCATAATGCACGAAATGCTACAAACTGCAAAATGCATGAAAACTCGAACGGTCGTGAGACTTAAACCTTTCTAAATTGTTTTAGAACTTTTTTTTTATTGACAGGCTATACTCGCGATTTTTGTTGGCATCGCCTTTGGTGTGATGTGGGGCATACTATCGGATTTATTTCCAGACCACAACGATCGCTATTCCCCAGTTATCCGAAGTCTATTTCTTTTTTCTGGTGGCTATTTTGTTACCTACGCTTGTGGATACCTCGGATGGGGAGGAACTGGTAAGACGATAAATAATAATAAATAAATAAATATTTTCACACATTCCACACATCACCATCCAGTTCCAAAGTAAGCAACTAACGCTTGTATTATGGATACCAGACAGTTGATATACTGCATGCATAGATTACTTTTTTTTTGTAAATACATACATATTATAAATACAAAACATCCATGACTCAGGTACAAAGGTAAATGCTAACACAAACATTTGCCCTTAGCGGGATTCGAACCCGCGACCGTTTGGTTAACAGCTAGGATTACTGGCCACTAGACCAAACGAGTCGTCAAATATGAGTCGATTTCATAGAACTTCTTTGTTATTGTATCATAACATTATTCGACATTCGTAAGGTATTTATTTTTATATTTATTTAAGATTACATAAACTCCTGCGATTTTTAGTTGAGAAAACTAACTCGTATCTCCTCTGTTGCTATGTCTTGAACCTTATCTTGACAATATTCAAGTTTCATAGGCATACTTTCAATATTTTTTTTTTTCAAAAATTATATAAATAATCATTTATTTATTTGCTAAAATACTTTAATATTATACATAACACTTGTAATATAATAGGTCGGGGAAACTTTTTTTGTATTTTATTAATTTATATCGCATTTTATACAACTTCAATATATTTTATATCATAGATATAACTTACAGCTATTTTGTAGGTAGTAAAGATAGTATCCAAATTCAATATTCAATTGGTGTACAAAGTGGTCCGTCTCTCAAATATGTAAAGATATTATTATCTACAAGCAATTATATAAAATTTGCAATACAAGTCAAATATACCAAACACATTATAAATCATAATTCATAAATATAATAAATTATAGTAAAAATCTATGCTTGTATTTATTTGCATATCTACATTTGTTTCTGGAGGAAAATCTATATTTGTAATTATACAATACTACAGTACCAAACCGTTTTATCTAGAAAATTCACATTTATATCCTTATGTTTTTTAAAATAAATTTAAAACAAATAAATACACTCAATATACTATGAAGGTCATATTATTAATCGTGACACCACAGCTAAACAATGGTGGGAAGTGCTTTATCAATACTAACAAACTTAATTCTAACATATTTTATTGTTGTATATTGAATGTAATTTTAATTAATTTTAAATTTAATTTAAATTTAACTTATCTTCCAACATTGCTGTATATGATATATTATTATTATTTTTTACATAGGAATATACCTAACCCTCAAAAATGCACTGGGGTTTCAAAAAACTGAGAGAATTCTTAGCCAACTAAATGTTAGTTTAAATAATTTAAACGCTTTAAAATAGATTCCATAATATCTATAGTGAAAATTTACATATATTTTTTATAATAGGTATTTACATAATATTACTTCCATACTTACCTACTTATGCTTTACATAAAACGTTAATTATGTTAATTATACTTATGAATAATCGTATTAGAGTTAGCGGTTATAAGACAGACAGACAGACAGACGCGAAAAGCGACTTCAATTTATAATATAATATACGTAAGGATATGTTCGACAACAATATTTGGCGGTACAACCTCAATTGGGATTCGAACCCGGGCCAACTGTGTCGATATTTACTGAGCTATCCTTGCTTTTTTATCATTTTATCTGATCATAAATATGCTAAATGTTTCCTGTTATATTTGCTCTGTATCAATATTTTCATTGTGTCTCTCCACACAAATACAGTCCCCATTTTGTAAACACTACAACGCTTATTGTACAAGCTCGTATTTATCTACAATCTGGTAGATTATTAATATTATATTTTATATAATAATATTCATGATTAATTGCTTCTTGCGCTTAATTAGTCAGTGATTACATTAATTCGACGATACGAAACAGTTCCATGTTTGTTAAATAACTTATGGTGAACATAGTGAACTCTCCAGTACAATAAAAGCTTTGTACATCCTTATCTTTTTTAACGTTTCTTATCGTGTATTTAGTTATGGAATTTTTTTTTATAATAATTAATTAGCACAGTATAGAAAACCTTCCAAAACCTTTCTAAACTTCCGTGGTCACTGAAGCACCACTCTTCGACTATCTCGTAGGCATCCCCGAGAGCTTTTAGTAACCCAATCGCCAGAAACTATACTGAAGACCACCGTGCAATATAATAACAGCACATTTGCAGCCCATATATTTGCTCATCCTTACTAATATTTTTTTTTATGTTAAGGTCGACAGACAGGCTGATGGTCCACTTGATGGTAGGTGGCTACCGTCGCCTATAACACAAGCTACGCCATAAGTGCTACAAGTGCGCTGTAGACCATAGGATTAAGGATAAGGGATAAGGAAGGGATGGGATATTATTACTAATTACTAATATTATAAATGCGAAAGTTTGTATGGATGTATGTATGGATGTTTGTTACTCTTTCACGCAAAAACTACTGAACCGCTCACTATGAAATACACGTTGTCTGGGACACCAGAAAGGATATAGGTTACCTTTCATCGTTCAACGCGGACGAAGTCGCGGGCACCAGGTAGTATTATAATATGTGATGGTATCTCAATGTAAATGCTATTGACTTTTTTTAATATCCAGAGTATTCCCTCAGTACTCACACCCATACAAAATGTATTCGTAGGCGACACTTGCGATACGTTTCTCAGAATTTTCTATATATACCTAAATGGATGGCATGCGAAAAGACATTGCATTTGACCTTCGTTCAATATTTTCATTGCTTTTATTAAATAGGCAAAGTGTCTGAGAACACTATGAGGCTGGATTACACATTATTGTGCGACCCACCATTAACTATTGTTAACAATCTTTCAATTAATACCAATCAACAATGCCATGTTCAATTTTAAACAATGTGAAATGAGCATTCATGATAATCGAGACTAGGGAGTCCACGAAAGACTTCGAATGCACTTTGTTTTGTTTATAATATATTGTGTGTAATCACTGATTCCTTTTCATTTTATGTGAATTTTTTATATACTTCAATACTTCTTGTGTAAACCAAAAGACATCTTGCTGAGTATGATGTGCGATCAGCCCAATATATTTAATATTGAAATTCTTCATGATTTTTAGAAAATAACATTCTATTTTTTTTATCTTTGATAACTTTGTTTGGTAAAATTGAAAATAATTATAAATTTAAATACGTTCTTTGTGTAATCAAAATATGTATTAATATTGTTGCGTGCGGGGTGAGTTAAAATGCCGTTTAGGGTTGTAAGAACACGATTTATTACGCAGACCAAGATGACTTCCAAAATATCAGAGCTTTTCCAATTAAACCGTAAAACTTGCCAAAAGTCGTAAATAATTCACTCTATGTGTCAACAATGCACTGTCGCAAATATCTTCGCAAAAGCTCCCAAGAGTTGTTTTCGTATCGCTTGTTGTCGCAGAACTGTCCCACTCGAGCGATGGCACCCGTATTTATACACGCGCAGTCAGCCGCGATGTTTTTTGGAAAACACTAGAAACTTTAAGGTAAACAAGCTCGTACACAAGTAAACAAGTTATAAAAAACAAACATCGTAAACAACTCTCTGGCTTAAGGGAATGTGAACCTTATGTCGCGAACATAAGGAACAGTTTTCTCTGAGACAGGAGGGCTTCCTTCTACGTATGGAAATTTCCATACGCCCAGGTCTCATGATAAACAACAACACGCTGTTTGTTTATGATAAACAAACGCTTCGAGAATGTTCGGTCGTAACATTACCCCCCTCTTAGTTATGATCGTCCCGATCATCATTCGTGCCGTGATACTTTGTCAAACGGTCAATGTGTACGACCTTCGGTTTTCCTCTTTGCCCCTTTTTGATTCGATAGGTGAGGTCGTTGATTTTTGTAACCACATTGTAAGGTCCTTCCCATCGTGCTTGCAACTTTGGGCTTTTGCCCTTTTTCCTGAAGGGATTATGAAGCCATACGAGAGTTCCCTCTTCAAAACCGTTGATGTTTGATCTCCTATCATAACGGGTTTTCATTTTTTCACCGGTCTTGAGACTGCACTCGCGAACTAGCTTATGCACTTCATCCAGCTGTTCTCGAAGATCGCTGACATAATCCGTCACAAGTCTGGGGCTATTCGGCGGAGACCCTGTTATTGCATCGACTGGTAGTCTTATTTCTCGTCCAAAATTCACTCTGGCAGGGGTAAAACTAGTACTATCATGTACAGCGGAGCGATAAGACAGCAAGAAAAGAGGAATGTATTGGTCCCAGTCTCTCTGATGTGAGTCGACTACTTTAGCCAAATTATTTTCCAATGTTTGGTTAAACCTTTCGACCATTCCGTCAGACTGAGGATGAGCTGGTGTCGTACGGGTCTTATGTATACCGAGAAGGTTGCACATTTCTTGAAATAGGGCTGATTCGAAATTTCTCCCCTGATCGGAGTGTATTTCCAGAGGTACGCCATACCGACAGATTACATCCTGAACTAGCTTCTTGGCAACAGTTTTAGCTTCTTGGTTAGGGGTCGCAAACACTTCCGGCCATTTGCTGAAATAGTCTTGCACTACAACGATGTATTTGTTGCCATCCTCAGTTTCAGGAAATGGTCCGGCCACGTCTATAGCGATACGTTCCCATGGTGCTCCTACATTGTAGAGCTTCAGTTTTCCCCTACTTCTTGTCTGTGGTCCCTTGACTGAAGCGCATGCGTTGCATTTACGACACCAATCTTCTACGTCTTCCCGGCAATGGACCCAGTAGAACCGCTGTCGCACTTTCAAAAGGGTTTTCTTCACTCCAAGATGACCACCAGACACCCCATCATGGATATGACGTAGTAGAGGAGATACCTTACTTCGAGGGACTACAACCTGTACAGTCACCTGATGTCCGGTATTAGACTCCCATTTCCTGCACAAGATTCCGCCTTCCAGGGTCAAACTATCCCATTGAGCCCAATAGCTTTTTGTAACAGGACTGGAAGCTGATACATCCGCCCACTCAGGTTTCACTCCCTTTTTTATCCAATCTAAGATCAATCGCAGGTCGTCATCTTCTTCTTGCGCCTTCCTCATATTTTCTCCAGACCAGTCGTCGTCTAATCCTTGGGTACGGATAATTTTTACTGATTTCTGAGACTCTTGTTTCCTGCAGTGTTTACAGTTTTCAGGACATGGTCTTCTCGATAGAGCGTCAGCATTACCATGACCTTTTCCGTTAGAATCTTGTCTGACAGTAATAGCAGGGGCTTTCTTTCTCCCAGCCGGTGCCTGCCCCGCGGCCCTGGCGACGCTTAGTTTTAATTGCCTTTCGTCAACTTGGGTCTCCATCTCCGAGACCTTCTTTCTTTTCTTCCTTGGGCAGTCCAGCCTTATGTGGCCTCTTTCACCGCAGCCATAGCAGGTCGGGCCATATCGAGGCTTTCGCTCCTCGGCTACCAGCTTCCTGACCTTGAATGGCCTTGTGTCACGCCGCACAGCTTCCACTTCTAGAGCATGTGCCAGTGCACTATTCAGGGTCTGATGGTGACCCAATCGCACCGCTGCGCGAACTTCGCCATCTCTTATCCCGTCCACAAAGGCTTGGAGCAGAATTATTTCTACTGCATTCGGTGTTGATGTATAGGCGCGACGAACTAATCTCTCGATTTCGTCAGCCCACTGCTGGAGTGTTTCCGTGGGCTTCTGCGTGCGATCGCGTAGTTGAGCCCTATACGTGTGCTCCATGTGCTTGTCACCATATCGTGTCTCTAGAGCTTCCAGTAGGGCTTGCAGAGATCTTCCTTCTGTAGGGAGTCGCTCCAGAATCAGTTGGGCGTCTCCTCTTAAGGCTAGAGTCAACGCCATGAATGCTTGATCCTCAGTCCAGCCGCTGCAGTTAGAGAGGGTTTCGAACTGGTACTTATAGGCTGTCCAGGAAGATGTGCCATCAAACCGTGGCAAGTCCAGCCTACCTTGTGTAGGTACCGGCGCAGTGAAGACTGCCTCCCTCGTCACCAACTTCTGCACTTTCTCGGCGAGCGCCTGGTGGCGAGTGTCGGTTTGGTCGAGTCTCTCTTCCAGGCCTTCGACTTTCACTGAGACCCCTTTAACTTCGGACTCCACCTTTTTAACTTTATCGCAGATGACTTCAAGGCTTGTGTCCAATTTCGAAAGCAGCATTTGGCTAGCAGATTCCTGTTCACGGCGAGCGGCTTCCTGTTCACGGCGAGCGGCTTCCTGACTGGCTTGTATGCTCTGCACAGCAGCTTCCTGACTGGCCTGTATGCTCTGTACAGCAGCTTCCTGTTCACGGCGAGCGGCTTCCTGACTGGCTTGTATGCTCTGCACAGCAGCTTCCTGACTGGCCTGTATGCTCTGTACAGCAGCTTCCTGTTCACGGCGAGCGGCTTCCTGACTGGCTTGTATGCTCTGCACAGCAGCTAGCAGCGCAGCGAGGTCCATCGACGGGCTCGATGTAGGTACTGCCGTAGGAAGCAAATCAGCATCGGTGCCTTCCTCCGGCTCCTCATGTGCTCGTTGTCTCGCAGCATCCATCTCCACTTGCCTGCTGGTCCGTGGAGTACGAGTTCCTTCGTCCCGTGGCATTAACGGCATCCCACTTCTGACACCAGTTGTTGCGTGCGGGGTGAGTTAAAATGCCGTTTAGGGTTGTAAGAACACGATTTATTACGCAGACCAAGATGACTTCCAAAATATCAGAGCTTTTCCAATTAAACCGTAAAACTTGCCAAAAGTCGTAAATAATTCACTCTATGTGTCAACAATGCACTGTCGCAAATATCTTCGCAAAAGCTCCCAAGAGTTGTTTTCGTATCGCTTGTTGTCGCAGAACTGTCCCACTCGAGCGATGGCACCCGTATTTATACACGCGCAGTCAGCCGCGATGTTTTTTGGAAAACACTAGAAACTTTAAGGTAAACAAGCTCGTACACAAGTAAACAAGTTATAAAAAACAAACATCGTAAACAACTCTCTGGCTTAAGGGAATGTGAACCTTATGTCGCGAACATAAGGAACAGTTTTCTCTGAGACAGGAGGGCTTCCTTCTACGTATGGAAATTTCCATACGCCCAGGTCTCATGATAAACAACAACACGCTGTTTGTTTATGATAAACAAACGCTTCGAGAATGTTCGGTCGTAACATTATTACGTAACTAATATTAATACAATTAATTATGTTAGTTTATATAACACTAAATATTATGAAAACTTTATTATAATAATTAGCCGTTATCTAATATTATAACTAATTAATTAAATAAAAACGCTTATACTTCGCATAACATATCATAACATTATAAGTTAACTGTGAGCATATTGCAGGTACTTTTAATTGGATATGACCGGAGTACTCGTATGTATTTGTATATTATGTTACTTGAATTACAGCTGGTGTCGCAATAATGGTCAGTGCAGGAACAGCGGCAACTAGATGGTCTCGTCGCGGTTGGGCCATCAATGCAAATCCGGTTTCGGAAGTGTATACGGTCCTTTGGAGGATATTCGAACCAATGCTATTTACGTTGAGTGGATACTTCTTAGAGGTAAACTTGCTCATATCTTTATACATATGTGTATAAAAATTTAGCTTCCGTAAATACAATAAATGTCAACAAAAGTCGAAAGGCGCTGGATTGACTTGAAATTTTTACGCGACATTTCGTGTTAAAAGAAAAGTGTTTTTAATATACTTTTTATTCCAAAGTTACAACAAGCGTGGCCGCGTTATGCTAGTCTGTATACTCGTATATATAAAAAAAAAATTGGTTTTTTTTTTAAAACCAAAAATCTTCGAAATAACTTTATTAAACACCATGTAATTTTGCATAAACGTAGTTGGGAGAACAGAAAAGGACCTTATATCCAGAAAAAGATACTGTTTCCGAATTCCGAGAGATCATTGAAAAAAAAAAAGAAAATTAACGCCTGATAAAAATATCGCTAGTTCATGAGCAAAAAATGAAATAAAAAGAAAATGCTTTGCCGACGAAGTCTCACTCAAGCGTTAGTTAAAAATAAAAAGCTTAATATTTGAAACTACAAAAAGTTCGTTGTCATATTGTGTTCTTTCAATATGCTTCAAATGTCGTTAACTTTGTGTATCGAGCTTAGATGGAAAACATGTTAACAATTGCATTAAGATATCCGTGATCCAGTTAACGTAGCGCGCTGGCCTCTGAAGCGTATAAGCTTGTAATCCTCTCTCATCGGTAAACGTTGCTACATTATTCAATTGTGATAACAGGACATCGCACGACACTACTCCACCTGTACGATCTATTCTGCACAAATATCTAACATATTGTCAAATCAGAATCTGCTATGTGCACTTTTTTTGAGATTCCAACGTTTTGATCTTAGTGAATAAAAACCTAGTGAATCCTATATAATAATCTGGGTAATAAATATCTGTGTGCCAAACTTTAACTGTGCATACACTTAAACTCTAAAAACTTTCAAAATTCAAAAAAGTTACAAAAATTCTAAAAACCATTTTTTGACCAGCGTGAACATTTTTTTTAACTATATTTAATGTAAAGACACGGCTCGTTTACGATTTTATTATAAACTAATGGGTGCCCGCGACTTCTTCCGCGTCCAATTTCTTTTACATACAAACTATTCTTGATTATCCCTCTATTCATAAGTGAAGACAGAATTAAAATCGGTCCAACCGTTTAGTTGGAGTTCAGTGACATACACACGAACAGAAGAAATGTATACATAAAGAATACAAATTACGGATTACAAAAACTAAAATAAGATCTAGTAAATAAATATACATTCGTGACTTCACAGATTTTCTTTTCCATTTTTATTTTTTATTTTTGTAAGTTGGCAGGCAGTCTGACAATGAAATGCAAGTGTTTATACTTCGCCAGAACAATGCGGGTCAGATTTTTAATATTGTAGGTACCTATTCTCTTTCAGGATGTAGGTTCTTACAGGATATTTTACTCAGTATTAAACTGGATTAAACTTTTTTAAGCTAGTTTAATTTTTGAAACTTTAAAGAATAAAGACCTCATAGATTCTTTCACAAATACCTGAAGAACACATAGCTTATTACACAGTTTACCCTAATGAACATGGCGCCCGTTGTATATAATGGATAATTTGGAAATGAAAAATTTTCATTTTTATTATCTAGAATGAAAATGCGATTTAACTAGAAGCGCTCCTTACAAATATATTTATAGAAACGAATAATCTTACTAATGAATACTGGTTTTCAACTCAGGTTTCACAACTAAGTTTGAGAGAGTTCGGCGTGACAATAGCTTGCATCTTCTTGGCACTTTTACTTCGGTTGATCACAGCGATGCTAACAGCTCTCGCCAACGAGTTATCTGTCAGAGAAAGCCTTTTCATTGCAATCACTTGGATACCTAAGGCTATAGTTGAGGTTTGTATATTAAGAGTGGAGTTATAATTTCTTGAGTGTTTATTTTTAAAAATCCTATAAAAAATTAACTTTAGTTTATAGTGGTTTACGCAATTTTTCTTCAAGTCTTGCAAGTCGTACGAGAAAGCTTCTTATTGTTACAATAATAATCAAGTGTTTACAAGTTTAGTCATATGCTGGAGTCGAATTATTTACCTAAATAAAATGCTAATTGATACATACAACCTCCTGCTTCCGTTTATCATAACGGAAATACAATAAGATGATCGTTGTTCTAACAGTTAAAGTAATTCTGAACTTGATGAACTAAATTTTATGATTTAACATTGATCAAAAGTTGTATAGGAATAATTAATTTCAATATTTATATAATACTCATAAATCTGCCATTGTATAATCCACGTTTTGTTTTAGTTATGTACCTACATAAGTGTATATAGGTATTTCTATTGTTCCTTAATAGCTAAGTAGCTAATTAATACCTAAACACATATACTATCTTATCGATGTGCAGTTGTGCATATACAAATATTTTTATACATTCTATAAATACTAACTGTACAAACATCTTTATATAAGGAACGGTAGTATGATTGTTGGATCTTTTATTCAAGATTACAAATGTGTAGTATAAGGTAACGAACGGTACTCCAGTTAACCTCAGGCCACATTGGAGTCGAATCTAAAAGATACTAGCTTCGCTCATGTGAGATTAGCGAAGTGGGTTTCACACTGGAAACGGACGGTGTAGTAATGAGACAGGTTACCAATAGTTACCATGCCATGTGCGTGACCCTCTCTTCTCCTGGACATGGAGTGCTCTTTACTTCGTTGGGATCAACGGGTTCGACAACTTTCAGCACAGGCGACGTTAGCTTAGTAGTTCACAATGTAAACCCAAATATGAAAAAACGCGACAACGACATGAGTGAAGTTAAAATAACTTAATTTCTTTTGGCTTCACTAACAATGTGGTCTATGCTTTATACTTTATGCGATCCTGTTACTTCTGTAACTATGAAAAAAAATCGGCTTTAACGAGACCATCAACTTGCGGAATAATGTCGACCAACGTCAATACTGTTTGTTATGACGGTTGTAGCCAATAAAGCTTGATAAGGCTGTTTTCGAGCATTGACTCCTATGAACTCGAGATTCCTCCCAACATGGCTCTTCTTATATTTTGATCTATTTATAAAACGGTCAATAAAATATAGTAGGTATAGTGTTACATATAGTAAAGAACTCGGTATTTGCCAACACTTTCTCATAATTGAAGGTTACGATACAAAATTAGTGGGCTAATATTTACAATGTTGAACGGTTGTACGACAAAGCAATTAATCTTAGTCGCTTTGTGATCATGTATGCAGCCCCGCCTTCTGCCAAAGAACGCCACCGTAACGCCCTCAACTTACATAAATTTACTTTAAATTGATACTTTCATTACAAACAAACTTACTATTTCCGCATAATTATTATTGAAATAATATTTCTAGTTTTTAGTAGATAAAATTTCTAGTTTAAAGTGTACACTTTCGAACTGCAAATCATCATCATCATCTACTATAATGATAGATGATGATCATCATGATAGATGATCAGTACGTATCAGACGTATCAAACGTAGGCCTCTCCCAAGGCTCGTTACCACGCACAGTCTTCTGTCCTTTGCATCCACCTTGCACACATGAAATAAATAAATCTAAAATAATTAAATATAATATATTGTACAGTTTATACACGACTTATACTAAGTTTTTATGATTATTATTTTTTGTGACACTAAACTATCTATGCAAATATAATAAATATTTACTGATTATTTTATTTAAGTTAGTACTATTCATATTGAAACGTTCTATGTTATAAAGTCGATATCAATCTGATTTTCCAGGCAGTGTTGGTTCGTGTAGCATCGGACTCTTTGTCACAAGAATTCTCAACTACTCAAGACAAAGTAATCGCAACGCAGCACTCCAACATCATTGTCATAGCCATAATCACTACTACAACTTTGGGCTCAATACTCACAACTGTTTTGGGCCCTGTACTTCTATCTCCTGATTCAAGAGTCGCTCCAGAAGGTATTGTTTAATATTCTGTAATCGCTTACTTTCGAAAAGATGTACAATATAACTTTTAAAGATTTCTGCCACTATGCGAAGAGGAAATGCCAGTTCACTGTTGCAAGCGTCATGAATTGTTAACCTAAAACGAACACCTATGCAAGATATCAATAAACAAAATCAGTGAACAGTTAAATTTAGGTTAGGTTCGTATTAATAAAAAAAAACTCAAGGCAAAAATATGAAAGTTTTAGTTGTTATATAAAAAACATAATAGCTTTTGCAGAGTCATGCACCGATTTTTTTTATCAATATAATATAATTTATAATTATATTTTAAATGTTGTATACTTTGCCATGTAAAATTATTTCGGAAAACTTTATCATAAATTAATTGCGAGTCAGTAAACTTTGTTATTTATGCCTGTGTTATATTAATATTTAAACACGTGAGCTGCATAATTACCTTATAACATATTTGTGACCTATAAAACTAAAATAACATTTTACATACAGTTTATTATAAGGGATATTTATACAGTATACAACGATATAGTGACAGCTCATATGGTTTAACAAATTATAGTAAATAGTTTTTTTTTTTTTTTTTTTTTCTAGAAATATGTCAAGCACAAACGCATCCGACCCCGCAACGTACACATTCCTCAAGACGAAGCAGTGTGCATAGATAATTTTGAAAAATGCCGCCTTAGTTAATGAAATTCTTGTTTAATTTTGAAATAAATTTGTAATAAGAACTCTATTGTTTAATTGTAACGATTAGCATACAATCATTGCGTAGCATTACCATAATTGTATTGTAAAAAGTAAAGAATGCAAGAATGCATAGAAATAAGCTACAAACTTATCATTAGATAAACGAAGACGTCAAAGTTTCCAATTTTCAATGTTCCAAGCAATGGAAAACTAGCTAAAAACCTAGTTGAAGACCTTAATTTTTTACGAAAAAAAAACGAATCTGTAATATGAAGGTGATGCTGGTGTGGCCAGTGTAGTAAGCAAATATACGTTCGTTCACGCTAATGTGTGTGATTTGCTTCAGCTTGAAAGACAATAATTTTTCTTATAAAGATACGCGGACGAATACGCGGACAAAGACCTAGTTTATAAAATTATTAATAACTAAACTTGATAGATATTACATATGATGTCATCATGTCACTTTATTACAAAATGTTTTATTTAAGAGTTATTTTATTACTAAAATTAATAATCATAAATTATAATTAATTATATTAAAAAGTAATTCACAAATTTATTTATTACCCTATAAAGTTGGCGATAAAATTTATCCACAAAGTACAGGAAGAACTCGCCAGTTTTATAGCTTTCTTAAATTACCAAGTTAATTGTAATAGGTAGATATTTTGTACTTGTAAATGAACATGAACGAGGTGGAACTCGTAATATTTGTCAATGCAGGAACAACAGCAACAAGGTAGTCTCGCCGCGGTTGCACCATCAATGCAAATCTAGTTTCGGAGAAGTGTATATTCGAATCAATGCTTATTTACATTGAGTGAATATTTCTTAAAGCTAAATAAAATTTACTCTCATTATAATAAAGGCGTAAATCTTTGAAGCTATAAAGCTATTAACAAATGAGCTGATGATCTTCAAACGCCTGAATATGCCTTCATAAATTATAGCTTAATATCTCATCTCTCTATCTCGATATTTCTATGTCTGCTTCCTAACAAAAAATAACTGATCAAAATTAGTTTGGGAGCTACGATGCCACGGACAGACACAGGTCAAATTTATCTTCGTGTTGGGCGTCGGGTATTAAAAAGGGGCGCGGACGAAGTCGGGGCAAAAGCTAGAAATATAAACAGTTTTTTTTAAAATATTTATGACGAAAATGTAAGCTAATGAAATATAAACTAAGTACATAACTTTAAAAAATATATGTTTTCTATCTCCAGTATTCTCAGCTCTGCATGTTTTACTAAAAGGCTTCGAAAGATTTATAAATATTTGTATTTAACGTAACACGATCTGTTTTTTTTTTTATACAATTATTGTCATTTTTTGTAAAGGAATGTATCTGTATGTATGTTCGAGATTATCTCACAAACTACTGAAAGGATTTTCCTGTGGTTTTTCACTAATGGAAGAGCGTTAAACCATGAAGGTTTTTATAAATAGCTAGCTGGCGCCCGCGACTTCGTCCGCGTTGAAAAAGAAAAAAGTAGCCTATCATGTGTCCCGTACGTCTAAATATTTATCTACCAAGTTTCATGAAAATCAGTTAATTCGTTTAAGACATACATACAGAAAAAAATTCTAAAAATCGTCAATTTAGTTTCAGTATCGTGTATAGAGCCTATAAACTCGATATCTGAAAACAAAGTAACTTACTCCATGACCAACCCATACAGATTTATTATTAGTATTGATTTGCAGAAAAATATGCATCCGTGCGAGTCCGGTAGTGGGTCGCTAGTATCATATAATAAAATATTAGCAATGAAATTCGGTAGTCTCTCTAAACACGTTATTAACACGTCTCTAGCCACGTTATTAATATAAATATAAGAAGCACTTGATGATTTTTTAACGTTTAAAATGATCATTGAAATAAATTGTCCGCGCCTATTAACTTCAATTAATTCTCTTCAATATGTCTATAAATATAAAATGGTAATAAATGGGAGAATTCGTCAAGGCTCGTTCGTTTAAGTACAGACCTCTCTAGACATAGCATTGGCAAGGATGTTGGCAAGTGCACAAATAAACATCAGTTTTACAAATTGATTCGCGGCGTCATGCTGTGATCGTGCTGTATCAACGCATGTTGGAAAATTATTTCCGAATAGTGTTAATGGATTCTATATTATAATTTGAAAAATAATGTAAAATATTATTCAAAGAAATGTGTTATTAACGTAACTATAAAATTGGATTGAAATGCAATTAGGTAAGTTTACGAAAATAT
Organism: Synanthedon formicaeformis; assembly: GCA_945859745.1. NCBI lineage: Eukaryota > Metazoa > Arthropoda > Insecta > Lepidoptera > Sesiidae > Synanthedon > Synanthedon formicaeformis. The sequence goes on along the minus strand of OX243955.1, from coordinate 8,094,562 downwards.
TTTGTACAAAAAAAGAAACATTTTTATTAAATTCGTAACAATTTGTTTCGGATTTAATAAATTTTTTTTATTATAAAGAGAGGCGGGCAGGCTTAATAATGAGTGATTATCATATCCTATATAAACACATGTAACCCAATTGTATATTTTTGTAAGAGCGATGCATACTGTGAAAGGTGATTGTTAGTAGTGGCAGGGCTAATGTGCCCAAATTCACATTAGTCTGGCAGCCCTTACAGAAGGTCACCGTGAAATTACAGAATGTGTGCTTGTTATTTATCCTAATCCCTTATTCTTAGCCCTACTATGGTAGGTAGCAAACCTTGAGCACATGTGGTATTGCTGGTGTTATAGGCGACGACGTCAGCCCAGAATGCGTCTGCGAGCCGGAGTCACAAGAGACAGTAGAACAATACTCGAGTAGGTTGCACTGGAAATACACATGGGAAAAACTCGAAAGGAAAATCCTGCCAGATTTGATAATAGATAAACGCAATTCTAGGCAGTTCTTCAATTTCTGCAATAAAATAATTGACATAGTTAAAAATGCTAACGTGGCAGCCTGATTGGATCCTGGGAGTCCGTATACGAGTATATTATAGAGATAGCATAAGATAGGAGAGAGGAGGGACCGAAGGATAAATGGAGAAGGAATTGTCTCGATTAAAAATAAATTAACATAAGCAGTATTCTGAATCCCCCAAGCCCCCAGATATTATGAAATTAAAATTTTTTGTAGTTTTTATTTTTTTATGTTAAGGTCGACAATTTATTGTAAATGAAAAAAAATCTGTAATTGTAATTGTAACGGTAATTTTTTTTTATTTTAATTTAATTCAAAATTGTAATTTCACTTAAAATAAACGGCCTGCGGGGGTGGCGTAACCCCTGAGAGAAACTTTAAAAAAATACCATCATGTTCCAGTGTATTCCGGTTTATTCCGAGCTCTGAATACGTAAGAGCCATATTGGTAATCACGACAAAAAATAATCATTGTGTCGAGTATGTATGAAGCTTCTTTAACCAATATAATTATAATTAAAATGCTCTGGACCGTTTTGCTTCTTATTTAAGTGGTAGGATTCAGAGAATTGTGTTAATGGTGATGAGTGTCGCACAAGGTTCAACTCTCGGTCCATATTTTTTCTGGATCTTGTTAAGGATAATCATGAAATATTAAGTAGAAGTACTACTTAATATTTCATGATGACAATTCTCAATTTAAAAAATCAATTGACTGTATAGGTATGATACAAATAGCGCCTTTTCCCCCGTTTCATAGTTCTGTGTAAGTAAACTTCTGATATTGTAATTATATCACATTCTTATTATGTAAGTAAATGATTATTATTAAGCATAGTTACTTAGTAATTCAATTTATTAGAAATAAAATAATCTAGATACTTTAAAAGGAAGTGCCTACGGACATATGTTATTATTAGCTTACTGTATCGCCCGTTTTATAGCGAATAAATATAGCATCAGATAACTATGATAATCTTTGACTATTTTTGCTTACAAAACAAATATTTACAAAATATTGCATCTGAATTCCAAATAATTACGTTTTGTCGTCATTTTATTTGTCACCAGATAAGGAAAGCGCTGTTAACATTACGGGTATTTACACGGCACACTATGGCGAAGAAGTAAAGAAAACGTAAGACTGTGCAAATGACATTAATTCTCCATAAACCCTGAACATACAGAAATTATGTTTGAAGATTGCATCTTTATAAAAACTACTTTCTTGACATTATCGTCAGTGGTAACTGCAACTTCATAATGATGTTAGTTCATAATATCTGGAACTTTTATTGAACAAGTCGAGTTATGTGATAAAATTAGACTTTTATTTAAATATTTACTTTTTAATTTTCAGAACACGTGAGTTTTCATCGAACAGTATAAGCAAAATTAATTCAAACAATACTTTGAAGAGTGAATCGAAATTTTCATCAAAAAGTACAAAGATATGGATTCGTTATGTTACTTTTTTAATTTTAGGTGAGTTAATATTTTTTTAGCATTAATTTAGAAATTTAATTTACTGAAGAGCCCTTATTTATTCCCTTATTTGGCATTTATTCCCTTAGTGATTTTTTTATGTTAAGGAGTGGCAGATGGGCTGTTATCCTTTAATACACCTTATAAGCTATCGTAGCCTATAAACATAACTAGCTAGAGAGTCTCGTATAATTTCACACTACGATGGCACAATCGCGTTATTAAAAACGTTATCTTATAATACTACACTAGGAATTCTTGTATGCCACGACGATCTCGCAAACGGCTCTAACGATTTTTACGAAAATCTAGGGTTAGGGGTATTTTAGGTCTATAAATCGATCTGTCAGGGTCTTATCTTCGGAAAAATTTGATTTAAGTAGTATTTCTAATGGAACGGTTACAAAAGTACGATTGCTCGTTTTATAATATTTTTTAATTATTAATTCATATTTTTAATTTTTTTTTCTATAAAATTTGCATAGACTTTCTTTCTTACATGTAAAAAACTTTAAACCTTTCATTGGCCCGAGCGAAGCTTGGTCACCCAGTCTAGTATATATAAGACATTATTTCCTAATATAAAAATATCATTTATATACAACCCGCCTAATAACATTCATATAAGTCTCTCACATTTTATGGCATGATGTTAATTAAAACTTTATGTTAATGAATTTACTGCATTTCGTACACTGTTGAATTTATTCATAGATTCTGAACCGGTAACTTTACATTTCAATTTCAATCTCTAAATCCACTTTGAAAGCAATTTCAATTTAAAACAATATAATACAACTTATAATAATATAATGTAAACTTAAATATATTATATAAGCAACTTAAAACCTATAAAACAAATACTATATTTAACTTAATTAAATATAAATATTCTAATAAAAATTTAAAGAAAGCGGATTTTGATGCAACTTTGCAGTAATCCAATTTATACAATAGAAATTGTGTATTGAAAATTTATCACGTCTTTATTAACTATAACATAGGTCATAATTTATAAAGATACGCGTACGAAGTCACAAGCAGAAGTTAGTAAATATTAAATCTAAATTAGCACCTTTTGATGCACAACCACTTTTTTTAATTGTATATAAATTGTTCTTTTTGTTCTAAAGTAAGTAAAAAGTCTGTCGTGATGACTCTTTAATTTTTAATCATTTTATCTTTGCAGAAAAGACATAAAACGTAACATATATCACCTATACTTATTAATACTAATAATAAGTCTGTTAGGGTCGGTCATGGAGTAATTTATTTTGTTTTCATAGATATCGTGTTTATAGGCTCTATACATCATACTGAAACTAAATTGACGATTTTTAGAATTTTTTTCTGTTTGTATGTTTGTATGCATGTATGGTTCCTCCATAACTACGAATTAACTGACTTTCGTGAAACTTGGTAGATAAACATTTAGCCGTACAAGACACAGGATAGGCTACTTTTTTATTTTTCAAAGCGGACGAAGTCGCGGACACCAGCTAGTAATATTAAAAAGCTGAAGAGTTTGTTTGGTTGAACGCGCGGGCACCAGCTAGTACCATATATACCTAAAGAAGAAAACATTGATTGCGTACTAATGATCGAGTTCTATAGTATTATTCTATAGTACTCTATAGTATTACCTACAATGTGATATTAATATACCAATCCTACGAATTAAGCAGCGCAGCACCACTATCGTGGTGTTGCTTGTGTCCTAAAGGGGACGGTAACCACATAACACTAAGTGGACCGTCAGCCTGCCTTTGTAATATAAATAAAAGTTCTATATTTCTGACCCTAACTTTCTCAAATAGTATAACTTCTCTTTCTGATTTGGTCGTGTTAGCAGTATAATGTAATTCCTGAGTTTAACTACATTTGTAAACACTTCAATCTCGTTACTTTAGCATGTATGAAATTCTATTCGTTCCAATTCCAACGCCTTATTTAACCATTTAAATGCTTAAACCCAGTTCCTAGAAACTTAATTAGTGAAATCTACAATTACTTAGATGGAATCATTTAAGGCGTTCATAGCGTTAGCGGATTTTTTGTACGTTTGAAAATGGTCAACTATTGCAAGACTATCCAGATACTTTAATGACGTTTTTTTTTTTCGATTTGTCATTGAAGCTTTGAAATAAATTAAAAATATAAGGGTAACACTTATTAATACAATTATAACTAAATTCTGTTATTCAGAAATTTTCAATAAATTCCTATATATTTTTTTGTTCTACCGGATAGAGTTCTTCTAAAATAGGTCAGAGACCTAATATAGCTATAGTAGAGTAAACGAACTAAGTTCACTTGCTCTAATGGGGGCCTAGCCAATATGCAAACGCTTCTTTGCGTACTTCGGAAACGAAGAGAGAACGCTAAGAGAAAGCTTGGTGATTGGTCAAGATAAACGTTTGACATTGCAACAACCAATCACCAAGCTGTCCCTTAGCGTTCTGTCTTCGATTCCGAAGTACTGAACGGCCACTCTTTTTTTATATAGTAACAACAAACCACTTTTTCTTTTTTTATAATTACTCATTACCATCAATATCACAATTAACATCTATGGCAATAATACAACAAACAAAAACATCTCATTTAAGGGATACTAATATGGAGCCTCCTATGGAGCATATGGGGCGACGGATGGCGATGGGATGGTCAATGGTTCCGCTTGGCAGCTGTGGTTATAGTAGCTTGGGCAAGCGGTCAAGCGCTTCAAGCGCTAACTACGCTGCCTCCACTTTTAGCAGCCTTAATTGTCGGTATAGCTGCACGCAACTTTGGTATCCTTGACATGCGATTATACGCCGACATAGATAATATGTTAAGGTAAAAGAATTTAAAAAAGAATGAATAAATTAGTTAATGTTAAAAATCATAAGTTCATTACGATAATATTCTTTACAGAATTAGAAAATCTCACTATCAATTATGAGGTCGCCTATAACCGTATGTAGTGTATAACAACAGAAAATAAAGATTTCTGTGTCGTGTTCGTGTTAAGATTGAATGAAGATATCATGCGATATGAGGATCTTATAAAAGACTTCATGATTTGAGCCGCAGGACGTCCACTGCTGGACATATGCCTCCCCCATAATTCTGCAATAGGAAAGATCAAAAGCTCTGGATCCATGGTTTTGAGACACTAATGAATTTTGGACAAGCGTTTGTCGAACGCTGCCCATCCGAGCTGGATTCGACGATTGACCTCCTTCTCGAAGTTGGTTTTACCTAATTGGACTCTTTAATTGTTAATCCCTTGGGAAAATCATTTTGTTTTCGTAGCAAAAAATTGTTTTAACTTTCGAATAATCTCTTGCAAATATTTGTCAACAAGTTAACAAGCACAACGCGTTTCTATGATGAATGGTTCGGCAAGTAAAACCAAATCGAGCACGATATTTACGAGACTAAGTTATTTCTTTAACATATGTTTACCTATGCTACTTTGTCAAATGTAGCTGACGAAGTCTATTAGATAAAAATTACTAAACAAGTAGACTACCACTTGTGATTTTTAAAAATAACTCTCGTGTACTAACAGCGAATTAGGCAACGTTTCTCAATGTTTTCATTTCATTTTTCATTTTTCAAAAGGTACACCAACAGCACAAACGAAAAACTTACACAAATAAAATTACAAACTAGAAATTGACATACGCGTAGCAACAAACAATAAAGGCCTCTTTCACAAACTACAAGTAATGTGTTGATAAGTTACTTTTAAAAAATTTTTTTTTTGTTTTATTGAATTATGCACTCAGTTTACTGCATCATTCGATAGGCGATATTTTTTTATTATTTTCATTTCAATGTTTGGGACTTTTAACGTACAAACAAAGGTATGTATATCAGCTCCATTATCCCCGGTTACCGGTGACTTTAAATGACAGTTACCCTACTTGACAGATGGTGAAAGAGGCTCTAATTATAATAACAATTATAAAAACTTTAATTTAAATTATAATAACTTAATTTAAATTAAAGTTATTTATTTGTGAAAGAAACTTATCATGAATATGTTTCAGAAAGATATACCCAGTTATTATTTTGGGTAAAGCATCGTTGACGTGGGATGTGAACTACATGAAAAGCAACTGGTTGAGAGTTACAACTTTGGGAGTGCTACCGTGGTGTGCTGAGGTAGTGGCACTTGCTGTGTGCACGCATTTATTGCTTGACATGCCATGGACATGGGGTAAGAATATTTTTAGGTATTTCTAAACGCAATTCGTACATTATTTCTTTATTTACATAAAAAATATGCATGTATGTGTTTTCATTTTTTTTTTGTTTTCATTATTAAGTAAAATGTGTCGCCCTATAGACCCCACTATTAGATAAATCGCAGTACTGTAACAGATCACGCAAATAAGCAATAGGGGAATGAGGTTACAGTTCATTATAAGTAATAGTGATATATTGAATAAAAAAATCACTAGATTTATTCAATCTATATTGGTCATATATTTTTGTCAGACGTTAATTTTTATTTTTATTTTAAATTATCCTCCAGAAAAAGACCTTTTTATAGATGAAAGGTATGCTATGTTCTTTTCTGTGTCCTTAAAACGTATATACAACATTATATGATGATATGTTCATGTTAAGTATTAAAGCGTAAAAGCGTAACAAATAAACAACTCGTAACAAATAGCATTTCGGATCTTTTGATTCTCGTTAAGTGAGCGTGCCTAAGATCTTAAAACCAATTCATGCCTTGTTTACTTATTACTTTAGCTGTTATTCTAAGCGCCTCTTTCACCATCTGTCAAGTAGGCTAACTGTCATTTAAAGTCACCGGTAACCGGGGAACCGGTAACCTTTGTTTGTACGGTAAAAGTCCCAAACATTGAAAAGAAAATAATAATAAAAATTCGCCTATCAAATGATGCAGTAACCGAGTGCATAATTCAATAAAACAGAAAATTATTTCTAAAAGTAACTAATCAACACTTTACTTGTAGTTGGTGAAAGACGCCCTAAGTAGCTAAAGTTATGAGTAAAGTAACTTGACGTTTATTAATAAAATCGTTTGTTTAAAGACTTTTACCATAAAAATCTTTACCTTGCAGTCCGTCGCAGATCTTAAAAGGGAAGAAAAAAATGGCCAAGTGACAATCAATCTGCATAACGGAGTGGGGTCTGGGATAATTTGGGGAAATTTACTGAGAGCGGTTGCTTATGTCACAAATATTATCTATACTAAAATTGTAGTCTCTGTTTGTAATGTCAAAATAACTGCTTTTAATTAAATCTATATCAAAGTATATACATACGATTTTTATAACAAGAAATCAATTTTTAAAATTTGTCTCTTTCCGTCTGTCTGTGCGTTTGTCTGTCAGTTTAATCTGGCCGCAGCGAAGTGTGGCCGAGTTCAGCTAGTAAGCAGTAAAAATTTAAAAATGACGCAATACCACTTGACTCAAATTGAGATATGAATATGAAAATACATTCATTGAATTATGTATACACAACACCTCTAAAGCTTTATTGTAGGTGAACTAATGCACCCAATAAAGCAAAATTTATTGAGAACGAACGACACAATGGAATACCATGCCATAAAACGCCAATTCAATAAAACTTCCTGTTGGACTCGTATAGTATTTGAATGCATTTTCGCCCAATAACGTCCTTTATTGTAAAGCTTCAATGACATTCAGAACTTTACAAGTTCACAAGCGTTCGCCGAATACTACGCTGTTGTACTTTGTGTGGTTATTCGCCTTCTGATACCCAATAAACACGTTCAAACATGATCCACGAATATATTCTCATTAAGACTGTACTTCCCAACTCGAGCAACTTACCAATTCTATACTACACAATTCCATGACTACTCATTAGTTATAGGTAAAAGAAATACATTAAAAAAAACATGACATATTTGAGACCTAATGTAAAGACCCAGCCTTCTGTTTCACAATATAGGTCACAGAACTAATTTTAGTTCTGTGACTGATCAAGTATTATTTTCCCTCTTAAGAAAAAAATTCTAGTCATTCCTTTATTTAAATCAAGTTCACATGAACTATAACTGATATAAATAATTTCCTATTATAGGTTTAAGATAGAGCATTTTGTAACAAATGTGTGTCATTGGGACGTTATGACTTCGCTGCCCCGCCACTAGCTGCAGTACCTGGTCATCACTTTTAACCAGCGTACAATGTCAAGACAGTCGAGCAATAGTCTTAATTTGCGTGACCGTCAGTTCTACGATTTATGTAGTCCGCCCATAGCCACAGACAATCTTCAGATTAATCCAGCGGGTGATCCTATGAAGTTTGGTAACGATCGGACGCGGACAAAGTCGCGGGCAAAACTTAGTATATTATAATAATCAATGCATTGGGATTTCTTTAGGAAGAATCGCACTTAATAGTGAATGCCATCATCGGCTGAGACAAAAAGCGCTTCGAACTTAGTCTACTTACATCAATACAAAATAAATAATAATAAATCTGTAAGTGTATGTAGGTATTGTATGTATGTATGTTCCTCCATAACTCTTAAAGGAATTAACTGATTTTCATTAAACTTGGTAGATAAACATTTAGACGTACAGGACACAGGATAGGCAACTTTTTTATTTTTCAACGCGGACGAAACCGCGTTCGCCAGCTAGTAATCTAATAAAATCATCAGATTACGATGACGAAAAACAGTTAGAGTACGTAAATTCAAAACTTTGTGTTAGGTACGTAAATAGTGTGCACCAGCTGTATTAATAAAAATAAAAATTTAGTATACAATACAAGAGTTGAATGATGTAATGATGAAATTGTATAATGAATTGTTAAGACGGAATGCGATTTTCTTAGAACAGAAAACCGTAGGATTACAATGCGTAGGAAGGTAAAAGTTCAGGGTTAAGTTCAAGGTGACTGTTATGAAATGATAACAATTACCTAAGCATCTTATAAAATCTTATATCTATGTAGAATTAAAAAAAACGGTCAAAGCAAACATTACGTTTTCTCGCCTTAACTACTCAATCAATCATCATGAAATTTTTTATGCACGTTGTCAGGGCTACCGGATAGGACATAAGGTATCTTTTATCCAGAAAAAAAGTCCTGTTTCCGACGGATCATCTAAAATTTGGCCTGGCAAAAGTGTAATAGCAATAAAACACAAGCTAAATTTTAATAAACAACATGAACAATGGTGTAAATCAGCGCCTGCTTCTTGAGAATATGTTCTACGAAGTTTGTATATGGTACATAGTAATGGAGAAGGTCCATTTTTGGCAGGATTTCTGAATGGCTCTATCTACGCTTCGGTGTCTTGTGCCGTTGTGATGCCGTCTGTTCAACGGCTGTGCTCCGGGAAAGGAGCCAACGATGGCGATACTACTCACAACTGGGCCCAGTTGGTTTGTACTGCTGGCGGTACAGACACTGCACTTAGCGTCGGTGTGTATGGTCTCATTCACAGCGCTATGTTCCACAACACTAATGAAGTTTATCGCTACGCGAAAGTAAGTGCTGAAATTCCAAGTGCTATTCACAACACGTGCTATTCATGGCACACACAATGAGAGTGTTTTAAATTTGAATGACATAGCGCTCGTGCTTAACACTTTTTTTAGTGTTCCGCGATTTTGTAGGTCTCCAGTCGAGGTTTTCATTTTATTTTTTTATATCTGTTTACAAAGAATTTTAGTTGAATGCAACGTTTGCAAAGGCCGCACAGAAACATCTTTTAAACACAGTCGGCTTAAATCTTATCTGCATCTTTAGGTAGCTTTCATTATTATAGTAGCAAAAGATGGTATAAACATGTATTAATATAATATATTTAAACACAGCTAAAGATGAATTAAATATTATGTAAAAAGTAATAAGGTAAATTTTAATTTTATCAATACCTAATCAGTTGTAAGCTAAATACCTGAATACATATGTTATGACCTTTGGCTTCGACCTTCAATACTGCACGTATTCACTTTAAAAATATAAATTTTACTGTGATAATTATCTTCTATATCTATATATGTACATATTATAAGCGTCGCTTATCGCTTTGGTCTAATTCTCCGTGCTAACTTCTCCTAGATCACCTTGTATTTGGATACAATTTTCACTCATAAAAAGAGCGAAAAAAGTTTGTAAATATAATTTGCAGATAAAAACTGGATTCGTGCAAAGCCTGGAGCCAGATTATAAAACTAAAATTAATTAATTTTGATTACTTAAAATTAAATTTTCTATGAATTTTATGCATTCTTTTGTATTCCCATTTGTATTGGCTTAAGATATTGAAGAATTCCTCCATTGTACTGAATATACTGTTGATCTGAATTAAATTTTAAGTAATTTACATTTTTACAGGCAGCATTAACATTGTTCGTGGGTGTTGTACTGGGCGTCGCGTGGGGCTGCCTGGCAAAATTCATTCCACATCCTCAAGACTACTATGTAGCAGAACTAAGGGTCATGTTCTTATTGGTTGGAGGACTCTCCGCAAATTTCTTAACGTCGCTAGTCGGATGGGGAGGCACTGGTATTATTTAATCTCGATTATTTTTTTATTAAAAAACTGCATATAATGTACGTCTGTGAAAGTAGCCATAAACTAGACAGTCCGTCTGGCGAAAGTAACAAGTCTCTTCCAAAAGATCACTGTCAAAAAACGGAATGTTACAAGCAAATTCACATGCACTGCCGATTTTAGTAGGATTAACCTACTTGACTGCAATACACAGTGTGCCCTGCCACAAGCTCACACGTACTTTAAAAACTCTACTATTAGCTCTGGCATCCCTTACTCACTCACTAAAACACAATAAAACACGTATTCTTATTTGACGGAGTCATATTACGTTAGGAGTTTGTTACTGCCCCCAGGTCACATATGACCGAAACTCAGTGTGCCCTATCACTATTTTAAATATCCTATGGCTTAACTTATTTCTATAGATTGATTTTACTAAATGAAAACGCTTCATACTCCGACATATTTTCATAGGTGGTGTAGCGGTATTGGCATGTAACGCGACGGCCAGCGCTTGGTGGTCAAGCGAGGCAAAAACATCAGCATGTTGGGAGCGCAACTCAAGTCCAGCCGCCACTGCCTACCGAGTGATGTGGTCTGTCTTTGAGCCTATGCTTTTTGCTTACACAGGAACATATTTCGCTGTAAGCATTTATTTTATGTTCCTTTCTAATAATCTAATTATAAGATTAGGATTCTACCAGGAAACCAATATTTCTCACGAACCTCAAAACTTTGTTTTTCACTGGACAACATTAACATTGTCCTCATACAATTTTCTTTAGGTCAAATCTCCGGAAACGTGGGTCCTTTCACATTGTTATTTACTCGTACGAGTACATGCAACTCTACAACTGTACAACTCAACTGTCGCTAGTAACTCTTTATCGGAAACATCCTGGAAACCTCCTTCGACGATAATTTAAACGCTGCAAATGTCTCACTGAAACACGACGTAAGCTCTGATTGATGCGCGGAACGCTGAACTTTTGAGTTGTGAAGATAAATAGTTTTACGACGCTAACCTAATGTATTTAATGCAGTTACGAGCAGACTTGTACATGACGTGGTGGCTTCTACACGAACATACGCCATTAACGTAAACGTAAACATTAACGTAAACATTAGGTAAACGTTGACCAGAACAAGAAAATCGGAGGGAATGGGGAATGGTCTTTTTTACTCGGGCGGTAAAAAAGCGGTCTTTAGGGGAGACCACTGCCAGCCCGAGGTCGCCCGAGATAGGATGGCCGGCGTACCTCCACCTTAAGGTACGCCGAGGTTCCGATAAGCACAGTCCTCCCCACGTAGAACAGCCGTGTCGGGTCGGGGGATGCTGTGTCACAACTCACAACGTTCCGGCGACTAGTAAGTCGTTAGGTTTTAGTCCCACGTTTCCCAATGTTATAAAAAGATCTTCTTTACTCACTCACCAGAACACAAAAGCAAATATGTCATTATTTCAAGCAGATTTATTGTAAGGACGTGACTATTATCTTCATTCGGGTTGACCAGTTGTGTACAGAAAGCAGTATGTCCTGACACTACTAAGAAAAAGTCTGATATAAATTCTTCGTTAAATCGTTATAACAAATGTATAAAAGATGGATGGCAGTTTACAGGATGGCTGGAGATTCACTTGTTAGTAAATAGGTCCCATAGCATATTTAAAAAAAAATAGCCTAATAGCCTAAAAATATAAGGAACAAAATAGCATAGTATATAAGAAAGTCATAACAACCTTATTATATTAAACTTAAAACCTAATAAAATAAATGTGAAAGTAACTGACTGTCTGTCTGACTGTAACCTTTTCACGCAGTTTCTGTTTACGAGAGATCAAAAAATAAAATCCAACTCCTTGCAAAACTATAACAGCAATAAAAATTTAATAAATATTGCTCATATTGCCTGGCGTTATCGTCGCCAAAAAAAAAACTAATAAATTATAAAAGCAACAATTGTAAGGAATAACCTCTCTTATAAGTGATAGGGTGTAAATAAATTCCCGAACACACACAGCACGTTATTGAATAAAATTTTGTAGCTGTAACACCATCTGTCGCTTGGGAAGCTTTTATGGGGGTCGACACAAGATGGATATCGAACCATTCGGGTGGCAGAAAGGTAACTAATACTGTCAAATAGGTCAAATGTCAAACAGTACTAAAAAAATGGTGTCCCTATGTACCTATATACTAATAGTACTGATAGCTATGGTAGTAGTTTTAACATGAATGTCCATGGTACAATTTCGACACCGTTCCCGCGGACTTCTTGACAGTCGATTGCCAGCGCAGGAATTATTTTTATTTTATCTCCTAACTATGTAGTTGGTGCCCGCGACTTCGTCCGCGTTCTCTATAGCCTATATCGCTGCTTAAAAACTAAAGGGTCATAAAGCAAAAAAAAATCCAAAAATGTTTTTATTGCAAAAATATAATCACAATCCTTCATATTGTATGTTGCAAAGAGACTTGTTGTTGTTTTATTCAATATTTAGTACATTTTGATCATTTTTATATATATTCAAAAGTAACTTATATGCCTATATATCTTCTAGTATTCAGTTTATTACAAAAGTACTTAAAATATTTAATGCTACTTAAAAATACGCTTCTAACGATGTATAATATGCATATATTTGATATATATCTAATAAGAAAAAATAGACAAAAAATAATTTAATTTTTTTCGATTAGATCTCCTGTAAAAAGTGTAATTTTGATTTGTGGCCCTTTAGTTTTTAAGCAGCGATATAGCCTTCCACAATAAATAGATTCCTACACAAATGGATTTTTCAATTCGAACCAGTAGTTCCTGAGATTAGCGCGTACAACCAAACAAACAAACAAACTCTTCAGTTTTATATATTGGTATAGATAACAAAAGCTAAAACACGCTTCTGTATTTTTGACACAAAAATGTTTGATACCATTTAGCACTGAATGTTTATTCTAATAATAAGTTTGTATGTTTGTATCACGGAAAATCGGCTGAACAGAATTTGATGAAATTTTCCATGCCGATAAGGGATTGATGGAACGGATAGAAAAATGGGCTCTGGCATCCCTTACTCACTCACCGAAACACAACAGCACATATGCTGGACGGCTATTTCATGGTGATCTTCTGAAAAGGGGTGGTTAGTGCCTAATACAGACGGGCTGCCCAAATGACCGAATTACAGTGTGCCCTGCCTCTAATAAATCGACTAATTTCAATTAGCACTAAATAGATAATGTTCATAACAAATTTAGTAACTCAAATAAGGTTTGTAAAATCCCTGAAGCTTTAAAATAAATGTTTTGTTTCAGATCGATAGTTCCATATCGGAAACAATGTTAGTGGGCTTCGGTATTCTACTGATATGTTTGACAGTGAGACTGACTGTCACTTTTCTCGTTTGTTGGGACTCGACGATAAAAGAGAGAATACTTATTTGTTGCGCTTGGACACCTAAATCTATTGTAGAGGTATATTTTTTATTGTTAATTTGTAACTTGGACCATCGTCGTATCGTATCGTAAAGTAGTACCTACCAACTTTTAATTCGATAACGTTTAATTTGGAAATTAAAAGTCTATTTTGCGATTAATGTCTTTTAAATAATTCAAGTAATTCAAATTGAGTTTGAAGTCCCCAATAGTCCCAATGTCGTAATTCCAACAAGAATCATACAATGATAAGAAGTTTGTTGAAAATTAAATATTGATGAAAAATGAAATAAAGAAACGTTATACAAAAAGTTACGATCTTTTCAAGGTTTTGTTTTATTTACAAAACAATATTAGTTAATTAGTTATGTTTCTTGTTTATTTTTAATAAATACTTTAAAAAATTAACAACGCCCTAACTCATAGACACGTTTGGTCTAGTGGCTAGTAACCCTAGCTGTTAACCAAACGGTCGCGGGTTCGAATTCCGCTAGGGGCAAATGTTTTATGTGAACATTTTACCTTTGTACCTGAGTCATGGACGTTTTGTATTTATAATATGTATGTATTTACAAAAAAAAAGTAACCTATGTAATATATCAACTGTCTGGTATCCATAATACAAGCATTACTTGCTTACTTTGGAACTAGATGGTGCTGTGTGGAATGTGTGAAGATATTTATATTTATTTTATAGATACGTGATGATACTCATTATGATTTTTGCAGAGCAAATGGTATTATTTTTATGTTTATTTTCAATACATGTATTTAATTTTCAGGCAGTTTTGTGTCCACTGGCAATCAATACATTGATGATGTCAAGTGATACATCACGAAGTGAAGAGATGAACTATGCCGAAGATGTTATGAGACTCACAATACAAGCGATACTTATTACAACTCCAATCGGATTCTTATTGACACATTATCTTGGCCCTATACTCATTGATAAAAATCGAAAGTGCCATCCATGATAATAGTAAATACTAAATAGAGTTAAAGTTAAATTTACTTTCTGGAAACACACGAAAACTTGTCGTGAAAGGTAAAAAAACATATTTATTCTATAGTTTAAATAATTTTTTGAAGGTAGTTCTAAGAACAATGGATGATATCTCTTTTAGTACAACAATCAATCAATCTATTATAGTTTTGGTTCGTGTGACGTTGTAGGTCTGAATTTTATTCAATCTCATTAGCAACCTTTTGTTTTTAAAATAGAAGGGTTGCAAATGAGATTGAATAAGCCCTTTAGGTCTTGTAAAATTCTTATTTCAGTAATCAGTTAATTTTCACTAATCAAAAGAAATTCCTGTATTTCTAATACAATAAAAATCTAGTAAATACAAATAAAATAAATAAAAATAATAAAAAGAACATAAATAGAAAAATATGTTATTTTGTTTAACAATCTTTTACTTTACTTTTAATACTAAACTAATTAATAGTTCAAAAATAAGCTAACAAAAAAATACGTACAATAATAACTTACTTGAAATTCTTATAACTTGAATTTCTACAAATTTAGAATTAAATACCAAAAATAAGTTTTAGCCAAAGAGGGTACCTAACTATTATATACAGGGCGTCCCAAGACTATGCGACATGAAGGGAAAGTACCTTAACTATCATAGATAGGATATTTTGCTGAAAGAAGACTTTGTTATTTTTAAAAGTTAGTAATACTGCATTCAAAGATTTTCTAAAAATTACTTACTTCGTCTGGGAATCGAACCGACTTAAATGTGAAAAAATAATCACCTTTTATGATGCCAATCGAAAGAACGGACAAAATTAATACATAGTATCTTAAAAGAAAGGAATAACGTAAAATGTTCGATTCAAATTTCAAGAATATTATTTATTGCCGATGACGACGTAATTTTTAGAAAATCTTTGATTACTAACTTTTAAAAATAACATAGTCTTCTTTCAGCAAAATGTCCTATCTACGATGTTTAAAGTACTTTCCCTTCATGTCGCATAGTTTTGGGACACCCGGTATATAGGTACCTACTTTTTATTCTTTTATTTTATTTTTTCCATAATAATAAGCAATAAATTACATAGGTAACAATATTATTATTTGTTATTACACTAAAACGTTATATATAATGTAAACGTCATATTTTTATGAAAATACACTATAATAATATGTTAATGTTACACTGTTATACCTAATATAAAGTAGACATACGAGTCTACTTAATTAAAGACTTAAGTTTTAATTTACAAAATATAATATGTATTAAAAATAAAATAGATTATATAAGTATAGAATATATTATACTAGTATAAATAGTTTAGGAATTCAGTACCATACCAAAATAACCTCCATATATCTGTCCTATACCTAACAATAGCTTAATTATATATTATTAACATCGTCTTACTAACCTAATATACATTTATTTTAAGATTTTTCCTTTATTTTACTGTGATAATATTAGTTTAAATATGTTTTCTTTAAGATAATAATTGTATTGTACTCATACGTAACCGACCTGTGCTTGTAATTATATAAATTCTATTTATAAGAAACATAATTTAAGTGATAATGAAAAATATATAGATTTATAAAAAAATATTATATTGTATAAATAAATAAATATAATAAAAAATAAAAAGAATAAAAAGTATGTATTGTTAACAAACAAACAATACAACTTACCAGCCTAATCGCCGCAGGCACATACACAAGTAAGGTTTGGTATTAAGGCGATACTAAGAGCCAATCGGTTGAAAAACCGGATGTTTAGAGGCTATCTCCTCTTTCATAAGTCAACATAAATTTCCGAAAAAAATATATGCTTTTTATTGATATTTTATCTATATAAGGTACAAATAATATTGTTCAAACTGTTTAACTACTATATGAAAAAAAAAATCTTACAATCACCTTAAGCATTTTTTTCTCACTAATAGAAAAAATACTTTTACTAGAAATTTATATATACACATAGTTTTAGCTTTACAATTTCCAATACTTAGTTATTGTTATTAGTTTTACAACTAGAGCTCAAACAATCTGAGCAATTAAATAACTATCTTTGAGTAAAAGATATAACAATTTTGTATGCCTGGTAATGCCTAATAAAACCACTTTGTACTTACAAAAAACAAAACAAAATGTAGTTTTATTATTTAACCAATAAACAAACAATAAATAAAATAATAGTATTCCTAATAAAATAATAGTATTAAATGTTGTTTTAAACCATTTAATTGCAATGCTAATATTACTCGAGATGCTATTCAAATTGTATTATATTTTCAATGCACATTGCTGCCTGTGACTTCGCCCGCGTTAAAAAATTTAAAAACAATGTATAACAATATAACGCTTCACGTCTTGTTGCTATACAACTAGCTTCTGCCCGCGACTTCGCCCGCGTAACTTTGTAAATTATATACTAAAACCTTCCTCGAGAACCACTCTATCCATTGGTGAAAACAGTATGAAAATCGGTGCAGTAGTTTTTAAGTTTATCGCGAACGGACATACAGACAGACGCGGCGGAGGACTTTGTTTTATAATATGTAAGGATAAGGAAGATCCTTTGGGAAGAGTACTTTTCTTGGTCCCTGACAAGGTGTATGCAAAATTTCATAATGGCCGGTTAAGTAATTAAGGCGTGAAAAGCTAACAGACAGACAAGAGTTACTTTCACAATTATAGTATTAAGTATGGAAGTATGGATTAGGTATTATTACGTGTTAACGTCAGATCCAGATGGCGTACCTAATTATATAATGACTGCTATTGGGAACAGGTAAGCACGATCTCATTTAAAAAAGTAGAAATCCAAGACACTAAGGGCTATATTTCACCGGGACACCATGGCGTCCGTAAGTTACCAAACTAGACACTATACAGACACCAGAGTCGCAACACCACACCGAAACAGTATCAAAATAGACCTCGAAAAGATAGCACTACTGCTGTATGTACGTAGAAAAATGGAGTTCTAGAGAAAAAAGAAACAGTGCTGGGTTAATCCTTATTTAGCCGATCGCTGTAAGAAAGGACAATTCGTCAACATATACGCGCGAAGCCCACGCAAGAGTCGCGTCGCGTCGCGTCGAGGAACGGGCGCATAAGCGGCGCGCCGCCTCTAGCTTTCCTATAGAAATCAATGGTTGTGCGCTCACATACTGGAGAGGCAGCGGCGAGGCGAGGCGAGGCGAGGCGAGGCGCGAAGCGTCGCCGAAGGGGCGCGAAGCGTCGCTGAACGGGCGCGGCATTGTGTTTGCGGCTGTGTTTAGACGTGGTCGTGTATTTATTAAATAAAAGTAAAATGTCAGACGATCTAGATCTAAATATAAAAATCATCGAACTTGTTTTATTTAACCCGTGTCATTATGACCAGACACGTTCCGACTATAGCAATAGAAATAAACAGGACCAAAAATGAGGTGAAATAGCGCAACAATTAAACGAAACTGGTAAGTGATTTCTTGGTAAGTGAAGTTGACTGTGTAAAGAAAGCATAGCCGCCTCCGCCGCAACTCTTCACGCCTCGTCTACGCCTCGACTTTTCATATGGGCGTAGCGCCTAAGGATGTCCGTGAGGTCCTTTAATAAGTTACTGACTTTGTGTGATGTGTTGACTTTGTGTCAACAAAAAATGATTTGTTGAAACATGACACAATATTAAGAAGACTGAGAAGACAATACTAAGTTGAAACAAGACTGGCGGCCGAGTGAGTGAGACACCATACAGCGCTATAGTAATTAGTGGTGGCGCGTCCAGTAAGTAACATTCTGTGCACGCGTCCGAACTGGTCGCGCCGCCAAATTGGTTGCGCAACCAAACTGACACCAGGTGAATAACTCTCTATAGAACTGTATACATTTTGTTGGTAGCGGCGACTGGTTGCGCCGCCATGATGTCCCGGTGAAATATAGCCCTAAAAGCGACGTGTTTGCTGAAATTGTAACTTACTTAACTCTACAGGTGTGTTTAGTGTTCACTTCAGTGTTACTCTAAGTTGTTAGGATTACATAGTCAAGTGCAGACTCAAATTTAGAACAAACTAAGGTTTCGTACTTACTTACTACGTAGCAATTTACTTCTACCGGAGCTACATATGTTAAATAAATAACAGTACGCTTATAATTAATACACTAGCTGGTACCTGTGACTTCATCTTAAAATGAAAATGAAAATTTTACGTAAACATAAGCTAAGGGCTTTACAAAATAACATTATAGATATTGGGTTAAATAATTCCAATATCGACCATTATTTAACGGACAACCTGAAAAATATCTTTTGGACCAATTGGAGATTTCTGCCATCTAGTGAAACTACACAAAACTTGCGACTGATCATGGCTTGTTGAATCGCAATCCTCCAATACCTACATAACTTCAAAGCAAGGAATTAAGGAGCAAGGAACATTACTCTAGCAAAGGAACTTGAATTTACCAAAACTTTGTTGACAGCGCCATCTGTGAGATTCTTGCCAAAAGATTTAGTATTAACAGGTAACCTAAGTGATATTTCTTCACTTAATGTTTTTGAAGTTTGTCGTGAGATGGCGAACAAAACTAATTTAATATAACTCACAGTAATATTTTATTTTGAGTACTTAGAAATGCAACATAGATTGATAATAATACAACTGCTATTAAAAAGTTATTAGCTAAAATATATTTTCTTTAAATGATCTTGAATTTTCAGTGTTTGTTTCTGACTAGATTTGCGAATAAAATACCTATGCTGAAGCTTAACCATTTATTACTCATCCTTTATTTAATCAGGGTATCAGCTTGAATACCAGTGGTGATGCTTGTTAATAGAAGACCTCTCATCGTGTAAATCAGTGTCCGAATTGCACAAAAAAAAAAGAAAAGAATACTTACTAAAAAAATGTATTTCAGAACGCTCAGTAGTATTAATTATATACAAAAGAACGCTTACCTATACTTACCTATATCTAGATTTATTTGTCCAGTTTCAAATTGGTATATAGTCAATTGTATCCAGGCAAAAATAATAATAATTTTTTTTTTTTGTTAAGGTCGACAGACAGGCTGACGGTCCACTTGATGGTAGGTGGCTACCGTCGCCTATAACACAAGCAACGCCATAAGTGCTACAAGTGCGCACTAATATGTAAGGTACTTCGAAAATATGTCAACTATAATCTGTTTTTTTTTTAATTATTATTATTATTAAATGCATTAATTGCATTTGTTTCAATAAATTTTATTGTTGTTAGAATGTGAAAAAAAAATCATTGTCATATCTTATATGTTTTAACAGTTCATACAATGTCTGATGAGTGCATCATAAACAGATTACTTCGAATGTCATACGCGATAATGATCTTGAAAATGTCATTTATGTGTTGAGTCCTTAAATTAATGGGTGTAGAGTGGTCGAGATGTGCGACTGCTTGCACGACGGACGCCAGTTTGTCCGGACCCCGAGTTAGACGCTCGCCTCTACATCGGAGAGTATAGCTGCGTATGTTTATATCAGATATTATCTTCAACAACGTCTAAGTGTTTGTGTAAATACTGATTCAGACAAACATTAACGAAACTGTGTCCACTTGGGCAACCGTCACAGTACAGCAGATCAAGGCCCCTACGTGTCGAGGTGGTTACATAAAGGGCTGTTCCGTCACGTAATTCAGGCAGCTGACTTCTCTGTGTACATAATATTTTTTATCGACACTTTTTCACCTTCAAGCCAAATATCTTATCGACAAATCTGTACCCACTCGTTTTCTCGTTTCATATTTATCTGTAGTGAATCTTTCGATGAGTGAGATATAAAATAAAATTGTGAAGATGATAATTCGCTGCGAAGAAAATTGAAAAATGAAAACCAAAGTTTTTAGGAAGATACAAGTGGCAAAAGAAGCGAAGCAAGGTGGCCGTGCTAAGAAGACAAATCCAGCTGTAAACAGACCTACAGAACAAAGAGTTAAAAGGACCGGAGCTGACGCTGTTAAGCTCCATTTGCAGGCGACAGGTGGCACTGGAAGGACATCGAGATCAGCTACATCGGTAAAAAAAAATCTATTCTTTCTAGTAATCCATATGTAAATTCGTCACCATCAAAGTACAGTGTTTAGTATCGCAATTATCAACAAAAGATAAATACTTAGGTAGTTCGAACGAACAGTAAACAAAACAATTACAAAAATATAATGGGCGAAATTGTACCATACGTGAACTAATTACAGTTTATAAAATGCTTCTTACGAATAATTTATACATTTTGTGTAGATAAATATACTTTTTATATATTTATCTACACAAAATGTATAATTATGCAAAGAACCTCAGCATTTAGGTTACACATAAAACCATTACTGTAATCTGTTAAAATCTACACATGAAATATATTATACTTTATATTATAAATGCGAAATATTGGGAGGACAGATGAATGTATATTGTTTACTCTTTCACGTAAAAACTACTAATCGGATAAAGATGAAAATGTGCACTACTTTATTACCTGAATTAACATAGAGAATAATACTTTTATCCTGGAAAAATGTTAGGTCTATCGCCGTGGCGGCGCCACCGTCGTCACGACGACAAAGATATCAGATATTTTCACAGGTGTATTTTTGCGGTCGCGGGCACCAGCTATTATAGTACAAAAATTATTTTATTTAAGAGAGTGGTTGGGTTGGGTATGAGCACTCTCTCTTTCTTGCAGCAGCTTCCAAAGTCAAGATAGCTATGTAGCCACCAATGTAGAGAAGATAAAGCAGATAAAAATTATTACGTGTTGAAGATAATGTCCTATATATACAACTAACTTTTATATTACAAAAGCCAAAGTGATTTGCTTGTTTGTTTGTTAAGTTATCATGCCAACTAATCGATCAATCAAAATAGGTATGGCAGCTTCCCATACATCATTTTAGTTAACAATCTTTAACGTCTTTATATTAAAACTTAGGTACCATATTTTACTAAACATCCGTTCCGGAGCTTTGTACTATAAAAATATTAACAGATGAGGCCAGGTTTTTGAATTATTGGGTATTGAAGTTTTATAAGCTATGTTACTTTCAAATTATATATTTTCCTTTTATAATTTAGTTCTAAGATAAATTAAAGCTTACTTACTTATCTACTGTATTACTTATACGCGGCCTCGACTTCGCATTGATACATTTTTTTCTACTGTATACACAAACCATCCTCGTTCGTCGCTCTTTCTATTAGTGAAAACAATATCAAAGTTCGTTAGGTGGTTTAGGAGACGTTCGCTGAGAAATAGATATGCGGACAGCGCCTTATGTAGGTACGAGGGTGAATCAAAAAGTTCTTAGAAGTGCATACAAATATAATTATTTTGTGGGTAATTTTATATTTATGTAAGCGCCTCTTTAACAAACGTCAAGTAGGCCAAACTGTCATTTAAAGTCACCGGGTAACCGGGGATAATTTAGCTGATATGCCTTTATTTGTAAGGTAGACGTCCCAAACATTAAATAGAAAATAATAATAAAAATCTGCTATCGAATGATGCAGTAAACCAAGTGCATAATTCAATATAACAGAAAATGACTTCTAAGAGTAACTAATCAACACTTTACATGCAGTTTGTGAAAGAGGCCCTCAATCGCATAATTATGCAGAACTTTACTTGATTTGATCTTTGTCAAAATATTCAAATATGGAAAAACTCGAGTTACTTGCAGTGATAAAGTACCTGTGCCTAAAAAAATGTCAAGGCAAAAATTTTTTTTAGATATTCAGCAAACATTAGGGGATAATACTTTACCCTATTCAATAGTTGCTTGCAGGGTTGCTAAATTTAAAAGGGGTAGACGATCATCGCTCTGGGCGGCCTTCAACCTCCGTTACGGAAGAAAATGTTTAAAAAGTTGAGAATTTGGTTTTGCAAAACAAAAGAATAACAAACATTTAGCTGAGATTCTGAAGATTGCATTTGGCAGCATTCAATCCATTCTAACAAATTCACTGGGGTTCAGAAAAGTGTCAGCAAAAAGGGTACACATTTAAAATAGCCGCTTTTTTTAAAAAAAAATCTTTTTGGAAGCGAAAATTCAAATCAATTTGTTATAATATAACTAAGATTTCGTTACTTTCCCTTAAAAATTTGGATTTGGATTATTTCGTTCTTTAAGCATTTTATCAAAGAAGCGTAATATAAAGCATGTGATACCTACTTTATCACATGACACAAGAAGCGAGATAAAAACGTAACGAGATGTTATTTGTTATCGAACATCAATATAATAAGTACTTTACTGTTGTCATATTTTCTAAAATCTTCCGTCAGGACTTCAATGCTATTTAACAATGCATGTAGTAACATTTTCTTATCTTTGTAAAATTTTAGCCTTTGCCCGCGACTTTGTCCGCGTTTCTTTATAAAATATTAGCTATTACACGCTACTTCGTCCGCATTATGCATAAATAGCCTATGTTACTCGCTGATAAGGTCGGTCCTTTAAAAAACAATTTATTTTTGAGTTAGTTCTGTTATAGGCAATGGAACCTAACCTAACATCAATTGGACTATCAGTTTGTCTGCCGATCTTAGCGTAAAAAAATCCTCTAATAGCGCACTTGCATACAATTTATGGGTTTGATTTCAAAAACAGCGGCAATCATAATTATGCCATTATACATATAGACCTAATCTACCAAAATACACTGGAATGAATGTTTTAAATCAATCATTCAGGGTCATAAAAGGTAGGAATCATACTTAAGACAAGAGTGCTAAAAATGCAATTTTATGTGGCCACATACATAACAATATTCTATTGTTAGTTACGTTTGTGTAAGTACACATATTTCAATTTGCATAACACTTTGATGGGGCTGAGTATATAGGGTTACTTTGACATCCATGTAGAAAAAAACCTTTATGTTCAGGAAAAATGTATATATAATTTTTATTAAGGATCACCTCGATCACATTATGTTTAATACACTAATGATAATGCCACATTATACTAGTCAGACACAGTTCAGAATAACGACTTTAATGAAGGTGAACAACCTTGTCTCTATCATATTTTCTCGCCACTTTATGTACGGATTTCACTTTCTTATTAGATGACTCGGTAACGAAAGTTACTATACTTATTGCGTATTTGCGCAAACATTCCTGTATGTACTCTTATCTATGAGTTTAGTTACGATTAAATCATGTCTTTAAAACTATCTCTCTATCTATAGAGTAATAAAATAAAATCGAAATTGGTAGGTACCTAAAACAATATTTAATTCTTATTGAACATATTAAAGTAGGCCCTCTCCATATACTAAAAGTGTGAAGTGTGAAAGTAACTCTGTCTATGTGTCTGTTCACTGAAAACAAAAATATTCCCTAAATATTTCCGGTACTGTACTGTATTGTACAGTAACAACGATACTGTAGTATTACAATATTAATGTAAAGGGAATATTTTTCTCATTGACGGAAAAACTGAAACTTGTCCCCTAAATTGTCGACCTTGTAAACAAGTGCAAAGTCACTCTGCGCATTATGGAATCACTTAATATGCGGTGTTGGCTACGTGATAAAATGCCTTAATGAAGATAATCGCAGGATTCCAAACTGAGTACTAAGAGCATCCTCGTAGCACGATGTTAAGTTCGCAGTGTACTCAAGCGCTGGCAGTGTACCAAACTCTCTTGTCTCTTCGAGAAGAGATCCGATAATAAAGTTCGTGTCATGGGAAGGCTTTGACGTGCGTTTCAAAGGTTAGCTTGTTAACTTTGCAACGTGTTAATAGACTATTGATGCTGTCAACGATAAACTGACAAAGATTCAAGGCAACACCTCCGAGGTTAGGGTTGGTTTGGCATAAACAAATTTGCATGGTATGATGACATATTTTTTAGTTTCTGGAATACTTTATGTGGAAAGACGGGAAAATGCTCCCACGTGGATGTCCACACACAGATACAATACAGTACTGAAATGAATACAGGTTCACTTCTTACAACAAATGTGTAATGACTGCTATTAACTTTAATTTAGAGAGTAATTTTGAATTCAAAAAACTAATATATTACTTTTTTTAACTTCTCGTCTGGTATTTTAATTTGCATACGAGTTTATGTTGAAATAACCATTAATAAATAGACAGTAAGTACTTAAGACTTAGTACTTAGACTTAAGACATTAATGCCATTACAACTCATACTCGAGTTAGTACATTACGATATCTTTTAATGCGTTTATTATTTGAACTTTTAAAAATATAATAATTATACTTTGACACTTGTTTTTTATCTATAAATATTAAAATCTGGTTTGCTTAGGATTAACTGTAGTTAATTAAATCAGTAAAAGGATTGTATCGTCTAAATTAGCGTAACGGGTGTTTACCGCATATTTGACGGTGGCTGTGTTCTATGGTGGACAAAGACTTCTACCTCAGAGTAAAATCGAAAATTCAATAGAAAAGCAACCGACGTCCATGCTCATGATAAGAGTAGGTATCGTTGCCTTGAAATGTATCTGCAGACAACAACAAATAACTTCTCAAATATTTTGTTTTATTTCGTCAAGTTCAGTCAAAGTCAGATTACATTCTGAAAAATAGTTTCTGTCGCGATAAAGAAGTGTCCAATAACAATGAGTTATTGAAATAAATAGCAAGCCTCGCTGTGTTTATTTTGAAAATATATTTTTACGAAATTTTCGAAAAAGAAACTTCACTTAATTGAAAAATAACACAGTTTAGTCATAGCTTTACAATTTTTTGTTACGTGACTTTTGAAGCTGTTTTAATTTTTAAATTTAAATAATTTAACTATTTTTTTTTTAATTCAATCAATTTCGGATATCGGTTCCAATATATAAAGCTGAAGAGTTTGTTTGTTTGTTTGGTTGTACGCGCTAATCTCAAGAACTACTGGTTCGAATTGAAAAATTCTTTTTGTGTTGGCTAGTCCATTTATCTACAGGCTATAGGCTATAGAGAACGCAGACGAAGTCGCGGGCACCAGCTAGTGTATAATATTCGTCTTAATTCAATAATGTTTTCTTATACTTTACTAATAGGTATAATATTACACCATAATGCGTGTAGTAGAGGTCAAAACTATTGATTATCTTTTGGAGATTATGCTGATCTTGGAACAGTAAAACAATATGATATAAAATAATATTAAATATGTTATTTTATATTGATACTATTTTATCAAAAATCATCAAAGAAATCATATATTTCTATCAGAAATTGATAGGACTGAAACTACGAAACTGAGGAAAAATCAGTACAGAAACTTAAGGGAATATTAGTAAAATCTTTTCCAAGCGTTGGATCCTAATTTTTAGATAGCTATCGAAATATTTAACCTATATCCATCCTAAAACTATTGGTGAAAGATTTTTTTAAATTGGATTAGTAGTATCGAAGATTATCTCCTACTACATACACAATCAAACAAAATATATATGAAAATGTAAAATTAATTAGAATCACTTAGAAAATAAATTTTCACTATATAGGTTTTCCATTCATTACCTGATGTATTTAATAAGTACATACTTAATTAGATAATCCTGTTTGTTTGTTCATCGCAACTAACAGGCCCAGGGACTTCTTGAAATAATGTGACCACTATGTAAATCAGCCCGCTCACTTTCCATAAATCGCTACCTTCATAACACAATATAATATTTTTTTGTATTTTCCTATAACAATCTTCACGTGACTACACAGATAAAAACCTTTCGAGGCAAACAAAATGTTGCAGTCGCCATAAAGACACAATGTTCTAAACTCGCTTCCTGTGTTTCAATTTACTTCACCTTCCCTATAAGTGTAAACTATTATATTTTCCTATTATTTTCCTATTGTACTCATATGAATGGACTAAACTAGGCCTTGTTCAATCTTAAAGAGTGAGGTTTTTATGTGTGAATTTAGATAAATGCCCTTTGTTGGCGAGTCACGTAGTTTAGACGAGATCCCTTCGGCGCCGTTCGTTGCCGCTTGTTCGAGCGTCCGTCGCGTCAGTCCATAGCATGTTTCCATTGACACTAGGCTTAATCCTACACTTAACCCTTATCTGAAGAGTTTCAATAAGAGCCTCGTGACTTAAAGATTGTGCTACCTGTCATAGACTAGACATTGGTGATGTTTCTCCGATATATTACGCGCGGCGACAATCGGGATCAAACGTTTTTATTGTGCATTTTATTACTCTGTAATACCTTGTAATTTATTATCGAAATTCGTGTATAATTGGAGTACGCTTGCGAGTTATCCTCATTTTTTTAACGTTATGTGTTGAACAGTGCGCGTGTGTAACACAAATAAATAATCGACGGTAAGTGGTGATTACTATTTTTTTTTTATTAGTTTCTATTTAATTTTTTTTTTTTATATTTTCAATAAGATAAAATTTTTAGTTAATACGCATTTAGCGCATCCAGGACATGCGATTGTTGAGTAGTTTCCTTAAAATAGCTTTAAATCAGAGTGATGACTTAATAATGACAGAGTTATGAAATATTTATCGGATACTTATGGAAATATTTGCAATTCAATAACAAACGCATTTACCTTTAGTTACTGTAGCTGTACTTAAAATTAACTATTTTATTTTATAATTTGTTCTAACACTGGCGACCCGCTCTCGGCTTCGCCCGGGGTGCAATTTTTATATATAAAAAATCTTGCCCGTTTATCTCTCTGCATTTTTGAAAACCGAATCAAAATCGGTCCACCCATTCTGGAGTTTTTGAACCGTACCCAAACCAACTAAGTCATTTAATATATAAAGATAGTATATTTTTCCCTAATGATAAAAATGAAAGGTAATGGTATCCAAGAACATAACAGTAAGTAATAAAATAGCAATTGAATGTACCGTCTGTTCAATATTTTGCACTTGGAAATGTTTAACTTTATTTTTTATTAATCACCATTCGTACAATATAAATACATACTATTTGGTTTAATGTGCCACTTGGAAATACTACCCAAATATGTGATGCACTATAATATACTATTAAAATGTTTGTAATGAATAAACTCAAAAACTACTAGACCGATTTTGATTGCTACTGGCCGATACTGGCTTGATTGTGAATTGCTACACCATCAAGTAAGTACCTAGGCTGCGGGATAGCAACTTACAGCAGCTTATAGCGTGGTAACCATTCACTTAGACCTTGGACTATTTTCTCCTTATACCTTTCTTGCGTTATCGACAACGTGACTATCCTTCCTCTGGTAATAATTATTATAATCATCTCACCCCCTAATTTCCAAAAGGAGCGGTCAGAAGTAGCTTAAATCTCGTCGGGAGTCGACACGCGGCCCTAGTGGGCCTTTTACAATTTTCCATATTATTATTTTACGCTCTGTAAAATGTAAAAGTGTAAAATATTTTACACTTGGTAAAGAAACTCCTCATTCCTGATTCGATCTCGTAGTGTAACCACAAACATAGCCCTCTCCCTCTATAGCTCGTTTAGTGACGTTGAGCTTTCTTACGAGGCCTATAGTTAAAGGCCACGGTAATACGAGACTAGTAGGTATATCTATTACCTAGAGGGCTCTGTGTTAATCTGTTCGATGAAACAAATAATGTATCTTTCCTTACTAAGTATACTTACCGGTTTTTATTCCTTCGACGAAATTTCTTTACAAAAAAAATGCGGCTTAAATAACAATGCGGTCAATTAGTATGCAAATAATATAATATTTTTACTTCTATCTACAATTATTGCCTAACGTACGTCGTACAAAAAATCCACCTTGTGTGGTTCAGATTAAATCACCTCCAATATAGTTTAGACATATCTTTTTAATACTTATTCGATATTTAGATTTATTATGCATAAGAAATTAATCTTTACATATTGTTTATTTATTGATAAATATATTTTATTACATAATAGTAACGAGGATTATTGAGTTATCGTAATAATATGATACAAAAAATTTATCAAAATAATATCAAAATAATTTTTTTATTATTATTTGTATTGATAAGACTCTGCGCCTCTTTCACCAACTACAAGTAAAGTGTTGAACAGTTACTTTTAGAAATAATTTTATGTTTTATTAAATTCACTCGGTTTAGTGCACCCATCGATAGCCGATTTTTTTAAATTATTTTCTATTTAATGTTTGGGACGTTTGTCGTACAAACAAAGGTATATCAGCTCCATTTTCCCCGGTTAGTCACTGGACTTTAAATGACAGTTTGGCCTACTTGACGTTGGTGTAAGAGGCACTTTATGTAATAGAATTTGTGTTATAGCATAGAATTTGTGTTATATAATTGACGTTTAACGATACTGAATTCAAGATGTTAATTTTTTTTGTAGTACCTAACACGATAAGATTTAGATTTACAAGTCCTAAGAACTTAATCTTGATATTGGTCATTTATTGATATTTACTGATAAGCATAATTTATTACTTTATACGTTAACAGTGTCGTCAACTGTGACGTTTAACAGACGTGTCGTCATTATTATAATAAATTATCGAATGTCTTATTAAGATAAAACGTTTTCATATGTAATTTTTATTAATACGATCGTTATTAGTAACTAATCGACATAATAATAATAAATTATAATAATCAATAATATTGTATGTAATATATGGAACGATAGAATAATCTTTCAATGAAGTTTACGTCATAACATAACACTTAGTATACTCGTACGCTGTAAACATAATGATGAGTGAGGAAAATTTATGCATTTCCTTACGTAACTACTCTTACCATATAAACCGCGGTGTAGTGTTTTAAATCTAATGCCATCTTGGCCTTAACAAATTTAAGATTATCTATGACTTTGTCATTTACAGACAAAATGAGTAAACCGTCTATAATTTTATTTTGGTGCTAATGTATTCGTAACTACTTTTTTATTCATTCTCGATTCTTTTTTTCTACAGTGGACAGTGGACAGTGGACACACACACACACACACACACACACACACACACACACACACACACACACACACACACACACACACACACACACACACACACACACACACACACACACACACACACGCACACGCACACACACACACACATGCACACGCAAACGCGCACGCGGTATTTCGGTGTTAACATGTCACCTTAATTTCTTTCGTCTGAATGTCCAATATGTCCCCTAACAGAACCGTCACATTTTTATATACATACCTACATAAAATCTAGTCAGAAAACTTTGTCAGGGTAATCCTGTGTAGCCGGGTCGCTTGTAAACTATATACGAGTAACTGTATATTTCTTAAAAATCGTAATTTTTGAATGAATTAAATCCCTCTTACAAACTTTTGCATTTATAATATTAATGGGCTGACGGCCATAAATTTAATAATAAAAAACATTAATTTATTGATGTAGTAAACGTACAATTACTAGTCCTATTTCCATTGAAGTATGCAAATGGTTGTGCCATGAAGTATGCAAATGGTTAACGGTACAGTCGAATTATTGTCGCCGGGTCATCGTTAACTCCCATAAGTATCCCGATCATACATCGACACTCACAAAAATTGTTTGCATTCCAATTTGCAAGAATAGTTGTGTGGCAATTGAAGTCACAACGAAATTAGCGCGTCGTAAGTCGTAACGCGTACGGTCTCAAGTAACGCGACTACATCAAAATTAATTTATTATTCCCGATCAGTATACTCGAGTTCAGTATTGGACGCAATTTCAGTGACAGTGAGCGCACTTTCGAGTTACCACCATCAATATGGTTAGCTACCCTTTCTTTTATTATTATATTTATCTATATAATTATATATACTTATAAGTTTAGTCAATTAAAGTCCATTTTATTGTTGATTACATACGACATACTATATTATATTGGTTTTCTTTTCATCATATATGACATTCTTTATATATGCATTACTTAATACTTTCCTGTATTCATTTGCTAGCTTTTTTTCGCCGTTGTGTTTTTTTTAGATGTACTTTTCTGTACGTACGAGTATCCCTGGCAATGTATATGCAAAATTTCAAGATGGTTAGTTGAGTAGTTAAGGCGTGAAAGCGTAACAAAGAAACAATCAAACTCATTTGTAATACTAGTTGGGATTTTTTCAAAACTCTTTTTTCATGTCGATAAAGGTTTTGATACTCTATTTCTTCTTCAATCCGGTCAACTCGTATCTTCTTTGTTTTACTTCTGTTTGACCTTCTCTTAGTTACTATTGAGTGATTATTTTGCACCAATTGTCCTTCCTACTTATTATTCTCTGTTTATAAATAAAGTAATGTCAGTTGTCATTTATAAAACTGTTGCTTGTAATATTCCATGCATTAATCTTTTATAGCTCTCACCTTCCTCTGTGTATTCCGATATTCTACTATTAACTGTATTGGCTTTTCTTCAAAATCTGTTCAAGGTTGAAACCCAAAAAAGGATAACCCCAATTTCCAAAGAAGCCTATTAGTCTAGTTCTACGTACAATATCTAATAGAATATTTCCCAAATATATATTCTGATAATTTTTTATACTGATAGCATTGGCCAAAAGGTTAAATTGTAAAAATAAGCATTAGAGTAGGATACATCGATATTATTGTTTAGTATAAATAGTAACAATAAGTATTATCAATATTTTTTATTTAGTAAATGTCGTTTTTTATTTTCTATTTATACGTTTTTCTTGGTAAGGTAAAAATATAAACTACTATTATATATTAAAATGAAGCGAAGCAACCTTTCGCTTCACACATATGCAGTTTTGCTATCTATATATATATATATATATATATATATATATCGGTGAAACTAACAGAGGCTTTGTTTTATAATGTTTAGATTAGATATAAATACCTAATTTTACGTATTAGGTACTTCTAACGTACAACGCATTAAATACAATACAATAAATACAAGGTAAATTGGGGTCTATTCTATTAATTATAATAATTATAATTTCCATACAAATCATACATCTTCAAAGCCCTGTGTATTTTGTACTGTGCTTCATCGTATTGGATTTAAAGCAATCATTAAAGCAAGCAATCAAAATAATTCATTCAATAAATTCTTTCGTTGGAAACAATTATAGGAAATACCGAGAGCAAGCTGACATCTTCACTATACATACCTACTACTACGATCGCTGTCATCTCTTGACGTTTAAATTACCGCTAAGTTATCATCCAAATACATGATGTCCATAAACCGAACGAAAACAAAGATATCGGTTCAATGTTGACTGTTTTTATTATGATGTGATTATACACGCACATGATTGCAACAGGTAGGTGCCGATCATGTGAGATTCGTGACCACGTTGTTAGATAGTGGACTCAGGTGATCATCGCGTTAAACGTAACGCAAACATATTGGGGCTATAACCTTACATTTTTATTGTCTGGTATCGTCTGAAACAGATTAACGTCGTTGTTGATCGAAAGAAACTTTTTGACTTGTTGTTGCAAGACGATAATTTGAAAAGTCACTAGCATCCTTCTGGTAATTTGTGGACATTTCTTGCTTAACTGTTGACATGTTATTTCTTAATCTATACTAATATATTAAAGGGGTAAAGTTTGTGTTTGTTTGCATGTAGGAAATAATCTTCGAAACTACTTTTTCGATTTAAAAATGCGCACTGCCAGGGTTTGGAACTCCCTGCCAGCATCTGTGTTTCCGAGCTCATATAACCCAAATATTTTCAAAGTTCGAATGATAGCCTTATCTTCGCTACACTGTTAGATGCTGGCCAAGAGCAAACCCATCTCTAATAATAAAAAAAAATCGTTCACCAATAGTTAGAATATAATTTCAGTATGGACAATATGGACATAGGTTAATATGGACATAGTACATGGACAATATTCCACGCGGGCGAAACCGCGGGCACCAGCGGCTCTTAAACGGTTCTTAAAATAAAGATTAAAGTGTAATGTCAGGTGTAAATGAATCTTTGAACTCGGACGAAGTCGCGACATATTATCTAACATGTTTTTGGATAATCTTGGATAATCTAGATAAAATAAATTATTCCCTCTTTTTTTTTAATTTATTTCAAAGTACTTCAAGTTCAATACAACTGTATACAACAACTCAAACATTTTGCTCCTTCAAGCGTGACTCAATACTTTAAAATATTATTTATTCACAACTATTATTACAAGTATTAATTAATAACCATTTACTTCTACAATTATCACAATTATATAAGCTAACAACTATTAATTATTTCTTTGTTACTAATTACTATTACAAATTATGTTACACTATACTATGTTACATTATTACTATAATTATTTATTGACTTTATACGTCATCCTTATTATCTTTTCAATTATTTTAGAATCTCTTCAGTATTCCGATTAAAGAAGTTAAAAAATATAAAGTGCCTTTTTTTGTAGAAAAAACTAATGACGTCTTAAAGGACGTCGTTCAAAACCAGGCAATTGTTTTTTTTAACTTACACTGGAGAATTTGATAATATTTTTTTTATCTTAATGTCAATAATTTTCTGTATATAGTCTTTTCAAATTTTCTTAAATGTGGATAATATTCAAAAATTACCAAGACTAAAATAAATATTTTCAATAATTCAAATATGATCATTTTTAAAATACTTTTTATACTTTCAAAGTGAAATATCTATGAATCTATGAAATCTATAAAATAAAATCTATAATTTTTTCTTACCTAATAATAAAAAAACTGTTGGCCTGATCTCCATACAAAACTGATCGATCTCCAAATGGAGATTATCAAATCAAGATGGAGATATTTATTATCAAATCACTGATATTCCTTTTTTTTAAGTTATCATTTTGCCACTTCTACTTTGTTCTACTTTTACTTAACTTTTTACACATTTTTTTATTTTGCAAACTCCGTAGTACTTTTTGATTTAAACCAAAAAGTAAAAAATAATATTACCGATTTATTTTGTGTATAAATAAATAATCAGGCTGTATATAGTACAAGCTTCTAATGTTTATTATTGGCCTCATTGAATTGTAACGCAAACCTATTGAGACACATTGTGCGCTGTGAGCGCATTTAGATTGCATAACACTAATTAATGCATCGCTCGTATAGGACGTAACTAAGTGATGCGTATCGACTATTTATTTCATATTGAACTAGCTCCCCGCTCCCGGATTCGCCCGGGTGCAATTTTATTATATACACAATCATTCCTCGTTTATCCCTCTTTCCATTAGTGAAAACCATATCAAAATCCGTTGGGACCAAGTCGCTTATTACGTCTTATTACGTGTTTAGAACAAATTCGCTAGCACTTCAAGAATAATTGAAAAACAATGGTCTAGTAAATTTATAGTCTAGTAAAAAGTGTTATAACCTTGACATAGAATTATTGTAACTTCCCGAAGATTTTTTAAAAAGGTACATAATTTAAAGAATTCGGAGACCGTGTGCACTTATGCAGTTATTTTTAATCGTTTACTATTTATTTATTTATTTAATAGCTAACCTTACAGCATTTAATATTTAACAATTACATATAATAGATTTAATTTTTATATAGCCTATTACAAGGTTAGTCACCTTAAAGTTATGAAATTATCTATGAAATTCAATTGTCGCGATTTTTTTTTATTTCATCTAATTTAACAAAATGCGAAAAACCGTTTTTGTTTATTGACCGCAAGTTTTGATCCTAAGTCATCGATTACAAATCAAATTTATTATTTAACTTGAAATTTAAAATGTACTAGAACTAAATTATGTAATTCTACTAGTAAAGAATAATTATGATCTTCACACATATTTAAAATTATCCAGCAATGAAGGAAGTAAGTACAATACATGTCGTCCTTAACTTTACAACATTGTTATTTTAAGAGCTGTTTGTATTTATAATATATTTCATAGCAAGTCTTTTTTAAGTAGGAAATATATGATTGTGACAAATTCCTTGAATATAACATGAATATCATCCTTATGATGTTACTGCGTACGGCCTATTTTAAAATCTACATAAACATATTAGTTCATTACCTGTTCAAACAAGCTTCTTTAGAGTGGAATTAACGAGTACGCGATAATTTTAGACGTTATTGTTTAAAGAATGATCACAAAAAAACGGTGACCATCTCTGAGTAACCAATACAACAATGTTATGTTTCATGTATTGTTGGCAATTGCCTCAATTTGCTTTAACATTTTAAAGTAAAGAACTGCTTATATGCTCTAAAAATCTCATAATAATGTATATAATTAAAAAAAATGGCCATTTTCAGTCGATAAATAATATAATGTAACACACATCAAATAATGTAGAAAAAAGTCTGTCCTCTGAGTATGCGATTGTTAAAGATCTTTTGTATCTAAAGAATATAAACTTAAAATTAGTATAAATTGCTGCTCATTATGTCTTCTCTCTTCTGTTTAAAAGTCCGTTAACAACATTTCTTTAAAATGTTGCATGAACACCTAAAAATGCATTGCCACGTTTTCGCACAATAATACAAAGAAATTATACTGCAAATAATACTTTGTATTTAAAATAAATCTTATTCTGTTAAAACTAGGTATGAACTAAACAATCCAGTGAGTAATCTTAACTAAATGAGTATAATTAGAATGAATATAACTGACTATCCGTATTGAAAAGTCATGTGACAATAAACTTAATTACTAACTAATAAAGAAAACAATAACACTAAAATGTGTTATATTGTGGTAGAAATGGACACATTTAACACTAAATGGACTGTCCGTAGCTTTTCCACTGTTTAGACGTGTTATTACAGGGCATATCTCTTAAAAGTGCCTACATAATTTACTATTCATTAGTATTCACAAAAGTTTAATAAGCTTAGACTTCTTACTTACTATCAAACCAATAAAAAACAATAAAAGACCGCTTCCTTGGTCTACAAGTTGCTAAGAGGTTTAATTCCTTCTTCTCAGCTAATACGCGGAAGTATTACTCCAATATGATGTCCCACGTCATATAGGTGATAGCCAGCAACATAATATGACGTAACCCATGTAAACAATGAGCCATTGTTAATAACTTTATTTTATTTATTTAGCTTAAGTAGATTTTTTAATATTAAAAAAAAAGATATTAAAAAGATATTAAGAAGATCCTGGAATTATTTTTGTACACCTCATATATCAATATCCCTTATATTTCAAATTTTTTTTGTATGTTAAGATCGGTACACAGTTTAAAGCCCGGTTTCCACAGCGAGCGGAGCGGACTCCGTTTAACTTGCACGACTGAAATGCATACTTGTGTTTTCACCAACAAATAGGCGAGTGAAAGGACTCAGCGAGCAAAAAGAGTCGTGCGAGTTAAACGGATACCGCTCCGCTCGCGTTGGAAACCGGGCTCGTTCCACTGGATGCTATAGGAACACCACAGTTGCGTACTGCTGCCTACAGCAGGGTTAAGGATAAGAGAATGGGAAAGGATAGGGAAATGTGTCTGACATCCCTTACTCACTCACTGGGTGGTTACGAAACGCAGTGCCACTGTTAAATTTGTAATTTATTGAAAGGAAATCTATGGTAATTTATAATTTAATAATGTACCTAATCAAATACATTTATTCTTGGCCATTTTAATTACTTTTTTTATTATTATTTTTAATTATATGCGTTATAAACTTATTCATGAATAGATTTTACTTTTTGCTATGGTTGATCCAAGTGTTTCCTTGTTAAAAAAGTGTTTAAAAATGCACATAGATGAGGCCAATATCCTACTTGATACAAATCAAGGTTTCACAACAAACAAGAGTCACATGTGCTCGATGAGCAATCCAATTAAGAGTGTACCGGGAGTCGTACCGAAGACAATGAGTGAGATGCGGCGACGACACAGCGCGGGCGCACACGCTCTGTAATTGGGAACTCGTGGCCGCAGACGCGTGAGTGCCGGTCATGTGATTGTGATGAGTCCACTTAAGCAAATAATTACCCGACCCGGGAACAGATGACCTGACTATCAATAACATATGACCAATTGTTGTTAGATACCGGCGCGGCAAATATCAACAAAAGATTCTCTTAGGAAAAATCGCTGGATAACCTTCGTTTATTTTTTACCGACCGTGAGGTCGACCAATGTTTTACATACATACATACCGCTACTTTATTTTCGCCAAACCGTATTTTCCTCTTAACGTAAAACCAAACGACGAAGTAAGTAATTAACACTTAACTGTAATAATCGCTTGCAAACGTAGTTTCTCATCACGAATATATTAAGTAAATGAAAAATATTATTGGATCACGAACGACAAAACAAATGTGTTTACAATTGTTTGTTGTATCGATTAGCGTTAAACGAAATTAAATGGTGTTAATATTTAGCGAATGAATAATAATTCGATTAGTCTCTATTTTTATTAAAAGAAAATATAAACAATTTGTACACGTCGTACTTATGTTACCGAGATAAAAAAAATAGGTATGAGAATTTTTGTCTGTTTATCTGTTTGCACACCAATCTCAGAAACAGATTGACGGATTTAGATAGAATTTGACACATAGATAGTTTATTACCTGAATTTTATTAAAAAGTATACTACATAGTATGAAAAGTATACTACATAGTATACTTTTTATCCTGCAAAAATATTAGGTTCCCGTGGGATTTTCAACAAACGCACTACAGCGCTTTACGAAGTCGCGGACACAATAAAAAACCTGATTATTTAATCGCTACTAAACTTCACGATATAACGAAACGTTATAACATAATTATATCGTTCTGACGCGTGACATATGGTTCCGAGACGCAAATGGAAATTATATGGCATCAAAAAATCATTTGATGTATGAAGTTCATTGAAAATATCTATTTTTTTACGTTATCTTTTTTTACACTTCACAAATTGATATCCTAAATGAGGCATCTATCTCGACTATAGAAACATTGCGCGGTGTGTAATTTTGTTTTTTTTTTATTTTTTATTGTAGGATACTTTTTAACATTCGCAAACAAACAACGGTAAACAAACCAGTAACAAATAAAAGAAAATTATCGTCGATTTTTTAATTCCATTTTAATTGATATTGATAACTGGCATCTTTTGATAAGTATCTTTGAGTAAGGGATAAGTATCTTTGAGCAGTTCTTATAAAACCGAGCGACGGAGACAGGCGAACAGCGGTAGCTGTGTGCCTTTGTAGGTACTCAGCGCTTCCAATTTTTGAGGCTACCGCGGGCCTTCCCCGCGTCGGTAACGCGGTAAGGTCTGTGTGAAACGCCCGGAAAACGTTCGCTTTCCGCTTTCCCGCTCCCGGACCGCTTCACCTCCCAGTGTGCTTTGCGCTTAATGGTGCTAATTAGTTGTCTAGATTTTGAAATCAATAAATTAAATAGTTTCCTTTGGGAAGAAAATGTCTCTGAAAAGAACTGGAGGAAAAGATGGCAATGACAATGAAAATTGTTGTAATAAAAATATAGAATAAAATAAAAAATAACTCAAGATAAATTTCGACAGCTTGGATGTAAACTCTTCAAACGATTTTTCCTGGTTTATAGCCAAAGATTAAAAAGAGTTTAAAATTTAAGAGTTTAAGATTTTAAAAAGAGTTTAATTCGTTAATTTTCTTCTCTTTATAAAATTTGTTCATATCACCATAATCTCTAGTCTTTGACACTTAAAGCTTCGTAATCGAGTCTCGGTTTTTCAAAAACTTTCCTTCGTTCAGGATAATAATATGTACATTTTATATTAAACATCGATAAGGACGTTGCAATGGAAGTCTTGTGACCAATGAGAAAATGCGTTTGCAATTTTGAGCGAAATGTTCAGTCGCCGTGAGACTTCAAACGATTCGCGCGCATATCGCATCCGTTACGGACACTATATATGGACTTATTTTTGGACTTTAATATTTTTAAACATGAATTATTTTTAATATTTACTTACGCCGATAAGTGACTTCTTTTAATAGGTACGTTGGGTTGATAGTCCACCGCGTTCACGTTAGGAAAATATTGCTTTGACTGGATCAACTGTGCAAGTTGAGTTCGAAGTTTAGGTATATAACCAAATATCACACTAAATACGGAATCAAATTCATTACTATTGAACTTTAGTTTACTTTTTATGTGGTTTTTTTATTTATTTTATTTACTTAGATTCGTTTTTGTGAAACTATTTTTAATTGAAATTAAGTTTTTTGTACTTAAAATTCATTATGAAATTAATATTTTTTTACAACAATTAAACATATTATGTTGTCTTTGAATTTTTCTGCAAAATAAATATGTAACATCAAAATACAATTCGAATGAAGCGCTCTTGTATAGTGGCTTTAAGAATAAAAATTAATAAGAAAATATTGCATTCAAAATGTTTCTATTTCGTTTTAGGTGCGCAAAACAAGCATTCGAATGACAGCAATAAAAGAATACCCATTCGATCTGAGTGACCTAAAGAACCAGGGGAACGCGGAAGGCGTTAATTCGACGCCGGCGCAGTCTTCCTCCGACCCTCCCTCGAACCCCGCCGCTAATCCGACGAATACTACCACTCAAACATCGACCCCACAATCAATTATATCGAACCGCGGGAACACACCGGACGGCAAGAGAAAAGTATCAATCATGGCCGACGAAGGCAGTAAGGATCGCGAAAATCTTCCTTCTGAGAGGTAAGTAAGAAAAATTTTTTTTTCTAAGAGTTATATGAAGTTTAAAATGTGTAATTTTTCGTTTTATTACTTATTTATTTGTTTTTACGTCTCTGATTTGAAAATAATTAAAGACTATAGATTTCATAGTAAATATTTTGCATTTTATATTGTATCTCGCTAATATATCTTCTTATATATATAAAGGTTTATTTCCAAAGTTGACTCTGCTGAAAATCGAAACCGGTACTAATGAGTCAGAGCGCTAAGGCAAGACCTTAATCTCTCGGTAAAACATATAAACATTAAAATCTGTAAAAAGTTAATTATGTAGTTTAGGTATGTGATAGTTTAAAGCGTGGTATTGAAACTGTCGTTTTAAAATTTGCAAAGCGTTGATGTCTTTTACTCAGGTAATGGGAAATTTTCAAAATAATAAAATTTTACTTACATTAAAAAAAAAACAGAGAAACATACATAACTAATAACAGTATATCCTTTGGGTATTACGATATAAGGGCTTCAAAATAAACATATTTTAATATTAACATATAGGCGAATGATTAGATTTTCAATGTGCCTCGGTTAAATTGTCTGAAACATAACAATCAGGTGTCAGCTATGTTTTTTTATTTAATTTTGCTACAAATTATAAACACAAAATACAATGTAACTTTAAATATAAATTATGATATATAAAATATTAAAATGTTTTTATAGGTGTTTCACATATTAGCATTAAGTAGATAGCTATATCTCATTTCTTACATTGATATCAAAAATGTGCATTTATGTAGTAAACAATTTGTCTACCATCAAGTAAAGTATGCCTGTCTGCCGCCTTTAGTTCTAAAAAAAATTAATATCATTGACAAATAATTTATTGCCTTTACTCGGAAACATTATTATTTTTTGAACGCCTGACGTAATGTAATAGCAAACTTTTCGTTTTCTTTTTGTACAGGAGCATTTCAAAATAATTAACATAAAAAAATTTAAAAAAAAACATACACTCGAATTGAGAACCTCCTCCTTTTCAACCGACTTCCAAAAAAGGAGGAGATTCTCAATTCGACTGTATTTTTTTTTATATTTGTTACCTCATAACTTTCGACTGGGTGAACCGATTTTGATGATTCTTTTTTTATTTGAAAGCTGGTGCTTCCCGTGTGGTCCCATTTCAATTTAAGCCAGTTCTGACAATGGCATCCATGAGAAAAGACCATGAGACGGTTTGAAGTCGGTTTTTTTTTATTAAAAAAAGTTATTTTTATAATTATTGCATATACATGCTGCGATATTATGTCCCGGCTGAATCCAAAAAATCTGTAAACCGATCAAAACACGGCGCCATCTATTGGATGCTTAATCTACCTAGATAACAAAAGATGTAGAATGTTGTGTTTAAACTACATATTAACACACGCCGCCATCTGTTAGAAAACTTATGGAACTTACAACTATAAGAAATATCTAATTCGCAATAAAAAATATATGAGGAAAGTTTGTTGAAAGGAATTCGGAAAATATAATATTATATTATTTTAATGCTTACTATTTTATTTTATTTTTATCTTATAAGAATATAAATAGGAAGTTTTTATGGAACTACTGGCTGAAATGTAATGGTGTGGTTAATTTTGAAATCAGCTTATGGAGTCCTGAATGGGCTTTTTTACTCGTTAGGGTTCTAAAGATTATTATTTTTTTTTCATACAAAAAAAATTATGACGTCATAACTTGAAAATGTACCAGGTGCCGGATATCCACCCAAGACTCAAAAACTAAGACACCTTTTAACTTTCCTGAAAAAAAAATTATTTGAAACACATTTTTAGTAAATTTATTGTATACCAACTTGTCGAGGAAAGGCACCTTTATTGTACATTTTAAGTTAATATAATGATATTACCTACCTACTCTTCACTCGTGAGGTTCACAAAAGCAACCGTTTCAGTTATTCCCATTGTTTGAAGAAAATAATGGCCATATCTAAATAATTTACAATTCTAACAGGCGGGGCGGCACCGATGAATTTGAAACGGAATATTTAGTTCGAACTCTCGTATAAACGAACAAATATGTTTCTTATGGCAAAACTGACATTGTCGCTTTAAGCAAAACAGAGTACTTATCATATTATATGCTCATACCATGCATTTTGTGTCCTAACTAGGCTTGATTTAATTAAATCCTACTAATATTATAACTGCGATGTATGGATGTTTGTCACTCTTTCACACAAAAACGTCAAACTTGCCACACAGATAGGTAATTACCTGGATTAGATCTGTCTGCCATTAGACCTAACTTAATACAAAAAAGAAATATGCTATAAATGAAATGTAGTAGACTTCATAAACTAATTTCCCTCAAATCATAACATAAAAGAATCAAATCAC
Source organism: Synanthedon formicaeformis (assembly GCA_945859745.1). NCBI lineage: Eukaryota > Metazoa > Arthropoda > Insecta > Lepidoptera > Sesiidae > Synanthedon > Synanthedon formicaeformis. Next base: position 8,052,622 of record OX243955.1, on the reverse strand, counting down.
TTTGAGAAACTATTGATGGCGTGTTCTTAAACTAATCTTCAATAATGTTATCAAGTAAATGTGTTTATTACTTTCACGTGATCATAATACTTAATGAATGAGTTCATTTATAACGTAAGGTTTTATAACTTGACGATTGCATCATGGTCTACCTACAGTTTATATGACAAAGTGTGTATGCACACGTATAAACTATTGCTTAGTTAGCACGCTCGGTGGTCTGATGAATAATTATCAGTACCTATGTGTGTCGATCATAATTATTATGATTTAATATCACGTTTGAACATGAAAAATTTTAATTTTAATTTTTATGTCTACCAAATTTGTAATCTATATATGCAATAATTTACCTTATAACTAGCGACCCGTTCACGGCTTCACTCATGGTAGGGGAGCCCAAGAGGGGATTTTTGGATTTACTTGAGCGCGTCAGATATTGCCAATGTATATTCCCCACGTGTCTCTGATAACGGATATGTATTAAACTGACGGTTTGGTTGGTGGGGTTGGCGGGGGTGGGGGTAAAATTTTAAATACAACTTGAGCGCGTCAGATTTACAAAGGGGATGTTAAGTGAACCTAAACTAAGCTCCCATTTAAAATTCAGACGATTCGGATGTAACGCAAGCTCGTGGCAGCTTTTTGAAAATGCAAAAAATATTTTTGACGATTCTCATTTTGTAATACTCGAGCGCGTCAGATTTTCATACAGACGGTTCAGCCTAAATTCCTGATCGTGCTGATTCTTAATCTGACGATTATATGGAGGATTTTTTAAAATACAGCGCCTACAAATTTTTGAACGCCTGTAGACGCTCACCCCACCGCTGAAATGAAAAACTTCATATAACCTTTTTTTTCTTCTTATCATCCAATCTTCAAAGTCCAATAGGTCCCCACGACGCTCGAGTGACTACACATTTAGCATCGTGGGCTCCCTAACCATCAGGAAAAAACTTAAAACGATAAAGACATCAGACATTCATTTTTCATCGCGGACAAAGTGGCAGGCCGCAACTAGTATTTTGTAAAAGCGTTTTTAATTGTCAATAAACTGTACATGCTTTTATTTTTCATACTATTTTTTTCTTTGTATATTGCTGGTTATGTAACTCGGTAATGTACGAGTAACAAGCGTAATTTCTATACCTACCTTTATCTGTTTCTGAGAAAAAGGGTCTTATCGACGGATAAACAGATCCTTCGACTAGACTATACAATCGTAATATAGACAGAACATAAAATGATCCTACAAGGCAACCGTTTTTCCTTTAGAGGTGCGGATCCCTAAAACACAATGTACACAAGTTCCGACAGGACTATACAAAGTTCGTTTCAAAAACAAAAACTCCAGACCTACGGGTAACCTTGACATTCACATGGAATAAAACACGTGTTATAAAATACTTATCATCAAACTCTGTACAGACGAAACTTATTTCATATTCATGTGTGTACATTACTTTATTGATAAACGCGTACGCTATGGTAATAAAAATCCGTCATACTAATTTTTTTTAATAATATTATTATTTTATTTAATATTTTTTTTAATATAAAACAACTTTTACAGTGGCTATGCGATATTGATATAAATAATAAATAATAATAAATTCTTTATTCGGGTTACTTGGACCCAAAGTGTTAGTTAGTAGACATCTTACAAAACCTATATAGTTAGTATACATAAAATTTTTACACAAACACAGACTTAACTTTAATTTATTTATTTTATATTATATTATTATTTTATATTATTTATTTTATTACTTTAACCTAAGACTTGCCTCTCTCCACATGCATCATCAAGCAATGGTTCATGTAAAGAGAGTCAAGCCTACCCGCTATCATCGCCAAGACGCGATATGTCTTACATAAATATTACAGTAGTTATAATTTTTTTTTAAAGAGAACAAATTGAATCTAATTTTACATTGATATTAATCTGTTTGTATTTCCTTAAAATGGAATAAATATTTTTTTTTTATTAATATATGTCTTCTATCAATGCTTGGATTGGGTTCCATACATCTGTATAATGAAACATGTTTCTGAGGATTGCAGTCTAATAATAAAAAATAGCAAGTATGTTACTTTAATTATTCAACTCTAGCTGGTGCCCGCAACTTCGTCCATGTTGGTTTCCTTGAATAAACCTAAGAACAATACTGTAAATGTAATTTCTGGATGGACATAGGCTAAAAATAGGTCGAAGTTGCAAGCACCAGCTAGTTATAAATAAAAATACTGACATCGATAATAGTAACATGTATCTTGCACTTTTGTTCAAATTTCTATCAATGGCTTAATAATATCCTTCACATTTAAACGGGACTTTAAATAAAAAAAATGACCTCCATTTTGAATAAAAAGTGAAAACCATTGCGGCCTCAGTTGGGCGAAAAAATATTCCATTCTACATTCGCTCTATTCACGGTGTAGCACGTTTTTGCGTTTTTGTTGGTCACTGGTCAGTGTATGTATAGGGTGTTCTGAGAGCGGGTTGCGAGGAGCTGCGCGGGCGACGTTATTCGATACATGTTTGGTTCTACTGTATAAACACGCCGGCTGGCTGAGTTCTGTTTTTCGTCGAACGCGTACGGACTTCATACAACAGTCTTTCTTTATTCAGTCACCGAACAGTTGGTCACCAACGCGGCCGCCCCGGGCTATGGTTTAACATACATTTCTATGGCAGAAGGCTTCTTACCGTACATAGAAAGCAATTTTTTTGCTCATTGGCCAATGACCGGCGAAATTGAACGTACCGAGGCAGTCACGTGCCCGGGGTGAGGCGCGACGGGCGACTTCGGCTCAGGTCGGCTCGCAGCCACTTCGCTTATAAGATGCACACTCGCCACGGCATAGGTGTCGAGCGTGCTAAACCTAAAGGCATTCTCCCGCGCTCATTATTAACTGCATTTACTAGTTAAACACACGTTTTGGTGAATAAGACTCGTTACGTGCCATGTAGGATGTCTCACAGCAGTCTAAATTGTCACTATGACAGCTACCTACCGTCTGACTCATCCCTTGAAACAGATGCGCTTAATCGACACTGGTGAGTACATTATACCATAATATTTATTTAAAAAATATCAGTTTACATAAACATAAAAATAAATGCTTAGTTTTTCAAAATTACCTTACAAGTATTTTCTCTCCTTATTAAAAAAATAAATAAACTTATTGCACAAAAATACATTTAAAAGGTAGGTTTAAAATTTGAAATTTTTTAAAACTTTAACTGTACAGTTTTAAACTGTTTAATTATTCCTTTCAAAATTTTAAAACTGTATGTAACTAGCTGTGTCCGCAACTTCATACGTGCGGTTTTCGTACGCTTGGTATTTCGGTATTCGGTATAACTTTTTTGTTTGTTAACCGATTTGAATGAAACAAACACAATGTTACGAAAAACTTACTACAATATGTCACAGTAAAAACCGCATTCAAATGGGTTAGGCCGTTTCTGAGTTCACAAACAGACAATAATTCTAGAAACTCTTTTTTGACCTCGGTAACATAAGTACAACGTGTAACTTTTTTTTTTAATTTTTATTTAATACTAGTTGGCGCCCGCGACTTCGTCCGCGTTGAAAAAAAAAGTAGCCTATCCTGTGTCCCGTACGTCTTAATATTTATCTACGAAGTGTCATGAAAATCAGTTAATTTGTTTAAGAGTTATGGAGGAACATACATACATACATACATACATACATACATACATACATACATACATACATACATACATACATACATACATACATACATACATACATACATACATACATACATACATACATACATACATACATACATACATACATACATACATACATACATACATACATACATACATACATACATACATACATACATACATACATACATACAGAAAAAAATTGTAAAAATCGTCAATTTAGTTTCAGTATCACCTATAGAGCCTATAAACACGATATCTCTGAAAACAAAGTAACTTACTCCATGACCAACCCTTACAGATTTATTATTAGTATTGATACTTACAGTAACGGATCGTTTACGATTTTATTATATGTATGTATAAATAGATACAAAAATCATATGACCTTAATTAAATGTAATAAAAAGTACGTATTACAATTTCTTAGAAATGATTACTCACAGCTTAGCAAGCACATTGGATACTTAGAGCGTAAAAATGTTTACATTAACTTTATAAACGCATCTGGTGTTTTGTAACTAACTCATAATAAATTTTCAGTTTCCCATAAAACCTTTTTTCATTGCTGTCGTCAAGTGGTTTTAGTTATAGTTGTGTCGTTCATTGTAAAAGTGAACTATCTTCTTGTAACTGAATTTTAGAATAACGAGCTTTTTGTAGGAAAAAAATATAAGCATTCATTCATTGTTTTCATCTATGGGATTTTAATGCAACTATTGGAGTTACTTCACTTTTATATTGAAAGTTATGACTAAATGTGATACCATTAGGCAAGAAAATATGGTTTTAAAAATAGGGAGTTACACCACTTTTACAATGAACGACACAGTTTATAGTATTGAGTTTATAGTATTGAGATTGACACTACAACCTTATGGGTGCAGTCCACATGCTTACATGAGGTGATTATACACACGTAACATGACCCACATATTGTCAACAATCCATCGTATGCGAACGGCTTTGAGAGCGCGACGCCAGAACATTCATAGTCGGATAACATAGCAGTGCCGCTCACTATAAACCAATCTCCTTTACAGCCTATTTTAGTAAGCCTTTGCAGGTACTATGTAGCCGACGGTTCAATGCCCCTAGTTTAGGCATGAAATTTTCCATTGCCACCGTCTCATAAACTAATTATTATTATACATATTATTATTATTATTAAATAATAATTATTATTTTTTGTACATATAAACTTTAAGATGCCTAACCTTGTAATAGGCTATATAAAAATTTTAATCTATTATATGTAATTGTTAAATATTAAATGCTGTAAGGTGCGCTATTAAATAAATAAATAAATAAATAAATAAATACTCGACAACTTTACTATTTTCATGGAAAAAATTTATGCTCCTTCAACTTTGTTTATAAAATTCTTTATCTTGACTATCAAAGCATGACGAAAACTACTAAGTCTAGAAAGCTTTTATAACTAGCTGCTGCCCGCTACTTCGCCCACGTAACATTGCAAATTATATACTAAAACCTTCCTCGAGAACCACACTATCCATTGGTGAAAACAAGATGAAAATCGGTGCAGTAGTTTTTGAGTTTATCGCGAACAAACAAACAGATGCGGCGGAGGGCTTTGTTTTATAATATGTAAGGAAGGATGTAAGGATGTAAGCGTCCGCTGAGGGAGGATGTTTGAAAATGTCACCTCCGTGCGAAACCAGGGGTGGGTTGCTAGTTTAAAATAAAGATGAAATAAATTGACTATATCAAGTTAAGTCTATACTAATATTAAAAAAGAGAGAATATTTGTATTTTCGTATGTTCGTAATTTATAAAAACATGACCGATTTTGAAAGTTCTTTCACCTGTAGAAAGCTACATTATTAGCGAGTAACATAGGCTACATTTTATAAAGTTACGCGGGCGAAGTCGCGTTCAATAGCTAGTATGATATAAAGTGATATACATATTATATCGCTCTTTATTTATGTAACACTATAAGGTGCCCGCGATTAAGTCCGTATTGATGACAAAATGACGTGTAAAGAAATATAACGCCGGAAATCTTTATTATCTTTATCTTTATTATTAGATAGCTGGTGCCAGAAGCTCCGCCCGAGTGGAATATTTATCCTATGTCAATCCTGAAATTCTATTCTAACTACTTATTGGTGAAAGATTTTTTTAAATCAGATGAGTACATAGAAATCTGTAAGGAAAGTAACAGTTTCTAATTCTATGGATGAGTAGTTTCGAATATTAGCACCTACATACAAACAAACATACACGCTTTACCTCTTTATAATATAATAATAGTATGGATTTGATTGTATTTAACTGTATTTGTATTGACAAGATGACATTTCGATTGTATTCATATGGGCAACAAACAAAAATAGTAAACGGTATGTACCCGTTCCGAAAGAGCTCTGTGATTTTATTAGATCATTGTCTCACGAGTGTGACCTAAAGAGGAGTTCCGTTGTGGTCGATAAAAAAAAACTGCCGGATTCATGACTAATGAACCCTCGTTATCGTGAATGAGAGATAATCCAGTAGATCGTAAGCCCGGCTGCTAGTACGGTACATGATGTTCGAACCTCGTTCGAGTCTATGTTGCTTTGCGATTTTATTAACTTACTTACCGCGTGGAAAAATGAAAAATATATAAGCACTATAACGCCTGAACACTTTATTGCTATTATCTACACTTTTTATTATCTTATCCAGGCTATTATCCAGGCGTTATTTTTCTTAATTTTAGATGATCGCTCAGGAATAGTACTTTTTTCTGAATGAAAAGTACCCTTTGTCCTTTCCGGTATCCCTGATAACGTGTAAGCAAAATTTCACTATGATCGGTTAGGTAGTTGAGGCATGAAAGGTAACAGACAGACAGACATACTTTCACATCAATCAATCAATCATCAATAGTTACTAATAATAAATCTGTAAGTGTAGGTATTGTATGTATGTATGTTTCTCCAAAACTGTTAAGCTTAACTTAACTGATTTTCATGACACTTGGTAGATAAACATTAAGACGTACAGGACACAGGATAGGCTACTTTTTCTTTTTCAACGTGGACGAAGTCGCGGGCGCCAGCTAGTTTATATTATTAGTATGGATGTGCCCTTAGGACCTTAGGATATACCTTTTAAAAATCAACTTCAAATATAGATGTATGTATTATCTGTAGCTTTGTTATCTGTTAACATTTTGTTAAATATATAAGAACAATAAAGCAACACCTAAGAAAATCTAAGTCTTTAAACTGAATCTCCATGTGTGTCCTAACAAATATGTACAGTCTAATGAGTCTAATGAGATATTCTACGTACTTACCCTCGGGTTTTTACCATAGTACTGCGCTCCATAAATGGGCTCTTCAAGGGGACAGCAAAAAAATCTTGCTGTTCCCTTGCGTTTTTTGTGTCCTTATATAGGTGAAGACTACTATATACCATACTATGGCAAGGATGAGCCACCACGTACCCTCTTCCTATTCCATCCTAACGAAATAGACCCTAATTCGTGTGTAAAAAGAATTAAATTGCTATTGAAAATGTATTATTTACCTTAAAACATTTTATTGTTCCGCTATTCAAGGTGACCCCACGTTAATATAGAGAACTATTTCTTATACATACTCGTATATTATACCTACTTACCTTCATTTTTCAAAAGGCTTTGTATTGGTGCCATTGAAATTACCGGACAAAAGATAAACACAAAAGATATTCAAAACCTAATTATAAATCGCGATACTATATACGGGTTCAAACGATTCTTTTAATTATAGACGTAAGCAAGAAACATTTCCAACAGTCAGTCACATGATCATTGCCAACCTTTACGTGCCTTTACTTAAAGATCAACATTGATAAATTATCGCGATTGCTTCAATAAAAATATCAATCGAATAGTTTGCTTCGTTTGATTTTATGTCACGAGATTATCTACGAGCATGTAGGTTATATCAGATGTTATTACAAACATCATGCCTTTTATTTCTTATTATTATTTAACATAAGATAATTGCCAGATGTTCGGGATTCTTCTCTATTTACGACATTTAATTTGACGTCCTGACAAATAACAGCTTTTTGTAATTTGAAATCCTAAATTTACGGCCACAAAATAAATAAAAATATAATATAAAATAAAACATTTTTTTATACAAGTATAATATTTTGATTTTTAGTAATTGTAATATAGGTATTCCCGACTCTTTGAAATTTTACCCAGATATCATCAGTCAGATAGGAAGCCTACATGTAGTCCTAACCTACTAGTGGTTTCACCATCGCGAAATAATCCTTTACGATAAGTAATAAGGGTTAGCAAACCATTTGCTAACTACATATTAGTATAGATTAGTTTTACTATACTAGTAAATCTGACTATGACAATAATAGAATTATGACAAAATAACTACTAATTGTATCGTAATTTATCGTATATATATATAATTAGATACCTGCGTATAGAAGCCCTTGCGAAGAATTCTTTGGTTTTTATAGACAAAATATTGTTAAACGTTAATTATGTTCGAGTTTGTAAGGTTATATTTAGACAGGTGTTAGCTTTGTTGATTGAGAATGTATTATGTATTACTATTATTATGAATGTATAGTATAACTCTGAATATACCTATATAGTAAAAAAAAAATTGTAAATTCGAAAACAATATTTTCCGGTAATATTTTATTAAGGGCCTCTTTCACCACCTACAATTAAAGTGTTATTAGTTACTTTTAGAAATCATTTTCTGTTATATTGAATTATGCACTCGGTTTACTGCATCATTCGATAGCCGATTTTTTTTTTTATTATTTATGATTTAGTGTTTGGGACGTTTACCGTACAAACAAAGGTAACACTAGATAACTTTTTTTGTTAATTTTAATGAAAAAAATCAGGGTTATTTTTAAATGCTATGAGACTATTGTTTTTGGTTCCAATAATACCCCTCCTTGGTTCCGATGCGCTTTGACAATTGATTTCTGCTTGCCCCAGCCTAATAAGGAATATTTTTATTACAGGAATGGCCGTGTATCGACTACAGCTGAGGGGCCTTCACGGCGAAAGAGTAATCTACACAATGCTATGACCGCAGACATGGACTCTTCTTGGGGTACTAACATTAATAATTTCATCATTAAACAGGATAATCAATTTTACTTTCAGTGACAGTCTATTAGTGTAAGCGTCCAAAGCGCAGAAATAAGACACGTGGCAAAAGTAATTTGATGTTTGAAAGTGTTTCTTTAAAACCTATATATTGTGTCATTGTTCCTATTATTAGTTGCGTTATAAGTTTATTAAGACCCGGACTAATCAGAAAAGCGTTATTTTCGTCGTCTAAAACTTAGATATAATTACAGTGCATAATAGTCTATATTTAAACAAGATTGAACCCAAATAATACTTTTATTTCTTTTTTCATATTTTACACAATATTTAAGAAAACTACTCCAATTTTAATTCTGTTGGGTTATCTTCGAGAAGCTACAAAAAAATTGCTGTGCAATATTGCACCTTAATTAAGAAGTTAATAGGTTGCGCTCATATTGGTAAAAATTGTGTTCGGTCTAAGGTTAGTACTTGTCTTTAAGGTAATGAATACTACTTTACTTACGCACCGAAACCCATCTGTACACGTGCTAGTATTGATGTCATAACATTCTACATGAATTATTTCTAATAATAAAAAATAAATACTCATTGCAGAAACATCCAGATGTCCTGTAAGTTCAGCTGTTTGTTTCACACAATTTTGATCGATTGCCTCAGTCAACTTCTATAGGTCAAGACTAACTAACGTATGTTGTTCAACGTATACCTTGTTTTATTAGATCGGCCAGCACACATCGAGGGAAGATTCAAAAAATACTCAACAACATCTTCAATCTATTCCAAAAAGGCTTTGTCACAACACAGTGAACACATAGAGAGGTAATTTGATAATGTGTTAAAATTAAAATATAAAAATATTATCCTCATCAAGTTTAAAAATATTGATATTAAAATTTTAAAATATTTCAGACACTTTTAAAAGTAAATTTATATCAAACTTGAATGTTTATTATTTATTAAATAATTAAAATAATTTGATTTTGGTAATTTGTAAGATAAAAATACAAAATTTTAACAGAAATATAAGATTAAAGAAATCTTATATTTCTGATTAAGAATCATCAATACTAATAATAAATCTGTAAGGGTTGGTCATGGAGTAAGTTACTTTGTTTTCAGAGATATCGTGTTTATAGGCTCAATACATGATTCTGAAACTAAATTGACCATTTTTAGAATTTTTTTCTGTACCAAGTCTCATGAACTGATTTTCATGAGACTTGGTAGATAAACATTTAGACGTACGGGACACAGGATAGGCTACTTTTTTCCTTTTCAACGCGGACGAAGTCGCGGGCGCCAACTAGTATGATAATAAATGATTCATATACACAGGTCTTGGTGGTATGCGTGTTGTGCTAAGTGTCATCAAGAAGACTCCGGGATTCCGAGCTGGGAGCCACCGAATTGGCAGAAAGTATGCCCATACCCACTATGCCCATCTTACAGGCAATTCGCGCAGACCCTATCAGTTTTAATGATAGGTAAGTTATTTTTTTAACATAATTGTTATGTAAACTTGACAAATAAAGTGCTTTATCACCCTAAGATTGAACATTTTTTGTATGTTGTAGAATGACAAGGTCTGTTTTCCATTGAAAATTCAGTGACAATTACGTCAATCAGACCTGTTTCAAATCTAAGCCTTAGAGAATTTTGAAATGAATGGAATTTGTTATCGAAACTGATAAAGCACTTTTCTGGTCGGCCATACGTGTTATAAACAAAAGCTTAGTTAAGACTTTTTATATACGATCTTTGCATAAAGAAAATATCATTATTATAAAAAAATATTATTATTAATATTTTTAAATTGTGGATTTTTGCATGTATCCAGAATTAATAAAATTCTATCTTTTATACCACAATGATAACATTTTATGAGCATGACTGGCATTTTATGAATTTTTCTAGAAACCATAGTTTATGTCCAATTTGAAAAGTAATTAACCACTAGCATTGTGTGTGCCTATCCCACTGGTATTATAAATGAAGTTTAGGAGAATGGATGTATGGACGTATGTTTGTTACTCTTTCATGTAAAAACTACTGGATGGATTTGAATGAAGTTTGGCATTGAGATAGTTTATTAAATGGATTAACATATAGGATACTTTTTATGCTGGAAAAATGTTAAGTTCCCGAGGGATCTTAACATTTTCCTACATTTATTTTATTAATACAGTTAACGCTTTTCAGACCCGTTAAATCTATACCAATATTATAAAGAGGTAAAGTTTCTATGTTTGTTTGTTTGTGTGTGGTAATCTTCGGTACCACTAGTAAATTTATATTTTAACTGATACAATATATTTGAGGGTAGCCTTATGTGGGTGGGCCATAGACAATTGTCGTATTTAAGCCGGATATTCTAACCTGTAATTAAAGTTATTAACTTTCGAAGTAGGTCAATATAACTGTAACAAATAGAAGAAGGATGTTTACTTTCCGAACTAACAGAGTAGGGCTGCGAACGACTTTTTTTTAAGTATTGAAAAAATATATCTATGAACAGATATATCAAAATATCTTCCTCATCTTGCATGGTTTCAAATCACTGCAAATTTGAAACCATGACGATGGAATCTATTCCACTACCTAACTGTTGAGTCGTCTCTCATCATCACCCATCACAAACACTTAAAATTTATCTTCACTCGCCAAAAAAAAACTAGGTTATTAAATATAACATAAAAAAATTCAACCACGTCCAAATAATCTTACCTCCTTCAAATGGGCTGAAGATCTTCAAACGCCTGAACAGATCTTTTAAATTATAGCTAAGAACCATCCCGATCATGTCGGCTTTCAAACAATAAAAAAACAGATCAAAATCTGTCTACGTTTTGGGAGCTACGATTCCACAGATATATGTGTCGTTCATTGTAAAAGTGAACTATCTCCTTGTAACTGAATTTTAGAATAACGAGCTTTTGCGAATTATAGTGTAGGAAAAAATATATAAGCATTCATTCATTGTTTTCATCTATGGGATTTTAATGCAACTATTGGAGTTACTTCACTTTTATATTGAAAGATATGACTAAATGTGATACCATTAGGCAAAAAAAGATGGTTTTAAAAATAGGGAGTTACACCACTTTTACAATGAATGACACATATATAGACACACGTCAAATTTATAACACCCCGTTTTTGCGTTCGCCCTCAAAATCGGTTGAGCGGTTTTGAAACGCTCCAATCTCCATGTCCATGCATGTAATGGACTGTCCATTTATATATATTAATAGTATAATAATATTGTTAATTTTTAAACAGGCATTATGGTGTGGGTGACAATATGGCTTATGCTGGGCGACACGGCTGCCCCGGGCGGCCAGTTGTTTACTCTGGCCGTGCTAACAATCGCAGCAAATCTCGGCGGCTGGCTCATGTTCAAACTGACTACGCTGCCAGCACTCATAGGAATGCTTATAGTGGGAATCATTATGAAAAATCTTGGCTTCGTCAACTTTGATTCAGATTATCAACACGTCAGCTCCTATATCAGGTACAGAATACATTGATTTTAAATTGCTCATGTAAATTTCCCGACGTCAGTCCATCGTAGGTAGTTGGTGTATTTAAAGTACATCATGAATATAATTTGGTTTACCAACCAATATGAGGGTGGATTGATGATTTCATCCAATATTAATTATTTCATGACAAAAGTAGAAGCTTTTAATATATTTACTTTTAAAAGCTTAATGACATTTTTTGATAATGAAAACTCATATTTAAAAAAAAAGGTGACTATCTTTAAAAAAAAGGTAACTTTTTGATTCACCCTAGTATAATTAAATTACTATACTCTTTGATAAAAAAAGCTAATGGATAGACAAGTTAATACATTAAGCGCCTTTTTCACCAACTATCAAGTAGGCTATTTGTCATTTAAAGTCACCGGTAACCGGAGATAATGGAGCTGATATACCGTTTGTACGGTAAAAGTTCCAAACATCGAAAAAAAAAATTAAAAATATCGCCTATCGAATGATGCAGTAAACCGAGTGCATAATTCAATAAAACAGAAAATGATTTCTAAAAGTAACTAATCAACACTTTACTTGTAGTTGGTGAAAGAGGCGCTTAGTGTTAAAAGTTTTAAATAATTAATATAGCTATATCAATTTTTAAACGTCATGTTATGTGTGTTACAGAAAAATAGCACTTACAATCATTTTAACAAGAGCTGGATTAGATTTGGACCCGCACGCCATGAAGAAATACTTAGTGACCGTTCTCAAGTTGTCTCTTGTACCTTGGACATTCGAATGTGTATTTTGCGCCGTATTGACACATTTCTTGCTCGGTTTACCTTGGGATTGGGGTAAGTTTATCATTATTTATTTAAAAACTTAAAATAAATCAAATAAAAATTAATCTAAATTCATATTATTCTACAAATTTATAATAAGTAAGATTGACCTCAATAAAATTCACAGAATATACAATACAAACATTTTATAATGAACTATTTATTATTACTATTATACTATTAGCTTATTTTTTAATGTAAAATTTGTCAGATTGGCTGACGGTCTATTTAATGGTAAATGGCTAACGTCGCACAAGCAACGCCACAGGTGCTACAAGTCCTGTCAGAACCTCGGCGTACCCGAAAGCGGAGGTACTCCAGGGCGGAAGGCGGCGAACATAGGCCAGCCGCCTGCGCCCGAGCCTTCTTCTCCTGCGCATTGGCTGGGAGAGGGGATCCTCTTCCCGCTGCCTTTTCGCCGCGTGCTTGCGCGACATAACGTGCTCACGAGCTGTGTGCCCTGCCACTACCTTTACTAATATTTGTTTAAATTTCAGCATTCCTGCTGGGTTCCATCATAGCTGCTGTTTCGCCGGCCGTTATAGTGCCATGTCTGTTCAGACTTCGGGCAAAAGGTTACGGCGTGTCCAAAGGAATTCCAACTCTTGTGTTGGCAGTGTCAGGCGTAGACGACGCTGCCAGTGTTGCTGTTTTCGGAATAGTTTCTTCAATTATGTTCTCAAGTTCGTCTCTCACTACAAACATTATTCAAGTAAGTTTTAAAATTATTTCAATTTTATTTTACTATTTCCAAGTCCCATACATACTGAAATAAAAACTTTTTTATCATAGCTTTTCCTAAGAGAAAAAAATGTGCTATAGAAATTTAACCTAAATGTGTTATGTTTTCAGGGACCTCTGAGTGTCGTAGTAGGGCTTGCGTTTGGAGGGGTCTGCGGTTACTTAGTGAAGTTCGTACCGGAACGCAACGATGCTTTCCTAGTCCCGCTGCGTGTACTCTTGCTTCTCACTGGCGGTATCCTGTCGGTTCTCGGATCCGAAGAAATTGGCTGGGGCGGCGGTGGTGAGTACACCTTTTAATATGCAGCCATAGTCAATTCAAAAAATACAGTATCTAATTCCATGTATGAAAATTCCGTGAATAAGAACCGCATTAAAATCCGTTGCATGGTTTAATAGATGTTAGAGCCATACAGACAGACGCGGAAGCGACTTCAAATCTTACTATGTAAAGATACAACCTAAAATACTTGATATACTAATATTAAAATAACAGCTTCTCTAAAGTAGTTTATAATTATAATGTCAACATTCATTTTTAATTAGTTACTTTATATAGTATTAGTTTACTTTATGTAGTTATATCTCTGCTTAAAAACTATAGGGCCATAAAACAAAAAATCCCAAAAATATTTTTATTGCAAAAATACAATCACAATCCTTCATATTGTATGTTGCAAAAGGACTTATGGTTGTTTTATTCTATATTTTGATAATTTTTTATATATTCAAAAGTAATTTAATGCTTATATCTCTTCTAGTATTCAGTTTATTATAAAAATACTCAAAAAATTTAATGCTACTTAAAAATACGCTTCTAACGATGTATAATATGGATATATTTGATATATATCTAATAAGAAAAAAATTGACAAAAAATAATTTAATTGTTTTTCGATTAGTTCTCCTGTAAAAAGTGTAATTTTGAACTGTACCCCTTTAGTTTTTAAGCAGCGATATCTTACAGGAATAATTAAATTACCAACCGACCTAAAACGCTATTTTCGAATTTGAGATCCTTGTAGTAATTGTGCAATATTCTCCACCTAACATTGGGTCAATAGCATTATTTGAAGAAAATACATAGATGCCGATTACACGAAACCGTTAATGTCTCGGATTTGTTTTTAACCAAACCCTAAATATTATTGTAACGGAGACTAACGAGACTACGCGAGCGTTGTGAACGATTAATTTAGTGATGACAATCCGCTTATAAGAACGCAAACCCAATTGTCATTCACGCATCTACGGCCACCTATTACTCGGTAGTCTGGGCGATACTTTTTCTTAAACAATACATTGTTATATGACTCATGTCGTTATTATAGTGATTGGTCCAACAATCAAACAACAAACGAACAGTGAGCCGTACGAGTAATTGTTTCCGACGTTTGCATTTTTACTCTATTTTACTGGTTCTTCTAAATGCATAGCGGCTGTTATACTTACATGCCAATTAGACACTACCAGCGAACTATTTCGATGGACACTTACATGTTTGACAAATAGTCTCTAATTAGATACGTAGGTATCTATACTATAATATGTATTTATAAAGAAAGAAGATTTGTATGTTTGTATATAATGATTAAACTTAAAAACTACTGGACCGATTTAAAAAGTTCTTTCGCCTATAGAAAGCTAGTAATATAGGTTACTCGCTGACAAAGATTTAAATCGATCTAATCGATCTAAAGATCTAAATCTTTGCTCGCTGATATATTTATAGCCTATGCTATAAATTTTATTAAGTTACGCGGGTGAAGTCGCTATTAGTAAATGTATAAAAACTTATTAATTTATCTTTTAAAGAAAACTAAATAAAGGAACTGTACATTCATAAAATATAAAATATGAGACAGAACACTGGCTCCGTGTAATCGCGGTTATAACAAACCGCAGTTATGTACATATAAGTAATATACCATGCACACTTATTGATTGACTGTTCTTCGTCGACTTCCAAATCAATATCGAAGCCCGTCAAGATCAAGATGGTCATACTCCCGTGTACAAAATAAATTATAATAATCAATTCGCAAATTATGGCACAAACAGATAATCCATATATATAAAAATGTTATGATGGTTAGTGTATGCTTCAAAAACTCGAAAGCTAGCCGAACGGATTGACTTGAATTTTTTACACAACATTGCACATAGGGCATCTTTTACCAACTACAAGTAGTGCTGATTAGTTACATTTAGAAATAATTTTATGTTTTATAAAATTATGCACTCGGTTTAGTGCATCATTCGATAGGCGATTTTTTTTTTATTTTCCTTTTAATGTTTGGGACTTTTACCGTACAAACAAAGGTATATCAGCTAAATTATTCCCGGTGACAGGTGACTTTAAATGACGGTTAGCCTACTTGACAGATGGTGAAAGAGGCCCTTAAACAGAGGAATAATCTTATATAATTATTTCCAAAAATTGCAACGGAAACCGATTTTAAAAAATAAAATTTAATACGTTGACCATTGTTATGGTAATCGTGGACCGTTGCGGATTGAGCCACAGCGAAGCATGACCAGTTTTAGCTAGTTACTTATATTAAATCTGTATGTGATGATAAGATAGTTCATCACACCTATGAGAAGATTGCTTTTATAAACACAACTAAAAAATCTAAAAACACAACGCTAAATGTACACGTTCTAAACATATGTTTGCTGTTAATTGCATTTGCGTGTTCTATTAAATTTTTGCATAATCATTTTAGTAATGAACAGTTTCACAACAACTTCATTGATTATGTGAAACTAAAATTAATTTGTGTCACTGATAACTTGTTGGTTGATTTCGTAACATGTTGTTTCAGGTCCACTGGCCGTGATAGCTTTTGCATTCGTTGCTTGCAAAAACTGGTCGGACTTGGGTTGGGAATTGGAAGACAATCCGGTCGCCACTGCTTTCGAGATATTTTGGATGTTTTTCGAACCTATGCTCTTTGGTATCACCGGTGCGCAAGTTGTCGTGAGTATCCACTACAACTTTCAGTTACGCAATTGATACCGATTAACTAATACTAACTAACATAATATTGTAAATTATTTACTTACAAATGCGAAAGGTTGTGGGGATGTATGTTTTTTGGTACACAGATAGTTTATTACCTAGATTAACATATAGGATCAAACATATCCTGGGAAAATATTAGGTTCCCGAGGGATCGTCTAAAAATTTAAAAATGGCGTCACTGTTGCCGTTGTGGCGTCACTATCGTCACAGCGATAAAGATGTCAGGCGTTATATTACTCAAATATTTTCTCTTTCCCACGTTGACGAAGTCGCGGGTACCAACTAGTTTACTTATAAATGTAGTATTAACGAATACATATCTACAAAATAAACCACGATTGTATGTTTCCACAGCTGTCAGAGTTAGAGCCGCACATGGTAGGCGTTGGCGGTGGAATATTGGCGGCGTGTGTAATACTGAGAGCTATGCTGACGAGCGCAAGTGCTGTATGCAGTAATCTCAACATGAAGGAGAAAATCTTTGTCGGGCTCTCCTGGATGGCCAAAGCGACGGTTCAGGTAAACTACGATTAACACTTGGAAAATTGGTAATCTATCAAAATAAAGTTCCATTAGCATCTATACCAATTTTTCTGTCCATAATTCTCCAGTGCCTGAAAACAAAATTTTCGGACGATGTATGTTGCCAGTGATAAAATATGGCGCTGAAACGTGGTCCCTAACTATGTGCCTCGTTAGAAAGCTCAACAGCGCTCAACAAGCTATAGGGCTCTCGGAGTCAAACTGCGAGATCCAATCAGAAATGAGATCAGTAAGCCAGCGGATCACTAAGTTCAAGTTGCAGTAGGCAGAGCACATAGTACGGAGCTCGGGCGGAAGGTTCTCGAGCGAAGCGTAGGACGTCCACCCTCATATGGACAGATGATCTGAGGGCCGCGAGTCGACGTAGGGTCCAAGCTGCTTCTGACCGGTCCTATTGGAAAATTATGGGAGAGTCCTATATCCAGCAGTGGACATCCTGGCTTAGGAGCCAGGATGTCAGCCGTACGCGGCTGAGATATATAATATATAGCATCTATACATCATATTTCTAGTGTGTGTATTTTACGAAGTAACTAGCACACCGACCGTAAGCTCTGTAGGTTTTTCCTTGCCTCATTTCCCTATTTGACTATTTTGCCCTTCAAAGACAAAAGATAATGTAAATAAAGCAATAAGTTTATATTACAAATTGTGGTTTCCTTTACAGGCCGCTCTTGGTCCAGTTGCTTTGGATGAAGTACGTAAGTTAGCAGGCAATGACACCCCTTCTGCGGAGTTATTGAACTACGCAGACATTGTGTTAAAAATCTGCATTTTGTCTATCGTTATTACTGCGCCCATTGGAGCCATCGTCATCACCATTGCGGGACCGAAACTCCTAACCAAGACTACCAAGCCACCAGTTTTGGAAGGTAAGTTCTTATGTTTTAATAACGATGTTATTTTAATTATCTGTCGATCATAATCTCAGAAGCTGTCATTCTGTCATCTATATCTACACATAAAATAAAGTTGCTGTCCGCCTCTATATGTTATTTCACTAACTTCGCCAATCAACGGATTTTGATATGGTTTTCACTAATGGAAATAATGACAAACGAAGAAGGTTTTTACATATAATTTTAAAAAAATACATCCGTACCATGACGGGGTGATTCAATTAAACAATCGTGTTTTTTTATTGAGGTTAAGATTACAATTCCTCTCATATATTATCTCTGTAATGAAAATAAAAGTCAGAAAACTTCTTACTATTTAATATCCAAATTTTATACTTTTTAATAATAACTTAAAATAACAATAAAGGAATAAACACTCAACGGTGATATGAGAAATGTTCAGGTGCCACCTTAGTTGGATCATTAAAGTTATTTTGGCCTGGCGGGCCATACGGATATTGGTTGAAGTTTGTTGAAGGATTTGGATTATAGGAAGGTTGATTGTGTTGATTCATGCCTGAATTGGGATAGGGAGCTAAATTATGTGATAAACCATTATAGGGGGCGGTGGTAGTAGTACTGTATTGAGAACTGGGAGTATAAGGTGCATATGGATTTATCTGGGGAGTGTTATAAGGAGAGTGAACATTTGACTGATTAAAGAGAGTTTGACCTAAAGGATTATAAGGCTGGTTCGTGTTATTCGGAAATTGGTTATAATTAGCATAGGGGCCAGTAGCTTGATTATATGGCGGTCTTTGGCTAGACGGATTGTAATGATTAGGAGGATAATTATTTTGTGGTCTATATTGACCATTAGAGGCATTGTAGGATGGTTGCTGCGCAGGATAATTAGGATAATATTGAGAAGTGTTAGTCATGGGATATTGCGGACCAGATGGATTATAAGGTGGTCTTTGGGGGGGTGGATAATATGGATTTGAAGGGTTATGTGACATTTGACCCGACGGATAATTGCCATTTTGGTTATATGGTGGTGTTTGACTGGAAGGATTATAATGATTAGGAGGATACGTAGTGTGCGATGGATACTGATCGTACCTTGTATTGTTTGTAGGTCTTTGGCTCGGATAATAATTTTGATGAGGATTTGGGGGATATTTTGTACCTTGTTGATTATATGGTGGTTTTTGACTCGAATTGTAGTAATTTGGATACGTATTAGGTGGGGGATAATGCCCATTAGTTGAATTATAAGGCGCTTGAGATGGATTATAGGGAGGATAATTTTGTTGGTTGTACGGATTATAAGGTTGTGATGGAGACGAACGATTTAAATGATTTTGATTTGAATTATATGGATAATTTGACTGTGAATTAGGATTTGATGGTTGGTAATAAGGTTGTTGATTTTGGGCATTATTATAATTTGGATATTGTGAATTATATTGAGGTAATGTAGGATATATTGATGTTTGTCCTATCTGTCGAATCACTCGAGAGTTTTGTTTTACACTTTTATATGTCTGCCACTGTTTTGAATTATCCTGTGTCGTCGAAACATCTTCTACTTCATTGCTTACTCCATCCTCATTATGCAGTATAGTGTTTGGAATTACACTATTTGGTTTTCCGTCCAGTGATTTACCGACAACTTCTTTTGAAAACGTTTGTTCTATTGATGCAGGCTGTAGATAATCGTAAATTTCTTTTTCTTTTTGCTCTAAATTAATCCCGTTTACATCCAAGGATACGCAACTTTCTATATGAAAAATACATAACACAGCCACTACAATACAATAACGATGCAGAACATATTCGAACATAGTCATGGTTACAACTAAATGATTCAACATTGAACCGTGGGATATGTAACGCAAACACTCTACAGTCGAATTTAATACGTTATTTTGTAGGCAGTAAAAAATTTGGGATCTTGACTTTTAAGAACGTTCGTATAAGAATCAAAGTCGCGGTTATCGATTTTTGTAGTAAAATACTCTTTCAGTTAGTCGGCTATTAGCGTTTGCCTGATAACCTTCGATCTTGTTTATTTCATAGACGTTCACAATGAATATATTTTCCGGCAGCTGGTGATAATCGCATTGCGAGTTTATTTGACCAGACAATGAAACATTATATGATACACTTAACTTAGGTCTTATCTTATCTTAGCTAAAAGTCTGTCGGTTTTTTTAAGCTATGGGTACAAATATAATCAAAGGGGCCTTGTACTTACCCATATCGACTCTATAAAACGCGGCGAACGACTACAAAGACTTTAAGAAAATATTTTCGAAAACAGCCTTTCTTTGCATCTTTGCCCAGCTGCATAAGTCAAAAATCAAATCGTTAAACTATTCTCTTCGTACAGTTTAAGATATTTAAGCCAGTGTAGCTACGGAGTCTCATTACATAATCGGCAATATAGCCCAGAAATATTTTTTTTATTTTTATTTTTTTATGTTAAGGTCGACAGACAGGCTGACGGTCCACTTGATGGTAGGTGGCTACCGTCGCCTATAACACAAGTAACGCCATAAGTGCTGCAAGTGCGCTGCCGACCATAGAAGGATTAAGGATAAGGGATAAGGAAGGGAAGGGGGTAATGAGCTCTGGCATCCCTTACTCACACACCGAAACACAACAGCACATAATGCTGTTATTTCACGGTGGTATTCTGTAAGGTGGTGGTTACTGCCGCCAGACGGGCTACCCAAATGACTGCGAAACGCAGTGTGCCCTACCACTACTTTTAAATCCAGACCAGAGCCAATTTTGAAAATTAAATTTCCAAAGTTGACCCCGCCGGGAATCGAACCCGGGGCCCCTGAGACGTAAGGCAAGCACCCTTGCCATTCGTCCAACGGGCTCGTCAAATAAATAATAAAAGATTCACCAAATTACATACACTAAATATTACAGACATTAAATTATTAACATAAAATATGTTAACCTTAACCATTAACATTTACATAATTTTACATTTTTCAGGCTGGCGACGATCTCACAGACCATCTATCCGTGACATTTCCATCATTGATGAAGAAGAACTCGCGGAACGCGATGCAGAAGCTGAAGAATCTTCACCATCCCCTGAAACTGCAATACCGCCAGCGTATAGTACGCCCACAGCGATCACTGTGCAACCTAATAACCGAACCTGATCTGGGCAATACTTTTTCTGCGCTGATGAACATCTTTAGGCAACTTCAGAAGATATGCCAGAAAGAAAAATTCGAAAACGAGCACCGAAATTTTAGTTCAATTCTACTTTGAAAAAAACTATATTGTATAGGTACCAAGCAATAAAATCGCTTAGAGAAAGTTAGCATTTGAAACTTCTTACTACTATTTTTACCTATTCCTAGGATATTCGAGCATAGTATAGCTTAACGGCGCATTTTTGATCTTTTGATTTTTACTTTTACATGCTTAAAATATATAAATATCTGACAGCAAGGAAAATACTTTTATACTGATTTTTCTACGAATTAACAACAATTTTCGTAAAGGGTACCTATTTAATTTTTAATCTACTTCGTTGGTACTAAGCAGTACTTTACCGTCCACTTTTGTAATAAACTTAATCAGTTACTTGTGGTTTTAGAATATTATACCTATTTAAAAAAAACAAGTACATTGTTATTGCGATCACGTACAACGAACCATTTTTTCTATAAATTTATTTATTTATATATTTACATAGATATAAAACAACTGTGAATGATCAAATATCAATATAATTTATCTGTGTTTTGATACGTGTCACATAATTAAACCATTTCAAGTATACCTTTGTATAATGTTATTTTTAGATGTAAAACAAACTATCATCAGTATTAATATAGAACTTTTGTTATTAATTAGGATCATATTAATCATTATAAATTTAATATTTGTGAGAATGCATTTTTGGTAGCCATTAGGTGCGCATTGATGTAAATAATAACAATTCTTTAAGACAAATGGCGCGACATTAGTTTGTCTTAAAAGGTATAATTTGTGATGTATTCCATTGTGATAGTATACACAAAGTATAACCTATACATTTCACTAACTTTTAACCTAACTTATTGTATACTTATACCTCGCTGTAATAAACTATATTTAGTATCTTGTTCTATAATTTAATTCATAGGGATGTTGACTTTATTCAAATAAAAATAAAATTATTTCCGCGAAACGGTAGTTTCCGTAATGGAATACCAAAAAAAAAACAGTATTTTTCTTTATTTTTAAGGAATTTCATTTTTATTTAATAATCAAAAAGTAATTATTATATCACACTCAAGTAACGTGACAACAGACACCAATCACGTCACTTGTTCGCAAACATCAAAGTTTTCAAAGCTGACATTATTTGATTTGGGAACAAATGACGTCACAACTGTCACGTGATAAGTGTTGGCGTTTTGAAGCGAAATTTGAAATTCACGATTTTTTAAATATTTGTTTGTATAAAAAAATTATCTTAAATATTTTTAACTCTATTATTATTAGGTATTTACATGATTTTAAACACTTTCTCAAAAATACTCAACATCTCTATTAATTTCGTAGTTTTTATTCGTTACCAATGTAGAATGTGATTTAAATAGTGACTTGTTTAGCGCTGTTAATTTATGTATCATAGTGAGTAATGTAATTAGGGAGTAATTGTTGTCAGGTTTGTTGCGGATATAGAACTATCAACGTCCGTGAATGCGGATTTTTAAGAGGATCTCGTCTTCAAGTTCAAGTTTTCCTGGAGTACATGTTTTTTTTTAATAAATTTAATTTTCATGCAAAAAGAAATAATTGAAACTGATCATTTTAATTAATATTTATTAAGTAATCAAACTTTTAGTAATCTTTTAACAAACTTTTAAATAAAATTAAAAAAAAACTAAAACAATTTCATAATTCATTCTGGTGAAATCAGAAGGATTTAGAATTTAGCCAGATTTAGGACTAGCTCGATATCCGCATCCGCAAAAGATCGTATTGATTATTGCGGACGTGGGATACACGGTTGCGCGACTGTGCGGAAGTTCCGCATTTGAGGATGCGGTTGCGAATATCCGCAACAACCCTAATTGTTGACAGTATTTCAGCGTCGTTCGCATCTGAGCGTATTTTTTGCTACCATACATTTAAACGTCATAATGTCATTTCTTTAAAAATATTTAAGGTAGGTAATGTATCCTTAAATATTTTTTTATATTGAATTTAAGTAACCATACTCACAACTAATCGTCTACGATTTTTTTTTCTTTTTTGCGGATATTTCATATTATGTAAATTTTTTAAAGCTTTTTTTTAATTAGTAAGTGTGTGGACGGTTAGTCATTCCTATGTATGTATAAGATAGATTCAAGTAATGACCTTAAATTTGTGTCAAAATTTATTTTCTTTAACAGTTTGAAAGAGTTGTACTTACATTCCTATATTTATAATTTTATGTGTACTTATGATTACATAAATAAGGTAAAAATTACTACATGAACACTGCATCTATTAAGTTACTTACCATAAGCTCAAATTCAAATATTATGTATACAGTTATAGGTCCAATAGTGTTTTTTTTTAATTTTGTGGGACGAATTTCAAGCTAAAAGTGGGGCCATTAATTATTGTAATAAATTAATGTATTGTATAAAAAAAATGCATTGCACTTAAATTATTTTTTTTTAAATAATGATAATTATAATTAATAAATTTTAATGTTAAATATTTTGTTTAATTACATAACCTTTTAAGACGCTTTGACGATAACTGGGAGGGGTGTAGCCCAATACACCCGCGTCGCATACCAGAATTAATATACCCCGAGTTTTAAAATGAAAATTTTGATTGATTTACATATGTGTCGTTCATTGTAAAAGTGGTGTAACTCCCTATTTTAAAAAATGACTAAATGTGATACCATTAGGCATCTTTTCTTGCCTAATGGTACCACATTTAGTCATATCTTTCAATATAAAAGTGAAGTAACTCCAATTGTTGCATTAAAATCCCATAGATGAAAACAATGAATGAATGCTTATATTTTTTTTTATCCTACACTATAATTCGCAAAAAGCTCGTTATTCTAAAATTCAGTTACAAGGAGATAATTCACTTTTACAATGAACGACACATATATATGCAGCGTTGCGTTTATTTTTTGCGTTTTAATTTTTGCAACAAATTCATATTTTTTAGCGTGTAAATATTTCCAATCGCCATACCCTTAGGAGCAGGAGGGAATTCAAGCCAAAAAACCCTGTTTAGTTAATATATTTTAGTATAAAAGTTTTGGCGATAAGAAATAAAATGTACACCATGTTGTCTAAACTTTGTTAATGCATATATATTATTTTCAAACATCTTGGTTCTGACAAGGAGAGTAGGCTTAAGAAAATATCGATTTGACGGCACCATATAAGCGCTTTAAGTAAAAAAAAATCTTCAACTTTGAAATATTTTTTTTAATAAATAGTAATATTCAATTTACTGTCGTCGTATTAACGTATTAACAACGTGTTGCGTGTTGAAAATTAAAAAAATATCACAAATAAAACATTATATATATCGCATAAATTCAGATATAATTTTATAAAATTAAATTAAAGCTAAACAATTCATTACAATATGTAGTCTGCTTTTGTATCGAGCAACTAGTAAATTAATACAATGAAAAGAAAAAATTTGAACTTGTTTTAATAAACACAATCAATCATCACAATAATTTAGTCATGCCCTTTTGTGTTTTTTTTTACAATCAGTATCAAATAATAGTAATTAAGAATGAACGAATTCTTGCGTTTGTGGTATACTTACCTACCTATACTTTTCTAACCAATTTTTTGTGACTAGAGTAATCGTAATAATTATAACTTAAACTAACCAAAATATTTATTTTGCTAACACTTCAAAGTAAGAGAAGATGTAAGAGTGAGAATAAAATGTAAATGTAATAGAAACTTTATTATAAAACAGATGTAAAAATTCAATGATAATATTTTCTCTTCAGACTTTGTCACTTAAGCACCCTTGGCATTCTAAAGTGGTACTCGTATATAAAGCACATCGAATATTTATATCACTTAATTAAACAAAACTTTTTTTTATGCAGTTTAAATCTCCATTTATATACAAACTACTTAGGTACACAATTTTTTAAATTTATAAAAGAATTTTTTTTAAGCAGGCGGTGTTGTATATTCTAAAATTAGTTTTATTTTCTTTTCTATGAATAGAGAAGGTTATTAATATTGCTAACGCTTCTTTTACATGAAAAAATGTCTAAATATTTTTAAAATAACTAATATATACGTAAACTTATTTAATTTAACTTAATATTATTTGGTATTATAATCTTTATATATAAAAATCAATCGCTGTCTTGCAAATGCTCAAGAATGGCTAAACCGATTTTATTTCGGTTTCCACTTACAAAAAATGTTATAAATTAGGAAATTTTTAAGTATAATTTGCAGCACTGACATTTTAAGCACAAATTTGCGTAACATATTTTTAAACTATTTTTTTTTAACTCTTATTAGGCAACAGTCGAGATTTACAATAGTTCGTTATCACGACTGCTGCCTAGTAAAAGTTAAAAAAATAAATAATAGTTTATAAAAATATGTTACGCAAGTTACATTCGATGAATTACATCGATAAAAATATTTTACATTCGAAATAAGAAGATTATTAGTAGATAATGTATTTTTTTTTTAAATAATATATGTATTTTAAAATTATTTCCCAATTAGTATGAGTGTTTTTCTATTGCCAGCTAAACAAATGTATGTAAATTAAAAATGAAACATTTAATTGGAAAACGTATTAGTTATATTTAATTCTGTTTTCGTGGCAAAGAAATAATTTATAGTTTTAAATGTTCATCAATACACATTTGTGTCACTTGTATTAATATTAAATTATTACCTTAAATTAACTTATGAACTAAGCAACCAATGAAAAATTTGACGTGTTATATTTAAAAAAACCTAACGTACTTTCATAGAATCGAGCTAAAACTTGCATCAAACTCAAATTTCATTTTTCAACATTATACACGAACCTTTCAAAAGTCCACTACCCAAACAAGTTGACTTTTAAACGAAAAATGGAAAAGAAATATGCTTGTAACTTTACAACATATGACTTCCTGGTTTTTATCATATCAAATTAAAATAATATAAGTTATACATAATAGGCACGCGTGGCTTATTTGATACACCAAATTTATAAGTAACCATGTTTGTATGGAAGAATAACGTATGGTAACTTAATGTGCTTTTACGAAATGCAAAGACTACGTAATAGCTTTCCGAATGCGATCACACTTCGGTAAACAGACGCGCATCTAATGGACAGTCTTTTCTTGTTTATATTTATGTTGTTTAAAAAGCTTACACATAGACTGAACATAAAGCAGTTACACATAAAATTAAGCCTTTTTAGGATTTTCGTTCAGTGAGACCCTATTGTTAGTGCGTTCATCAGTACTGATGGTTCTTGAAAGAAAAGTTGAAGAGGTGCGACCGGATGACGACGTGCCGTTCTTCGTTGCGTGAGGTTTCTCCAAACCTGTTAAATGTTATTAGTAAGGATGAATACAACAAGAAAGTTTTAAACATTTAATGGGTATTTAAAGGCCGTAAGCAAGGCATACTCATTTTCTAAACTCCGCTTTAGCTAAAGGGAAGTACACTATTTCCCTTTACTTAAAGAAAGAAATTATTGTGTCTTTAATTTTAAAAACAATTCTAAAAAGAAGAATTGAATACCACTTGACGTCATGCGGTTAAGAATAAATTCTGAAATAGGTAAAAACCATAAAATAGAAATAGTTCTTTAGTTGTCAATTGGTCATAAATTTGTTTAGTTTTTGTTTTAAAAATTTTGTTAATTGTTTAAATTTTAATTTAAAAAAGAACACAAGTTTTCACTAAGTTAAAACACACAAGTTTGCTTAGCAGATACAGTAAGCTACATAACCTGACTCATCTCCGTTCCAAATGAAATTAAATATAAAGTAATTATTTACAAATTATATAACTATTTACAATTCTGTATCTAAAATTGTATACTAGTTTTGTAAAAGAGTTTTATTGAAACGTGTAATTAAATTGAAAGGGTTTTTAATAAATTCATTTGATCAATTTAACGGTTCAAGCAAGACCTTTATCTTGACTATGATATGATGATCAGATTAATCAATCAATAAAATTGTGTGGACTACTTTGAACGAATGTTGCAAATGTTCAATTCCCTTCAAAATATAAATATCGAAATATTATTAGAAGGCATAATTATACTATAACAAACTCGCGTGAGGAAATCAAATTGAGAGTGCAAAGAAATGTTTTCAGCAAAGGACAATGAACATTCATTACATTAATAACGTGTTCTATCGTATTAGATGATAGATTTTATATTTAGCTAATTAATCGTGCATTGCGAAGCTTACTAGTGGGCTAGTATAGTATAGTATATAATAAGTAATATAGAGTGCGTGAGGAATTACGAATTCTAATAATATGTACTTGTATCCTTTGATGCACTTGGACAACCTGAAAAAAATGTATTAACTGTACAAAAAATAGAGTATTTGTTTTGTTGCTTAATGTACACTTGATGCAAATGTACATTAATATACGAATATAATATTCATCTTCACCTCAGCCGCAGGAGGTCCACTGCCGAATTTTCCAATAGGAATGCTCTCAAGGAGCCTAGATCTACCATCGACCCGCGACCTTTATCACTACGTCTGTCCACCTTGTGCTTCCTAAGACCTTCCTTTATTTTACTTCTTTAATTAGCTAAAGTATTAACATAGTGGAAATATGAGAATAGGTTTTGGTGATCCTTTCACACGCACTAAAACCAAAAGCACTAATGCTGTTATTTCATTGCAGATCGACTGCATAGTTTGTGACAAAAACTAAAAAGGTTTAAAATATAAAAAATACATAGTAGGTATTAAAATGTAAAAGCGCTCTTACCTAGACGTTTTCTAATGAGGTAATATAACTTGGGTTTGAACACTAATATGACGAATATGAACACTCCTTGTAGTTCGTTGATGAGGTCGACGATAAACCACAACCATTTGGGTTCAGACGCTATCGTCGAGAGAAGTTCGCATATCCAACCAGCGCCCATTACAACCCAAAGTTTACCAGTTAGCACGAAACTGTAACAATCAATATTTCTCACAGTAAGCCAAAAAGTGAGTATTTGGTTCTCCTTTCTATCAATTAGTTGATTAAGGATTAATATCATGCTACGTATATCATCTATCTATATTTTGATTGAGTAATTTGAACAAAAAAAAATGGTTATTGCAACTTAACTATATAAATTAGACGTGTAAGCCTCACGTACTTTTTTGTGATGATGACTATAAACATTTATTAGTATCTTTTGTATGAATCACCAAATGTTTTCGCAGGGCCACGCCAAATAATTGTTTATAAGCAAATTTTTATATTATTGTAATTTTCTTAGGATTTTTTTGAAAATAAAATACAAAATATGTTACTCGATGATAATATAGCTTTCTATAGACGAAAGAATTTTTAAAATCTGTTACAAAGTTTTTGAGCTTATCCAATAACAAACATATATACAAAAAACAAATTATCTTTACAATATTAGTGTAGTAAGTTATATACCTACTCTTTATAATCTGACATACGTTTCTAATGATACCTTATGCAGTGGTATTTAGTGACAATTAGGTTATATTCATTATCACACACTTAGAGATTATTATTATTATGGAAATTTTATATTTATTTATCGAAAACAAAACAAACCCAAATCGCCAAATTTAGGCACGAACCATTATGCCAATATAGATAATGGTTCGTGCATAAATCTGATAATATTTTCAGATTTATCCAGTTTTATGACGCATATTATAATGACGAACTCGTCGTGTCTGTTTATGTTTTTAAAAAACGCATTAAACCCAAACAACCTCGTGTAATTGAATTGGTTGGAATTGTTTACAGAAAAATCTTTCTTCGCCATTTTACCAATACAGAAATACATTAACTGTGGGAGGAATAAGTAAATTCAGTATTCATTTTTGAACACCATAGGCTAGTAGTGACATTAAAGTCATGTCTTCATATATAAAAATCAATGTATGTATGTTTGTCCTCTTTGGACTCCAAAACCGCTCAACCGATTTTAATTTTGTTTGACTTATGGAAAAAGGGGTTAAAAATAGAAGTTTTCTATATAAATTTATATACAAAATTATGTATGTTATGTATGTATATAAATTGAATATAATTTGTTATAAAGTCATCTTATATAGGTAGTCGCTAGTCACCTTTATATAAACTTATTAGATACCTAATAATAATACGAGAATTTTCAACTGTATACGACAATTCCATACTTAGCTCTGTCCATTCGGAAGTGTCTCTTGGCCCGATCTCCGACCGATCCCGCTTGCAGCCTGTGCACCTCGGATTTGACTCGAGCGCAATGTCGTGCGGTCAACACCCAGAGAACAAAATTAGTGCAGGTAACCAAACCCATTGGCGCCACGAAAAATATGTAATGAGGTACGTCCGACAGGGTGTTTTGCACTGGAATAATGAATGAAACAAGTTTTAACACATACATAATTACGTGACTAGAATATTAACTAAAATATTAATATTAGTAGAATAGAATATTAGTAGTGGTAGGGCACACTGCGTTTCGCAGTCATTTGGGCAGCCCGGCGGCAGTACTGGCGGCAGTAACCACCCCCTTACAGAATACCACCGTGAAATAACAGCATTTACGTGCTGTTGTGTTTCGGTGAGTGAGTAAGGGTTGCCAGAGCCCATTACCCCATCCCTTCCTCCTTAATCCTATGGTCTACAGCGCACTTATAGCACTTATGGCGTTGCTTGTATTATAGGCGACGGTAGCCACCTACCATCAAGTGGACCGTCAGCCTGTCTGTCGACCCTAACATTAAAAAAAATGGCATTCCAAATGCTCAATTTTAATAATTCAAGACTATTTTTCGAGAGGTTGCCTCTTTATCTTTTTAATGGCTTTTATATCATACAAATCCTAATTTATAAATGAATACAAAATGAATGTTTTTAATCAATCACGCATAAACAGCTGAACTGAAATTTGGCGCAATAAATTATTACCTGGATTAGCATATAGGATAGGATCTATTTTGTGTTAGGTTGCTGTTGGATTTTCAAAAACGAACTAACACTAATAAAACAATAGAGGAATATTAATCATATTTTAATTACGAATTTGTGGCAATTTTATTATTTAAGTTTCAGGGAAATTAAACGCGTGTTCTTTTATATTGTTTCATCTGTTTTCTTTTTATTAAATATTAGCTGTTGTACGCGACTTCGTCCGCGTTGAAAGAGAAAAAAGTAGCCTATCCTGTGTCCTGTACGTCTAAATGTTTATCTACCAAGTTTCATGAAAATCAGTTAATTCGTCTCTCTGTAAATTGTTGATTGTTGAATTAAGGTTATATTATATGGTTTGTATTTTGTTGTTGAAGAATATTGTTTATGAGGGGAAAAAAACAAAAATGGCCTATTTTTTTAATCAGATGAGTTAATATTATTTGCATTTTGCGAACAGTTATGACTTTATTTTCATTTCAATGCGTTCCATTGAGTCTTACTTTAAGTACAAGGTCAATCTCTCTAAGTCTCTTCAACCAAATTACTCGTTTGAAAATAAGATTTTTTACAAAACACGAGTTTATAAAAAGATATACTTAGGAATAATATATTTATTCGTATAACAAACGAATCTAATTTAAAATATTTGTATTTAAGAAACGCAAAGTGTATAAAATAATTTTAATATTTAATTTATATCTTCTTTTATTTATTTTTTAATTTTATTTCGTTAGAAAAGTTTTCATTTTAATTCGGTTTTTACTAATGTAAAGAGGGACACCTAAACGGGAAGGTTTATAAGTACTTATATATAAAAATTGCACTCCGGGTAGCCGGGAACGGGTCGCTAGTACCTATTGTATAAAATAATACAATACCTGTTATGTACTTATATAAATTAAATATTGAATCTTCATGAAAACTAAATTAAAAATTTATGATAACAATATTCAGAGTTTAAACATGATTTTCCTTTCTGTAGACCTGTTTTGAAAAAACTTTTCAATTTTTTTTGTATTTAAAACAAATTTTCTCATAAGTGGCGTAATTTCAAGAAAAATACATAATTAAACATAAAAAAACATTCATTTTTTTTACACCCGGAACTCAGAGAGAACAGGGAACTGACAGATATAATAAATGTTCTGTTTAAAGCGAGATTTTTAGGAACCATATGTCAAATTTAAAAAAAACCATGATAACTCTACGCCTAAATATGTTTCTTTGTAATTTTTCAGATCTGCGTGTTTGTAATAGTGGTACTTAATAGGTGACGAAATAGTGAAGACATTATTGGGAACATTGCCAATATTTTTCGATACTTACTCGATCCGAACCAACATATTCCGTTGCCCATATTAGCGTCAAGGAAATCAGCAACGGGATATATATCCAGAAGAAACATGACGATTGTGAGCAGAAGGGCGACACTCCAAGCGTACAAGGAATACCAGATGAACCTTCGTCTCTCTGCGCTGGCTTTTCGCAGCGGCTGTATCGTGCGCACGGTCCTTCACAAAAAAATATAATAAATAAATGTTCTATATCTATATACAATATACATATCGCTGCTTAAAAACTAAAGGGCCATAAAACAAAAAAAATCGAAAAATGTTTTTATTGCAAAAATACAATCACAATCCTTCATATTGTATGTTGCAAAAAGACCTATGGTTGTTTTATTGCATATTTAGTATATTTTCATCATTTTTTTATATATTCAAAAGTAACTTAATGCTTATATCTCTTCTAGTATTCCGTTTATTATAAAAGTACTCAAAACATTTAATGCTACTTAAAAATACGCTTCTAACGATGTATAATATGAATATATTTGATAATAAGAAAAATAGACAAAAAATAATTTATTTATTTTCGATTAGCTCTCCTGTAAAAAGTGTAATTTTGAACTGTGCCCCTTTAGTTTTTAAGCAGCGATATAATAAATTTATAATCGAGCCGTGTCTGCACATCAAAAAAAAATTTTTTTTTTAATTATTATTAGAATTTTTGTCGGTTTGTCTGTGCACGCTAATCTCGGAAACTGCTCAGCCGATTTGAATGTGGTTTTCACTGATGTATTGTAGCAAGCTTCCCTTAAAATTCAGTGTTTGTTTCATTCTATTAAAGTTATAGCGAATACCGCAGCTAGTTTTAAAATATTTATTTAAGCAGACTTAAAAAACAAATCCGCTCATTGACTTATGTAGGTATCTAGAAACAGAAATCATACAAAACAAATAAATTTAATTGTGTCTCATGCGTTGCGTTTACAGAATCTTAAATAATTACTGCAAGCAAGAAGGTCGAAAGGACAATATACATATCATTATGTATATCAGTATCACATTAGAAGATTCTATTATGTATGATCCGTACAAAAGAATATATTATCGTACTTATGTTGTGTGATTAATTAGAAGTTGTTTTAGCTTATTTCCAAGCTATTCCAGAGCCCTTTTTCCCTATCCCTTCCCAAATCTTTATACTTATTCCAACTATGGTCGGCAGCGCACTTGTAGCCTGTATTGTGGTTATAGGCGACGATAGCCACCTACCATCGGCCGGTGAACCGTCAGCCTGTCTGCTGCAAATGTGCTGCCGAATATAATGAAATTGAGGATAAAGGGAGGATGGGGATTGGGATAGGGTAATATTTTGTGCGGAGCAGCAGTTGCCAGTTTGATAAAACAGTTTGCTCATTTTTTCACTAGGATTACAGGATATCTAGAGTCTCTACAGTGAAAGTATGAAAGATGTAGTTTGAGCAAATCCTTACTAATCCGTACTAATATTATAAATGCCAAAGTTTGTATGGATGTATGTATGGATGTTTGTTACTCTTTCACGCAAAAACTACTGAACCGATCAGCATGAAATTTTGCATACACGTTGTCTGGGACACCAGAAAGGACATAGGGTATCTTTCATCGTTCAACGCGGACGAAGTCGCGGGCACCAGCTAGTATTATAAATTCAAATGTTTGTATGGATGGATGTATGGATGTTTGTTACTCTTTCACGCAAAAGCTACTGAGTGGATTTCAATGAAACTTTACAATAATACATCTTACACATCAGAATAAGACATATAGTAACGGATAAATATAATTTCTTTCGGTGCTCATTTAGGGTTATTTTTGTAAATGATTTTTTTAATTGTAATTTTTTTTCCTGTAATCTGAGTGGTTAGAAATAATAGCTCACAATATATATACCGACAGATCTTAGTAGTAGGAAGTACATAAATAAAAGGCCCTTAAAACCGGAAAGATGAGTAGGTAAGCGAATTACACAACACATTTAACTGAAGTCATAATAACATACGCAATCTGAAGACTGAATATGGACGACGATAGAAGTCCAAACAAAGTGGCCACGTGGCTACTATACTAATATGGTGGGCATTTACGCGTTTGTGAGTAGGGAAAAATTGTAATATATGAAATTTTAATTTTTTCAGTACAAGTTTTTAGTTTTAGATATTAACTTTTTCACTGTCTGGTTTCTTGACGCTTAAAAATGTTAGAAGACTTTGTGCGCAAATTATTTATTAAAAAATAAAACTTATTTTATAAGTATATTGTTTAACAATATCAATAAACCAGAATGCTAATTAAATACAAGTTTACAGGTACGGCCACGTTTAAACAGAGGATGAACACAATATATCGTGACTCAAAACCAATTGTTACCTGTGTGATACCTAATCAAATCTATGTTTCAGTCATAAATTTTTACATTAGGTTTATTCCAAATATTTATTCTAAAATAATATTCTCTACTTCATGCCACCAAAATTCAGATTGAAAGTGGTTTTTCATACGGGATACCGTTTTGAAAAATACGTGACAACAGGACTACAAATCTTCCTCGTTTAGGTATCGTTGTTTCCATTAGTGTAAAGGCGGACATCGAGTTTATATATATATTTAACCCTCGACGCTCGACGAATAAACGGGGTGTTATAAATTTGACGTGTGTGTCTGTCTATGGAATCGTAGCTCCCAAACGAATGGACCAATTTTGATTCGATTACTGTTTCCTAGGGAATTCACTAACTT
Source organism: Synanthedon formicaeformis (assembly GCA_945859745.1). Classification (NCBI taxonomy): domain Eukaryota; kingdom Metazoa; phylum Arthropoda; class Insecta; order Lepidoptera; family Sesiidae; genus Synanthedon; species Synanthedon formicaeformis. The sequence goes on along the minus strand of OX243955.1, from coordinate 8,018,103 downwards.
GCTCGTGTTCGGTTGATATGAAATTTGGCTTACAGTTACTTCGGTGGTATTTCCATGACATAGTAACCTTGACCTGAGCTGCAGCATCAAGTAGTCAGCGGGATATCAAACTTTTCAGACAGCAGATATAGCGTGTTTGGGATCAATAGAAAATCGGGAGTTATTTTATGATTTTAAAGTTATAGCTTGTATAATATACATATATAGACATATTATACAAGCTAATCATGTCTGAAATGTACCTAACCTTGTCTTGTCAGTAACTATGACAAGTTCATTAGCGAATCACACGTTCAGAATAATAACTCGCTTGAACGTCCATTGAGGCATATTTAATGGAATAGATGACATAATAGATGGTGGTTGCCGTAACTGCTTTTATTACGCATTAATAGAATTTTACTGCCAAGACTAAAGGTACCTACTGGGTAACGATCCTAACTTAATAAGTGTGTTAACAGATCTGTAACAAATTACAAAAAAACCCTTTAGATTAAAAGCTACAGTGTACAAATAATTTTAACATAGATTCAAGTGGTCACTAATCCGACAATCATGATAAGCTGTTTTAGAAGCGTACGTTGATATGAACGTGGAAAAGCTTTTGTATCGCATTTAATCTGATTAATTATAAAATAAACTAACTCTGGCTAGCGACTTCGTCCGCCCCCTTTTTAGTTGAAATTTCTTTTATTTTGCGTTGGCGAGCCCGTTGGATGAGTGGAGGAGAATTAACTTCGGAAATGAACTTTTCAAAGACTGGTATGGATCTGGGAAGTGTCATAGGCAAATGACACTACGTTTTGCAGTCATTTGGCTGCAAAACGTCCGTCTGGAGGCAGAGCCATGAAATAACAGCATATGTGCTTTTGTGTTTCGGTGAGTGAGTAAGGGATGCCAGAGCCAATTTCCTCGCCTTCCCAATCTCTTATCGTTAACCCTACCTATAGATGGCAGCACACTTGCAGCACCTGTGATGTTACTTGTGTTATAGGCGTTTGTAGCCACCTACCATCGAAAGGACCCGACAAGCCGACGCCTGTCTGCCGACCTTAACATAAACGAGTAAATACACATACCTACAATATAGTAATCCGTCATAAACATTCGTTATAGTTTTTTTTACAAGCAAAACAGTATTTCCACGTACAGGGAATATGTTTTCCGTCGAGACAGTGACGTGCCTAGCTTAATTACGGCCTCACCTTAATTATAGCTAATACGAAAAGTGATTCTATTATTAGGTGGCATTATCGCACTTTTGTTTTCGTATTCGAAATAAATGGTAAATTTAATTAGAAGTGAACACATTAAATGAGTATGTGGGCAGTGAAATAATCAGGGTTTAACATGCGCGTGTGATTACAGACTTTGTTGAATGTGGCGGGGAGAGACAACAAATATATTTTGTATAGACACAGTCGTCCACTCCCTGACCTCTTATGAAACAAGGACGTCCTCACCAAATAAAATGGACAAATATTTTACTTGTATCATATTTGTGACTGAACCGTGTTAACCAGACTATTTTATACCTAAAAAAGTAGTATTTCGAAGTTAAAAAAGTAGTACAAATTGATAAAGTTATCCTACAATTTATTTTTGTTCGAATTTTTCTATTCTTGTTAATATTGTTTATTTAAACTTTACAATTTTTACATATTATATATTATTATTTTTTATAATTTTACTTAGTGTTACATTTTTATGAATATACATACAAAACATAATAATGTTTTTTTTTCTAATATGAAGTAAATGTAACATTGTCTTTCGGTTTTCAGGAAAATTTATAGGATATTTACAGGATAATTAATATGCCACCTCTAATAAAAATAACCTCTTCGAGCTAACAAGTTGTTAACATTACGTTTAATTATAAATAAATATAGATTATCTATGAACTATGTGATATTTATACAACAAATGTATTATACAAATACAAAAAAGTAAACGAGTAAGATCATCGCACAAAATCAACACTCGATCGAGGAACGGCTTGCAAAGACGATTTGTTCAATATACGAGCGTATTTTCAACAATGCCGTTCATAAACAAATAATGTAAGTTGTGAACGCAGGGGAACACTCCTCCCACGAGCCTGACTGTGTTTATCGAAGAACATTAGTCATAACTAGGGAATGAAATACCGGGATACCGAAATATAGATAAAACCGCAACAATTTTTTTAAATAATGCTGTCAATGTTGGTTCATAATAAACTTGTGTTTTGTTTTGATATTCCTACGGATAATCAGTGCTGGCCTATTCCAGCAAAATACTGAGTAGGGACCTTATTGTATTCTTCCTGTTACCGATTTAATCTGTATTTCATTAAGTGTTTTATTAATTTGAATGATTGATTAATTGAATTGCGGGATTGAGGAGTAACGATCAAATGATGTTAGTAAGTTTTATACCTACGTAACGGATTTTATCTTTTAAACTACGCAACGGATTTTAATGCGGTTCTCTAAAGCCGAAAGACCTTTAAACGAGGAAGCTTTTTATTTTATACTAGCTGCTGCCCGCGACTTCGCCCGCGTATAAAAAAATGATAAAAACCTATTCTCAGACCTACCAAGTGTACATACAAAATTTCATCAATTTAGGAGGAGTAACACTGTGACACGAGAATTTTATATATTAGAAGATATATAATTGCAACCGTGCGAATCCGGAAGCGACTCACTTGCTCAGTATCAATTTTAGTGATTTGCAAAAATCCAGCCGGATTCTGCCTAGATTTCACGGGATCAACCGTTTCGAACCTCGCACAGTTCACAGCAATTTGTATCATTTTTCTAAGTAATATTGGACGGCCTTCAATTTTTGCTAATGTAATCCATGTTGTGATGAATTCTTTATTTAAATATTACTCGTAAACAGCTCGCAACGTCGACTTATGAAATATTACTATAAACACACCATCCAATGAGAACAATTTGTAGGTAGAAGCAGCATCTGCTCAGTTTTAATATTACATAATAATAAATGTACCTACTCTTAAGTATAGGTAGGTAGAGATTTATCATAATTTGGCAGTAAAGCACATTTACGATTTGAAATAACTATAGCTAGTGATTATTTTGTTTAACAAATTAAGTACATACGTGAGGTGAGCATGTATTTAGCTATGTATCACTTCATCAAAATGGATTTTGATGCGATTTTTTTAATAGATAGAGTGATTCAAGAGGAAGGTTTTAGTATATAATTTTCACGCGGGCGAAGTCGCGGGCACCAGCTAGTTTAACTATTTATGTAAAAAACACCTAATATTTAACTAGACTGCTAATTATAGCAGTCTAGTTGAATACTAGGTATTTTCTATATATTTTTAAGCACACCAGTCACACCCTAAATTCTTTCCAATTATGTTGGTTCTATGTCACTCTACTAATATATGGTAATTAAATTACCATGTTGAATTACCATATTAATATTTAACTTTTCTTTAAATACTAATTAAGTTAGAGGCTTTATTGATACAACACAGTATAAAAACTATATTAAGTAGGTATACGAAAAAAAAGTTTGAACTTAGGTCATCTAATACATACACGATTGATTGATTTTCACTTAATTATTATTTTATATATATTCTGGTTGAAATGGGAAGTTTTATTTCGTGTGATTTCATCATCACACGAACCGCCCACTTTAGTTGCACTGCAGCGGCGGACGTAAATTTCGTCGTGGGCGTTTAGTAGATTTTTTGAAAGTATGTAAAAGTATATAAATGTGCAAAATAATAAGAAGACTTTTCAATTTACAAAATATATTAAATGAAACTTTATACTTTACCAACAAAATGTGTTTTTTATTATTAAAAACACACCGAAAATCAAGCCTTAGTATACTGAATTACGTTCGTCTTTTAGAAATATCTGCTTTTGTAGTAAAAATTTAACTCCAAGTAGGCATGTATATTAAAATATATTTTGTTGCTAAAAGGAAGGAAGCCTTCTTTTAAAGGAAGCGTCTTTTTAAGTTTCCAACCTTCTATAACCGTAAAGTTAGAGAAAAGGCTGGTTTTTTAGAAATTCTTCATTTTCACATACCTCATTTGAACCCTTTCGGGAGATTAGGTATAAGCTGTTTTTATTCGGTAGTGATAAAAATATATATAAAAAATTTAACACAATTAATTCGATTAGACTAAATTTTTGCGCATAAAATAAAAAAAATGGTAAAATAACGTTTCTATATTGTGGAAAGTTAACCGCGTGGCTGTAGACCTGTTCAATTCAATCCAAATTTTAAGACACACGCTGTTTGTATGTTATGATTAAACTTATAAACTTAACCTAAACTCACCCAAATGTCCACCAGATGTCGAAGCACATGACGTTGAGCCAAGTGAACGCAGATACGAAACCGAAGTATATGAAGTATCCTACAAAAATACAACCAATTGTATGTGGCCTTATTATTAATTACCTACACTAAATGCAACTATGGACAAAAGCTGAGCTATGACTAGCAAATAATGTATAAATGTGGTAAGGTAAAACTTTTACCACAATTACTTATACAACTCTATGATGCCTTGTGGCTTCGTGGTTTCGTCCATATTAAATTTTAATGCATTCGTGCTCTATAGATTCGTACATAATAATATGTGCTTACATACATTCGAAGCGGATAAACCTACGGGCCATAATTAGCTATGATCTAACTGGCCTATGGTACTCAACCAAAAGAAAATATTTACTAGTAACAGGGCACACTCACTACGTTTCGCAGTTATTAGGCAGCCCTTCTGGTGACAGAAGACCACCTTGAAATAACAGCATGTGTGCTGTTGTGTTTCAATGAGTGAGTAAGGGATTCCAGTGCCCATTTCTCTGTCCCGCCTTACTAATCTATTATCCTTAATCCTACTATAGTTGGCAGCGCACTTGCAGAACCTGTGATGTTACTTATGTTATTCAAGTAACTTTTTATTGAAATTTAATTTTTAGATTATTATGGCATTAAGTATCTACAAAAATAACATTTTAACAAAAACTACAAACGTTCGGTCAAGTTCTTACATCGTTACGATTCGGTGGTCAAGTCTTTTTTATGAAGACGCTTACATGTTTAGAACCTTTGTTCTTGTTTTTTGTGCAGCGCAACGTTAGATCGACGTCCTATATATCTAGCATCGAAAAATGAAGCCGTTACGAATTGAACGAACGAGTCGAAACTATTTTTAAACTCCTTTGCTTACACAATACCTTTTAAATTATTGCTCGTAATTGCAAACATGCTCATTCCTTGTTCAAACAAGAAGACAATAATTAATGCACAAAGTAAACATATTCTTCAGAAATTTTAGTTTTTAACATAGGAATTTTTATGCTCATTTTTTTTTTCACAACATAACAAAATATGCTTTTCTAGAACATCATTTTACGAAACTTTCAAATATTCGGAAAGAAATATTGAAGATGTCCTCGAAACATAATATCAGTAGTAGGTGCAATCATTAGGTATATTTATATGATTGTACACATTGCAATCATTGAAATTATAATAGATATCTACTGTAATCTGACTTTGTAATTATTTATATTAGTTTTCTTGGTAAATATTTAATAAATAGCTCCTTTGTCTTGTGAAAATACATTAAATGTAATAACCTATCTTATTTCCTCTATCTATTCTTTAAGAACAAGGTCCGATTTCGTGTCAATAACGACGTTTATCTATTTTAATATTTTTATGGTCTTACCTAACATTGTGCAAGTACGCTTATCTTCTACTGTCCCGTATTGCACCCTCGCCAGGCAAGTGTATGCGAACAACATCATGCTGACGTGGCAAATTAAATTCCTCCCATGCAAGTTTCTCAATTCTGGTACCGAGCAGTATACCAGCAGTGTCAATGCTAAGCACACACTCGATATACTGATAAACTGTATTAAAAAAAGAAAATATAATACATAGGTGCATAATATTTAAAAGGTACTGTACTATTTTATGTACCCCTGACAAAATGTTTTAAAATTTCATGATGATCTGTTGGGTAGTTAAGGCGCGAAAGCGTTACAAACAAAATCATTTTCAGTTATTTGACATGTATAAATAAATCTATATATATAAAAGAAAGTCGTGTTAGTTGTTAGTGTTAGAAAGAAAGAAGGCTGGACCGATTTTTATGATCTTTGTTTTGTTGGATTCGTCTCCGTCCTGAATAGCAGAATAACAATTAAAATATCGAAAAAAATAAGGAAAAATAAAATAAAAACAATAAACAGAAAATTACTATAGAAAGAAGTTGTACTGTCAAATCGATTGGTCTCATGTTGTTGTGTTGTGCAGGTATTATAAATAAATATTATTTAACAATGATTTTGGGGCCGTACGAAGTTCATATACATCGCCAGTAAAAGACATTTCTATTGTGGCAATATCGTATTGTTTGTATTATAATGTGGGTATGTATTTTCAAATAACTAATAAAAAATGGATTATAAAAAAGTTATTTAGAGGCAAAAAGTAATAAATGAATTAGGCTTACCACGAATGAAACGTGAAAATCCTTGACAGGCGGATAATCGACAAAGCATAGTGCAGCAGATACTAACATAGTTTCATTACAATGCCTTCTGTCGAATGTTTCGAAGCAATATTCACCAGAAACCATGCTTTCTGTTTCTAACATTCCTTCTGGCGTTAGACGGTGTCGGTCTCGGGGACTTTCGCTCAACGCATATCTTCCTTTAGGGCAATGAAGATCTGTTCTAATTCCCAAAACATCTGAAAGTGTAGCATTGGTTAATAAAGACATTTATTGGCGTTTGGTTTTTAATTTAGTACTTACATATTAAATTAAAAAATTGCGTAATGTATTATTAATTATTTTGCCTACTTTTCCATTTATACCAGCGAATGACTGTTTCTCCCTGCATAAGATCATATAAGCAAAATGTGTAGAAATCAAGATCAACTTTTTAGCATCTATTACAACTGGCCGTCAGAAATGATGTCAGAAGAACAATTAGGATTAGAGATAATTTGTCTGTTTGGAACTAATTTATTTTATTTGAACTATTCGAGATTATTTCGAACTAACTGGTGCCCGCGACTTCGTCTGCGTTGAAAAATAAAATATATACCTAACGCCTGACAAAATATTTAAAGCGATATAACGCCTGACATACACAGATAAAGACCCAAAGTGAAATGTAAAATATGCTCTGTATTTTGTGTGGGTTTCCCAATATACAATAGTATAAATTTATTGCAATTTTAACTCACCAACTTAATTATAATTACCCAATTAATTACCTGTGAATTCAGGCGATCCCCGCAATGGATCTAAGTAATGAGTAACATTATAAGATTCTGTTATGTCATCATTAGGTACACAAACACTCGAAAGACTGCCGCAACGTCTGGTTTTATAATGTTGTCCAATCGGGCAACATTTCCTTAGACAGAAAACTCTAAAATCAGAACAATCCCGAGTGCAAGCCCGAGCAACTAACTGATTGCTTCCGTAACTACGATCTATGCACCATTGTCCTTTAGCTAATCGCCTTTCAGGGTATCCCCTTTTGTCTAAAGCGGTTAACACACTGTCTTTTACGGATAACGAAAATATTTCATCCTTCAACTCAACAGAGTATTCATCAGATTTACAATTTAAACCAATTTCTGTATCGAATACATAATAATCGCTCTCATTTATCCATTGAATTAACGATTCCACTTTGCTATTGCTCTCCATTCTTCGACACATGTGATGCACGAAGTCGTATCCTTCTCCATCTGGACAACATTTGCGGAAATGTTGTATTCTGGAACGTGGTGTGATTGGTGTAACTTCAGTCTCATTGTTCTCACACGTCAAGACAACTATCTTAGGAATGTTATGTGTTACAGTATCATTAGTAATTTCTAAAATTAATTTGTCATAACATATTTCCTTTTGCATTGAAGTATCTTCTTCTGCTTCGGTCACTTTCCTATAGACACATCCTTCAGGCATGCCTTCTACTAACGTAACATGCTTACCAACTTTTAGACCAGAACTGGATGCACCATACATTTCTTGAATAGAATCACTGTTCAAACACATGTATTTCTCACCAAATATTTCATTTATTTTGATTAAAGTTTCATTTTCGGGACAACACTTACGGAAATGCAACGAATCATTATTGTTTTCAATTCTCACTTCGGCGTTAACGAACGCGAGTACCGAAATTAGGAACCACATATTTTTTGTTGCAGTCGCTTCACTATTTCTCACAAACATTTTCACAACAGGTGGGGGATGTTGATCGGCGTTAGAGCATTGTTTACACCTACATGTGGAATTTATTTGTACAACGTGCGGCTTGGCACGGGGTTGGAGGCGAAGTGGTGTCGGCGGGTATCGTGCGGACTTGCAGAGTCACTTACGTTCGGTCAGAGCAGGAGGCTGCTCTGCCCTTGAAAATACAGTCATCGATACACCCCACACTTCTCGCGGAACAGGCCAAAGTTTGGCTGTAATTACACTTCACTTATTGATTAAAATCTTTACAACAATTCCGCGTAATTTACAAAGCGCAAACGTTATATGCGTGATTTAAAAAAAAAATATAACGCTAACATCGTCGTTTCGTATTTTAATGTTGCAACAGTGTACTTATTGAGAACTCCGCTATCTATACAAATAGATAAAAATATGACGCATACGATTGATTACTAAGAATTTAAAACGTAAATAATACTGTAGGTCGTTTTACTTTTAGTATATTTTATCGCGAAAACCAAACTGAAGTTCTATTTTCGTCGGTTATATCCATACCAGTTGGAAGGAAAGATGGATAATCACAGCAAACCATTGTAACGTACTTAAATTTTGCATTTAGATTTTAGGGCCAATGACTTTGACGAGTATTACGTGCCAGCTCATGTTCAATTGGTTTACATCTTGAGAAATGTTAACAAAGTGAATTTTCTCACTAAGCCAGCTCAATTTAACTCATTAAATGTTTGTACATAACTATAATACTAGAAATATAGTTAAAGATAATAAATTGCACAATAGGTACACACGCTAGGTTAAATACAAAATACATAAAGGCGCATCTTATGTACATATAATTATAATTTAAGCATAAACGAGCTATGTCCGTAAGTATATTCCCATTTGCACTATTAGGTACTACATTAAATATTTTTTTAAAAAATTGTACAATTTGTACCTACCAACTTGATAAAAAATGTTACTTTCGTCAAAAAAAATGTTTTTATATCTTTTATCTGTTTGTCTGTGCCTTTGTGCACGTTAAACTAGGAAACGGCTTGACCGGTTTGAATGCAGTTTTCACTGATGTATTGACGATTATATTTTCAATGAAATTTTCAAAAATCGAACTATAGCACTTAAAAAGTTGCTGGTACCTGCTAGTTTTCAATATATTAAAAAAATGCATCTACCAATACTATTAAAATATTAAAAATAATAATAGACTATATTATAACTATTCATTCAGACCTTTCTAATTTTTAATTTTTCGTTAACTTGAGACCCATATCAACCGAATCGATTTTTGGCCCTGTATCTAATTATAAATTAAGCAACATGTTGAACTTTCGAAACCAATTTCATTTATTTTCAAAAGCATATGTCGAGTGAAACCGAAGTGATTCTGTTTTTGATCTAAGATTGATTCTAAGTAATATTCTTTAAAAAAAGTTACTCCATAACATAAAAACAAGATTATTGTGTTTCTCGTTATTGCATACATAGAATCTACTTAGACAACAACATCGACAAAATAAATCGACAGGACACTGATATTAAATGAATTATTCATTGTGAATGAATAATACATTTTCCTATATACCATTTTCTTGATGAAGTACTGTGGCATAGAAAAGACGAGTGTTCAGATTTACCTGTTAAATTCTAGCAAAAATAAACTATTCATTTTTAGCTTCTCAGTTTACATACAGCAAAAGTAGGTATGTGAATGTATTTATTATATATCAGAGCAGTATCATTGTTTTAAACTAGCTGGTGTCCGCGACTTCGTTCGCGTTGAAAAATGAAAGATTTTACACGTGGGAATGATCCAGTTAATAGACTGTATGTGTGCCAAATTGTTTCCAAAAAATTTTTAGCCGTTGTTGCCGTAAAGAGTAACAAACGTTCATCGATACTTCCATCCTCACAAACTTTTGCATTTATAATATTATTGGGTTTATCTTTGAAGCACACACTTCTTAGAAACTTTTTACACTATTGCCTACTTTGGCCGCTTCTCGGACGCCCTCTATAACTCCTCTCTATATTCAGGGACAAATCCGGGGAAATCCGGTAGAATGATAATTTTACTACCTCTTGAATTTACATAGTAAGATAAGACAAGCCGGTCGCTGCATTATTTATATAAGTATGATGTTTACTTATAACAAATGTGCAAATACTTAAAGAAATCAATATAGTGAATTCTTTGGTACATTCTCGTAACGTAATATATAAATGCAATATATTTTACTGAACAGACATTGCTAACGCAATTCATCTGTCATAAGATATCTTGGTCACACCAAGTCGAGGGTTTTGGTAATCTTAAGTCCTGCTTAGCTTAGATAAACTTCCCAGGCAAAAAAAGTGACTTCCTTTTTAGAGAATAGTACCTATACTTAGCTGAGCCCGACCACGTGTCGCTGTGGTTTTTTGTGACGTTCAACAGTCAGCGGCTGCCATGACAACGGCTAACTGCCACTTTAAATGTGAACGGTTATCTTTGGCGAGTTATGGTCCAGTATCCCTCAAAGGATTTTTTTCTGATTACTAACAGGCTGAATCTTCGTGAGTAGCTTCAGTTTGCCGAGACGAACAACTTTTTCCTCTGCGAAAATTCTCGATAGTGGTAGCTAAAGGAGTTAGCAGCCCTAAAAAACTTCCAAGCGTTGGACTGGAAAAACGTACCACTCAATTTGTAGGACTATGCGGCCATTTTGTTATACAAATGTTTACTAAGCTGCAGACAAAAAATCAGCTGGTTTTTTCTCGATTGAGAATTTTCGCAGTGGAAAAAGTTGTTCGTCTCGGCAAACTGAAGCTACTCACGAAGATTCAGCCTGTTAGTAATCAGAAAAAAATGCTTTGAGGGATCTTGGACTATTAGTTCTCCTCGCTTTGGGCAGGTGTCGCCGTAAAAAAAGCTATCTCCTCGCGATCGAGATTATATTATTATGTAAAATATAGTATAAGATCAATCCTTAAAGCGGATTGCATATTGTGTTAAAATTTCAAGTCAATCCTTCGGCTAGTTTCAGCACCTATTCAGCAACTTTGTTATAAATTGTTATCTATTAAAAATGATAGTGACATGGCAAATGCACGTGAGTCGCTTCGAGAAAAGGACGGCGTTTGGCGTTTTGTTTGTTTGGCTCGACTTGGCTTGGGTTTTTTTTTTCTAACAAATACTTCGCTTGCTACATACATTTTTCTTATTCTATACTTTCGAGTCGTTTCTTCCGGTGACTTATTTGACGATTCTGTCTGCGAACAAAAGAAACGATTCCGGGTGTCCTTGTGACCTAACACCATTGGGTTATAAAAAATGCAAGCCCGGGGTGGGTTGCTATTATATTTAATTAGTACGACCGCAACCCTAGTGTTAGCACAATTCAATTGGCGACATCGTTTTTAATGGATTGTGTGCCGTCTCTCATAAAATTAAAAAGAAAAATTACCTTTAACCTAATGGATATTATTATGAAACATTTCTATTACTCGTACTTAAAGTTCCGAAATTACTTAAATGTACTTTACACACTACTATATAGTGCAAATGAACGGGTTCTTTATAGTTATAGGACATAATGCTTTTTTCTGTCTTAAACTGAGCAGCTCGCCTGGTGACATTACCCAGTCACTAAAGTTGCACTCTCTTGCACATCTTTGCTTGCTTCGATTTTCAACCGACTTCCAAAAAAGGAGGAGGTTCTCAATTCAACTGTAATTTTTTTTTAAGTTTGTTACCTCATAACTTTCGTCTGGGTGAAACGAATTTTATTATTCTTTTTTTTTATTCAAATGAAAGCTGGTGCTTTCCGTGTGGTCCCATTTCAATTTGGTCCAGTTCTGACAATGGCATCCATGAGAAAACGGTTTGAAGTCGGTTTGTTTTGTTAAAAAGAGTTATAAGCTATTTTAATTAAGCGTATCCATAGATGACCATTGATAAAATATACTTGATAACATTGATAATGTTTACGTCTGATAAACAGATGAGTAAAGAACGACCTCTCTTCGGATCATGTACTATTATGTTTCGGTGCCTTACAGAAGTCAAAACCTGGGTATTGCTTGAGTTTTGAGGCGATGGACAGCCATGTCTGCCAACTGCCTCATAGATAAAAAAAAACTGTTAGTGAACATAGTTATTATTAAAAAAGGAGAGATTTATTTCATGAAACAAACACATAGTATTTTAAAAAATATAATTCATTGTAATCTTAGCCTTATTATTAAATTAAATACTATGACTTGTTGAATTGGCACATAAATCACTTGACTAAATAATTCATTATTTGTTACGACGATTGTGTATTTTTTTTTTGTTTTAAAATTATTGATAATCATAATTTAAGACGTTAGGGCATGAAAATCAAAGTTAAAAGTAACTCATTTCCATTATATCAAAACTGTAAGCTTAAGTTCTAACTTCCATATATGACTCCTTGCACTTAAAAATTTATTTAAATTTATACAAGGACGGAATAAATATGACGAATTCAATGAACGTTGAGATGTTTTTGTATAACCCAAAGAAATAATATAAATATTTTTACACTTAGCGCCTGTTTCACAAACGTCAAGTAGGCCAAACTGTCATTTAAAGTCACTGGTAACCGGGGATTATGGAGCTGATATAGCTTTGTTTGTACGGTAAACGGCCCAAACATTAAATAGAAAATAATCATAAAAAATCGGCTATCGAATGATGCAGTAAACCGAGTGCATAATTCAATATAACAGAAAATGATTTCAAAAAGTAACTAATCAACACTTGTAGTTTGTGAAAGAGGTCCTTACACTCTTTTGCAATGCGCAGGACAGTTTTGATCACCAGAAAATTCTTTATAAGTAGGTAATAATTTCCGAGCTACATTTCTATTCCAGTTAATTGCTCTGTTATACTTTTTACTTTCCAATATTGTGTATAAACAATTAACCACATAATACAAGCGTGTATATTTGTGTATATTTTGATTTTGATTTTAGTCTCTTTGCAGTAAGGTACACAACAAAATAACATAGTTATAAGCTACTGTTATAAAATCTAGTAATCGTTTTAAAAGATGTGTCTTTACTTAAGAATCGCTTGAAGTTAAAGTACTTTCAGTACTCTTAAGTTAAGTTGATTTACTAGAAAATATCGCTGGGAAAGTATTGAAAAAAATAAATCGTCTGATTTATATACATATATCCAAATGACCGAATTAAAATATAATTACCAGATATAAACATAAATAAGGTATATCATCAAATTATGATACATGTGGTTGATGCGAGCTATTTTTATTTATTGATAAGTACCTTATTTTCGCTATACTGAAACATGTTTTCAAACGTTTCCATGCATGTATTATATTTACATAAACTTATTGATACTTAATTAAAATGACTTATAAGCTCTATTAGCTGTTTCTACCTAGCTACAATTTTTATAAGTACAAAAATTGATTGTTCAATTTCAAGTCAAGTTCAATATTGAAGTCTTAAGTATATATGATTAATTGTTAAAAGTGAAATTGATCAGAGATGTTATAAATACTATCAATTTGTTCAATAATCAATCAAGACTGTTTGGGCTTTTAAAATCTTGATTTTCCTTCATCAACTTACATTTTAATTATTAACTTATTATATTATACATTCGTAATTTTAACATATACTTTTTTAGGTCCAAAGCGCATATTGAGCTTAATAAAAGCTGTCGTCTGATATGGTAAATAATAAATACATTATCTTAATCTAACCAGACCTGCGTTTTAACTGGACAACATTAGAAAAAACGACTTCAATGGCATCCACAACTCTTGACCACCATATTTTTATATTTGCGAAGTATAACGTTGGAGTCATCTGTGTAGTAAAGTACCGAAATAGCTGACAACTTGATTGGAGCACATGAGGGTTTTGGTACCTGCAATGAAACTAATTTGTTATAACAAGCCTCTTGTTTTTTTTTATTAGTGCTCTTGGCCAACAACCAACTGTGTAGCAAGGTGTGCTCGCTCCATCATAGGCCTCAGCCTATGATGGAGCGAGCACACCCCAGTCCTGGATTTATAAATAGGCCGAATAGGCCGCGGCCTAGGGGCGGCAGATTTCAGAAGCGGTCACTCGATTTCAGACGATAAAAGTCAAACACGTTCACTGGTTTTATCATGGTTTTTTATACTTTAAATAAATCCCTATAGAAGAAACTCATTCCTATCGAAATCTAGTGAGTGATAGATGAGAGCAGTGCGCCAGCGAGCGGACGGCAGTGGCTTATTCTCTAGCTCTTCTCTACATAGAAGCAGAGATAATTAATACCATATACTATGATGATATTATAGATGATTTTGCTATTAAAAAGTCCCGTAAAAAATTGTAAATCTTGTTTCTTTTTTGCACTCTTTCTTAATGACTAATTCATTCGTTTATTTAACTTTAAGGCATTCTAAATGTAGTAAACTACAAACTACAAATTGAAAATTATTATTTTAGAAAGGTATGTACATGGGGCGTCGGAAAAAAGTGGCCTACACTCATAAAAAATATAAATCCGGCACTGGCTCACCCTATGATGAGGCCTATGATGGAGCGAGCTCACCCTATGATGAGGCCTATGATGGAGCGAGCTCACACTATGATGAGGCCTATGATGGAGCGAGCTCACCCAGAAGATGCCTATTCACTAGATCTTTGATTTGGGTTATATGAGCTCGGAAATACAGACACTGGCAGAGAGTTCCAATTCCTTACTCAAAATTAAGTTGACTATTATAGGAGTTACATTGTTATATTCTGCTACTCGGCATGGTACAAAGTTCGCCAGTATAATATAAAGATGTGGCAGATAATTTTAAGATGCTGACAAAAAAAATAATTACTGGCATTACCCAAATAAAAGAAAATATTTTTAATTCAATACATATTTTTAATTTAACTGAAATGGTTTGCGTTCTTCTACTTAAATTATGATATGTATTTGGATCGTGAAAATTCAATTTTTGATTTCCATATTTTTCCATGTTTCAAATACAAGTTCATATTTTGCAAAAAATAAATGCTTAATCCATATTTTATAGGGATATTTTACCTACATGGTGTATATTAAAAGTAATTATTCAACACACCAGATAAAGGCACTTGATTCGATTGTTTTGAACTCAATCATCAGTAAACCGCTAAAAGGATGTGAACTTTCCGCTTTGTACGAAATTAACATGAATTTTTTTATTAGGGTGGGTTGCACCGTAGGCTTGGTTATTGTTATAGTATAAGAGGTGGCAACGTTTTCGAAAGAGAATTTCAGGTCAGCTGATTTTTTGATATGTCGTCTCTCTTGCCCTTTCGGTTAAGATCTGGGCAGTCTGGCTAGCGGTAGCGGTTGCGTTTACCTGTGCGCATCCTATTTGTGCAGGTAATATACTGACTTTTAAAATCATTTTATGAAGGTTCAATTTTCATATTTTAGCTTAAGATAAGTTTAACAAACATCCATCTCTTATTGCCAGACATTTTTATCGTTGCTAATAATGAGCCAGACGCGAATTTTGATTTCATTTTTATTAAAAATTTAAGTTATTTCAGAATGTCTGTCATTTTAATATTATGTTGTTTAAGTATGAACAGACCTAAAAATAATTTGCCAGACATTAATTCAGTTGTTAAGCCATGAATATGAACGATAAAGTCCTGAAAACTCTTGTCTTGTAAAAATGGTGCAACGCATATTATGCTTAAGCGAAGATTTACCGGCTGGATTGAATATGGTTACTGTTAAAGGTAGATGGTGCAACCCGCCCTTAATAAATAAAACAAGCGGAACCGGCTAACAAGAGTTAGTGTGTATTAAACGCTAAGCGTCCACAGGTCGGCATCGTACGCATCGCATGCATCGCATTTTATGGATTGTAGTATTCTTTGTACAGAAAGCCACACAAGTGCGTCCACTGATCCGTATCGTACGGATCGCACATCGGCATTATGAAAAAATAATGCGATGCGTGCGATGCGTACGATGCCGACCTGTGGACGCTTAGCATTAAATAATACTTCGTACAAACCTGTTTTGGGTTCAACAAATGAACAAGCGTCTGTACAATGGCGTGGTTAGTCGCATTCTTGTGTGCGTTCAAGGGAAAGTTACACTCGCCGCTGCAATAAAACGCGCCGTACCCATCTGGTGCAATAATCCAATCCTGCAAACAGACAAGTATATAATGAATATGATTTATAAATCAATGTATTTGATAATATAATGGGTTCAATTATATTATTATATCGCTGCTTAAAAACTAAAAATTGAAACAAAAAAAAAATCCAAAAATGTTTTTATTGCAAAAATACAATCACATCCTTCATATTGGATGTTGCAAAAAGACGTATGGTTGTTTTATTCCATATTTAGTATATTTTGATCATTTTTTATATATTCAAAAGTAACTTATGTGCTTATATCTCTTCTAGTACCATTCAGTTTATTATAAAAGTACATAAAATATTTAATGCTACTTAAAAATACGCTTCTAACGATGCATATAAAAAAAATAGACAGTAAATAATTTAATTTAATTTTGATTTGTGGCCCTTTAGCAGCGATTTAATATTATATTATATACTCACTTGCCATTCGAGGTCTTTGAAGCTGACATACAGAGCCTGAATTTCACAACTCCTCGTCGTCCAGTGGGATGAATCTGAAATTTTAATTCATTTGTTAGATGTTATTGTATATTTATTTTAAATAAATTTTAGTAATCAATCCTAATCGTTTAAGTTTGCATGTTTGGATTTTTGGATGTTTGTTCCTCAATAACGCGAAAGCGGCAGAACGAATTTAGACATACCTACTAATGAATTAATATATAAATATATATATGAAAAATTTTATCCTGCAAAAATGTTAGGTGGCAAAATGCTTATCCGAGGGATTATCCATACCATACATCTATCCTCACAAACTCTCGCGGAAGAAGTCGCGGGCACCAGCTATTTTTTAATGAATTTTAAGACGATCATTAACAATTTATAATGTGGTATTAATTACACTATATTATTTAAAATAAATAAAATATTACTTTATTAACATTTTGTTACCTGTAAGTGGATTCTTCAAGTAGTTTTCCGAGTATCCCTGAGTCCGCCATCGTCGTGCTTCTCTCTTCCTGCGCGCGCCGGCGTCTGAAGTGCCGAGTTTAGGCCCGTTCTTGAAAAATGCTACTAAAAAGGGTTGCTTGCCTTCCGCAACTACACCTCGAGGTTCATCTATTCCTATTTCCTCCGGCTTCACGTGACGTTCTGTAAATGTATGAGAAGTTTTGTATATTATCTTTTATTTTTGAAAGCGGACAGCTAGTAAAATATGTTATATCGCACACCACCGTACAGATATGCAAAACCACCATATCTGCAAAAACGCTATGCAAAAGAAAATTATTTTACACTAGAATAGATTTTTTTTTTTTATTTTACGCGAAAAGACAGACAGACAGACAGACAGACGACACAAATAGTAGTTATCAGATTATAATATAACCCCTTTCTATAATAAATAATTACAGTATTATGGCTAAATTATAAAATTCTGATTTTTAAGAGAACTTTTAAGAGAAAGCCTTAATTTAATTTTTCCCGCAATAATGACAATTAGTTTGTTTTGCATCACGTGTGCGATGTCTTGATTCATTTTTTGATATATATTTTAAATATCCGTCACATTTATATATAAAATCTATATCTAACAGAAAAAATGATATTAAACGTGAAAATGATTAATTACGCTAATATTCATTCAACTTAAAAAAAATAATTATTGTAATAAGCAGCTGACCTGGTTGAGAATGTGGGTGCAAGGTGATGAAGAAGCCGCGGTTGTCAGCAGGTGCGGTCAACCATGAAGCTAACGTAGCAGTCACATTAAATTCGAGCCAGCCTTCGGATCCAGCGCTTGTATTCACTGCCGCCACTTTCTCCAGTTGCAAACCCCTGAACATGTACGTATACGTCATTTATGAAAAACATTGACGCATTGACATTGTTATAGATTTCTGAAAAATTATGTACACTAACTGCCTTGTTTATTATTAAATTTTATTTAAGATTAATATTTAAAATTATACTAAAACCTTTCTCGAGAACCACTCTATCCATTGGTGAAAACAGCATGAAAATCGGTGCAGTAGTTTTTGGGTTTATCGCGAACAGACAGACAGTTTATAATACTCGTATGTAGTGATGAGTGACGTTCGAACGAACGATCGTTTGCCGACACAGTCATGGATTTGACGAGCCCCATTGGATGAGTTGTTAGTGTATTCGCCTTAACACTTAACACACTGTCCCAGAATTCGATTCCTGCAAGGGTCAACTTTGGAAATGCACTTTTCAAAGTTGGCTCTGGTCTGGATTTGAAAAGTATTGGCAGAGCATGCTGCATTTCACGATTACATATAAAATATAAAAAAATACTCACCCTAAATTATCAACACTAATCACTCTGTGTACAACTACTGTGTACAGACTGGTTGGGTTTTCAGTGGTGGTTTGAGCCTGATGTAGCCTCAACTCGGCTGTGAGTAAAGCCGTAGTATCGCCTGGTGTGCCCGCTACCTCAAACCAAACATGTCTGCCGTGCCCGTGACGTAAAGCGCCCAAGTGGTGTTCTGTGAAGGATTAACCAAAACAAATAAACAAAACGAAAAAACAGAACCTCTTATATATAGGTAGGCACTTTTATTCGCAGACAGACAAACAGCGGTTCTTCCGAACAGATATTACATTAATCCATGTGTGAACGGCTCATCGAAGAGTTTCGACCAAGTTTCGACACATAGGGAGATACATATATGCGCTGTAATAGGTTTAAATTATGAACGTATGGCATTACTTACTCACACGTCGAAACCAAATTCGATAATTATTTCTTTTGTGGTGCGGAACTCTAAAAAAGTCAATAAAACTACCGATTGTCATCATAATCTTGACGATTTGCAATTCGTATCCAATACAACAACATAATAAAGATTATAATATGAACATCATGACGCATAGCCGTATGTCCGCTAATATTTAATGTCAATTCGCATGTTAATAAGTACAAGTAGAGAAACAGGTGTAACTTGACATGGGTAACTTGAAACTTAAGCTGCACGTGTCTGACTCCGAATTCCATAAATAACAATCTAAATATTATATCTAGATTTTATATCATTTGCTACTTTTTAAGATACACGCATATATATTTTTATAAATTCAAAATTAGCTGCGTAATATGTTTAACGCCAGTAAAACAGATGAAAAAATACTTAAACTTAAATCTTAAAACTGCGATTAGCGACTACTATATAGACAGGGCAGTATAAGCCCAGACTTAAGTATTTTTTGAAAGAGGTACTCTTAGGTAAATATATGACATAGGTACGAATGAGACTTAACAGTTCATTATTAATGAACGAATTCAAAAAAAGATGGAGTTTTTTTGGACGCCGCGCCGGACCAGCCCTATGACATTATAGGAAAATAATTTCGCGATAGTGGACATTAGATGTGGTCGGCTCTTCAGCTATATTCACAAACTTTTAATGGTCCCTGGAGGAGACTATTCATGGAATCTAGTAGCGAAAGTGCACCGACCCAATTCTTATATAAGTAAAATATTAGTTTACTTATTTTTGTTTTAACTAAGTAAATCTTGTACTATAAGTGGTAATAATTTTTTGGGATATTAATCCCAAAAATATAACGTCCATGTGCGGATAGTGAGTCACTAAATAATCTTCCCTTTTTTACTTCTATCGATGGTGATAACATAATTTCTGTCTGTCCTGAGACAATAATAATTTTTTTTCTTAAGGGTCAGTGGCCACCCAGACAGTAGGACAGAAGGCTGAGACGTGCGGCTTATACGACAACCCGCCTCGGGTGGCGGTCGGCGCCGGTTTCAATCTGTCTGTGGTATGCGTGAAAGGTGAGTCATTCCTTTACCTGCAGACTAGGTACATACTACTCGGAATTTTTTTTATGAAAAATCTAATAAAATTATATACTTAATTGAAAAAGTTCGACATAATCAACAGCCTTTTAAAACGTCATTCTTAATTCCTGCATTCCAAAATCTACTCTCTCAATGAGCATAGTTAATAATAGCTGTAAACTCAATTGAATTATCAGGAATTATCGAATGAAACGAGAGAGGAAATAACGTAATTACCAACTCTGACCGCCGGCTACAACGTTTGTTTACATTGTGAGCAGTTTATGTAAGTGTATAAATAGATATAAAATTCACAAGAGTAATTGTACTTACACACAAGCGCATTGATAAACATCAGGAAATAATAAATAATTCCCAGAAATCCTAGCTTTTATAGTAACAAAGTGCTTTATTTTGGTCGACAAATAATATTTATTTTTCATAATAAATATTATTAATATAGAATATAGAACCTTGTCAAATTTTAAAAATTATTTATAAAATATTTAAATACATGTAACGTGAATATCTTTTTATTTATTATTTTTATTTATTATCACAAATATTTTGTTCACTAATAAAACTAGTGCCTACCTACAAAGAATTAAATAATATAAATTTGTTAGTTTTATTTAAAGTACATATTCCAAAACTGCACAGACAGAACCCTTTCTTCGGTTACTGTTTAAATTTATTAAATCTTTAATTATCACTTAAAATTCATAGGTATTAATTGCATACTTACTTTTGCTCTGGAAGGTCATAATGAGATCACTCTCATCTATTGCATGTTGCTCTTCCCCGCTAAGAGCCATCTCCGAGCTTCGCGTTGGACGCGCCTGTTCATGTTCCTCTGCTAATTGTTTGTACACATCCAGCAGGAAGGTGGGCGCCGATCGATTAGTAGACGGCCCGCGACTTCGCCTGGGTCTCTCACCGAGTCCCAAAAGATCCAAAATCTCGTACTCGACAAGCAGTCGTTCGTGCGGAGTTATCGAATGGTGTATCACCGTTTGATCTACACCATTGTCTATATATAATCCAGAGAGAGTAGCCTCCACTGTGACTATAAACAATACTAAATAGACACACCTTCGCGGCGACATAAGACCGATTGTGTTTTCACTCATGTTATTGGATCGAGGAGACTGTTTGTGTGCGCGTGCGTCGCTCAGACACGCGACGAGACGGGATCAGCCACTGAACCTTGCTCACTTCACTAGCCAGTTGCCCCACTCAAGGTAGTCCTCCGCACTCGACACTCCCCCCTCCCCACCGCAGCCGTTTCCTCCGTCCGTTTGAACATCATCGTAAACATAGATACATTTGAGCTTGATTGAGCTATGTTGTGCACGCACGTTCACCGCAACTTGGTACAAACCTTACTACAATGAATTAAATTAGTCTTCCAACAAGAAACGTAGTTTCCAAATCCTACTAATATAACAAATGAGAAAGTGTGTGTATGGATGTTTGTTGCTCTCTCACGAAAAAACGACTCAATGGATTTGGATGAAATTTGGCACACATAGAAAAATGTTAAGTTCCTGAGGAATGGTCTAAAAAATATAAAAAAATCACCGCCACTGTCGTCACGACGATAAAGATGTCGCGCATTATTTAGGTGTTAATTTTTATTTTTCAGCGCGAACGAAGTCGCGGGCACCAACTAGTGTATCATAAAGATACATAAAGCTACTGCCGTAAAGATAAATTCGTTGAGTTTGAGTTAAGTTGTGCCTTTCGCCGCAATTATAACTTTATTAGGAAATTAAATTACAATCAATTAGTATCCTTGCTGTATCTTGTTTATCTCTGGTTCCTAGGGCGACAAGCCCTGCGTGGTTGTCGTGCTTTGTCTACATTACTCGTACATTAATAATATTATAAATGGCAAAGTAACTCTTGTCTTCCTGTTACATCGATTAGTCAATAGTTAGGTACAGTAAAGTACATTAATTTATGCACAAGTATCACGTAGCTATTATTTTTTTGTACACGACATACAAAAACGAATAAAGTTAAGTAGCCTTACAAATTACTTCAAGTAAAGCCTTTATTACTTTTTTAATCTACCAGCCGCACAGTCACTAAATAGTCTTGACTATAATTGTAATGATAAAGATTTGAGTAAATTGAAAGAAAACAATATTTTAAATTAATTAAGCCGCGTTCACACGTAAGGTTTACAGGCAAGGTGTGAACAAACTCTAGAAGCCCCACTGAATAAAATAGTAAAAACCGTCTACACGTAAAAATTTTCATATTGAAAACCTTTCAAATTTTCAAAATAAAAAAAAAGACCAGACTCCTAAATATTAATTAACTTGCTGAAAATAATTAATTAAAAGCTATAAGAAATTCATCTTTAATGCAATTTAACTTACTATATTTTGGCTTCAATATGAACATAATATAAAATGTATCTGGCTAGAAAATAGGTAAACTGAAATGCGTACAAAAAGGGCTAATTAAAATTCCGATGTGAACATGACCTTGAGATTTATTTAAAATTATCTATTTGACATATTTATCCATGAACTTCTTATGAAACTCGGATCTTAAAGAATCGTTTATAAATGTATTTGGTTTCTTCTCTGGCTCTGATCTTGCACAATTCTTAAATACAACGTCATCGTCCCAACGCCTTTTAACCTGGAAAAAAGTTTCAAATTAATATAATTTAGACAAATTTACACATATTTACATGTACTTAATTTTCATAATCATCAAATGTTTTTAAATAGGTCGATATTGACAAGAGGAATTTTGTTTAATATGAAAATGTAAATGTATTACAATAAAATTACTGAAACAGTAAGTTCTAAGTGGTGTCAAGTTATGGTAGGTTTTAAGAAATATATATGTACAACAATGTGATAAAAGTAAGTATTTAAAATGGTTTTGTACCTTCAGCTCATTCTTTTGACTTGCCGCTGAATAATTTAGAAGAGGGTTGCCAGACAAAATATTCTCCATTCTTATCCTTTCTTCTTCTTGTTTCCGTTCAGCTTCCTAAGTAAAAAATTGTAAAAATGTAACACAAAATCATTATGGTATTAAGAATAATTAAAAACACAAATTACATATTGCGCCCTTGGTGAAAAAAGGTCAAAACTGCACTTTTTGTAATTTAACAGAAAAGTAATTTCATATATTATTGCATCTCATTTTGATGATTTCTTATAAAAAAAAATATTATCTTATTATTTTAAGCACTTTTACGAACTTTATATTGCTAAATATCACTATATTTTTTGAAAAATTACACTAAAATTGGAGATAACATGAACTTGAACTTAATGTTATATCAGTTGTCACAATTATTAATTAGTTAATAGTCTAAGATCACATGGCTCATATTATTCTCAAAGAAAAATTGGGAGGAGTAAAGTATAGCCACAACACTTAAATTCTAATTTTTATTAGCATTTGTAAAATATTATCACAAAATAACATTCAGCACTTCCAGACACATCCCACCTGCGATAACTTCTGTCAGAGGTTTTATATATTAATAAATTAATAAAGATATGAAGATATTTATTTCATAATATATTAATTAATTAATAAGAATGATTTACCTTTTTTGCTTGGTCGATGGCTCGCTCCTTTTTTATTTTGTTCAACTCTGCTAACAAAGCTGCAGTATCGTCATCGGAATCATCAGAGTCCGAAGAGTCCCCTTCGAGAGGGTCATCCGCATCTAAACTAGCTGCAGGCACCTGATCGATTTTCTGTCTCTTCACTAATGGTTCAATTTGTCTTCTGTTTGTGACTTTGCTATCCTTTTCCCTCTCATCTAACTCCTTGCGAAAATCACGCGAACGCAATTCTTCCGTAGTTCCTTGCCCTTGTTCTCTACAAATAAAATTACACTTTATAAAGATGTTCGACTTCATTACGATCTTGTTGACTCAAATTAGCAAGGTCTGAACTGAAAAACTTTGTTTTGACAGTCAAGTGAACCATGCTACTTCTAGGCACATTAAAAAAAACTTTTGTACAATAAAGCATAACGACTATGGCGAAAGTAAAATAATATGCTCACCTATACTTCAATTTAGTATGTCCTGGCAAATCTCTACTAGAGTATTGGCGGGATATTGCACTTAAGTCTTTTTCTCCACGTCCTTGGCCGCCTCTGGCAGGATCAAAAGTAGGTCTTGCTGCTGTTGTCATTTTGTCTTGTTTATAGAAAAACCCTTGTATAAAATCTTAAAAACAATTGTCAAACAATAATGTGTGTGAATGAAATATACCCAATTAACATTTATAAAAGGGAATTAATTGCAACCAAGAAAATACAACACAAACTAAACAAATATTGGGTTCCCCAAATATTATTGTATCGAATATCGAAATGAGAATTGAGTTGAGATAAGAATAATTTACACAAGACAACACAATTACAATTCTATTCTATTATTATTAAATTATACGTTTTTTTCTTTTTTATATACTCTCGCACTCGTCTCGTCTCGTCTCTCATCTCAATAGACCAAATAAATAGAACAAGAACAAATTAATTTGTACTTTCTTGTAAGTATATAGTGTTCTTTGTTTTAACACGATCGATTCACATAAGCTCCATTGATCTCTACGACCATAGCCTACAGCGTCATTAATAGACATAAAAATAATTTGACAGCAGCCTATCCAGTGCTTTATTACAGATCAATGTTTTACCGAGTTTAGTATATCTAGCTAGTCTATGCTCTTTTTTCTCTATAAGCTCTATCTATGCTCTAATTATTATAATTATTGCCCCAAAAGAAACGATCATATTGGAGCCGTACCGTTTCCCATGCCTATATCAAACTAAAGAAGAAAACGTGGTCAAAACCACTGCAATTAGACGATTTTATTTTATTGGATTTTTGATTTAGTCTCGAGTAAGTTCAGTGTTCTATTTTCAGGGTGCTTTTCACTTTCTATCTATCCAATCCGCCATCTTGTAATAGATATTTAGTTAGTAATTGAAAAACGATTTCGAAAAGTGCTAACATATTTCATTGCAATTAGGACAATTATCGTTTAGAAGTTAATATTAATACATTTCTTTTAATTATTTGTGTATTGGTTCTAGAATGGCAGAAGATTTTGACGTAGAAGCCATGTTGGAGGCGCCCTACAACAAATCGGTAAGATATGTCTTCTAAAATCTTAATTATAATAATCAGTGTACCTACATTATTTAAAATTGTAAAAACATTTAAACGTTAAATAACTTTACAAGTGTACACATATCTGTGCCTAATTTAGGTACATAAGTACTTAACCTAACATTGCTTATAATTACTATTATGAATTTTACCAAATGGTAAATTTATATTGAAAAAATTACAGTATCTAGAAAGATTGCTATGATCATAACATTATTTTGTATTTGTTAGTGAACAAATATATACTTAGCATTTGTACAAACATAGCAAAGCAAGCATAAAAAATATAAGCATAGCAACAAAATATATGATAAAAGGCACTCAAAACTGCTTTTGGTTTCTTTAAATTTTTATTAGCACCAACTATAATGTTAAAATAAGGTGGACATATTTTCCCTTTTAGATTTTGATGAAACAATATGAAATTTTAGAAATAATTTTATTGTTTCCTTCTTTTAATTAGATATTACTTAGTATGACATATTTGCATACTTAACAAAAAACGAACTTGAAATCTATTTACAATTTAGATCTAAAACACAATAGGTATTATTCACTATGTAGGATTCATAGCTCAAATATGATTATTTACCAATAAAATTCTAAACACGCTTTATTAAATGAAATTTAAAAAAATCTTATTTCAAATAATGCATCTTTGAGCTATATGTTATTTTGAGAAGCAAAATTACATTTGAGTATCATTTCTTATATTTATAGAACTTTGTGGTAATAGTCCTGCATACTTCATCGACCTGAACAAAGAGAGAGGTATCCATATAATATTACATATATTTTTTATTATATTTTTTTCTATGCAGCAGTTATTAAAATCAATGTTAAACAAAAAAAAATTGACTTGAAACAAAATTATTCACAATTTTTAAAATTAATATTTGTCAAATGAAAATTAAAAATGAGACGCTGATGGGACATAAATCTTTTGCAGAAGTATCCCTGTGTGATGTTAGCGCAGTGTACGTCCTTTGTCAGTGGTCTTACGAACGGTAAGTTTAGAGATGGGGCGGGGAACTCGATGACCACAACCCAGTACATCTGGATGGGTTTTAAGCTGTGTAACAACCGAGTGTCATAGGAACAATCCCATGATGCGCATCACTTGTGACATTTCATCATCCAATGTTTGTGTTGATGGGATGTCACAAGTGACTGTCACAAAACTAATGCAAATGAACTAATGTTTTTTTATTATTTATTCACCCTGCGTGTGATGCTGTGGCGCTGCTTCTACCTTGTGCTTTGTGTGACAGGAAAACAATTCCTCTTCAAAGCATCGATCGGACAAGTATTCTGATAAACACAGAGACAAAGACAGAGGTACTAGTCGCAGGTAAGAATCACTTCCTGTTTATCCTTATAAATCAATACTAATAATAAATCTGTTAGGGTCGGGTCATGGAGTAATTTACTTTGTTTTTTAGAGATATCGTGTTTATAGGCTCTATACATCATACTGAAACTAAATTGACGATTTTTAGATTTTTTTTCTGTATGTATATTCCTCCTTATCTCTTAAACGAATTAACTGATTTTCATGAAACTTGGTAGATAAACAAGTTGCGAAGTTGCGGGCGCCAGCTAGTATTGAAAAAAACATTGAAAACTGTGTTCTATGATTTTGTAATGTGATTTAAAAAAGTAAATCGTATTTCGAGTGGTTTTTTTTAATTTTTTTTTTAATTGTACAGTAGTTGTATAGTAAAAATTATTTTAATCTAAAAATACCCTGAACATATATTTTAATCCAAAAGGTGTTATTTTACGTAACCTTAAAAACTTAAAACTTTAAAACCAGTGAATTCAATAATTCAAACTATACTTTTTATTTGTACAGTTGCGATTTTTCATTTGTAGTTTTCAATAGTTCCCATCACTAGTTTTTTTATCAAACCATTGACAAAACTAATATGATGGATTGTTTACATTATCGACAAGTTCTGAAAAAGACTATAGGTATGTTGTCTGTTCACTATGTCTAACTTCATCTAAAAAAACCGAAATATTTTAGACGCAGCCGTTCAAGAGACAGGAGAAGATCGCGGGACAGAGATTCTCGTCGCTCTAGAGACCGGGATGACAGGAGGGACAGGGATCGAGATCGCGAAAGAGGGGGCGACAGAGACCGTAGAGATCATCGGGAAAAAGATCGAAGCCACAGAGACAAGGACAAGGACAAGAGACGCAGCAAGGACAAGGAGCGCAGTCGCGAGAGAGAACAGAGCCGCGATAAATATGCGCACAAACATGAGAAGAGTAGAGAGAAGGAACCGGAAATCGATCATGGGGCGAAGGCGAGAGGTATCGAACCCAAGCTAGAGGAGTTACCGCCTGAGGAGCGAGACTTACGCACAGTGTTTTGTATGCAACTATCGCAACAAATTAGAGCTAAGGATTTAGAAGAATTCTTCTCATCGGTGGGGAAAGTAAGAGATGTAAGACTAATTACGTGCAATAAAACGAGGCGGTTTAAAGGTATCGCATACATTGAGTTTAGGGATGCGGAGTCTGTGCCATTGGTGAGTTGTCGTTTGCTGTACATTTTCAATGTTAAAGATATGATGTTCTATGTGTTGTTTTTTTTATTTTAGGCGCTAGGCTTAACCGGACAGAAGTTGCTCGGTATACCCATTATAGTACAACACACACAGGCGGAGAAGAATCGAGTGGGAAACACAATGCCTAACTTGGCGCCAAGAGCTAGCAACGGCCCAACGAGGTTATATGTGGG
The DNA here is from genome assembly GCA_945859745.1 of Synanthedon formicaeformis. Lineage (NCBI taxonomy): Eukaryota > Metazoa > Arthropoda > Insecta > Lepidoptera > Sesiidae > Synanthedon > Synanthedon formicaeformis. The sequence goes on along the minus strand of OX243955.1, from coordinate 7,989,991 downwards.
GTCATTACATTTCAATATAACAGAAGATATGCTGCGAGGTATATTTGAGCCGTTTGGAAAAATAGACCATATACAACTTATGACAGATCCTGAGTCTGGCAAGAGCAAAGGATATGGATTTCTAACAGTGAGTTGTTTAATGTATTTTTTATTTTATTTTTCATTTCAGCAACAAGAAGATTTGTGCTATTCCTCCATACTAACTGTATGTTATGTAGTGAGTTAAGTCTTAGCTTCCTAGGGCCTTTGAATAGGACAATTAACTCGTAACAACAGCTCATGACTAAATTTCTCGTACAAAGATGCTATTTATTGTGGCCAATAATAATTGAAGTGATGAAACTTTGTCAGTTCCACCACGCGGCCGACGCGAAGAAGGCGATGGAGCAACTGAACGGGTTTGAGCTGGCGGGAAGGCCCATGAAGGTGGGCAACGTGACGGAGCGCACGGACGGAGGCGCCAGCACCCGCTTCGACGCCGACGAGCTGGACCGCGCCGGAGTCGACCTGGGCGCCACCGGCCGACTGCAGCTCATGTTCAAGCTGGCCGAGGGCACCGGCCTGCAGGTCAGTCTATTACTACCCTATTCACAAAAACCTCTCATTTTATTTGTTTTTGCATTCTGCATTATGCTGAGTTGGAGCCGGTTTGTGGCGGGGGGGACGTTTGTGCTTGTCTTTTTATTTTTGTTACCCTTGTATGCTCTCATGTTACCTTGTCCTTTGCTGCAAATAAAACATTATTCTATTCTATTTTTATTAAGCCTCACTCGTTTAATAGTTTTTAATTTATTTTATTTTATTTATACACAATAAAAAAATACAATCGGTGGTACACAGTTTAGGTGCACTATAAAGTCAGAGTTTCTGCCGTACACCTGAGTTAACAGTCTAAATTAACAGAAATATATTCAGGCCAAACAAATACACAAACAAAATAAAGAAGTACATATTTAGAAGAAGTAGGTAGATGCAATTTTGAATACAACGCTAAAACCGCGAGTTGATTTGTTAAGGTAATACAAGTCAGTTTTCCTCCATACAAACGTAGAATGTTAATTACTCCGCTGTTTTATGTTTAATTTACAAAAGTAAGCATGATACCGATTTATCTTGTCGTTAACTAGGTTCGAATGCATACAAACTTTAAAATAAAGTATTAATTTAAAAGATATGATGCTTGAAAAATCCATATTTTAACACAAGTTTTAATGAAACTTTGAGGGTGAATAGGTTACTCTAGTGTAGAAAAACTCAAAAATACTTTGCATACAAACATTGATTAGTTATTCAGGAGTTCCAATAACTTTACACGAAATAGATATATGCAGTAGTTTTGTCAAAAAGAGCCTTAGCCCAAGGGTCTGTTTGTGATTTTAATATGAATATGAATCATTGTGCATCTCACTCGACTGCTCTTCCCGCGCTTTGTGCTGTGTGAGACAGGACGCATTTTAGCCATGAGACCGATGAGTTCGGGCCGCTGACTTGTTTCACCTTAAGTGATATAATTTCTATATTTGAAAAGTTGTAGTTATTGGATTTAATAAGTTCTCATTAAAAATTAAAATCATTTTAAAAACATAATATATTGATAGCCTCATTTTATATTCTAAATTTATTGTGTCATTTACTTTTATATGTACCTATTTATTATTAATTTAGTTTATATTTAATAATTTCTAATTTGTTATTATTAAAATTAATATATTTATTTTATTTTTTGATATTTATATATTTTTAAATTTTTGATTTAATTTTTTAATTTTTTGATATTTATATCAAAAAATTAATTTTAACTAATTCATGAAGCACACGATACAGGCTTGCATGCCTAGTGTGTGTTTTCATAGCCAATTAACTGAAATATAATATGTTATTGTAAATAAATAAATAAAATAAAATACATTAGTAAAAGTAAGTAAGTATAGGTTACTTAAATTCTTAGAACTCGTCCAACGACTGGTGTGTCTAGATACATTTTTATCATAGTTACTCGTAGTTAGTCATAGTCAAGTGTTTCGAGAGTTCCCTCTTCAAGGGTAAAACTTCACATAAGGTAAAACAAGATCTTGCATAAGTTGAAATACAATTTTGTAGTTTCGCCTCTAAATACGACCAAAACTGGTGTGCAAATTTCCGTAAAGGAGAGGCTTGAACGACGAGATAAGCGGGATGGAGGTCATAATATATTTTAAAGCAAATCTTGCTATTTAAGAATGGGTATAAAGCAAACAAAATTTGTAATTTCACCCGCGTGGCCCCTTGGACATGACAGTGACACAAAATACGTAGAACTCCGCACATCATGCGACGGAAGATAGCGCATCTCGCTCAATAAAAATGTTATAAGTGCCAAAAGTATTAAATATTAATTATTCGTAAACTACAATGTCAAATGAAAAATTGTTACATACAGCCTTAGATAATATGTGAAGTGAAATTACTGACACACTTTTAGCTTTGTAATGTGTGTCATTTTGAAAATAAAACTAAAATCGATGGAAATGAGAGCTCACTGTGATTTTTTTCTATCGAGAAAATTTCATTATATTATGTTTTCTGTTACAGACGTCACTTTCATTTATAATGTATTTATCTATTTAAAAAAATTAATTAAATTAGACTTTGTTTACTTAGATAAAATTCAAATCTAGGATTGGCTATTTCTCTTTATGCCCGCTCTTAAAGCAATGAAATGTGTGAGGTTTTTTTTATTAGTAATGTAGTGCTTTAGTGCTTTCCGACCCTGAGTTAATTTTCAGCATATAAGAAGCGAAAAAATAACTATTTTACGAACTGCGATGAGTTTGTCTTATTGTTTATATATTCTTAGTTTAACATTTTATTTTATGCCCTGTTAAAATAATTTCATACTATTAAAGTAGATTGCAAGACAAAAAAAGAAAAAAAAATTACAAAGAAAACATATAATCAAATTAATACTTGCCATAGGTTAATGTAACTTTCTGGTGCTTGTAATACACTAATCAACACACATTCTACCATAAAATAGACAAGGTTGTAAAAAGAAAATTATATTTTTTTTAGATACCACCAGCGGCCGCCTCGGTTCTCATGGGATCCGGGAACACCATAATGAACCCACAGCCGCAAGTGGCGCCCCCTATCGCTACTCAGTGCTTTATGCTCAACAACATGTTTGATCCAGCAACGTAAGTTTTATTTACAGTTTCTCTCAAAGACTTATCACCTCACGGTGGTCTTATTATAATTTTGTGTTGAGGACACCACCACCAGTTTTTAATTAATTGCTGTGAGCAGGGTTTGCTGATATATGTATAACTAGTTGAACCCGGCCACGTTTATAAGATAAAATATAAAGAAAAGTATATAAGATCATTCCTCTGTTTGAATGGAATGTTGTGTAAAAATTTCGAATCAATCTGCGGCTAGTTTTCGAATTTTTGAGTAATACACAAACCAACACAACATTCTTATATATTACTAGCTGCTGCCCACGACTTCGCCTGCGTAACTTTGTAAATTATATACTAAAACCTTCCTCGAGAACCACTCTATCCATTGGTGAAAACAGCATGAAAATCGGTGCAGTAGTTTTTGAGTTTCGCGAACAGATAGACAGACGCAGCGGAGGACTTGTTTTATAATAGGATTATGTTTATTTGAATAATATAATGTCTTGACACTTTATCGCTGACAACGGTGGCGCCATTTTTTATATTTTTAGGCGATTCCTCTGGAACCTAATATATTTATTTTATACTTTATAAAGTGACTGTGACATAGTCGCGTGTTGTAAATATGTATGCGGTGATGTCGTCAGGGAGAGCAACCCGCAGTGGGACATCGAGATCCGCGACGACGTGATCAGCGAGTGCAACAAGCACGGCGGCGTGCTGCACGTGTACGTGGACAAGGCGTCGCCGCAGGGCAACGTGTACTGCAAGTGCCCCACCATCGCCACCGCCGTCGCCTCCGTGAACACGCTGCACGGCCGCTGGTTCGCCGGCCGCGTCATCACCGCCGCCTACGTGCCGCTCGTCAACTACCACTCGCTCTTCCCCGACGCCATGACCGCCCTCACTCTGCTCTTGCCCACGCGCAACCGATGAATCATTCTCTAATCAATAAACTCTATTATTTTACACAAGACTTTTATTCTCTTCCGGAGTTACTTTTATATACCTACTCATGACCTATCGATAACTAAAGGTACAAATCACGCCACACCATCTTTTCTAGAAATGACAATATTTATTTTTATTTTACAACGCGACCCGCTCACGGCTTCGCCCAGGGTGCATTTTTTGGTTGGATCTAGTTATAGCCGACATGATATTGGCTAAACCTAGTATCAGCCACTAGGGTTTGGTTGGACCTAGTTCTAGCCGGAATGATATAAGCTAGACCTAGTTTTTTTACCCGAAAACAATCGGCTTATACTAGATTTAACAAAGAGTAAATGGCTACACCTAGTTCTAACCGGCTAAAACTAGGCGTAGCCGCACTTCGGGTTTTAGCCGTAACATATACATAACATCATCAGTCCTCCATTGAAAACGAATTATGAATTGGATCAAAGTTCATTGAGAAGACTAATGAAGTGTACAAAACGAGTTTAAATGAAGAAAATATTTATTACATAGCATTAATTTATTTTTAGGAAAACTTAAAGCTAAAACAATACGAAACGAACATTTACGTTATACATCATTTTCATAACTTTTAATATACATTATATTTTTAGTATAATTACAATCACATTTTCTTAGTGCATTATATTTTAATAGGAACTTAATACTAAGTTAGGGTTGCAAATTAATACATCATTGTAACTGAAGTTGATCACTGCACGGCCCTTATCCAGTCTATTTCTAATGTCGCGGGTCCCTTCTGCTTGACTGGCTGATACACTCCTCCATACATTTGGATTCCAATACTAGACACTTGAGACAAGTCTAGTGTCTCATTGTTATTTACCCTTTTACCTCTGTAATAAGCCTTGAACTCAGAAAATGGTAAATTTCGGACGGCAAACTCGTCTTTCGGGGCCTGAAATTAAACCAAAATTTAAATAAAAACATAGTTTACATTCATTTAATTTAACTTTGGAGTAACGCAATGCTAGCCTGTAGTTTTCGGCACGACATGGTGGCCTAAAACTAAGACGACTAAGCGTGCCTTGCGAGCCATTATAAACTTAAGTACTTACTTGAAAATACTGTTCAAATGAATAATTAGGTTCTTCGTTTAAACCTTTGTGTCTTAATACAACTTTGAAGCCATTATATTGGCCTTGTCCTCGACAACGTATTTGTAGCCTCATGTAACCTCTGAGATCGTAAAGTCTTATAGCTCTAATACCAGCAAAACCAGCTCCATTTAACTGAGGGTTTAAGAGAGCAAAGAATATTGCCCTTCTGAAGCCAGCGTTTCGATGGATTACAATGGTCGCTTTAGACATTCCGACGTCACGAACGGTATCAGATTGCTCTTCCCAGACGACCACGTCGTCGTTTTTCGTGAAGTCAAATAAATATAGCTCGTCAGATGATGCATTTGTGCTGCAAAAAAATGGATATTCATACAAATTACATCACAGAACCTCATCTCAAGAAGACAATGAACAATATTGTAATGATTTGTAAGTTTGTATGTTTGTTACGCAAAAACGGCTTAACGGATTTGAATGAAATTTGACACACAGATAGTTCAATACCTGGTATAACATATAGGATACTTTTAATCCTCGAAAAATGTTTAGTTCCTGTGTAATTTTCAAAAATCTAACTACAGCAGGTTACGAAGTAACGGGTAAAGCTAGTAATTAAATAAGTAATAGTTCGTATATTACTTACCTATTGTCGCAGTAAACAGTAAATGAGAAAAAAACACATAAAGGAATTATTAAAACAGACACACACTTTAAAATAGACATTTTATAAGAACAAATACTAAAACAATACAATACGTTACAATACTAAAACAACAGTGGCTCGCATATATATAATATTGGTTAGGTAGGTAAGTATATCAATTCACAATAAACAACTTGAAATTAATTGTAATGAACATTTGACATTCTTATCATTGTTAATAATGTCATTGACGTCTTTCGGAGCAACGTATCATATTGAATACAAATATTATGTGGCTGTTTATATAGATATTTAGTTCAAAGAAAAAATGCGAGAAATGTTCTAGAATCTAGGGTCTTAGATAGAAAGTGTAGGCAAGTTAGGTATGTACACAATAGGTACAATACTTACAGTGAAAATTTTCTCATTTTGCACTTTGATACAATTCTTTCAAGGATTATTATTGACTAGGTTTTTATTTATATACCCAATGCGACGTGGCTTCACTATCCAACAGTAATACTAGTTAGGAACTACGGCAGTAGGTAAGGCTGCAGTTAAACCTAAGCACCTAATACAAACATTGAATTCTACGAAAGTTGTTATTGTAGCCGCACTAAGTTAATTTCAATAATGGATTACCCTTCAATCACAATGTAGCCTATGTTACATAGGTACCTACAAACTTTCTTTACAATTTAACATACCTACGTAGGTAGTATCTATTCTATAGCGAATATTTAATTCGCATCACGCGTAATTACCAAGTAAATAGATTTGAATGTAATTAATAATTTATTGTGCATAAATTCATACTTTGTGTAATTTTGCGAGGGCTACTTATAGTAGAAGTACATGGCATTCAAAATTGTATGATGAATTCGAATGCATTTCAAATTTTTTTTGTTATAATATAAAAAAATCTCATTATTATCATTCAGCGCCATCTCTGATGTCCGTAGTCATTTTAATTGTCCAGTTTGGGACAAAAATCATAAAACCTTTATGTGAACAATAAAAGATGTCATTAGTTACACACAATCAGTAATATGGCACAACTATTGTAGTGTTCTGTCCTTATTAGATAACGGAAACTATTATTTATGGAGGGTAGAGATACTATTATTACTGTGGTTCTGTTGGGCCAAAAATATCTTTGTGGACACGCAGCACGATTTATCTATCCTAATATTACAAATGCGAAAGTTCTCATGTGGCTACTCACAAAATAGGTACCAGCGGGCCTATTCTCTATCTGTGGTTTTTAAAACGTATCGACTCCAATGTCGACATTAAATTGGAAATAATACTTTGTCAAACTAAAAACCACACAATAACGCGCCAATAACTTCATCGACATGTAACTATTACTACGGAAAAAACGTCGTAGACATTTTGACATGTGCTTAGTGAATACAAAAGTAGACAATTGTCGAGTCTATAACCGCATCGAGTCGATAACCACAGCAAAACCACACATAGAGAATACGGGCCCAGGGGCCCTAGACAAGTTGCATTCGCTCCGTAGCGATTCGATTCGCTAAAAATAAAATGTATGGGATTGACACATGCCTTCGCTAAATCACGTGATACTTCCCATACATTTATAACTATCGAACTTCGTTATCGTTATCGTTATGGCACTTTGTCTAGGGCCCCTGGATGGACATAATATACTATATATGGGATACTTTTTCTACTGGAAGTGTTGGGTTCCTGTGGGATTTAAAAAACCAACCACAGCGCGTACAAAGTCGCGGGCACTGCTAGTTTAAAATAAATAAATAAATATAAAAAAATAAACGTAGGTACTATCGCGGTCAATGGAGCAGACCCACTTTTCATACAAATTTGTCTAACATTGAATTGAGGTTGTCATAGTAACGTCATAGAAACGTAACAAAGATAAATACAAAATGTGCACACGAAATTGTTCCTTACGGTGGGACTGCTCCCTTGACCGCGATAGTACATTGATGCATGTCATGTAATTAATTTTAAATAAAACAACATTAAGTACATAATCATTAAAAAATATTTATTTTCCACCACCAGAAGTTAGATTAGATTTTAAAAATCCAATATTTCTTAAATAGCGCACTATAAACGGCGTAACTGTCAATGTAATTGCGATGCGCAGCGGAGAAAACACTTTGTGTATTGCATAAGCCATCACAAAAGTTCCTGCATTTGATGATGCCAACTTTGTTATTACCCCTTCACCGATATTCCACTTTTGCAGTATTGACACTATATCTACTCCGCTGAAAATAATAAAAAAAAACAACATTAAATTTCCCGTCAGACAATTTTCGTGGAAAGGACAAACATGGGTAAATATTAGCTGTTGTGACACAATATACACAAGAACTTTAGCAAGGTCAATCAATATACGAGTACAATTAAATGGAATTTTCTTATGTTTACCTTTGGATATTGAAAAAAAATGTAATACATCATTTACTAAAAAAACAGTATATTAGATACCTATTTTATTTACATTGACTGGGTGCTATTAGCACTTAGTATAGTATGAAATAGATTTTTTTTTGTGGTATAGCTATATAAATACGAGTAAGTAGGTATTTATTAGTAGCCATTAAAGTTTTAGTAGAATACTTACATATTATATTTTCATTATTAAAATAAAAATTTATTATTTAATAATTGAATATTTTTAGCACATATAAATGTTAAATATAGCATGTTAAAAATATATTTATATGCCCAACACATTTATACCTTGCACATGCAAGAGTTTAGCAATAATTTAAAATGTTTTCTAAATATGTACTGCCAAAGAAAAGTATAATAGTGGTCCATAAATTTTGGGACATCCTCCACCAGATAATTTTGAGGAGTTGGGGGAGGCCATATGGATTTGAGAAACTTGATTTTTTCAGTATTTTACCACTAGATCACAAAAAAGAAACAATTTCTAGAAGTTAATTAATCAAATGCTTTTTTAAAACATAAGGTCTCCTAAAGCATACAATATAAACTTTTCTTTTTTTTCTATATTTCTGTTGAAGAACCATTTTAATGTGGTCCTTCTCCAAAGAACTCTATTACTTATTTATAGACACATCTATACTATCATAAAGCTGAAGAATTTGTTTGGTTGAACGCGTTAATCTCAGGAACTACAGGTTCGAATTGAAAAATTATTTTTGTGTTGGATAGTCCATTTATCGCGAAAGACTTATAACATTTTGGATAGGCTATATAACATTTTGAACGCGGATGGAGTCGCGGGCAACAGCTAGTATATAATAATATTTTTTCATAAGGCCCAAAATTTGTAAAATACACTCGGCAGCCCTGGCCACAAGAGGGTTAAAATTAACAATGAAACATACCTAGACACAAGCAGATAACATCCACCCAAAGAGAACAATGAAATGCTGACATGAAAAATTATAACTGTTGAGCCATATTCTTTGACAGCTTTTTTCAGTTTATCCTTTGCGGTCAATGGGGGATTAGGATTCGTACTCATGTCCCTTCTTCCGATTGCAACAGCTATGCTTTGAAAAAGGAATAAAATAGTTATTAAGCATTATTAAATGGAAATGACAATGAAAGTTAGTAATACACAGTTTAAATAAATTTAACTATTCACTACCTTAATATTGCTTTAAGAGAAAATAGTAGTGTCCGACCGAAGCTTCTGCTTCAGCCACTTTTGGCCAAAAAATCACCTTTTGCGAAGGTTTTAAATTAAGAAGTTCTTGAGAGAGAAGGCTAAATACAAATATGTTCAGCGAACTTCACTTAATGTAATCTAATGATAAAATATAATTATAACTTGTTACAGATAATACAGTAATTATCTGATTATTTATAATTACAATATTTATTAAGAAAGTGAGTGTTTGTTTATTTGTTTGTCTAGTTTCGCACTAGTCAAGAAAAATAAAGACTGATTGATAAATTACTTTAATAAATAAATGTTATAATTCACATTATTTTGAAATGTTATTATTTAAAGACAAATAAATTGCAAGGTATTTTTTTATCATCTCTGGATCAACTTCTAGACATGGTAAATTACCTTTCTATATTATATAGTCGATATAAACGTTCAATATTAAGGTTAAACTAATCTTGATCAAGTGAAATGCACAATGATTCATACCAAACATGAGCACAGAAAAAACATAAACAGATCCTTGGGAAAATGCTTTTTTGACAAAACTACTGCATGTATCTATTTCGTGTAAAAAGTTATTTGAACTCTTGAATAACTGATCAATGTCTGTGACTAAAGTATTTTGGAGTTTTTGTACACTAGAGTGACCTATTCATCCTCAAAGTTGCATTAAAATTTGTTTTAAAATATGGATTTTTCAAGGATTGTATATTTTAAATTAATAAGTGCTTTTTTTACTAGTTTGTATAGCAACTAACCTAGTTAATGATAAGATAAATCGATATCATGCTTACTTTTGTTATTTAAACATAAAACAGTGGAGTACTTAATGGATGTATAGAGCAGATTGTATGGAGGAAAAGATGACTAGTTTAACCTAAAGTTTTAAAATCATTTATATTATTAATTGTAGCTTATAGCCAAACTTGAACAAAATTTCTTAGCTTTTAAACCTTCGGCTTCAACCAAAGGATGTGGCGATAGCCGATTAATCGGCTTCGGCCTGAAATTGACCTTCGGGCGGACACTAGAAAATAGTTTATTTACCTTTACCGAAAGCCTTCTCGCGATATTCATTCCTCAAAGTCAAATAGTGAGCACCATGAAGATGGTCGGACAAATATTTGTACCCTTGACCCCATTGAGAGCCCGGCATACCCAAGTGCGTGTGATTTCCACTGAATGGGCTCGGAACATTGCTCTGCATCGATGAAGATAGGTTCACTGCTCCACGGCAATCATATTTGTTGGCATATGGATCTGATTTCACTGTTATATCAATTCTGGGGAACCTCTGACCTTGTTTCTCGTAATAGGAATTGATAACAGCCCCTGATACATCCCTTTCACGTAATGGCGAAAACCTTCCTGTCTCTGAAGCATTAATATCTACTACGTTCGTAGGCAATTTCAGAGCAATAGCTTGCGGAAATTTCAAACTTGATGTTTTGTGCAAAAATTGACCAACAGGATTAATGCCGCTAACTAGAACAAAAAGAAACTATGAGAACTATTATGTTCAAAGAGAAACGAAGAATAAATAATTACAATAAATATAAATTACTTACCAAGAAATGGTTTTCCAAGAGTGTTAACATTACAGGTTGCAAATAGTTTATACGACATTTTAATTAATTATTATATTTATCGCAGTATAACACTTAATGATTATTCCGTCAATACTTACCTACAACGATCCAAAAAAGTTTGAAATTTTTACCTTATTTAATACAGTAATTCTTTAATTGTACAGTAAAACAACATACAGTAAAATATTAATAAACATTAAAAAATACAGCAACAGGTTTAATTTAATACTTCAAGTTTCGTAAAGAAGAAAAAAACGAAACAACTAACAAGTATAATATAAAACTTGTATTGGTTGTTTTTCTTTGTCATCACACATCACATCATGATAATGAATGATATGATTGATATCACTATCTCTATTTCAAAGACAGGTGTCACAGGGATCTAGCTACATTTAACGAACTATATCTCTTCTACCGCGAATAGTATCACAATGTCTGTTCTGTGGTTACTTAGCCACCACAGGGGCCCTAGACAAGTATAGATAGATAAGTATAATAGTGTCTGTGTTATTCACGTTTTATTCTATTTGTTGATGTCTTAGGGATATTTAAGTTTATTTGTGTCCGCTTGAGTTTTGAAACATGAAGAAATGTGTATTCTGTAAATGTCCCTATCATGCGGATATCACTAGTTTTAGTTCCATGTATTTACACTCCAAAGCCTACAGCGCCAAAATGGTGATTTTTCAAATAGACAAAAATAATTTGACAGCAGCCGATCCAGAGGTATATTAGAGATCAGTGTTAGCCACGTAGGCATGGACAATCACGAGGTAGGAGGCTCTATAAATGAGAAAGTTAGTGTCCGTCGAATACGATCAATTAGGCGGCGCTGAAGTAACATTGGGATGAGGAAATTCATAATTAGATGGAGCAATTAATTTTACATCGACTTATGCTTTTGCATTATTTGTAACTTCATCAAGCCAGGGTTAGAGCCGTGGCCATGCACGTGGCCCTGGCCACGTGCATGGAGTAGAAGTATAAGGAGAACCGCTGTAACGGCCGGATGAAATTACAAATAATGCAAAAGCGTAAGTCGATGTAAAATTAATTCCTCCATCGAATTATTACACTCTCAAAAATTGCTCCAGCTTATAACTAGTATTAGAAAAAAACGAACTGGACCTTTGCAACGCAAATATCTTAAGAAATATGCATTATTTCCTTGTCTAGGTTGCGCGAAAAAACTCCTCCAGAGCTGGAGAAAATTCCTCCACCATTATTATTTAAACTTATAGAAATAGGGATAAACGAGGAAGAAGGTCGCTACAGATATTAACTTAATGTGCTATTGCATTGTAAATGTTTATTTAAATCTTAAGTCTGATACAAGAGCAATGTGATCTGATGGAAATACTACGCTAGGTAAAGCTGTGTGTGCTTGCAATTCTTCTAAGCTAGGAAGCGGGACAATCTGAAAAAAAAAAGACAAAAAATTATAGTAAATTTGAAATCAAAGTAATCTTTACTAATAAAAAAAACTATAAAGAGAAACGATTTGTATTTTGTTTATAATGAATAAACTCCAAAACTACGGGACCGATTTTAAAAATTCTTTCGCCTATAGAAAACTACATTATCAGCGAGTAACATAGGCTATATTTTATATAGTTACGAAACTTTATAAAACATAATTTATTAATAGATAAATAAATGTAAATCATTTTAATGATTCTATAGGCCTATTTGTATTTAATTTATATATATACATAATAGATATATAATGGCTGTATGTAATCTTAATAAATAAATAAATAAAAGAAACGAAGTCGCGTGCAAATAGTGATTAATCAAATTAGAACACATTAGATGACATTTAGTTACCTGTTCGACTTCCAAAGCTGACTTCTCATAGAAAATATAATCTAAACAATCTGCAAATCCGGAAGTGAAATTTGTATATTGTGGAGTTCCACATGCACTTTCCAGTAACACATTCTGTTCTAAACTCAAATTGTGTATGGCCTGTTCTGAATCTGCAATATAATTAAACTATTGTTAAGTGAGAATTAGATAATTAATTAAAGATAATTAAATTTGTACATTAATTGATTGTAAATTGTTAAATAAGATTAACAGTTTAAATCGTTCAACAAGCACATAACTTACTGGATTTCCAATCTGGCAATGAACTTGGTGCTTTCCCGGCAGTATAAAGCTGATAAATACCACATGAAGGCGTACTATTGAAATCCCCACATAATATTAATGAAACCCTTTTCTCGGGATACTGAAAATAAACATTTCATGTCAATTGTTGCAACAGTGAGTCTTGTACATGTTAACATAATAACTCATATTTAAATTACATAATTTATGTAGAATTATGTATAGTGCAGTTAACGAAAGAATGCGATCCTGACGTCTATCAGTTGGTCATGACTAGTGATGGGTCAAGTTAGGTTAAGTTTAGCCCAAAAATATAACATTTATTTTAAGTTGACATAATGATACATTTCTGATAAGAATTATCCATTAGTATGGCATATAAACAAATTTAACAAATGAGGGGTATACAATCAAAGTTGGTAAAGTCCACATTGCCAAAATGTTCAGTAAACGATAAAAACGATTATTTTAATAATTACAGGTAAATTCTAATACTAAACATTATTTATATGCAGAATGTAATACATTATGGAAATACAAGTGTTCATCATGTTCAATTCAATACTTTTGAGTAAAACCTTAAGTATAAGATGGACTTTCCCAGTTTTGTTACCAAGTTTTGGACTTTGTTTGGACTTGACTTTACAAAGTCTATTTTCAATTTGAAAATAACAGTCGAGATTTCTAGAATTTGTATAAAATTATTCTACGGGGTAAATATAGATACGGAAATAAATGTAATTTAAATCTCACTTTTAAAATTTTGAGGACTTTACCAACTTTGATTGTATACCCCTGAAATATTAAATAAATAAGAAATCATCAGTAGTCATGACCAACTGACATAAGAGACCATAATAAAAATAGCATTTCAACATTTAAAAAAAAGACAGTAAAATCAACTTACATTTAAAAAAAAAAAAACATACACTAAAGGAAAACTATGCAATTATAATAATCACTAAATATGCTATAAATTAAACCTTGGAAAGTTATATTTACATTTTAAAATGTTTATGTCTTCATTATAAAATTATTATTACCTTTTGTTTTAAGTTGTTTCTTACATCATTTAACCAATATATAACTATGCCACCTTGTATTAATCTTATATGATCAGCGTCGGGGTGAAAATACAAGTGAGTGTTGCCCACTATTAAAATCTCTTCGGGATTATCGTTGGATTGTAATATTGTAGCACTAGCCACTGTTGACTTGTCTAACAACCTCTCCAGTAACGGTACATTATCTTTCACTGCACTCCAGATCGATTGCATACATTGTTTTGTTTGTAATGCATTTGACAAAAGAATACTTTCATCACTTATAAAGCTAAAAAAATAAATATAACAATATATATTACGAATAAAGGCACACCCCATCAAGTGAATTACTCTGAAAGTAAATCAATACTTACGTAAAGCGATCCTGTCTGTAGAAAACTGCTAATCCTTCAGCTACTTCTTTGCCTTTCTTATAAAATGAACCTTTATAATCTTTAGTAGATAAAATAGGTTCTAAGGTATAAACAAATATTTTCTTATCTACTTCCTGTAGACACATTATATCTGCGTTGTATCCTGACAAGAAACAATAAGAGTATTGAAAAGTGAAAAATAAAATGTTAAAATATGAAAAAAACATAAAAAATTATGTGATCTATTTGAAACTTCATACAGTTTACATACTTTACTTTATTTAGATTTCAAAATAGAGATCATGTTTCTGCTTTTTGTACATTTTTTAGCTTTATCTGTAAATGAGGAAAATATTCCACAATAATAATGCCACTGGTTTCTAATTTGAGACAATACAACTGGTGCCAAGTAAAAAAAAGAACTTACCAATAATTTCCTTACTCATCAGTTGTTTTCTATAACTGATGTCTAAAGCATATGGAGGACAGTATGGATGCAGAACTTCTCTTGTATAATCAGAATCACAATATAAATCAGCCAATATATTATAAGTGACACAACGAAAACTGTAACAATTCATTAATTTTATTGAATAACCAGTAAAAATTATCCAACTAATATTATAAATGGGAAAGTTTGTAAGGATGGATGGATATACATCCGATTGTTACTCCTTCATGTAAAAACTAGTGAACGGATTTGGATTAGCTGTTTCACGCGACTTTGTCCGCGTATAAATTATAGCCTGATAATATAGCTTCCCAACAGTGAAAGAATTTCTCAATCGGTCCAGTAGTTTCAGAGCCTATTCAAATCAAACAAACAAATCTTTCCTCTTTATAATATTAGTATTTATATATACATATTGATATAATATAGTATATTTTTACATGCACCAACTACTAATATTAAATATTTTAGGAAGAAATAAGTGTACCTTTTATTGCTTAGTTTTGTTGTAGTGAAGAGATGTCTATTTTCAAATGGACAAAATCCCGGACCAGCTTCTACAACCTTTTTTGATAACACTTCCACAGTGGGACCAGAGTGTTTGTCATTCACTAGAACATGAATATAAATAATAGTTAGAACAAATTATTATTCTCGCACGCGGCAGCAGTGTGGTCAGGCCACACTTGTAAATAAAATCTTTTTTTTATTATTACACCCGCTTCTGCCCGCGACTTCGCCTGCGTAACTTTTTAAATTATATACTAACCACACTATCCATTGGTGAAAACAGCGTGAAAATCGGTACAGTAGTTTTGGAGTTTATCGCGAACAGACAGACAGATGCAGCGAAGGACTTTGTTTTATAATCATCATCTCAGTCACAGGATGTCCACTTGTGGACATAGGCCTCCCCCAAAATTTTCCAATTTGACTGCCTGGATTCACCATTAACCCGAGGCCTTTCTTAGGTCGTATTGTTTTATCATATGTAAGGATAATATAATTCTCACCTGGAGTGCATTCTAATTTTAATTTCATACCAATATCTTTGGCAGTTGGTATGTAAACAAATTCATTTCCAACTAATTCCCATTTTATATGAATATCTGAAATGGTATTTCCATTTTCATTCATTGTTGACCCTTTGAACCATTGATATATTGTTTTATTACTGTTTGCAAACAACATGGCAATTTCTGGATAGACTGGAAAGCCACATTGGATACTTTCAGGTAAATTTAAACTTACAATCCAAGGTGAATTAAAAATCACTAGCAATTCATGTTCATTAATCTTCAAGTGGACGGGACCTTGCAATGAAAATAATTCCATGCAAGTAGATTCTCCTGTAATTGGATTGTTGTTATCAAAAAACTGCACATCTAAGGAGTGATCGAAACCACTCTTTTTCTTGAAAGCCTTTGAAATATGTTTTTGGATGCCGGCAACTATTCGGGTATTCAAAGTATCCAAATTTTCAGACGCGCTCCTGTTAAAATTAAACTGTCTCATTTTATCTTTTATTGTAAACATGAAAGTAATATCAATTCGTTCTTCATTCTCTATATGCCTGAAATAACACTTGTTCATATTCATGCTTTTTCTACTGATTTTAGAACAAAAACTACGTGTCCAACTTAAAAATTTAAGTATCATAATATGCACACTAATATTATTCTTTAAACTCCAGCAACCATCAATAGTTTATAAAATATAGTTTTATTTTATTTCCTTCCAAATTTTCTAACCTATAAAATAAAACATACGTACGTATATAAATAAATACGTACAACGTACCCACCAGTACCCACCCACAGACCACTATAATAAAATGATATATAATCTAGTCAGGGTAGCATAGAGAAAGTATAGACTAGAGTAGTCATTAAAATAATAATAGTCGTGAAAACGAGACACATTTATGCTTTATTACTTTAAAGGGAGCGAGACACATTATTGATTTTTTGTCTCTCTTTGCGTATGCGTTTTTATTGTTTGCCACACTTGAAAGTGTGGCACACAAATCTCTTGGAGCACTTTGTTTTTTGCCGATTTTCATATTTCAAGCATTTTTCAAAGTTCCTGGGTATTGTGTTAGGTGTGGTACGTGTTGCTGAAAGTGGTGATAATTGTGAACTGTAGCATTTTAGACTGTAAAAGTCGATCAGAGCGAAATGTTGAAAACATAACCTTTCATATATAAGTGCTTTATTTTTTGGTTAAATTCAATAATTGTTGCATGCATGTTCAGTAAACATCTAATTTATGTCTTGTTATAAATTTTACAACTGTTTTAGATGATATTTTTATGATTTTTCTCTACGGTATGTACTATGTGGTACTATGTTTCCGTCCTTATCGGGTGTACGCTCACCACTTCTCTTGTATATACTCTCTCTACGCTAGCGCCATATCTGTTTATCGCTTTTTGTTGCCACTTTTTCAGTTTAACAGCCATGTAAGATGGCGCTCCTTATCTCTACGCTCCTTAAATCTAGAAAATAAACTCATTTTACAATTGACACAGACTATACTTTATTTCGGCGTGGGTACGGCGTGCTTTTAATCAAACACTAATAATTCGATAATAGCAACTATGTGCATTTTTAACTACTTTATTTATTCTGTGAATTGATATGATAATGACAATGAAGTGAAGTGACAACGTGTAAGCTGTTGTCACATTCCCGTTGTCCAACACAACATTCTAATTTTTTTTACTTCATTTCATTCGCTTCGTGGCTTCAATTTCAAAAGATTGATCTTCGTTGATACGAAGAATTTCTTAAAATATAATATTTCCCTGAACAATGGTACGAGTTGTAATAAATAAAGTTTATTAAGTTATGTTTTTCAGTTGTGACAAATACAGTATATAATCATTTTTAAATGAATTTTAGCCTCCATCACCAAGCTCAACATCGGTAGGAACAGGGGGCCGTTCTCCGAGCAAGGCAACAGCCGTTCCTCGGTCCAGTGGGGGCACAGTTCGTCAACGTAAGACCACCACAACTACTGCAGCAAGGAATCGCGCTACTGGTGCAGGCTCAGGTGGAATGTGGCGCTTCTACACTGACGACTCACCTGGTGTCAAAGTGTAAGTAATACATTAAAACAATAAATAGCACATCGAATTCAAGTTTATGACCTTAATATAAAAAAGATGTGAAAAATAGCTTGTATTATGAAATTATTTTCAATTCTTATAAGTAACTTAAAAATATATCAGAAATAGTGAGATCTGTGATTAATCTATACACCTTAATTATGGTTTACCTATATAAATGTATTCTAACAAACTATTTACAAATAGTAAAACTATTGATTATTATCTTTGTGAAACTTGGGCCTTTTTGTTTTTAAAAACCTACACATTAATAAAATTTTATTTATTCAATCTAGTAGTGAACCAACCCTTAGTGTGTCTGGCTTATGCTCGCAAGAAGATCTACGGTCGCTTGAAGCCTAGATACTTATAAAATAAGCCACAAAATCATTTCTCAATAGTCAAGTTGTAGGTATGAACTTGGATCCACGTTTAGACACACAATGCACCGAAAATATTGAATGTGGATCCACATCTTAAACACACGAAGGGTGATGAAGGGTAATATTTGAGTGATAAATAATTTCACAGATAATACCTAAAATGACATCTTATACATGTTGTATTTATAAGATGTCATTTATATTTAACCGCCAGAGCCAAATTTATCCAAAAATTATTTTCATGTCCATTTGGCTAGAGCCGTATACGTATATGTACAACAAATATCTTTATTTGCATAATGTTTTTGTTTTATCATTGCTTTCTCTTAAAAAAAATATATTTATGAGTCAGCCACTAAGGACTCACCAACTCTTACAAAACCAAACGGTTAACAGGTTAATAAACTTGTGTTTAATTCAGTGTTCTTTATTCTTTTTCAGAGGTCCAGTGCCAGTATTAGTGATGTCACTTCTCTTCATTGCATCAGTGTTCATGCTACATATTTGGGGCAAATATACCAGAGCGTAACCAGAGCATATATTAAGTTTTAAATAACTTGAATGAATAAAGAGAGAGCGAGAGAGTGTAAAGTGCATTTGTACTTGGGATATTTTATAATGTTATTTGTGAATGTAAATTAATTTTATTCCTCTAATAATAAGTATAAGTTACAAAACTCTTTCATTTCCACACAGACTAATCTAATGTATTAAAATCAATGTTTGTTCATATTAGGGGTGAAACTTTGTCAACTTATTCCTTGCACGCAACAAGACAAATGTTAGACGACTCATATATATCATTTGAAATTTATTGTACACTAGCTGTTGCGCGCGACTTCGTCCGCGTAACTTTTTAAAATATAGCCTATGTTACTCGCTGATAATTAGCTTCCCAAAAGTGAAAGAATTTTTCAAATTGGTCCAGTAGTTTCGGAACCTATTCATGGCTGATTAAGTAAGATACATCCATACACAAAAAAAAAAATATTTATAATTTATTAGGAAATAAACAAAGTCAGGTTACTAACATGATTTATAGTTCAAGCATTGCCGAACCAATTTTTAGTTGTTCAATTTGTCTATGCACTGAATAACAGAGTAACTATTAAAACATCGAAAAAATTCACTTTAATAAAAATTTATATTCTCGTACAATTTGTATGAAATTGCTTTCTTGGTGATAACTCCAGAATGGACTGACTGGAAAAATTTCCTGGCAGTTAACATCTTTACAAAGCGCCATCTATGATATACAACAGAAGAAAAATATTTAACATAGCGTTGCGTTCAATGGTGGTTCTGGTAAAGCCTGTAGATGGCGTTCTAGTCTTTTCATTGCATACCATTGAGCTGGCTATGCATACTAAGATTTTATCAGCATTTTTTCGACTTTTCACCAGTACATTTATTGATTGAACTAATCCTAAATGGGTTACAAGTTTTTAGGTGACAATGATGCACCAGTTGATCAAGTCTGCGTAGAAATTCCAGGCAACAAACGCCACATTATATCCTATTTGCAAACTTTTTCAATTTCATTGAAAGTACCACTATCACTACATATTATAAAACAAAGTCCTCCGCCGCGTCTGTCTGTTCGCGATAAACTCAAAACTACTGAACCGATTTTTATGCTGTTTTCACCAATGGATTGGTTCTCGATGAAGGTTTTAGATAATTTACAAAGTTCAGCGGGCAGCAGCTATAAAAAAATTACCCAGAGTAAATGTTTATTACGCCATACTCAAGATTATGTAGTCAATAATTATTTATCTTTGATTCAGATCATCTTCCAATAAAAGAACTTTTTAAAAACGAATATATAATAATAATGTATGTCTAAACTCAATGATGCAATAAAAAAATATGAAAAATACAGAATATTTATTAAATAAGAAATTATAAAATAAAAAGTAAAAATTATTCTTACGTACTATTTTTATCAAACTAAAAACCTATAAAAAAGAGATTAAAAACGAGACTCAATTTTATTTACAATAATATCAGCCTTATTTAACTTGATTGATACCATTAAATGACACTGTAGCCTAACATTTAAAGCATTGATTTCTTTAATTACACATAGGCTTCTTCTCTTTTCCCTTTGATTTTGTCAAAAAATTGCCTCCAAGAAACTAGTGTTTTGCCGGACCAAATCCAAAAGCTAGACGTGATCCCCACAATCATAGTCATCAAATATTTGATCATAAACATTTCAAACTTGGGTCTTTCTATTTCTGGACGTGTAAATGGACATGGTATTGAATAAAGCTGAGTAGAACACATATCACGATGCCATGTCACCATCCAACTATCAAAATGAGCTTGCTCATAGAAAAGACAAGATATCACTATTAATGCTGGCACTGTATAAAGAACTCCAAACACCCCAATGCGTATCATTAGCTTTTCCAATTTGTCTGTTTTAGTGCCATCGTGTTTCATTACAGTTCTAATGCGAAACAGAGACACAAAGCCAGCTAGTAGGAATGCAGTTCCAAGTACTAGATAAACACATAGAGGGGCCAGTACAAAACCTCTTAAAGCTTCTGCATCCCATAGTCCCACATAACACACACCAGACAAAATGTCTCCTGCAACAAAAAAAGTTTTGCATAATTACCATATAAAAAGTGTTGATATAAAGATTCAACACTAAAATTACTATTACATATTAGACTAAGCTGTCACATATAAATTATCAAGGTCAAATGCTTTTTATCAAATAAATTGCAAACAATAAAATAAGCAAGTCATGATATGGTATTCAAAAAACAGAATTAGAAGACAGGGGTGTCCAATAAAATGATGAAATTTCTATGACCTTGGGGCCACATTGGACAAGAGTGGCATAGAAAATGTGTGCCTATTTCTGTGCAGGGACACACATAAATTTTAATTCTGATTAGACAAATAAAAAATTACTAATTAGTTATCTAGATGGTATAACTAACTAGTGCTTTAGCAAGGCCATTTTTGTATTTCTAGATCAACTTTAAGTACCTAGCCTGATCCCTGATTAATTACATTCTAGTCTAATTAATTAATTCTGATTAATTATGTTATAAAATAAAGCCAAATATTCCATCACACACGGTCAGTTTGGCTTGATCAAGCCACTTTTTATTAAGCTATTGGATCATGCCAACTGATGGCATTAGTCAAAACTTGATAGAACATGATGGCGGCCATTAGTCAGAAAAGTAAAAGTAACTATAAATATTTCTCAAAAATTTACATAATGTAAAACTAACCGTCAACTTTTCCCATTGCTAATATTGATATAGTCTTGATTGCTGGAACTGCCCAAGCAGCCAAATGAAAATATTGTGAATTAGCTTCTATGGCTTCATGTCCCCATTTCAAACCGGCCGCTAAGAACCATGTTAGTGTTAATATAACCCACCAAATACTCGATGCCATACCAAAGAAATAAACAATCATGAAAAGTATAGTACATGATTCATGTTTAGTGCCTTGCGTGATGACAGAAATGTTAGGCAATCTTGTGTCACTAATTGTTGAAGAAAATGGACCCTGGCAGCTAATATTATCACCAGCACTCCAGCCCATAATGTAGGATGCGGCCACCATTAGATAACATACTGACAGAAAGATAATGGGCCTTTCTGGATAACGAAATCTATCAGTGTCAATGAGGAATGTTAAAACTGTAAATAAACAGCTGACTGCACATAACGTAGCCCACATTCCGATCCATAATCTTGAAAAATTCTTCTCTTCTTTACTAAAGAACATGCCATTGCAAGGTGCGCCACAATCATATTCAACTTTATCACCAACTTTTAATGAATACTCTAAATCTAAACTTTTAGGCACTTTGAACTGTATTGGGCACACAAACCCATAATCTTTTGCACCGTGTACTTTTGATGGATCTCTTTCAATGGTTGATTTATAATCCACTTTTGGAAGTTTCGTTTCTGTTGGCCTTCGAGATTCGTGTGTCGCATTGTTATCACCAACACATATTACATTTTCGTCAGTCGCCACGGGAAACTGAGAGCATTCCAAATTTTCAGGCCATGCGTATCCAAAGTCTATCATTAGTTTTTCACAATCGCGTTTGGCAGATTCACACAAATACCGACATGGTGGGATCGGAGTGTCTAGTATTGTACAGACAGGTGCATACACTGAGCACAAAAAGAATTTCAGATCTGGAGAACAATTCACTTTTATAAGAGGTGTAAACTGGTGCACCTCAGGGCCAGCATCTTCTTGTTTGGCATGATTTAATATATTGGGAAAAATGGTTTGATTATATCTAATTTGTTGGCAAAATTGAATGGTAATTGGTTCGCATCGTCCGTGATGAGGTAGTATGTCCCCTTGTAATACAGTAACTCGTGAAGTCTCAGTAATCACAAACAAATACGACACATAGAAAACGCACAACACACACGCCTTTCCCATGTTTAGTAAGCTTTCAAATTGTTACTTTTCTTATGAAAATTATAGTCATTGTAATTTTTATTGATACATATATGTTAAATGCATAGTTAAAACTTATTTTAACATATAAAAAGTACAAAATTAATACAAGGTATAAAAAAATAGGATCAAACCATCTTAGAATAATAGTTTATATAGTTCATTGACTTTGTTGTGTTCGCAGAACAGAATAATTTGTGAAATATAAATTGTTGATTACACAGAGTAACAATAGTTTAGAACGAAACTAAAATAATGACTGTGATCATCGAAATACTACAATGGAATTTGCGTCACAAATGCCAAAGCGGCACATAAAAAGAACGCCTACGACAGAATCATTGCGGACTCTTGCCTTCACGCGTCAATGATAAAAGGTAGTAACGATCAACTTCTACTATTTCATTTTAAACTAATGGGTTGACGTAAAGTCACATTTTCTTTAAATTACGTACTTATGATTATGTTTGTTTTGTTTTAAATGACAGTTCATGCTCTACGCATATTATTATGTCACTTTTAAATGTTCCATAAAATTCGTAGTGTTTTGTATGGCATGCGGGTTCCATGTTGTAGTAGTTTGATGACTGTGATATAAGATTGGAAGAAAGTAATAATAAAACAAGTCGAGAAAACTCATTGAAAACGTTTGGGAACGCAATTTTTTTAGCAGTCGTGATATAAGAATTAATTATTGACCTACAGGATTCACAGCAACTCCAAACACTGATTAAACTATACGATAAATCGACATGTATGTACGCTATTCGGCTATTACATTAATAAAAACTTGTAACCTCTTAATCTTTTTGTTTGTTTTTATAAAAATACTAGCCGGCGCCCGCGTTTTCGTCCGTTTTGAAAAAGAAAAAAGTAGCCTACCCTGTGTCCTGTAGAGTACTAAATGTTTATCTAGCAAGTTTCATGAAAATCAGTTAATTCGTTTAAAATTTATGAAGGAATATACATACATACATACATACATACAATACCTAAACTTACAGATTTATTATTAGTATTGATGATGTTCATTTAAATATTTCGATACATAAAATATTGATAAACATTGTTTTAAATAATTAACACTGCAGAAGTTTTATTTTGTAATTTTAAATACGGAAGTATGTGTAAGTAATGAACAAATGGTTCCTTATTATTTTATTTTAATGACTAGATACTGTTTTAAGTCGAAATTGGAATATACTGTCGAAATAGTAAACATTATTATACCAGTTCCTTTTTCATTTGCTTCTACATTTTTAGCCAAGGGTCCGCGGTTACACTTAAGTTTAGCCGGCTAATGATAGAAGAAACTAACATTAACATCTCCTCGAAGATAAACCTAAGTTTAGCCGGCTAATCTTAAGTTTATGTTCACACCTATCTCTAGCCGTAACATATATACTTATATCGCTCATCACCATCAACAGCTATGTCACTTTGACATTGACAGTTGTCTGTCCCACAATGTATCAATGTTCTGTGATGATTTGTTTTTGTTCAGTTACTTCAGTTCAGTCATTCAGTCACTCTTCCTCCAACTTTTTTTAACTGTTTATTATTGTAATTTTGTAATGTAAATAAAGATTAAAGACTGCCTGTCTGACAATATTACAATTTCATTACTTATAAATACCTACAATAATTGTTTTCGGTTCGATCAGTAAAACTTTGTATTATTTACATTAGTATATAAATATATATCAGCTTGACAATGGAGGCAGGCGGCGATAATGTAGATTTCGGCAAATTGATAAACACAAGAGGAAATGTCGAAATCATCACTCCTCACAAAATAGCAGTAGTTGCATTTATTCGAGAATATGGTTTGTTAAAATTAGAAGGTATGTCTGAACTTGTTAAGATTTCAGGGTATAATTGGTGGTAGAATAAACCAGCCGAATAACCAATAGACTAAAAAATGCCAAAACGCACTAGTCTTAGGAATTACTAGCCCAATTTACGCATTTTACTGAAAATATTCATAATACTCCATAATGTAATAAACTATATTTATTGGTGAATGTATAGACCGTTTTACATCAAGCTATCATCGAATGAAGTAACTACAAATTAAAGTCTTATTTTACACATCTACCATTAATGTTTGCATTTGAACAATTATTTCTGTCCATGCCAGACATAAAACAGTGTATCATAAATAGTATACTTTTCAACTATTTATAATAATTTTCAAAACTTTGCCCACTTTGAAATGGAAGAACTTCAAATAGCTTCAGTCAAACTGTTTTGTTTGTGTAGAAAATATTTATTGTAAAGCCACTGCTCCTTTACAATGTTATTACTGTATTGATACAATTTATATAATAGAAACGATGACACATGTTTTATTTTTTATATTTTCAGCAAAAGAAATGATTGATTGTGCAATGGCACCAAAATATAGGAAAGATTTTTGTATACTGGCACTGAAACTAATTCAGGTAGTAATTGAATTCTTCACTAACTCTGTACTCATACCTAGTAATAGTTCCTATATTTATTGAAGGTATTAAATAGACACTTATAAATTATAATTTAAATTACTGATTTCAGTGTCCCGATATGGAGTTTAAAGATTTGGAATCTCTTCTCACCGATGGTAGATATAATCTATTGAGCGTTCATCTGCAGAACTTTTGTGTCCGCTTGCAAAATATCTATGTTAATGGAATTGGTGCATTAATGGATTGTGTTGTTTCTACCATTGACAAACTCATGATTGAACAAAATGAAACAAACCCATGTGTTATTACAAGATGTAGTATATTAGGTAACTATAGTTTACTTATTTAGGCTAAGTCCATAGAGCAGCAGTGGCACTCCATCAACATTACTTTAAAAAAATATTGAGATTTTCTATTTTGTCAGTAAATTGATAGATGCAATACCATATTTCAATTCATGGCATCTGTCTTTAATCTCAAGATAACTACTTAGTTTAATCTTGTACTGCTTGAAGAGTATTGTGTTTCATTTTTTAATATTTTATACATACTAATTCACTTCTATTAAGTAACTGTTACATTTACCAATGGATTCAAATCAAAGAGATTAAAAAAAAAATCCATATGTATCTTCCATGTGAAAAATAAGCATTTTTTTTACAATATAAGTAATAAATCATAGAAAGTAGCATTAGGATCTTCCAAATAGCCTTACTTGTTATAATAGTGAATATTTGTTTTTTTTTTTAGGATTTTATTTAAGAAGAATTTGGGTAAATTTAGATAAATTAAGTTTTGGACAAGTAGTCACTCTTTATAAATCATTTTGCCTTTATTATCAAAAGGGGCGACCAGGTTTAATGATGAGATCATTGAGTAAAGAGGTAAGATTATTTTTTAAATGGATTTAGTTTCATTAATTTTTCTATGAAAATTGTTTAAATAATTTGGAAATTTAGATAACTGAGAAGTGTAAGAATTAAAGATCTGGCACATTTACATTAATTTTATTTATATTAATGAGGACTTTAACAATTAATTCACATAATAGACATATGATATACACTTACTCCTTAATTTCATTGAAAAAATGCTCAAGATACAATCTTGGTTGTTTTTATGGAGTACTATCTGGTGCTCCCGACTGTCCGCGTTGGAAAATGAAAAATATAACACCTGATAAAGTATATGTGCATTATAACCCCTGACATCTTTATTGCTGTACAATATTTTTAGACGATCCCTCGGGAATATTTACCCCAAACCCCAACGAAATTAACTTGAATTTTTTTAATTGATGTGAAATTGTATTTCAGAAATTAAATAATATGGAGCAACAAGGTCAGGCCAGAGTAGCGACCACTTCGCCAATATCATTTGATGAATCCAAACCTCAAGAGTTATGCATCAAAATGAATATTGTCGATAGAGATTGGTAAGTCTATATTATACTCATGCTAAAAATATTTTTTTAAATATCTTATAGAATAAGAATATTAATGGAATAAAAATATTTGAAATGTTGCTATGATTAAAATTAGAAAAATAAATTGCTATGATAGATTTAGCCCGCATCTCGCGCGCTTATCTATACTATTAGGCTTTATTATAAAAATAATCTAGGCTTAATATTATAAAGAGGAAAGATTTGATTGTTTGTTTGTTTGTTTGCATTGAATAGGCTCCGAAACTACTGGACCGATTTGAAAAATTTTTTCACTGTTGGGAAGCTATATGTTATCAGTGAGTAACATAGGCTATATTTTATAAAGTTACGTGGACGAAGTCGCGTGCAACAGCTAGTCTCTTATTACTAGCAACCCACCCTCGGCTAATATGTTAACTCATGTTGCATAGGCTTTCTACTTGATTTTCAATCATTACGTCACTTGACACAAGAAAAAACTGTTTACAGTTACAATCATGAAACTTCATTTTGATAACATGTGCTTGTTTTACTTACAGCTTGGAAGAATGCCAGTGGTCAAGGAAACAAGCGGAACTCTTCACGGCACAACAAGCGAAGCTATTGGAGATGAACGAAATGAAAGCTCTACCACCACAACAACTGCAAAAAACCATATTGCAGATCATAAACGACATACCCGATTACCCTGAAATTGTGAGTTATTGTTGTTAGAGCGAGTTATATACAGCTATTTTTATATAGCTAATCAATTAACTGTAATTCTCTTTTAAAAATACTAAATTTAGAATTTTTGATTCCAGCATTTCCTCAGCTATTTGAATTGTCTACGAATCGGAGAGTTTTGTGGTGCCCAAGAGTCGTTGTACAATTGCTTCGATCGCTCGATATTCAGCGTGAACGGGACCAGTAACAGCGGCGACAGAAATAAGTTCTTCAGATACGCCGCATTGAATAGGGCTACCATGCTCACGCGGTTCGGATGCAAGTGAGTGAAAGCAGTTTCTTTATTTGCATGACATTGCACATATTACACATGTGCCTTTAATTCGTTCGTGGGCATTGGGCCGTTTAGGTTCCACTGGACCATAAAAAGTGGAGGATGTGCAAAGGTATATCTGCTTGCACATCATCATATCACTGTTTCCGGTTTTAGGAAAGGCGCTATGGAGTGTGTGCGCGAGGCGCTGGCGCTGTCGCACTTGGCTGGCGACGCGGGGTGCGTGAGCGCAGCGGCCGCGTGCGGCGCACTAGCCGGCGGACGCGCGTTGCGCGAGGCGCTCTTAGAACGTCAGGCCCCGCGCCCAGACCAATCCGTCTTACGACTCGCCGCGCACCACAAGGCGCTCAACAACGTCAAACCCGCTCTCGTCTTCAAGGTATGTACATACGAACTATATACAAATAGGGAAAATTTTATTAGAAATTTAAAAAGAATAAGGACTGCATACTGGCGATTATAAACATTAGTATTTATTGTCTTTTTTTTTCGAATTTTTAGTTAATTTTGATTTCATTAATTAAATTATGTTGATTTATGTCAATCCTCGGACAGCAACTTATATGAAAAAAAAAAAATGAACTGATTTCAGTCTATAACGAATAACATCCACTCGCTAATGTACGCGAAGCCCGCGATGAACCTGACGATCGCCGGGTTGGCGTCCGCCGCCGCGATATGGTCGCTGTACGGCAAGACCGAGATGGCGTCGGTCTGCTGTCAGCTGTTGCTCAATCTTAATGCAAGTAAGCACAATTCCCGTTCAGAGTGGTGTGAATTCCTTCTATATAACATTTAAACTTTTTTGTGTTGCGCAGAGTCGAGCAGCGTGGCGGGCAGTCGCAGCGAGGGGGTGAGCTCTAGAGCGTGGGCGGAGGCGATGGCGGTGAGCGGAGCGGGGGCGGCGCTGGTGTGCGCGTGGCGAGGTCAGCCCGCACTCGCCGCCGCCCTCGCCTCGCGCCGCGCCCCCCACGCGCGCACCGTCGCCACCAAGGTGCAGGCCACGCTCGCGCTCTATGCAGGTATCAACTCAAAGTCCACAGCTTCAACACAGACAAAACAACAACAGCCAATTAAGGATTTCACATTTTGTATAAATGTATAAATGTACTTGCTTAAATATAATGTAGCAAATAGCATCTAGCATCTAGCATGACGATCATGAGTAGTTAAGGCGTAACAGGTAGACAGAGTTCCTTTTACATTTAAAATATTAGTTCTAATTTCTTTGCTTTCGTTTGAATTATAAGTATTCATTATTATTCATACCTAGTCGGGTCTTAAGTTCGGTCACACGTTTATTGTGAAATAATTGAGACATGTTTTTTTTTATAGTAACAATTTATATACCAAAAGCTACTAAGCTTACTAAAACATAGATTAGTGAATCTAGCGATAGTGATACAATAAATGTAATGCAATACCATGTTGATAAACAGCTCTTTTAAGAGGTATTTCGATAAATCTATTATCGGTTGCATTACATTTATTTTTAACACCTTTACTTTGTATGGTAGGTACACTAATGTATTATGATGTACCAGCTAGTTAATAAATAGAAAAGGTTGCAGACGCCTCACCACACACGTCACGGTTCACGTGGTCAGTTAAAATGGGTTATGATTGTTATAATTGCAGGTAAATGGGAGGAAGCGGAACTGAATATATGTCAATTGGCATCGTCCGATAGATGGGAGAGCCAGCTGCTGAAAGCGGAGATGTACTTTCTGAAGGGAGACGCCACCGAATCGCTGGAGTGTTTGCACGACGTGCTGGACTACTGCAAGACGGAGGACGACAGCCAGCACTTCATCGCCTACAGGCTCAGGGCTATGATCCTAATGTCGGAGGTGGGCGTTGTTGCTATTTTTACAAGTCTTAGCGCGTTACTTTTAGAAATCATTTTCTGTTATATTGAATTATGCACTCGGTTTACTGCATCATTCGATAGCCGATTTTTTATTATTATTTTCTATTTAATTTTTGGGACGTTTACCGTACAAAGAAAGGTATATCAGCTCCATTATCCCCGGTTACCGGTGACTTTAAATGACAGTTTGGCCTACTTGACGTTTGTGAAACAGAGGCTAACACTAAACAATAGGTTGTATGGTAAATATTACTATTTGAGAACGCTTACCCGTATTGTACATAATTTTGTACTGTCTGTTTCAACCGACACGCGTTTAATAGAAATCGGATTATCAATGAAATAAATTGTGGAAAAGTGTATCTTGCCACTACGAATTCCATATTGATGATTTTCTTAGCTAAATCCCCTTACAAAAGCTTACATAACTTCATATTTTATGTGCTGTTGTGTTCCTTGTCCTTCTATGGAAGGCAGCGATGGCGTTGCTCGATAATATAGGCGACGGTAGCAACCTAACATCACGTGAACCGTCAATCTGTCTGACAACCGGTAACATTACAACACAAATCCACTTACATTATAATTTATTTTTTAATTAAACCGGTAAGAGTGAACTGGCGAACTTAAGTGTGTAGTGAGGTTATGAATGGTATGGTATGTTTCAGGTGCAACACGCGTTCAGCAAGACGGAAGCGTCGGACGTGTCAGTGCTGGAAGAGGCGCTGGCGTTGGCGACCAAGTGCCACGCGCACCATCTGGCGGCCGCTGCCGAGATGCACATCGCCAGTGTACAACTGCAAGCAGGTTGCGGCCGCAACGCGCTCTTGACTGCGCGTCGAGCACTGCCAACGCTGCTCGAGCACGGTAGCACCTATGACGCTGCCAGAGGTGATATGTTTGTTTGATCTGTCACCAGTGAATAACAGTGTCACTAAGCGCCTCTTTCACGAACGTCAAGTAGGCTAAACCGTCACTTAAAGTCACCTGTCACCGGTAATAATTTAGCTGATATACCTTTGTTTGTACGGTAAATGTCCCAAACATTAAATAGAAAATAATTAAAAAAATCGCCTATGGAATAATGATGCATAAGTAAACCGAGTGCATAATTCAATAAAACAGAAAATGATTTCTAAAAGTAACTAATCAACACTTTACTTGTAGTTGGTGAAGGAGGCGCTAATTGTTTTTGGTTTTATTCATAGGGGTAGGTTTTGTTTTTTGTTGAAATGAAAGATAACTTAGATAATAATTGCACTATTTTACACTTGTTATCGTGAGATGTGTTATGATTAATAGTTTAATTTAACTATTGGCACTGGTACTTGATTTTTTTAACGAGTTATTTGAATTATCTTATATTTACACACGTAAACAATATAATGAAGTTCAATTTTTTTAATGGATCAATTGTAAAAAAATAAGTAAAATGAAACAAACATGTGAAAGAATTATTAAAATATCTCTTACAAATGAAAAAGTTATGGGACCTTAAAAGTTGCGCTTGCAAAAGTAATTTCGTCATACGTGGCGATTCACTTGACCTAGACGACGAACTAATATGTAATTAATTGTGGTGCGACCATCTCGGATAGGTCAAATGACGTCACAGGCGTGTCTTACCCTGCTAAAATACGTAAATTTAAATAATTCCATTTCTCAGTCATTTAATTACTGATGGATTTCGAAAAATGTGTCAGTGATTTTTTTTAATTTTTATCTATATTTTATTTCCATTACGTTAAATAAATACATAATGCGACCACTTATGATGAATCAGATAATACGAAATATGTCATCTGATGAAATGTCTGTAAATTTCAGCATTGTTGCTGTACACTAAGTGCCGAGTGGCGACAGCGCCAGTGTCTGGCGAAGCGCGTACGCAGGTGCTCCAGTCATGCTGCGAGGCTTTGGAAACGGTTAAGAACAACTTCACGAAGGTCGGTGCTCAAGCTCGACTATTGCAGACGTGGTACCTACAGGTTTGTGCAATTTATTAATGCGTAACATTGATGAATGTGATGTTCTTATCTAAAGGTCTTTTGGTTTTATTTTTTTCTGAACAGATAACAGATAATTTTTGATAACATAAATAACAATGAGAATTTGAACATTTTACAAGCATAATTATTTTTAATTTAATTTTTTTAAAGAAAAATTTGCTCTGAATTTAAAAAATCGAAAAGTAAAAAAATGTTTCGATATGTGGCAAGTCTTAAAATTTTAGATATTTTATGTGTTAACGAGTCAAATCAATGCAAGATTTAAGAGGCAAGTTACAAAATCTTTGTCAATGACAACGCAGCACAAGCCTAATGGGCTAAAGAATATTATTTTTGGTTTTCAGGCTCAACTTTACAACGAAATTGGCAACTATTCTGCGAGAAATCACTGCGCATGGATGTACAGACAGCTTGAAACACAAAGTCCTGTGGAACAGTCGCACATGTTACTAGTCATGTATTGAATAAAACATTTTTTGTTAAGTTGCAGAGTTCCTTATTTATTTATAAATGTACAATACATTTAATTTAATACAACTTGTCATTAAGAAGAGCCTTCTGTATAATTTCTGACATAGTTTCCTTGATGTCCCTACAAAGTACTTCGGCCACTAACACTTTGGTCTGCGGTTGCATATCAGATGAAACGTATGCATTCTCGCCCAATATGTTTGCGTCGTTCCAGCAGTATCCCAAGGATGCCTGCGATTCGCATATCCTTCCCAGCTGCAGCAGCAAGGAGGTTATGTCTTCCAGTAGAGACGGAAAAGCAGTACAAATTCTTACGAGTGACTTCAAAATTGGCTGGAATAACTCTAGACGCAAATCACTCGGAAGAACCGAAAGAAGCGTTGAGAGAGTGTTTACACATAACCTGGCAATCGACATGGCTTTTGGCAACGCATATTGAATGGACAAATGTGAAACGAGGTCGACTGCAAATATCTGCTTCTCCAAAGACGCTTGGCTGAGGAGTTCTGGTATGAAATCCAAACAAATGTGCATCGATGGTATACCTTGTACGGTGATGGAAAGCAGCTCCCTCGGGTAGCCCTGAAAATGCACCAATTTCGCCAGGGACGGCTCCGAAATGAAAACCTGATGAAGAAACGAACATATTACACTTCTGACTTCACGAAGCGACCACATTAGCTCGGGTTTAGCTTGATCTTCTGGCGTTTCCAAGCATGCTTCGAGCAATATTTGAAGGGCTGCACTCTCTTGAGCGGCAACCAAAGCGGTTTTGAGTT
The DNA here is from genome assembly GCA_945859745.1 of Synanthedon formicaeformis. Lineage (NCBI taxonomy): Eukaryota > Metazoa > Arthropoda > Insecta > Lepidoptera > Sesiidae > Synanthedon > Synanthedon formicaeformis. The sequence goes on along the minus strand of OX243955.1, from coordinate 7,956,972 downwards.
CCTCTCTTTCGGTATCCGAAGTCAATTGACCGCTCTTCTCTAGCAGGGGTTTATCTAACAAGTGTCTGCTCAACTGACTCCTAGAAGCTGCTAAACTGGCCTCCAAAATGCGTAATACTATTTTCAAAATGGGACCACATCTAAAAACTCTGATATCGCATCGCAATACTTGTAGCGGATCGACTAATACGTTCTCCTGAGTTATTGTTACGTTTCTGCCATTACTATTAATGTCTAACAAAGCGTTTATGGTCATAATCCAAAGGCAGCGGGGCAGTACAGTGTTGAGTCTCAGCCAAACCTCTCTATACAACTCCTGAATGTGTCTCGGCACTTTGTCACCTAGGACACTTTTGAAATATTTCACAAACACTTCAGCGAACGGCCAAACGTCTGTTGGATTTCTGCTGAGCATAGCTTTTAAAATGTTGCCAGTCTTGTGAGGGTTTTCTTCGATACTCTGGAAAGCATCGTGTATGGACGATTCAGATATTTGAATGTCTATCTGATGGCGGCACGTGTCTCCAAACACTTGGTCGTCCATCCAATCGTCGACGAGTGACAACTGTGGAAAGTGCGTAGCCAGTAAACGCAGGAGAGGACTGAAAAGTCCACCGTAACTCAGTTGATCTTTTTGAGCTTGGTGTAATAAATATTTGATGGGTAATTCTGATAAGAAAGCCGCTGAATAGCTCTTAATTTTTCTACCGTTTGCGATCAACGTAGCGGTGTTCGACAGCCTTACATCTTCGTACAACAAAAGATAATAAATGAGCAACAATTGTGACGCCAAAGTAGGTTTCTCTAGATTGACTTCTACAGGGGATTCCCCGTCGACTTCCATTTTAATCGAATCAGATTTGTTTTGAATATCGAAATTAGCTCCAAAAATTGATTTTCTGAACACCCTCCTGATCTCCTCTTCCGTGATCGGTTTATTAACATATTCGTTTACGCCTTTGTTGTTGATGACAAGAATAGAATTAACATACACCTCGACCAGCGCAGGCATCACGGAGTGCAAAGGTGCCGTACAATTGCATATTTGGCGATATATCCAATTTTTAATGGGGACTTTGTGTTTGGAGAACGCTCGAGATTTTAACAGTTGATGAATGCAATGAACAGGTAAATATCCAGGTATGTTGCTGTTCAGGTTTACTGTCACGGGAACTTTCACCGCGTGTGCCGTTACCACCTGAAAATCAAGGATTTAACTTAATTTTTAGCAGATAAAGTATAAAAAAATTACGTTTTTTTACAAGATTTTTGCTGACACCCAAAAACTATTTATTTTATTGTAAAGAAAATTATTTTATAACGCGGAGTTGGTGTCTGCGACTTCGTCCGCGTTGAAAAAGAAAAAGGTAGCCTATCCTGTGTCCTGTACGTTTAAATGTTTATCTACCAAGTTTAATGAAAATCAGTTAATTCGTTTAAGAGTTATGGAGGAACATATACACATACAATACCTACACTTACAGATTTATTATTAGTACTGATGATTGAGATTTGAGAAAGTAATTGAAAAATTGTAAAATACAAGCATCACCAGAATCGTTGAAATATTACTTTTTCAATATGACAATGCATACTGAGTTCTGCAATAAAACTGGACAACTATTTTAGCGGGAGTAGCCACCGCTCTACTCAAAATCAGTCAATTGACAATAAAAGGTACTGGATTTCTTACTCTTTGTTTATTTATGCCACACTGGTCTAATGACTAGATAATCAAATGTGTTATCCAGAGAATAATGACCTGTTCGGTGAATATTTCGTGGGTGAACGCCTGCTTGATGCGCGCGAGTCCGTTGGGCCTCACGGGCACTCGCATGCCGAGAGTGGCGCACACGAGTTCACCCACCGCCGACAGCTGACCCGAGTGGAAGTGGATCGCGATCAGTAGCAACATCTCGCCAAACGACGCCGTCACGCCCGAGTTGCTGTCAACGACAACAGACCAAAGCTTCACTTCGACTCATCCTCATTAACGCTTTCGATTCAGATACATATAAGTTTTTCTACATCTAATGGAGTAAGATTAGTGGACGTTTTGCGACGTGGACATTTATTTGAGATGTAGACTAGAGAACCATATAATATTAATAGTAAATCTTTTCAAGCCCGCCAGACATAAATTATTATTTGTTAAAGGACAAAATAACTTTAAACGGAATTCTTTTACATAATACAGATGTTACCGTTAATAACAACGTAATATGTAAAATATGTAATATGTAACGTTAATATGTAAAAGAATTGCGTTGTTTTTAAAGTTTATTTGTTTTACCTTTCAAAATATGCTTCCTCTTTAACTAGCCACTGTACCCATTCTATTGCCTTCTTTTCATGTTCCGGCGCAGCTGAAACAAATATCAATTATTTTTCTTACTACTATTAACTACTTTCTTGTAAATTTTTATTACTTCAAGTTAGAAAACATTCTCAATATAATTTTTAAAGGCCTAAAGACTACATAATTATGTAGTACGTAAGAGATTAAGGAGAAAGTCTCTGTGTTTTTCTAAGTTGCTGATCGCGGCTTCATCCGCATGGAATATTAAGCCGATCCTGAAATTCTATAAGAGATACTAGGTGGTCGCGAGCACTAGCTAGTATTCTATAAAAAATAAATAAGTTGCTATAGATTATTATTGTAATACACACCCATTAGAGACGGACAAGCGAGTATCATACAGAGACTTAGAGACACAAATCGAACACCGGCGGGAGTGGGCGGAGGTTTCTGTGTGACTAATCTCAAAAGACCTGCGACATCGTCGTCTTGAAACTTGATACCGGCGATTCCTCTTAGAGCGCAATACAGTCTCAGCAACGCGGACGCGTCAACGCCCGCCGTCGCTTCTTTGAGCCTGTTCAAAAGCTCTTGACGTAACTTGTTCAATGCAACATGTCCATCGCCCTTGCCCCTCTTGTGTGAGTTACGCAAGAATGTCGCGAACCATCCCCTTGTCGCTTGATCGGAGCCTAGCAATAGACCTGACATGAACGATACCTGCAACAGGAACATTATTTAAATTAATAAAAATAAATGCAACATTACATTAAGAGTATGCTAGTAAAAAGAGATATCAAACGCAAAATATAATAAGAACATTTTTTACTAGTTGCAAGGAGCAGACTGAGGAATTATGCTTTCTCTAAGAGAGGTTTCATCATTCTATAGAAGAACAATATGTAAATGGAATTTTCAAAAATAGTAACTATTGAACTATACTTATAAGTTTTTCTTTCAATTATATTAATCTATTATTACAATATACTGAAATGTAATTGGGAGATAGCTGGGATTTGGGGAGGAGATTTTTTTTCAACCGCCTATTATTTATTTTATCTAAAATGCAATAACTTTTACTTTTTTTTTCTCTCTTCAGCAACATGGCAATCTGTATTCCACACAATAAGCCACTCCCCTGTCTGTTGTACTCTTGTACTGATTTAGAATTTTAAATACTAGATGGGGCTCCAGTGAGCAACCCTCCCACCGCATATGCAATCCAAACACCACAGTGTTGAGGTCAATTAAATCCAGTCCAGTCCGGAAGCCAGGTCGTTAATGTGACTTGACAATCTATTTTGGTAATTTTTGCTGTATTTTGCTATATTTTCCTGCTTAACAGTGTTAAGGCTCAGGTCCTCGTAGATGTATCTGTTACACACATAGTATGGGATGTCCAGCATTGCTCGTATCGTCTTACTTTGGAATCTCTCCAATATCTCGATGTTACTGTGGCTTGCTGTACCCCACAGCTAAATATTACTAAATATAAATATTATACTTAATAACTCTCAAACACAAGCAATTAGCAAGATTTAGTCAAGAATGGAATCCTGTTAAGTGTGAAGGAAGGAAGTGTCTTAATGAGCGGTGGAAGGAAAATTAGGTAGTATAAATATTAAAATTACCAAGTCCTCTGGATGGTGAGTAAGAGTGAGGTTTATAATTAAGCTGGGTAAACGCGAAGCACTGGCAGCCTTTGTTCTAATAGAAGCTGCAATCTGAGGACACATGCCGCAAAGAGTGGCCAAAGTCTTTGTACGTATTCCTCCTTCTTCACTTCTCTCTGCATTCATAACTAAGGATTCTGCAACTAAATATCCATATTCGTTAAAAGCTATAATTAAAAATTATAAACTAATCCCTGACTTTCTATTGAACCCAAACACTCTATATCTACTGTAAGTTGCTAAGGAGTTGGGTGACTACTTGTTGCTGCAGCATTACTTAGGTCAAGGTTACCAAATTTCAGATCAATCAAACTTGTGGAAGTCAGTGAAATCCCTTCGCCAACTAGGTAATGGCCTGATGGCCTTCAAACGCCTGAACAGATCTTCATAAATTATAGCTAAGAATAATCATGATCAGGTCAGCTATCGGACAAAAAAAAAATTGGATCAAAATTGGTCCATCTGTTTGGGAGTTACATGAAAACAAAACAAAAAACAGTAGATATTTACCTTCTTGTAATGTATCAGGCATATTAGCTACTACCCAAGATATGATTATGGGACCTTTATTAATGTGCAATAAAACCTCGACCACATCAGTGATGTTCAGTAAATTCGGCAATTCTGCCAAACTTATGCATATAACGTCCGTTATTTCTTCCAAATAAACATCATTGTCAAATAATTCCGATGGTTTAATACTGTACTCTATATTTGCAGCACGATTTTGATTATATTCTGTCACCTGAGCTTGCATTTGTAGTATTTCAGATAAAACAAGTCTAACTCTTCTCGCTGAATCGGACTGTTCAAAATCGTTGGCTATACCGTTCACTATATTTTGAATTAAGAATGATTCTGTACACTGTGATCCACTTTTTTGCCTGCAAAGTGATTAATTATTTAAAATATTAAGTGTGCATTTAAAAAAACTCAAAACCTTTGTGATTATTTTAATAATGTATTTTTTTTAAGTGCCTTTGAACTCTGAACCAACAAATCTTTAACACTAATCTGATAATGTTTATGATTACTAATTTGATAATGTCTATCATTTTACTAATCAATGTTCAGTAGTGGCAGGGCACCACTATGTTTCGCAGTCATTTGGGCAGCCCATGGCAGCAGTAGCCATACAGTGAAATAACAGCATAATTATGTGCTGTTGTGTTTCAGTGAGTAAGGAATGCCAGAGCCCATTTCCAAATTCCCCTCTGCAGTGGTTCCCGCCTGTAGCATTACTTAGTTATAGCCGACAGTGGCCACTAAGTGGACAGGCTTGATGATCATAGACTCAATACAATGTCAATTGGTTCACAAGTAGCAACCCTTCATTACTATGTAACATTATCCCTAATGCTGTTTATACATAATTCGGTGAGTGAACTGTTTCACTATAATCACTAGGGTTTATTTCTTGTAGCTCCATAATGACATGCTTTGAATTAAATAGAACTTTAAGTACAACAGTATTTAATAAGTAGGTACCAACCTCATTAGTTGTTCCTTCTTGAGATCTACTTCCAAAGTGTGAAATTCAATGGACAAAAGTGAAACGATAAAATTTACTAAATCAATGCCAGATAATAAAGTAAGAATGTCCCTTTTAGCTTCAGAACAATATTTGGTTATATCCATAGGAGATATCAGTGCCATTCTTACAAGACATGGAATTATGGGTCTGATTTCTTCTGTAGTGCATTTTATAAGGGTAGGCACATCTAAATCTTTAATGGCTTTAAAGACATGAGGCTGTACAGGTTTCATAAAGCTTGAATCCATGATTGTACATATATTTGCTTTATTTTATAACATATTTATGTATCTCATATAATACAGTTGGTGAATATAGTGATACAATTAAACAATCAATATAGTGCCTTATTTAACTTGTAGTTACGAATAGATATTGGCTTTATTTACACAAAATAAAAACAATACTATTCATACAACAAGTGTTGTATGTACGGCCTTAGGTTAATTATTTTATCTTACTTAAATCAAATATGACATGACATGTCAAATTGTCATTCAATAACAATTGAAGTATAGACAATATCATGTCCGCGACATTGACATTGGATTGATAACATAGTATAAATTGAAGTCTCTTCCGCGTCTGTGTCTGTTTATCCTCTAATAAACTTCCTAAAATGCGCAACGGATTTCGTTACGGTTTTCACTAATGGAAAAAGCGATCAGCGAAGAAGGTTTTTGTATATAATTTGTAGAAGAAAATTGCATCCTTGCGAAGCCGGGGGCAAGTCGCTAGTTTTAGTATACAATAATTTAGAACAGCAGGTTCTAAATTATTTAATACTAAAACTAGCTTTGCTAGAATTTATAACAGAGGCATAGTTTATTTAAATTAATTTTTCAATTATAAAAGACTATTCCAAAAAAAACGCCAAGCCTTTTTTAGTCTGGACCAACGTGTGAAATTATACCTAGGTACATGAGTTTCCTAGCATTTAAAATTTCAATCTATATAAATAAAGTCAATTTAAATATGTTTGTCCTCTATGTATGGACTATCAGTTTCACTTATGGAAAGAGGGATAAACGAGGGAGGTTTGCGAAAAGATTTAAATCGCAAGATGCGGCGTAATCTCCTCGCGCCATACTAAAAACACACCGAAAATTCTTAACAATGGGTTGGGCGCAGGCGCTCAACCCAACTACAGTTGCACGCCAGCTACAGTGAGTGACGGTCGCTTGTTGAGAGCGTCGCTATCGTCACAGTCACGTTTGAAGTAAGGAATGTGTTGTCTGTGTTTAAAAGTGTGTTTAGACAAAGTTATATGTATTTTATACTTTTGTCTTTAGTATAATGTATGTTGTATTTTGTAATACACTTTCGCTAGTAATGTCGCATCTCTCGATTTAAATCTTTGGGTTTGCGTATGTAAAAAAAAATGCATCGGGCGAAGCCTGTAGGGATTTTAATAAAATCACATAAGGTTACAAGATTTTTTGGACTGACGAAATAATATATCTTTGCAAACCCAATTCGTCGTCGTTGATGCCGTGGGTAATCGACAGAAATATGCGTAAATAAATGGTACCTACTCGTACTAACGCTGAATGCTGAATACACTTGGAACCTGCGGTAGGTCATGTAAAACTGAGGAAACTCCTACTGCATTCAAAGGTGTTGTTACATTTAAGTAACTTACTTGTATACATAATCAAACCAAAAGTTTATAAAGTGAAACGTAATTATTATATAAGTAATAAATAAACTTGGAATTAATTCTTGTATGATGTCTGTCACTAATTATTTTCTAAACAAAAGGTTTCGTTTCGCTGCATTCCCCATAGAATCAGCGAACGCAGTGATTATATTCTCTTTGGAATCAGCTTAAGCGTTAATATTTGTAGAATAGTACCTACTAATTGTTGTAAAATATTCATATGTGCATGAAAAATGTAAGTTCAGTTTCAGTTGAGGTTGGTTCCTAAGAGGCAGGTATTAACTGACAAAGATTCTCCCAAACTATTTGTATATAGGTATCGATTGAAACATCTTCTTTTACCGTGTCTGTGGCGGCTGTACACACTCGACGAGAGCCTCTCGTCGAGAGTCTCGGCCAAGAAGGCTCTCGTCTCGTGCGTATCTGTACACACTCGTTCTGACAGTTGAACAGAAGACTCCCGCGACAATGAACATAGAAACTGCAAGTCAGTTTCCGTCCCATCGTCGTGGGGTTTTAGGGGGTTACCTACGTTAACTTTACAAAAATCTAATAATTAACCTTAGCGTGAGCTAAATAACGTTTTATGTGAGGCTGATAATCACGTGTTTACAATCTGAATACCTATACAGAGTTAGGGCAATAAATTAAATCAACTTGGGCTCCCTTAGATACTTTTATAACGTTTTCATAGTTGTTTATACCTACATATAATCTAATAATGTTATGGATGTTACAAATTTGATGTTCTGTCTGACGACTCAAGTGACCTCAAGATACACACTGTATTTCATGATACCTGTATTTCGTAGTCATAAACTACCTAGACTGTTTCGCGGCGAAACCTTCTTAGAAAAACACTGGTAAATGTATGAATGAAAATATTGAAAGTAAGTGAATATTGATGAATATTTGTGAATGACTTCTTTCGAGGTCGGCAGCTGTCGGCAGCTCACTTACGCTCCCAGAGAGCTCTGGCTTTATTTGTATTAAGCCACCTACCATCAAGTTGACCGTTATCTTTACATAGAAGAATAGGATTCTCTTACAATCCTTCTAAGGATAACAGGCAAAATTCGTCTAGATTCTTGATTTCTTGGAAGAAAATGATGAATCTAAAATACATAGATATTTAAGTGCCAGTCTGAAGCATGTTTTTGGATGGAGCGAAATTCAATTACGGCGCTCTTCCTACCTTGCCTCAAAAGAAAACCAATTGTATATTTGGATTGTTTACATTGTATAAAATTCACTTTGGCTAGAACGCGGTTATACTTGCCACTCGCTCATAAAGATACGGAATATAAGTAACTTTTAATATAGATTATACAATTTATTTCGTTTTTTCGTGTCTGTGGGTACTCGTAGTTACATTAAAAACGAGGAAAAAAATTGTAACCTATATACAAGTAAAATAAGTAGATAATATTTTATTTAACAATTTATGAATATAAAGTAATTAATTATTTTTAATAGATAAATCCTTAAGTATTCACGTCACACGCCCTCATTTTGTCGTAGACTCGTAACTCGTAGACGCGTTTTCGTAGTCAATACGAGTTCCGCTTCCACTGAATAATTAATTTTAAATAAACGCTCGCAGATCGTATATTCAATATTGTAATAGCTGTGCCTGCGATTTTGTACGCGATGTAGTTAGTTTTTTGAAAATCCCACAGGAAACTAACATTTTTCTAGGATACAAAGTATTCTAAATGTTAATCCAGGTAATCATCAATACATTAGTGAAAACCGTATTCAAATCGGTTAGCCGTTTTGGAGATTAGCGTTCACAGACAGATAAACAGACAATTCTAGACCTCGGTAACATAATAATAATTGTACAATGTGTACATATTGTCTTTTGAATTTTGAAAAAATATTGAATAAAGTAGACACGGCTCGTTATTATATTATACTAGCTGCTGCCCGCGACTTCGCCCGCGTAACTTTTTAAATTATATACTAAAACATTCCTAGAGAACCACTATTGGTGAAAACACCATGAAAATCGGTGCAGTAGTTTTTGAGTTTATAGCGAACAGACAGACAGACAGACGCGGTGGAGGACTTTGTTTTATAATATCTAAGGATCTATACTTACTTAGTTTATAACACGTTTTCAAGTGATACTCGTTAACTTAATTATATAACAAACTTATTTGCTCTTTAACTAACATTTTACATAAATAGTTCTTTCTTTCTATATATATAAAACAGGCTAATAAAACCTCAGTTAATTATTTAATACGAAACTTAGTCGTATTCACTAACGTTTTACACACTTAAATATATATTTATTTCTAGAACTACACATAAAATAGGCTAAAGAGCGTTCAGTCAGTTATTAGAATCTGGTAACAGATTGCGATGTCTATGATAGGAGGTTAATGAAAGTGTAATCGATGTGTGATGCCGGGCGGGATTCGTTCGGGCGTCTGAGGCAGCTCGAGCGGTGGGCGGCGGCTCGCGAGTCGCGCGGCAGTTGCACGCGAGCACGTGCGCGAAAGGCCTTCTCGCGTCGCCTCCCGTGTCCAGCCACCACCGCTCGCTCAATATTCCGGAATTATGTGCTCAATCCACTAAACGCATTCCAAATATCAATCCGACATTCCGTTCGACCGAAGTTAGTGCGGTAAAACATTTACTACTAGTATCTAAAATGCATTTTCCTCTGCGGTGTACGGAATATATGGGTCAATAGTTAAATTCTTACAAGCCTGCCCACGATAGCCTGAAAATATTTTACGCGGGAAATAAAACAGATTGACAATGAGATTTTCAAGGCTCATGTTATTTTTATTTTGTAATTTGTAATTTTTGAGTAAAAAAATTTGTGTTTATTCTATAAAAATTGGTAACTACAAATGAAATTAATTACATCGATGCTCTAAGTGACTCTTGTGTATCAGTTTCAGTGCTTAATGTCTTATTGTTTTAGCAACTAATACTTAGTTAAAGTTAACCAGTAAAATTCTTACTAAATAATATCTCTGATTATGAATTGACTAAAAACTTAATTTAGTAATATAAATTAAGCTTTTACGCAAATAATTGTGTCTCTGTGTGCGTTTAACTGAAAACGTCACCAGAAATAAATAAATAATATCTAGTAAAAGATTAAAGTTAGGCGTAAGATAAATTAATAAATAATAACGTAGATTTATTTCATTTGTGAAAACGTTGAGATGGGAAGATATATCATGAAAAGGAGTCTTGGTAAATATTTATAGATGTAAAAAGGTTGATGGATATTTTTAAATTTATTTACAATCCCAATAAAAATTTTGACAAAACGACATTATTACAGTTATTGTAAAATTAAAAATACAATAAATATACACATTCTAGTCTGAAATGTGTCTTTACGAGCCATTTTAACGTAACATATGGGTCCAGTTGTTTGAAAGTAAATGATTTTTAATTTTAATTTAATAATTTTATTAACCTGTTAGTACGACTTTGTTAAGGTTTCACCAATGACTTCTATATTACCTCTATATTATATTACTTTTAAGGATCATTGGGTTTCACTGGAAAATATTTTTTCTATACAACATTTCTTCATAACCGAAAATTCTTTTATGTTTTCAATTTTTTTTTTCATAAATTCTTTGATAAAAAAATAAAGACATTCGGCTAACAGCTATTATCTACATATTAAGTAACATATCTAAATTTTTCACTTAGTCTCGACTACAAATGTATTAATACCTGCTGACGTTGGTATCTTACGTATGATACGTCAACAATAGATGTCGACAATCTGTAAAAATCTGTAACAAATAACTTGTCATTTACAAAGATGTTTAACTTCACGGTCACGCCAGTTACAATTGTCAATATTGAAATTAGTTTTGTATGTAAACCGTATATACCGTATATACCGTATATAGGTATACAAGTATATGTCTTACCTCCTTGGTATTAGGCAGTTCGGTGTACAATGGACGGCCCTGTTAATGAATGAATATCGAAACAATGTTTCAGCGTGTAATTTATTCATTACACAGGCGTCCTCGATTAAACCGCTGGCAAAGTCGGTAACGGAAATTCTCCGGCTATGTGATGACCTGTGACGTGTTATACGAAGTTTGATTGCCTACTGCGAGATTAGTCCATTTGCTCACCGGCGATTAGCATTCGCATACGTCGTTTCAAACGTCTAATTTTCGAACACTCCGCGGAAACTGTTTAAAAGTTTGCTAAATGTGTTGTTAAATGGAAATTTTAGTTGTTTTCACCTAAATGAAAATAGTGGTATAAATTTTTTTTATTGCAATATTACCTACTTCAAAGTTACTGTACAAATTCAACGTCAATAAAATATATTATCATTATCATTTATCATACATAAAAATATAATACAGAAATATTTTTTCAAAAAAAATACATACCTACTTACTCAGGTCGAAAATATTTTTTTAAGAATTTTTGTTTGTGCGTTTGAGCACACTAATCTCAGAAACGGCTTATCGGATTTGGATGAAATTTGGTACACAAAAATAGTTTATTATCTGCATACTTTTGATGTTGAAAAAAATGTTAGGTTCCTGTGGGATTTTCAAACAACGAACTAGGTACAGCGCGTATGAAGTCGCAGCCACAGCTAGTCATACCTACATATAATAAAATCGTTGTTTTTATGTGCGTTTATGTTTATGTCCGTAACGTTTAGTGTTTATTTCATTCCAATTGGTTTACAAACAAAAAAGTGACGCGCTATACCACGCGAACGAAGTCGTGATATTTTACGACTCTTGAAGCACATTACTCTAACATTACTAAATTAACAAAAATATACAAAAGAATATATTAACATAGGTAAATATATTTAGGTACCTATTACATGTTACAAAAAGGATGTTCTTATCTGCAGTAGGAACTGTGTTTGCTATATTTAACTAATTTTTTGCTTATTTGCGAATTTTGCGATTTGGTTATGTATCTGGGAGAGCAGGGCACGTGAGTTTTAGGTAGCATTTGATCCCACAGACGACAGTCACTGAAATTATTGGATGTAAGCCGAACATATTTGTATTCATATTGCATCAATTCACAAAATTTTGAGATAATTGTTTATCATCCATCGGAAACATTGGCCAGTTGGCACTCTAATAAATAGAATGCGTTTTTACAAGAAATACAATTACTGTATAGGTAGACTTAAAAAGAAAAAGTAAAACCCTATCAAAATGCAAATATGCATCCAAATCGTTGGATTCGAGATACTTACGCAAAATAAATTTATATGGATATATAATATACAATGTTAATTTTTTTAATTATTTTCACCTGAAAATTTTCAAACAAGACTTACTCTCTATAACTGAGGCAGACAAACTCCACTGCACCGATTTTGAAGGAATTAGTGTGACACAAATTTAGGATAACTTAGTTTGACTTTGTATGATAACTAGACCTATGAATTTTACAGCGTGATGGATGATGAGGAACAAACACAGCTTGGTTTGCAATAAAAAATAACACCAGCCACAGCAAAATGGAGAAAAGTGAAAAAAGAAAAGCCCGCCAGAGAGCCTTCGTGGACATGTTGAGGACGCCGCCATGGGGTTTCAGAAATTATGAAGACGAAAAATTATATACAACCTATACACAGAGGCAACGGCAACGTGTGTTTTTACATTTAACTGCGATCGGTATACTTCTACAAGTGTACATATTCCTCGTACCTGGTGAAGTCCAATTATTCTACCCCTTACTGGGAGCATGGCTCATAACTTTAACGTTCCTCGGTCTGATCGTTGTATACATATGTGTCCGAAATTTTCGACCGGCGCTGAATCATATCGCCTTAATCATCCTCTGGGTTGAGCTGATAGGGAATTCAGTACTTCGCTACGGAGATGCCTTCAACGAGATGCTGGGATGGGCCGCGCTGTTGCAGTATTTCACAGTAGTTGCAATGCCCTTTAATCACCACGTGATGAAAGCCTACAACTTAATATCCACATTCATTTACGTATTGGTACAATATTATAACAAGGCTTACAATAATATATATAATAATAGTTTCGATACCATGGCAGTGCAGGTAACAATTTCAGTTATCCTTTAACTGATGACAAAAACGATCATCTTTGAAATGTAATAAATTGATTTTGTCCCTTTATTTTCAGCAATTTTTAAATATTTTTGTTTTGTTTGCTGTGTCGTTGCTGGGCGCCGTAGCCTATCGGATTAATGAGAAAAAACAGAGAAAATCTTTCCAACAAACGAAGAGAAGTCTACGAGACAAACTTACCATTGAACAACAAAGCAAAGAGCAGGTGTGTAACAACTGTGGCAAAACAAAACAAGCCACTATTCATATATAAAGTGATTTTGAAAGGCAACAAACTCCATAGGAAACTTTCGACCCGCTTTCGTCGTTTAAAGATTAATATTTCAAAGATTGATATATACACTTCTTAAGTATTTTAAACAAGTATATACACTTATACAGTATGATTTTTTTTAGGAGCGCCTTTTACTATCAGTTCTACCTGAACACGTTGCTGTTCAGATGCGACAGGACATCGGACTTATTGACACTCAATTTAAAAAGATTTATATGTCCAGACATGAGAATGTGAGGTAAAATATTTACCATCTTTACTCCTTCTGAACTTAATAAGACATGATTTGTTAAAATCATGTTAAATATTTTTTGTCTTTAACAGCATTCTGTATGCGGATATCGTTGGATTCACAGCTATTTCGTCCACATATTCGGCTCAAGATCTTGTTGCGATTTTGAACGAATTGTTCGCCAGATTCGATAGACTTGCTGAGGTAAATGATACACGATCGTAAATAGAAGCTAAAAGAAAGATGCGATACATTCTTACATTACGTAAACGATAAATGAGCTGCATAAAATTAAATGCCTAAATACTCGTCCCCACGACTACAATTCCAATATCGATAACGTGTACTGAGTAAATTTTTCCCCACGAAAACTGAGATCGTATTTTTAACGTGTGTGTATGCAAGACTGTGTCCATTGAGCGACTGGACGATGTTGAGTTCATTGGAATCCAGTATATAAGATCCATTCGCTGATAGTCAGTCACTAATCTTTCTTTTTGCTTCCCTCTTCACATACGATAGATCATTATTCTGTGAGTTATTCACAAGTGTACATTCTTCGCATAGTAAAATAATGAATGTTCCTCTAGAAATATCAACAACTGCGTATTAAAATCCTCGGAGATTGTTATTATTGCATAAGCGGGGCGCCAGTTGAGCGACCCGATCACGCCGTGCTCTGTGTACATATGGGTCTGTCTATGGTCAAAGCTATCAAGTAAGTACTTAATAAATATTTCTATTCCTATTCATATCTACTTGCATTTTTTTCTTTTATCGCTCTTTCCATTTGTGAAAACTGTCTCAATAGGTAGTTGAGAAGAAGTTAGCAGAGAAACAGACATAGGCGTTCAGCGATTTTATTTTAGTACTAGCTGGTGCCTGCGACTTCGTCCGCGTTGAAAAAGAAAAAGTAGCCTATCATGTGTCCCGTACGTCTAATTGTTTATCTACCAAGTTTCATGAAAATCAGTTATGTAATTCGTTTAAGAGTTTAAGAAGGAACATTCATACATAATACAATACCTACACTTACAGATTTATTATTAGTACGAGTATTGATGATTTATACTACTAGCTGTCCCACGCGACTTTATCCGTGTAACTTTATAAAATAAAGCCTATGTTATTCGCTGATAATAGGTATAGCTATCTATAGGTGAAATTATTTTTTCGTTTGCGTTGGAACTCCGGAATAAAAAGTTTATAGAAATATTATTCTGTTAAAATGCAATTTTGTAATTCCAAATCAATCCATCGGGCTAGTTTTCGACGTCTGTGGTTTTATAGATCTCGAAAATTTCTCAGTGATTTGGTATAGTAGTTAACGAGTGAATGAGTAACTAACAAACAAATAACTCATTTTCGCATCGCTGTTATATTGGTTCAGCTTTTCAAAAGTATTTGATTAATACAATATAATTGTTTTTATATTTTATTGTTTTCATTGTATTGACAAGCGTACTTTTTTTAGATACGTTCAACAAACGACAAATTCACCTGTGGACATGCGTGTGGGTATACACACTGGCGCGGTATTAGCCGGAGTCCTTGGGCAGAGACAGTGGCAGTTCGACGTATACTCTCGAGATGTTGAATTGGCCAACAAAATGGAGAGCAGTGGGATGGCTGGGTAAGTTTTCTTTTATTAAATTTAACCAATAATTAATAGTTAGACTTAGCGCCTCTTTCTCAAACGTCAAGTAGGCCCAACTGTCATTTAAAGTCACCGGTAACCGGGGATTATGGAGCTGATAGACCTTTGTTTGTACGGTAAATGTCCCACACATTAAATAGAAAATAATTAAAAAAAATCGGCTATCGAATGATGCAGTAAACTGAGTGCATAATTCATTATAACAGAAAATGATTTCTAAAAGTAACTAATCAACACTTTACATGTAGTTTGTGAAAGAGGCCCTTAATTAAGCGTATAATTAAGTGGGATAAGTTTTAAAGATACCTATCTTTAAAACAGGCAATGTGGCCAATGACGAAGGATCCCTTTAGTCAAAAAATATTAGCGAGACATTTAATAAACAGAAGAGATTCTTCTAAGGTTGATGTTATAATGAGACTAGCTGCTGCCCGCGAATTCGCTCGCGTAACTTTGTAATTTATATACTAAAACACACACGTTTGGTCTAGTGGCTAGTAACCCTAGCTGTTAACCAAACAGTCGCGGGTTCGAATCCCGCTAGGGGCAAATGTTTATATGTTAAAATTTTACCTTTGTATCTGAGTCATGGAAGTTTTGTATTTATAATATGGATGTATTTACAAGAAAAAAAAAATCTATGTAGTATATCAACTGTCTGGTATCCATAATACAAGCTATAGTTGCTTACTGTGGAACTAGATGGTCCTGTGTGGAATATGTAAAGATATTAATTTATTGTTTATTAAAATCTTCCTCGAGAACCACTCTATCCATTGGGGAAAACGGCATGAAGATCGGTGCAGTAGTTTTTGAGTTTGTTTTATAATATGGTTTTATAATATGAGTTTTTTTTATAAGGACTTTGTTTTATAATATGTAAGGATGTTTGTTTCAACAGGCGCGTCCACATATCGGAGGTAACATTGAGTTTTTTAAACAATGAATTCGAAGTGGAGCCAGCACACGGCGAAAAACGGGAGGAGATGTTGCGTCAAGCCGGTATCAAAACATACTTCATTGTGCGAGTACTTAAACCGGTAAGTCACTTTAAGTAGGCCAGGTGAAATTTAAAACACCTAGCATATTTTAAAAAGTACCAATACATTCATTTCACATAATTAGTTAAATGTATTGAAACATATTATATATCCACTATAACTTTCAAAATTAATTCTCAAAAACAGAGTAAGCAGTTCAGATAAATTTCACTGTGAATTAATCGATTGAAAATTACATTGAGGTATAATATACTAACGTACTATAGAAGCTGTCCTAAGTACAGGTTTTGATACATTCTGGTAATAGTTATAACTATACGCTACAACTATCAACTATCAAACAATCATACGTCTATCATCATCATCATCATCATCAATGAGGTCGTAGTTCGAAAAATAGTACTCAAAAAAAACAAAGCAGTTTTTTTATACGATAAATAAGGCAATGAACTAATCACTGATAATGTTGGAATCTCACAAAAGTGCACATGCAGCTTTTGGTTTGACAACGACGATATGTTTTACTTCGCAAATATTTAATGAATGTCATTGCATAGCGATTTTTCTCGCTAAATATAAAAAGCGGAAGGAATTTTCATTTCTTCACTCAGAACGCTGTTAGAGCCCTTAATGAGGTTATTTCAAATGCGGCACGGCGGGGCTTTCCTCAGTATTGTAAATAAATAAATAAATAATAAAACTGATATTACTTTTAACGGTGTTTTGCTTGAGATGAAAATGAATAAATTTTTCTTAATAATTTTTCTGGGCAAATTGCGTTCAATCTATTACATTTACAAAGCTAAAAAACCATGTTATTTACAAGAGAACCATTGGCGAATGTCAACAAGTTGCTGATAGTGGATTTTGCAAGTTTTTAATTGACTTCGATATTATCTTGATTTCAACATGTCGACAAGATACCTCGGAGGGGAGATAAAACTTTTTGCTGCGTCAGATTTTCTTTGGTGCTGTTTTGAGCGAGTTTAACTTAGTTTGACTTTGTATGATCATTTCACAAAATTTATTTTATACAACTTTTGACCAATGTATATTTTGACGTATAAGCAATTTAACCCCAGCACAATCAGACTTTTACATGTTAAAGTACCGCCGCCATAAATCAATACTAATAATAAATCTGTTGGGGTCGGTCATGGAGTAATTTACTTTGTTTTCAGAGATATGGTGTTTATAGGCTCTATACATGATACTGAAACTAAATTGACGATTTTTAGAATTTTTTTCTGTATGTATGTATGTATGTATGTAAGTATGTATGTTCCTCTATAACTCTTAAACGAATCAACTGATTTTCATGAAACTTGGTAGATAAACATTTAGACGTACGGGACACAGGATAGGCTACTTTTTTTTTCAACGCGGACGAAGTCGCGGGCGCCAACTAGTAATAAATAAAATAATGAATTTTCATGATTAAAAGACAAGTATACAACTGTGAGTTTCAAATAAAATACTTTTTTCTTAAATAAACCTGCATATAAAACTTTTCAGGAAAACTTTTTTGTCCTATCTCAAATGTCTATTCTTGCACATAAAAGGGGTTGGGTTTTGAATTAAGTGTGGTAGTTTTTTAAGGTGTTTTTAGGCTAAATTAGTTAGGAATTGTCATAGTTTTATAAAAATATAGTTTTTATGTCTAGGAAATCAATTTACAATTAAGTAGGTATTATCCCTTTATGGTCTTTATTGTTCACTTAATATTAGTATTCTCTGCGTTTATTACAAAATGTGTTATAAGACTTATTTGTACTCTAAACAAATAGGTTAGGTTAGGTTCCGGAATGTTATGAAAATGCGAGCGGAGCGCAGCGGAGCGAGCTCACCCGATTACAAAATGTGTTACAAGACTTTGCAATGCAGAAAATAGGTTAGATTGGGTACTGGAATACTGGTTATAGCAGAACAATTGTGCGCTTATTTAAAAAATGTGTTACTCTCTGGTTAGTATATAGTATTTTAAAATAATTATAAAATTAATTGTAAATTGATTTCCTAGACATAAAAACTATATTTTTATAAAACTATGACAATTCCTAACTAATTTAGCCTAAAAACACCTTAAAAAACTACCACACTTAATTCAAAACCTTTCCCCATAAAAGATTTTGTTTTAAAAACGAAGATACATTAGTTTCGCCAGTCTTATCCGCCGTTTCACATACCTAAATAAAATAAATAAAAAATGTCTGTTTATTTCGGCTAATCTCCGAAACGGTTAGACCTATTTTTACGGGACTTTCACTGGCAGATAGCTCATGTTATGAGGAGTAACTTAGGCTACTTTTGTTAATATCTCAAAAGTATACTTTTTTATTTGACAACGTGATATAGTGATTTTGTTTTTATAGTACCAAGGAAGCGAAGAAAAGGGTGCGACGGAAGGGGAGGGTGAGGACAGTTGTGACGCGCTCTCCGACCTCAAAGACGACGACGAGGACTCGGTAAGTGCACTACTCGAGTCGCGACGTCAGGCCGACCGACGCCGACTGACCCCTGTTTAACTCAAAGTAATATAGGCCACTGGCATACTAAATCAGGAATGCACTAGCCTCAACTAGCCTACATAAAAAAAAAAACTCCATTGTTCAGTCGTCAAACGGAAAATCTTTGATTTGATCATCATTTGTGTCGTTCATTGTAAAAGTGAACTATCTCCTTGTAACTGAATTTTAGAATAACGAGCTTTTTGCGAATTATAGTGTAGGAAAAAAATGTAAGCATTCATTCATTGTTTTCATCTATGGGATTTTAATGCAACTAGGAGTTACTTCACTTTTATATTGAAAGTTATGACTAAATGTGATACCATTAGGCAAGAAAATATGGTTTTAAAAATAGGGAGTTACACCACTTTTACAATGAACGACACATTTATCGTTTTATTAGACACAACTATACAAAAAATACTTCCACAAAAAATACAATAAACAGTGACCAGTTGGGATACCAGTAATAGGGATTAGTGGAATCTTTAATTTTAGGTAGTGTCCTGGAATATTTAGCCTATTTTCATCCTGAAATTCTATTCTAAGTATTAGCGCCTCTTTCACCAACTACAAGTAAAGTGTTGTTTAGTTACTTTTAGAAATCAATTTCTGTTTTATTGAATTTTATGCATTCGGTTTACTGCATCATTCGATAGGCGATTTTTTATTATTATTTTCTATTTAATGTTTGGGACGTTTACCATACAAACAAAGGTATATCAGCTAAATTATTTCCGGTGACAGGTGACTTTAAGTGACGGTTTAGCCTACTTGACGTTGGTGAAAGAGGCGCTTAGTGAGATTTTTTTAAATCGGATGTGTAAGTTTGAAGATTACCTCCTATACACAAACACACAAACTTTACCTCTTTATAATATTAGTATAGATATATTGATACAACTATCAATTAACAGTTCTCTAACGATTACTGGACTCCAATCTATGTTTGTCTTTAGAATTAAATTTAATTACTATCCATATTTACAGGGTGATTTATTTATCTATTGTTAAATAGGTATTATCACCGCAAGATGAAAGTAAAGAGAACGAGGAAACTAAAATACTTGCTATGCTAAAGGAGGAACTTGTAAACAGAGACGACAACAAGTAAGAACATATATTTTTTGATACTTTCTGACAATACGACAGCGCTTAAGAAAATGTATAGGTGTTGTTTAATATTTAATAAGTTTCTAAGCTGTGTAGTGTGTGTAGACGTAGGTAGGTAGGGAGTCCGCCCTTGACTTACTTCACTGCCATCCTATATACCAAATAGATTGGATCGCGTGCAATTTTAATGAGTTTAGGTAAGTTGATTTAGGGATAGCGTTTCCTACTTAACTAATCTCTTTAATTAAGTAATTTGTCTAACATGAGACCTTTTTCAAACAATTCTTCCTAATAATTTTTAGGTAATAAAAATAATAACAAAACTTTATTTCAGGCACTTTTTCGTTTCTATTATCAATTATACATATTAAATTTTAAATTTTACTAATTAATTAAATTACTACACAATTTAAAGTTTCAGTAGTTCAGATGCCTCATAGTTATTTTTGGGGTATTTTTGTGTATTGTTGCTATGTCAACAATCTCAAAACAAAATTAATAATAAATTCAGCCGTTGTCCTTGGTTTTGCCATCTATTGATTAATTTCAAAAATTATTCCTATAACTATGTATTATCGACATTACCGGGAAAAGTGTGCTTGTACTGGCTTGTATCAATCAAGGCCTAACTAACTTTAACTAAATATCCTAACGGTGCTATCACCGTCAGAGGTTAACTGATCAATTACTCTGATGGTGAAGAAAAACATAGCAAAGAAATCTGCGTATGTGAAACTTACCTACGTCGCTCATTACTTAGAGGAGACCAGGAGAAGACCTACTTATATGTCTAAGGCTGCGATTACAAAACCAGCGGAGCGGGGTGGGCGATAGCGACAAACACAAATCTATGGAACTTAAACTTCGATCGGAGACAGTATGCCTCTAGCGGGTGGCCGCCCCGCTCTGCTCGTTTTGTAACCTCGACCTTACAATGGGATCAGGGGCGTGGAGCTACACTACAGCGATATCAGCTGTATCAATTATACCGGGCTATAGAGGCCCCGACGTGCGTAAGCAAATATTCGTAAAATGTTATCGAAAATTTCGCCCAAATTTTTAGGCTGCGCGCTAAACTATAAGGTTTAGAGTTAAGCGTATTGCCTACGCTCAGCGTTTCATGAGTTTTATTTTATTTTTCAGTCTAAATGCATTTAATCTAAATTAACGAGAAAAATCCAATTATATTTTGATTTTAACATTGTTTTCTATTTGACATCAGGGAATTAGCGGATGCAACAACGTTCTGCTTAACGTTCAAATCTTCGGAAGCTGAAAAGGCATACGCTCGTCGCTTCGACCCATGTCCGTTGTCAGTACTCTTCCCACCATTGCTCTTGCTTCCGCCGATGATTTTGACTACGATATTTGCTGTGCCCACGGAGTGGCCGTTTTATGCCGTCTATTTGGCGCTGATATTGGAGACATGCCTAGTTAACGTCTCGTACCTTATATGGTATCTACGCGCTGCAAACAAGGTCAGTATAGTCACCATCAGTACGGTCAGTCAGTCGACCATCTAACGTTTGATTTTTAATCCTCGACGTCCAAAGCAATAACTTGACGTGTGTGTCTGTGTCAATCTGTGTATCTGTCCGTGGCATCGTAGCTTTCAAACGGATAGTCAGATTTTGATCCGTTTTTCGTTAGTTTAAAATCTGACGTGATCGGATTTGTTTTAGCTATAATTTATGAAGATCTGTTTCCTTCTGTTCTAATTCCTAGTTAACGAAGAGATTTCACTAACTTCCACAGGTTCCATTGGTGTGTTTGGTATACTATTACTTCGGTGGTATTTCTATGACATGGTAACTGATGCATCAAGTAGTCTACGGAATTCCTAGCTCCTTCGCAACTTACAGCAGACCTGAACAGATCTTCATTAATTATAGCTAAGAACCATCCCGATCACGTCATGAGTTACTCGTTTTTATTATCTGTTGGGTCCGCTACTTGAGATGAAAATTTCAATTGTTACAAATTGAAAACCTGATCAAACTCTTGTATTTATGGATAAAATATTGTTCGTTTCCAGAAAATAACTTTGAACCCCTATTGGAAATTGGCATGCGGCTTAGTCAATATTGTCATGTTCGTCGCTGCTAACATTGCTCCTTTGGTAAAGTGTTCAATAACTATTATTATTCCATATATTATTATGATGGTAAATAATAATACAGAATAATGATTTTCTTTTCTGCAGATTCTTTGTGGCGAAATCGAATTGACAATCATAAAGGATATGAGTTCTTCACGGTACTGCAGAATGCCAAGTTGCCGCCACGCTTCATATTACTATCACGTAAACACCTTTATTCTTTTATTAGCAGCTCCAGAAAATTAATTAGCAATTTCTTTTCAAAATTTGCGTTATCTATTCTAAGCATATAATAAAATCGTAAACGAGTATCTGTGCATTAAATATAAAAAAAAGTACAAGTTGTACTCATTTTACCGGCATTCAAATCGGTTAAGAAAGGGCTTTACCGATTTGAATGCGCATTTTACTGATGTATTAATGATTACCTGGATTAAACCATAGGATAGTTTTTATCCTGGAAAAATGTTAGGTTCCTGTAGGATTTTCAAAAAAATCAACTCAAGCGCGTACAACATTGCGGGCACCTATAGTAATGTAATGAATTAAATGAAGTTAAATGCTACATCATGCTAAACTTTCAGATATGTAATTTTTTTTGATACTATCCATTAGTAATAATGGGAGATTCCGTTATCTCTGGTTACTATAGTCACCATGAAGTTTGTTTAAATTGTTTTGATATTTTCATTGGTTCGCTGTCTGTCTTAGGTCTTAGGTCACGTGATTCCGAAGTCTACTTATTATTTATTACTTACTAGCTGGCGCCCGCGACTTCGTCCGCGTTGAAAATGAAAAAAGTAGCCTATCCTGTGTCCCGTACGTCTAAATGTTTATCTACCAAGTTTCATGAAAATCAGTTAATTCGTTTAAGAGTTATAGAGGAACAAACATACATACATACATACATACAGAAAAAAATTCTAAAAATGGTCAATTTAGTTTCAGTATCATGTATAGAGCCTATAAACACCATATCTCTGAAAACAAAGTAAATTACTCCATGACCGACCCTAACAGATTTATTATTATTAGTATTGATTATACGAAGTCTACTTATTATTTATTAGTAGAATTATTTAAAGATATGCTAAAGATTCTCTCTCTCCTGCCAGATCGGTGTAGCGTTGGCATGCGGAGCTCTGTGGGTTACGCCGCTAGGAGGATGCGCAAGGGCAGTTCTGCTGCTAGCGGTGGCATTCGTTCACCTGCTGCCACTTCTCATGTACCCCATCTTCCTCACGAATATATTAGACTGCAACCGAACTGCGCGTTTGAACTTTGGACTAACATACGTGGAACCACCAAAGCACGTTAACACCACAGCGAGTTATTTCAAAGAACTCTATATGAGTATGCTGTAAGTAAGCTTTTTGGTTCAAGCAATGTCCTCAATAAACAGTTTTTGTATATAGAAAAATCAAGTATTCTTTCGCGTGGTTCATTAAAAAACAGAAACGTTATGAAATAATGTCGCTGTCCGCCTCTGTCTGTTTCTCCACTAACTTCTTCAAAACCAACTAATACGGTTTTTACTAATAGAAAGAGCAATAAACAAGAAAGGTTTGTGTAAATATATAATTTGCAGAAAAAAATTGCATCTATGCGAAGCCGAACGCGAGTTAATATAAGATTGAGTTTTTATCTATGGGAATTCTCATATATTTATTATCAATATGGTGAATTTTGGGAGTCATTATTATTGTGCAAGGAAGGTTTGTGTTTATAATAATTTGCAATTGCCGAAGGCGGGTCGCTCTTGTATAAAAAATTATATATTTTTATATACATACTTGCTTATCTATAATGATTCTTACATAATTTTTACTATATATGGTGAATTCTATAAAAGTCATAATTTTAAAATGTATTTTACGAGCAAAATTTGTGTACATAATTACATGCGACAAAATCGTATCCATGCGAATGCTAGTTTACGTACTAAATAATATATAAGTTAATTATTAATAGGTAAAACTGTAATTTTTTTACAGAAATTGTAATTTTGTAACTTCGAAGTTACAATCACATTTTTTTTATTTCAGAGACCAAACGTGGCCATTGCGAAACATAATAATGCTGGTGTTTGTAGTAATCGCGTTGCTCTTATACAACAGATTTGTGAGTATATCGTTATGTTATTTCTGGATAGAGATTCGTCTTGTGACGTGAGATAATAAGATTTTGATATACAATTCATCTCAGTCGTATACGAGTATATGATACAACATAATTTGTGAATATTATTCAACATGTCTAATTTTAGTGAAACGCTTTATATTTTGTGCGTTTACACTGCGTGTGTGCGTAAAATATAAATATACCTGTATTTTATTATATTTTTTGTAGTTTCACATTAATACCTCGCCATGATTTTTTTCTCTGTTTACCTATATCCGAAATAAAGACTGTTTACCGTGTGTTTAAAAATAGGCGCGTGTTTGTTTACGCGTGTCTTGCCGGGATGTAGGTATAACGAGCTCTTGAATCCAGGCAGCCAGAGCAAACAATAAAAAAATATTTATTAATTTACAAAAGTTTTGTTATCTTTTGTTACCCATATCACATAATGTTATATCAATCAGTTCCACGTGGCAACGCGTTGTCACGTGACGACCGCGTCGCTCTACGATCAGATCCGCATTTTCACAGTACCTTCTTTACATAGTATAATTTGAAGTCGCTTTTCGCGTCTGTCTGTCTGTACGACAGCTAACTCTTCCTAAACCACGCAACAGATTTTGGAAGTAGATCATCAGCTAGAAAAAAAAGTTTTACGAATATATGACTGTGGAACGCGACCTCGTCCGCGTAACTTTATAAGTAACATATATATAATCCATGTTACTCGCTTATAATGTAGCTTTCCATGGAATTTTTAGAAAAGGTCCCGTAATTTTTGAGGTTAATCATTTTTTTTTTTTTTTTTTTTCCCCCGGGGGTTAAACCACCCTCGTGGGCCATTTATTTGTAACAGTCATTATTAACATTTACATTATTATATTATTATTGCTAACATATTATACCATCATATTATATTATTAATTATGTACATTAATCTATGTTATTGCGTTAATAAGTTTGATAGTTAATCTCGACCAATTACTGGGGTGGATTAAAAGAAAGGGGGGATGGTCCAGTACCCCTAACTTAATCAGGGTCTTTATTTACCAAAATTATTATTATTATTTTTAAATTATTATTACTACTTAATTTGTTTTATTTAGTTTTATTACTGTTTCTCCGATTTTTATCATAAATTTAATAAATTTGTTTCTTATGTTATTAGTATCTATTATAATTTTACTTATGTTTTGCCTTTCCAGTTTAAAATCTATATATAATTCCAACTCCAGGCGTTCCAGTGCAAACCTAGGGCACTGGAGTAGCAGGTGTTCCACCGTCTCCCGTACCCCAGGTCCGCAGGGGCAGTCCGGAGTTGGTTTCTTTTTATATTTGTACAAATAGTCCGAGAACCCACCGTGGCCCGTAAGCATCTGTACCAGCGTTGGCGACATTTGGATTTTATGAACCACACTATATGCCGCCTCTGCGTCGGGAAAGAACAATTTTGTCCCTCCTGCTGTCACTCCCTCGGCGTACATATGCTTCCATTTGGCGACAGTCTCACCCCTCGCCAGACGCTTTATATATGAGATGGGACACTTATCATAGCTTAATTTTCGCTTTGAATTTAGGGCCCCATCTTTAGCTAGGAGGTCAGCTCTCTCGTTGCCCCGTATCCCCACGTGAGCCTTAACCCAGAAGAGCCGTACAGTCCTTCCCTCTAGCTTGATATTGCGCAGATTTTCTTTTATCGCGTAAGCCATAGGGTGGTATGTGTTGCAGCTCCTCAGCAGCTCAAGCGATGATCTCGAGTCACTCAAGATGCTGACCTCCTCATCCCTGGTATTTTTGGCGATGACTGTCGCCTCATGAAGAGCATATAATTCAGCTTGGAATACCGTGCAGAACGGCTCCAGTCGGTACTTTTTCGCTTGGGTCTCCAAACCGTCCCTCCAGCAGGAAAGTGCTGCGCCGACGCCGCCGTCGATCTTGCTACCATCTGTATAGATGGTAGTTTAATCATTACAAATAAAAATACAAAAATGAAAATCTTCTCTCTTTATAAAACTTGTGAAAAATGTTTGCCTTGCTTCGCAGAATGAGGCGCTAGAGCGAGCGCGTCACTCCCGCAGCGAGAGGATGCGAGCGCAGGCCGAGCAGGCGAGCGACCTTAGGCGTCGCAACCAGGCGCTCGTACACAATGTACTGCCTCCGCACGTAGCGACGCACTTCATGGGCGCCAAGCACCACCACCGAGACCTCTACAGCCAGAGCTACGCGCAGGTCGGCGTGCTCTTCGCCTCAATGCCCAATTTCTCAGGTCGGTAAAGTATCTTACGCTGCGTAGCCCTGCAACGGAACCAGTTTACTGATCCACTCGGACACCCTTACAGAATTCTACTCGGAGGAAACAGTCAACAACCAAGGCTTGGAGTGTCTACGATTTCTCAACGAAGTCATATCGGATTTTGATTTGGTAAATAAACATGAATTTTTATTCATTAATGGATATTAACATATTTGGAAACGTCCTTTTAGGAAAAAATTAGGCTTAAGAGTAATTTAAAGTTTAATTTTAAAAGTAATACAAAATATTTCTAATGCAAGGCCATACTCGATCAAACCTACCGTCCAATCGACACGATACCATTGGCTAATTTATTTGTATTTTGGGATCCTATGCCGCTTTAGTATTTACTTTGGCATAACGTCGAATATTATTTTCGGCTATAATTTTATGTAACTACTACTTAACTACTACTACTAACACAAAATTCATGTTTTCTCATTTCTTTTTATCTCTCTATTTTTGTTATTTGTCTTTTTATTCTTTTGTTTATATCATTTTTACATAAAAAAGAGAAAAATTGAATTGTATAAAGAGAAAATTCTCTAAGTTTCATTTCCTTTTTTAATATATTTTTATTTCACTTTTCCAGCTACTTGAGGACCCTAAATTCTGTAAAGATATTATAAAAATAAAAACAATCGGCTCTACATATATGGCTGCGTCAGGCTTAAACCCCAAGAAACATAAGGTAAATATTGGTTTATATAGGTATATATTTACAATTTTTATATATAATTTATTATTATGAATATTTAAAAATCCCGTGTCAAGATGTTAATCCGCTCTAAATTCAGAAACTAACTTAAACGATGCTAATGGAATATTGCACACTGCGTGTAATTTAATCCAACTTGAGATATAAGATAGCCACCTACCATCAAGTGGACCGTCAGCCTTTCGAATCGAATCTGTAATGTCACATTACAGCCGAATGCTCCCTGTGAGGGAGCACCTTTAGTTTAACGTGAGAATAGTGTGCAATAAACTGGGCATTGTGTTTCAGCATCGTCATGGCACAGTGGTGCAATGGGCGCACCTGGCGTGCTTGGTCGAGTTCGCACTGGAGCTCCAACGCGTGCTTGTCTCGATCAACGAGCAGTCCTTCAACCACTTCGTGCTGCGAATGGGCGTCAACCACGGACCGATCACGGCCGGCGTAATCGGCGCTCGGAAGCCCCACTATGACATCTGGGGTAACACCGTCAACGTCGCCTCGCGCATGGAGAGCACCGGCAAGGCAGGCTGCATACAGGCACGCACATCTTTTCATATACACTTTAACCATTAATGACTAATTTTAGTCTCAATGTCAGCCCAACGCATGAGACTGGAGAATCCTAATCCTCTCTGGTTGCGTTAATTTCATTGTGATCATTTTATAAACATGTTTTCACGACCGTAAACCCATAACAAGACAAACAATAGGCTCAATAATACACTGTAATACTTAGTTTCCTATAGTCCTAAACTTATCTTTTCAATGAAGACATACGAGTATTCTCGGATTTTTTTAAGGAAAAAGTAATGATGGCGAATGGCTTAGCGGCAGTAGCTCTACCACAGCTATTCCAGAGGTTGCGGATTCGATTCCTGCTCCGGACATTTTTTTTTTTAAATTTGTCTTGGTCTATGTGTTTTCTATTGTATATATTTACAAGAAAAGTACTATGTATATTTGTAAGTTGTTTAAGACCCGTCCAGTACACACTGCTCAATTTCGGCTAGATAGCGCTGTATGGCAACTAGATCAGTTTACTTAGATAACATCCAGGAAAATCAAGCCATTATTACCACAGCGTACTTGCATAATATTAATAAATAATATTGTACTTACAGGTGACGGAAGAGACGTGTGAAATATTACAAGAGTTTGGCTATTTCTTTGAACAACGAGGACTTGTGGCTGTCAAAGGAAAAGGACAACTGATGACCTACTACCTTCAGGGCAAACGGGACATACCGATAGATAAAAAGAAAGAAAGAAAGGATAGAAAACAGGTCTATAAAACATTTACTTTATTGATATTATCATTATTTGATTTGGATAATTTTGTTAATGTTTGAGTTAATATAACAAGGTCGAGATAGTTTGAGGACTCAAGTAATTATTGAGAATCTTTAAATTTGCGTTACAATTTTTATGAAGAGGAAAGATTTGATTGTTTGTTTGTTTGAATTGAATAGGTTCCTAAACTACTGGACCGATTGATTTGAACTGTTGGGAAGCTATTATATTATCAAAGAGTATAGGCTATCCTTACTAATATTATAAATATGAATGTGAGTTTGTTTGTTTGTTACGCTTTCCTGCAAAAACTACTGAACCGATCACCATGAAATTTTGCATACACGTTGTCTGAGACACCAGAAAAGACATAGGGTACCTTTCATCGTTCAACGCGGACGAATGTTTCAAGCGGTCTTTCTGTTGTTGTAAGTCGCACTTACAGTTCTGGTGTTGCTTGTGTTACAGATGACGGTAGCTACCATCAAGTGGACCGTCAGCCTGTCTGTCGACCTTGTTATTTAAAATGTCTTTTTATTTATGATTAATTTTAGAAGAGCGACGCGGAAACGGCTTCAATTGATGGTGCCAATGGGGAACAAGTGGCTGATCCCGACTCTGGGAAACATTTACTTACAGTACCATGACGGTCCCATTTTAGGAGAAAAGCGAAAGGTAAAAGAAAACCTGTCGCTGCAAACATTGATTTTAAAACGTATCATTGA
The DNA here is from genome assembly GCA_945859745.1 of Synanthedon formicaeformis. Lineage (NCBI taxonomy): Eukaryota > Metazoa > Arthropoda > Insecta > Lepidoptera > Sesiidae > Synanthedon > Synanthedon formicaeformis. Next base: position 7,927,692 of record OX243955.1, on the reverse strand, counting down.
TTCTCTCTTTAACATTGTAAATGTTAGTGGCGTAAACTCTATCCGATAGAGTATACTTTCATATAAATTGGTAGTTCTCATTTGCTTCGTATAGGGGCTGTAAAAAGAGCAATAAATTTAAACGATGATTCTATAGAGTATACGCAGTTACCTTAACCTAATCATAATGCTCCAAAGTGCTTACACTCAGATATATAGCAATCCAAAGTTACAATATATAATCAATGAATTTCATGATCCGCTAAATTGTCGGTTATCAGTCGTTAGATGTCTTGGTACAGGGTACTAGGGCGAGAACGATCGTAAATGTCAATGTTAAGTACTTAAGCGGGGTTGACACGGTACGAGCGCACTCGGATTACTACTCGGATGCTACTCGTAGCGTGTAAAGCGGGGTTGACACGGTACGAGCGCATTCGGACCGAGCGCACTCGTACGAGTCAGCTTGTTGTGAGTGCGCTCGTATCGTGTCAACCCCGCTTTACTCCGACTGGACACATTATGTCTGTTACTAGTACATTGCTGGCTCGATTAATTTTGTTAGAAAATAACAGTCAATATGTTAATTTTACAATTTGTCATTTTAATTAATTGAAACCATTTGGAATTAATTACCGATTCGTTAAAGGGTCTATATTTTAATTTATTGCTCTTATTACAGGTCACACTCTGTATAAGAAATATGTTTTATTTACTGCTTAAATTTTAATTATAAATTGCGGTCGATTGCAACGGTGAAATATTGTCTATCCAATTTTTCATTATAATATGATTCTGTTCCAGGAAAGTTTTTAAATTCACTCTTAGAGTACAAATTTATTTCTTTAACAATACCTTCTAGAAATTATCTAAAATGTATCAAATGAAATTTATACTTTATATTTTGAAAACTTAAAATTATTATTATTTTTTAAACTTGATACACTAAAAACTATAATACGAGTAATAAATTTAATAAATTAATTTCATATAATATATTAATTAATTTCATAATTTTACATACATATATTTAAACTTATTTAGACAACATTTTAATCTTATGCAAAGAGAGGCTTAAAATCAATTGAAAATAAATAAATAACAAAATTGTAATTTTTTTATATGTATATTTTTTATATGCACAAAACTAATTTTTATTATATACTTGAATCCTATATTTTATTGGCAAAAAAATATTAATGCAACAAACTTCGCTTATTTTTAAGTAAAATACGCTTATTATGAAAATGTTAGTATTACCTTTTGAACACCATGAGTATTGAAACTTAAACATTATGGTAAATGTATCATTATTTATAGTTCATAGAATTTGTCTAACAGTAATTAGAATATTTAGTTAACAATTAGCATACGTCGTTAGATTTTAATTAATATTAGTGTTATAGTTTTACATTGAGCTTAAAATCTACTAAAATTTATACCCATACTTGGACTTTATTGGACAAATTTCAAGAAGTATGCGCTGCGCTTGGCATTTTCGAAAAGATAGCACATGTCGTCTATCTATAATTTATGAAAATGTATAAAAAGAGCTTTATAACAATATTCAAATTAATTTATGATTTATGTCTACTAGCTACACGCTCCCGGCTTCGCCCGGGTTTAAAATAAAAACTATCCTATCTTTTAAGTTTGACCAAATTACAAGTAGTTACAAAGTTTTATCAAAATCAGTTCAGTACTTTAGGAGTCCATTGGCCTCAAACACATGATATATAAAAAATATTTAAAATATATTATACAGTATATATAAAAAAATTATAAAATATATTATACAGTATATATAAAAAATATATAAAATATATTATACAGTATATATAAAAAAACGTGACACGTATTTTTTATAAGTATATTTAAAAATCTAATTTTCATTTTCAAATAAGTGTATAGTTTTTCAGGTAGAACGTGAAATGCCTAAAATGTCCAGCATAGAGTAAGTACTAAGGCATAAGGCGCTCGTTCCACCTTTCTCTACTAAAGTATCTCCACTGGTAGGGATAAGTGGAATTTCTTCCCACTGCCAGTAGGGATAGGTTGAAAGTTTTCTTCCATCTGTCCCTACTACGTAAAGTACTATTAAGATTAAAAGTCTTTTATATTACTATCTTTGTTGCGTTTTAATAAATCTGCATACATTTTTTTTTCTAACAAATTGAGCATATTTCTTGTGATTTGCTCCAATGAAATCCGTATGTAACAAATAGAACTGTTTTTTAAATTAAACTCGCATTATTATTATTATTAGGTATGTAGTATGCACCTAGTTTCATTAGTGATTTTTTAAAAAAAATAGTAGTATCTAATAATATGGATGCCAACAAATACACCTATGTAGAATTTTTAATATAAATTTTATTAATTTAATATTTATATTATTAGTTTATATATCTCGTTATATTCTTTATATACTCTTTAATAGTAACATTATCAAGAATGTTGTTTAAAATCTCAATAAAAATATTAACTACATTCAAAAACATAAATGAATAAAATAAACGAAAAATTAACCCCAAATACGGTTTAAAAATTGCATTGCAAATATCTTTCATAAATAAGACTTTATGAATTCATAAATAAAAAGTCCAATACCAATGACATATTATTATGAAAGTAGAAAGCGTATTTACATAATCACTAAAAGATATAGGTATGTGTGCATATTAACCTTACTTTTTATCGTAAAAGTATCTAATTGTGATGTGAGATGTGCTTTTTGAGTTATTTATTCTTTGTATTTTCTTTTTTAATACAGGATTATACCTAGGTATATTTTGTTACATATTTCAGTATTGCCTTTCCCGCTAAAATCAAAAGATATTAGTAGTGGCAGTGTTATAGATTGTAGGTGGTCTGTGGGCAGAGAACACTGCGTTTCGCAGTTATAAATTGGAACCATGAAAACAACCGAGAAATAAAAGCACGTGTGCTGTTGCGTTTCGGCGAGTAAGTAAGAGATGCCAAAGCTCATTTCCCTATCCGTTCCCAACCCCTTATCCTTAATCCTACTAAGGTCGGCAGCTTACTTGCTAGATCTGAGACGTTGCTTGTGTTAATAGAACACCGTAGCCATCTACTATCAAGGGAACCGTCATCCTGTCTGATGAATTAAAATATAGATAATTATATTTTATGTTTTGTTTGAATTACATTTAAAAAGAATTCAATTTGTACTTTAACTTTTCAATTTGTATTCAATTGTACTTTAACATTCCCACATAATGAATTTAGGCGATTAGTCCATTAACTCAAATAAACTGTACGTACATCTGAAATTAAGTAAAAAGGTACAGATTTTAATTTTTAATTTTAATCGTATCTGTAATAATTATTCATTTAAAAAATACTTAAAATTAACAATTTATTTTAATTTGATGCCGAAAGGTTTCATTTAAAACTTCCTGTTTGTCATTATTGATAACGCACTTCCCGTTTTAACAAACAAACAAATAAACCAGTTCTTTTGTAGTAGTCGCTTGCCTGATTATTTTAAAATATTTGTTGCATTTTTTTACTAATTTAAAAAAAATACTAAATGAAATTCAATTTGAAACGAAATCATGAGCAGTGGTGTTTTTTGGTTTGACATGATACATCTTTAAAGCTTCCAAAGTGGGCTTTAACTACAAGTCTATTATATAAATACAAAATTTAATTACACCACTCGATAGCTGTGGATCAAAGATTTATTTGATGTAATATTTGAATTCACTGGACATATACATATATGGACATATACATTAAAAACAAAGATTACTCGTAACGTAGACGTATTCGCGCGAAACACACTTCTGTGTCGACGACACAGACACACCCCATGTTTTTTTTAATATTTATTTTTATTTTTATTGTTATTGTTATTATTCGTAAATAAATGTTATGTTGGTGTACAATTGGTTGTGCGGTTGTACGATAAAATACATTAAGTATAGTGACATGTTGCACGGCTGTGTTCGGTCGCAAATACCGCGAAGCTCGCTTACATAATCCTTATCGAATAATCACCGAGTTGCTTCATCGGAGAACATCTTTATTGTAAGTAGGTAGTTATTGTGTAGTATTTATTTTATACATTTTATTCAATGTCGCATAAATATTATCGCATACAACATAATCTGTGTCGTGTAGAATTATATGTGAAATGAGTGTCTTTTTTAGATCAAATGTATTTTTCTCAAAACTAGTATAATTGGTAGGTATTTTTAGAATTGTTAGATCATGTGCTTTCACAATAAGTCGCCTAGATTGTGTAGCCTATATTGTTTATATAATAGAATCACTATGTGGGAAGTAGCGATTAAATATTCGTTAGAGTTACTCTAATGTTGGAAAACTATTTTTAAAATATATAAAAAAAAAGTTTAGCTGTAGGTCTTTCAGTGGTGATATTATATTAAAACGCATTATACGTATCTACTGTGTAATTAGTTCTATATAGATGAGAAAAAAAGATGTATTTAATATTTCAATTTGATTTCTTTCTAGTGATAAATTTCCTGTGATTTGTGACTGCTAATAATTTTATACCTACTCGTTCTAGCTCAAACTATTATAACTGTAAGTTCGAACTCATGGCTATAATTTTATTAAATAAAGAAACCGTGAACTCTCATATTGTCTTTTTTTTCCAGACTCCAAGTCCCTCCACCGAGTCTGTCTGTCTGTCTGTTCGCGATAAACTCAAAAACTAATGCACCGATTTTCATGCTGTTTTCACCAATGGATAGAGTGGTTCTCGAGGAAGGTTTTAGCATATAATTTGCAACGCGGGCGAAGTCGCGGGCTCCTGCTATCTATTAAAAATAAAGATACAACCCCTGAAAATTTTATAACAGCAAATTTTATAAGGAAAATTAACGCGGGCGAAGTCGCGGGCACCAGCTAGTTTAAAATATGTTAATCCGTTTTATAAGAGTTGTGTGTTTTTTAACGCCCGACGCAAAAGAGAGGTGTTACAAGTTTGACCTGTGTGTCTGTCCGTGGCATCGTAGCTCCCAAACACAAGGGCCAATTTTGATCTAGCTTTTTTTTGTTTAAAAGCCGACGTGATTGAGATAGTTCTTAGCTATAATTTATAAAGACCTGTTTAGGCGTTTGAAAATCATGAGCCAATTTATTAGTTGATGAAGGAATTTCACTAACTTTCACAGGTTCGATTGATGTTAAATTTGGTATAGATATTGTTGCTTCACTGGTATTATTATGACATGGTAACCTTAACCTGATGCTTAGCATCAAATTATCTGCTGGGAAAGGGTAAATTTTAAACGAGTCCATCGGTTGTCTGCCTTAATGCTCTGTGGCTCAAGGGTCCCGGCTCGATTCCCGGCAGGGCAAACAATTCTTTGGCTCTGGTTTGAGTGTTTTAGTATTGGCAGGCACACCACCGTGAAATAACAGCATATGTGCTGTTGTTTTTCGGTAAGTGAGTAAGGGATGCGAGAGCCTATTTCCCTACCCCTTATCCTGGTTAATAATGAAAATTAACACAGATAAATTAAACGTCAATTTCAAAGTCCTTCATAATTTGACCTCAATTAATTACACAACAAAAGCAGACTGCAGAATTCTGTAATAAGCTATTTCGTTTTCATGTCAGGTTTTTCTCATGGACTAACTATGTAGTAAACACAACTAGTTGTGATAATAGGAATATTATTTCAAAATTCATGGCTCAACTAGTTAATTTTCATTCTTCGTTATCTTTATACCAAATTTACCAACTGTAAATTTACATCAAACTCATAAGTGAAAAGTCAAGGGTGAAGTCAAAAAAGAAGTCAATCATACATTAATTTTATTATAGTATATAAAATAAGCTTAGGTATCTTCAAACCACACAATACAAGTTTGCTGGCCTCGGGAAATTACAAGAAAATTGGAGGAAAATAAACTAATCATGCATTTTCTACATTCACCAGGATCGGAAAAATAACGCATGAATGTAATAGTTAACACCATTTTCTCTAATTATTATTATTGTTATTAAAAATTAATTATTATTATTATTAATTATTTAATCGTTTATTACCAATTTAGTTTACTTATCTTTATTCTATTGGGTAAAATCACTCACTCAAGCCAAGCATAGAAAAATGTTTTTTACATGAATACGTGTACTTTACAAGTCAATTAATAAGTTCGAAGATGGCATAAAAACGAAACCTGTCTAGAAAATCCAGGACTTAGCGCCCCCGATTTAAACTTTATATTCTATAGATAGGCGAAAAATCCTAGAATAAAAAAGTTTCTGCCCAGAAGGAAAAAGTTAAAGGAAAAACAGATAGAGGCGGACAGCGATGGTGTCACCAGTGGCGGCGCCACCGTCGTCACAGCAATAACGATGTCAGCCGGTATAATATTTTTCAGGTGTTTTCAACGCGGAGGAAGTCGCGGGCACCAGCTAGTTCGATATAACGTTTTTTTTTAAATAGTTCCAATGTTCGTTATTAATTAAATAAAGTGTTTTCAATATAATTTTGCAGTTTAACATATTAGGTCATTGCGAGTACCACCGGTTCGGAATGCAGGCATCCCGACTGACAAGCGGTTGTAATCGTTAAGTTATTCGTTACTCAATGTTTTATAGAACCTTATGTGGTAGCTTCCATATTAAGGCACAAACAATAAACAATTACAACTGTAACCAACACATACCTTGGCGACGCCTCATTAAATTAATAGTAAGAGCGGAAATTCACTATCGAATGATGACTTCAAGCGTTTTATTTGCCCGTGACTTCGTCCGCGTCCGACCGCTACCAAACTTCATAGGAACACCCGCTGGACTAATCTGAAGATTGTCTGAAAGTTTCATCAAAATCGGTTCAGCGGTTTTGAAGTCCATAGGAGACATACATAATATATAGACACATCGCCTTTTATACGTTGATATAATTCGCAAAGCGTATAATTTTTCGTACTTAAACCAACGAACTTAAATATAAATTCGAAAAGAAATGAGCCAATTAGAAACTATTAAATATATAATTTCGAAAAGAAATGATCCAATTAGAATCTATTTAATCTATCTTCAAAAAACTCAATATTTTTTTCTGTATAAAATCTATATCGATATAGCGCCCCGCACTGCAATGATAAGGGATAAGGAATGTATAGGAAAATGGGCTCTGGCACTTACCGAAACACAGAACATTAAAAAATTAAGTCGCTGTGCTCCTCTGTTAGCAAGCGAAGTGGACGAATGGCGTCAAACTCGCTTATCCGCTAACTTCTTCTAAACCACCTACCTAATTTTAATACATTTTTCACTAATGGAAGTAGCGATAAACAAGGAACGTTTGTGTAGGTAAATAATTTGCAGAAAAAATTGTATCCGTGTGAAGCCGGGAGTTTTACATTCTTGCCTTGTTTTCTTCTAGCTCAGCCTTCGCCTTCGCGATTTCGTAAGATTCAAATCGACTTCCGTTGGTATCACGCGTGTTTAGCCGCAGAAACATTTGGCTTCCTGAGTTTCATTTTACACGAAAACAATAAAAAGTTGGCAATTCTATACTTTATTAATTTTTACTCATGTCGAATTCAGCTCGGACGAGCAGCGTTCGGGAAGCTCCGAGATATATTCGCGTCCAAAATTCTTCAATGCTAATACAAAAGTTTTCGACCAATGTGTGTTGCCAGCTTTGATATAGGATACATTAGATTCTGGGTTGCTTCACTAAAAGTAGCATAGTAGAATATCACCGCACTCACAGCTTGGGGTGATATTTTAAATTAGTTGCACAAAGTTGACCTTGAGGTGAACCTGAACACGTGTTACGACTTGAATCGTTATTACTAAATGTTAAGATTCAAATCAGTCATGCAACATTTATATTATTCATCTTTTTATCAGAAATTAACGAGAGAAAGTGATAGCATGTTTAAAAAAATCCAGTGGACACTTTTTCGCAGTGATTTTGTTCGAGACCCTGAATCTATTGGTTGCCAGCGATGACATATAGTCTCGTAAAAACTATAGACCTCATAAGAAAGCTCAACGTCGCTCAGCGAGCTATGGAAAGGTCTACACTGCGAGACCGAATCAGGAATGAGGAGATCCGTAAACGGGTGGTTACTGCAACCAGACGGGTTACCCAATTTATTACTGCGAAATGCCGAGTTGCCTGCAATTATAAAATTTTTTTCTACAACCCTATTCACAAATAATTATAACAATCGTAAGATATTATAACCTTTGTGAATTCATTCGGATGACACTAAAACAAGATTTAATTTACTTATAAAATTTTATATAGAAGATACTCGTATAAACAAAATTATTTATAAATACAAAATATATCTATATACCAATATATAACGTTGATGAGTTTGTTTGTTTGGTTGGTTGTACGCGCTAATTTCAGGAACTACTGTTTCAGGAATCTTTTTGTTTTGGATAGTCCATTTATCGAGGAAGGCTATACTCGTAGGTTATAGCAATATCGCGGGCACCAGCTAGTTTATATATAATTTTGGTACATATAAATATCTATGCCTATATCTATACATATATAATGGTTAAACAAATGAAGTCGACGTTTGCCTATGCCTGTTTCTCCGCTTCTAAACCACCCAAAGGATTTTGAGACTGTTCCCACTAATGGAGAAAGCTATAAGTAAACTAGAATGGTTTGTGTATCTATATAATTTTCCGAAAAAAAAATTGCATCCGGTCGCTAAGTAATTTATAAAATCAAATCGCCAGGTGACCAAAAGTAACAATAATACTGTGCCTAAAGCTTCACAGAAAATATTAAGTACACAATAAGATATGAAAACTCATTGTTAGACCAGCCTCGTATGAATCCCGATACTCAGAATTCATCACCAGTTCAAGGATCACTAGTTAGTCTGATTACCGCAATGTGGTTGGATATTGATGCAGGTAGGTAGAAGTAAGTGCACATAAAATTGTAACAATTATTCGTGACCTACATCTAATGTATTATAGGTATAAAGTATTTGAATACAATTCAACAGATATACATAATGTAATGTAGTCGCAGTGTGAATTCCTGAAAGAACATATTGTGGTCAAAAATATACAATTTTTCTGAAATTATTGGAATGTTTTCCGTCATTTAAATTAGTGATATTTTTATTGAATTGTCAACATTTTTCATTGTTGAACTGTACTCATGAATGAGTCAATATCTACATATTTATAAAAGTTATAATATATCAGTCATGTCTAGATATTGATATCATATAAACCCTACATACAGTTATATATTAAATTATATTTTGGATGATTTATTTTCGTATAGTAAACTTTTCTATAGTTTCCAAAATTACAAGCCAAAATAAAATTAAGGTTATCAAAATATCAATAAGTGCGGCAGTTTTTAATCCATGTGTGACCTTGGACTATGTGTAAACTATTTAAATTAAAAAAATAATAATACAATCACTCATACACAAGGTTTAGTTTAATTAAAAATTACACGTGAACAAAATTGTTATCTGCTCATTTCAAATGCTAACAATAATATAGTTGCCCATAGAGTTGTGAACGGGACACCCCCGTCAGCTTCGGTGGTTGACGGTGGTTGGGACGGTGCACGCCGGGCATATCTTAGTCCGCAGGTGATTCACAGCTGATGAGTGCGAAGGGTGTAGGCAGAGATGTGTGTTGTGGCGAGGCGGGGCGCAGATTGAGGCCACTATTTAACCGCCGCTTCGACCGCGCACCGACCTGTTGTGATCCCGTCATGGCACGCTACGCCCGTGTCGCTACTCTGGTCGCGTGTCTCTTATTCGCCAGCGGTGAGTCCCAACCTTTATCTAACCATCGAGACGAGGTCCATCTCGTGACGTCACAGGCACAAATACGTCACCACAAAATTTATTTAGTGATTGCGTCAATGTCAAGTGTCGCACAAAGTGAATAGTGAAATTTTTTCGTCGCCGTCCGTCGCGAGATAGGCCGTGTCTACGCTGAGTTCACGACTCGGTGCAGTCGTGCCCGCTCTTTGTGTTGCATTAACTAAGGACATCGACGCGTTCGGCAAATGTTTCGATTCAAGGATAGTCGCGCCTTTAATGAAATGACACGTCGCTGACTTGCACACGGCGAGCGCCGAGCCTTGTGCATACGAGAACGTGCCAATTCAAAATATTCCTTCCAACGTGTTTATAAAACGGCATCTTGTTTTGATTTTCCACTGTTACAACAACAAGTAATCGGTTGGGCAACGTATTTTGTAACAGTTGTTGAACATTCGGCACATTGGACCAAGTAATGATTAAAGGCACGAAACTCGCCAGTTGTTGCTGTAGCAAACTGTTTGCAATAACATTTTTGCACGGCGCGAATGCAAGAAACATTTTAAGTAGAATGAAAAGAAATTCAGACAAAACTTTATTCGTCACTAGAGAAATAGATGTTACCGAGTTTTGTAATAGTTTAGTAAGCAATTAGTAGAATAGCGAGCTGTCTAGCACCTGCAGTGGCTGCAGACTGAGGCTGCGGAGAACTTTCACATTCGCCTTGTGTTGGCTGCGCTCTGACGGGTAGCGGCGCCGGTCGGTCCGTGACGTCACTGTGCACTCTGAGCGCTCTGGCAATACAACACACCAATCTATAACTTACTAGAACTTTTAGCCACAATGTTACATAATTTAATATATTTAGAAATACAATACACCCAGCGCGATATTACCTAGTTAATGTTATAGTAAATCAATATTATTTACTCTAACGCATATCACATTATTGAAAATATGTCACAAGTTAAATAAAATGACAAAGATTCAAATAAACTGTGTTTATATCAATGTAGGTGTTACTCGTATGAAATATGAGGTTACTAATATCATCTGCAAGTACTTATGTGAACGCCGTAATAGTTTAATAAAAACTTTAAACATACTAAAAAACATAAACAGTTCTTGACTTATTCAATATTTATTCCCTGAAAAAGAGCATTAATTAAGTATAACTCTTTCAAATGTTGAAACTATACATACCTACCAACATCTTAGGAGTCGTCTTCCTTCTTCCTTCTTTTTTGTACACTTTATAAAGTTAGACATAACGTCATTTTCAATTAAAACTAGTTTTCATTTTTATTTTGTTTTCATGTTTATTTTTTATTAGTTTGTGCTAATAAAAGCAACCATTAGCGAAATCATCGCGATGTCATTCAATTAATTTATATTTTAGTACCTTATGATAAACTTTTTTTTTAGTATCAAACAAGATACATTAATCAGTTATTTAAAAAATATTTCACTGTATCCTAAAGACATTAAATAAGGAAGGTTATTATTTATTGTTTTAATACACTAATGTATATTTTATTTTAACGCGTGCCTGGAGTATTTAGTCGATCTATGTCCATCCTGAAATTCTCGATTCCTGAATTGCGATAACTCTTCATCCGAACCATCCATAACTAAATCAATATATCTTTTAAATATCTACAAAAACAAAAAATAAATCGGCTGTTAATTTTTTATTATTATTAAATACAATTTGAAAAAATATAAATTGTAAATCCACTTATTTGGGCTTTTTGGTATCTCATATAATAAGTATTTAGCCTGGTTGGTATTTAAGTGATAACTTCAATGAAATTGTAATAAGGTAAATTGAATTTGAATTGAATAAGTAATAAAATAAATTAAATTTGCATTCGTGGAATTACATCTTGTGTGGTTATTAATTTAGATGCACTTTTCTATTTAACAATTTCTCTGTTTTCTTCTTACCTTTCACACTCACAAATAACATCTTTATATATCCACCCTTCTTTTTAATTTAAATATAATTTAAATATAAATATAAAGAGCTAAATATAACGTGCCTTTATCTACCACATTTTTATTTTAAATTGTTAGTACTCGTAGATTTAAGACCATGATCACTTGCTTTTAATAAGAAGAAAAAGTTCTATAATGTCCGAAAATACATATACATATCAATCAAATCCTAAATTATTGTATCAAGGACTTAATATAGGTAGTATGTATTAGTAGTACTAGTAATTTTGTTGTAATGACACTGTAGTTATAGTAAAGTGTTGTATGCTTGTATGTAGGAGGTAATCTTCGAAACTACTCATCCAATATAAAAAAATCTTTCACCAATTAAATTAAAATAGCATTTCAGGACGGACATAGGCTAAATATTCCATTAGGGCACCGACTATCTAACAATAAAACCAACCAACGCTTGGCAAAAGTGTAATGTCAGGTGTCATTGTATATCAAGCATCACATTGCTATTGTTTTGTCAGGCCTTATATCTTTTAATAGCGACTCGCTCCCGCCTTCGCACTGGTGATATTTTTCTGCAAATTATATATTAAAACCTTCCTCGTTTAACGCTCTTTCCATTAGTGAAAATCTTATGAAAATCCGTTCAGTAGTTTTTGAGATCATTGCGAACGTACATACAGACAGACGCGACGGTAGTCGCGGGCACTAGCTACTAAAAATATTTTCATTTCACCAAGAGCACGTGAGCTAGTTTGATACAAAGTGTAGATTGATTAATAATTGATATACGAAAGCGCAGGCATGCTACCGTTAGGAAATTGGACATATTTGAAGGGAGTGCGTGTACATAAGGAAAGTGGAGAGCTGATGTTAAATATTCATAAGGTCGGTCTACGTAGGTTCGGTATTCGAGCCACGCGCATACTCAGTACCAACGCGCGGTCGACGCCCGGAGCCCCGTTTTAGAGCACAAATATATATTGTTCACTAACCGAGAGTTATTACAGCTCTTTTATAATGATAATGATGATGTTGCGTAATGGCCACATGAGAAATGCAACATAGTTTCTCTATTTAAAATTCAAATTTGTTCTAGATAAAATCGAAGCTGTTTTCTGGCTGTATCAGCCAACAAATCCATATATTATAATACTAGCTGGTGCCCGCGAGTTCGTCCGCCTTGAAAAAGAAAAAAGTAGCCTATCTTGTGTCCTGTACGTCTAAATGTTTATCTACCAAGTTTCATGAAAGTCAGTTGATTCGTTTAAGAGTTATGGAGGAACATACATACTTACATACATATATATATACATACAGAAAAAAATTCTAAAAATGGTCAATTTAGTTTCAGTATCATATATAGAGCCTATAAACACGATATCTCTGAAAACAAAGTAACTTACTCCATGACCATCCCTTACAGATTTATTATTAGTATTGAGTATTGATGTGCGAAAGTTTGTGACGATTTTATTGTGTGAATCGTAGCTTCCAAATGGATGGATCGATTTTGATTCATTTTTTTTGTTTGAAAACTGACGGGATTAGTTATTAGCTATACCTAATTTATGAATATCTGTCCAGGCGTTTGTAGATCATCAGCCCATTTCCTATTTAACGAAGGAATTTCACTAACTTCCACAGGTTCGATTGATGTAAAATTATGTATGTTACTTCGACGGTATGTCTATGACATGGTAACCTTGACCTGATGCTGCAGCATCAAGTAGTCTGCGGGACACCCAACGCCTCAGCAAATTACAGCATATATAGAGTGTTTGGGTTCAATAAAATGCCGGGGTTAGTTCACAATTTAAATTATACCTTGTTTATTTGCTTTTCGATATTCACAAGTTTTATTTATTTCAATCTTCAATTTACATTCAACAATTGAAAACAGACTGCTTGACATTGCAGCATCAGGTTGCAGAAATACCGCTGAAGTAACAGTACACTAAATTTGACATCAATAGAACCTGTAAAACTTAGTGAGATCTCTTAGTCAACTAGTAAATGGGCTGATGATCTTCGAAAACCTGAACAGATCTTCATAAATTATCATGTCAGCTTTCAAACAAAGAAAACTTGATCAAAATCGGTTCATCCGTTTGCGAGCTACGATGTCACAGGCAGACACACAGATACATAAACACACAGACACATAGATACACAGACAGACAAGTCAATTTTATAACACCTCTTTTTTGCATCGGGCGTTAAAATAAATAAGTAAAAAAACTTTTCAAAGAAATTTTTTCTAATAAATTCCTAGCTGGTAAATGTTCTATACAGAAGACATCAACGCGGTGCCGGACGCACTTGTCTCGTTAAGTTAATTTATACTTTTAAGTATCATAATTGTTTTACTGTGCGAGTATGCACACTGATAACTCAATAATTATTGCGTTATTTCATACTATCCGGTAAACTGCTTTTCGTGCTTGCTAAGTAGTTATAAATTTTATCTTAATGCTCCTTCAAAACTTACATATAGCTAACTTGAACATTTAAATGCAATAGGAACAATTTTACGACTACGAATTATTTATAACTCGAATTTAACTTCAACTTCGAATTTATATAATTCAACTATCTATACTAATAATATAAAGAGGTAAACCTTGTATGTTTGTACGCAGGGGGTAATCTTCAAAACTACTCATCAGATTTAAAAAAAAATATTCACTTATAGTTAGAATAGAATCTCAGTATGACTACAAATGTAGACATATATTTATACAGAAATACATATACAATGTATATTGTTTATATACTATTATTTATATATTTGGACTGTTCTTAAAACATTTATCGATAAGACTGTATAATATTTTTTGAATTTTCGAACAGTGGGGATAAGTGGAAGAAAAATCCACTTATCCCTACAGGTTCCCATACTAAGTTTCCCAGTAAGGATAGGTGGAACGGGCGGTATATACAATACAAATATATATGTGCTTTACAATATGCACTTAACATTTATTAACTAGTACTTTAATTAAATATAATTTAATTAACTAGTACACGTTCTAAGTGGCAAAGGGAATAAAAACTGAATTAAATTTAAAAGAAATATTCAGATGTGTTTGTATAATAAGTAGGTAGAGGACTCAACACGTGTTAGATCCGGGTCAAAGAGAACAAGTTTTTATTTATCATTTCGGTTGGTGACAAATTATAATAGATAAATAAATGTATTATCATAATTTGATGTCGAAATTTTAAAGCCTCGAGAATTCTTAGCACTATTTGATCGATAGTACGCCGATTTATAATTTGCCATATACGTATACATACATGTTAAAACACTTTTATACATGTTATAATATGTTTATAACATTTATACATCTTATAAAATAAAGTCGATTTCCATCTCTGTCTCTTTTTTTTAGATTCTTATAAACCATCGAACGGATTTTGATACTTTCATTAGAAAAGGAAATTATTCAATTTCAAATTCAGTTTTATTTGTATAGATTATAGCAAATGCTATCTCCAGTATTACACGGATATGAAAGACTTGTACGTTTTAAATTACCGTTAGTAGATAATGTTTTATTCATGTAAAAAAATTAATATTCATAACCATGAAAATTAAAAAAAAATCCAATCCATTTAGAATCTTACAAGGTTAGGTTAAATATGGATAGATTTTAAAGAAATAATAAGTGTTTAACTAATACGGGTAATCACAGTAAAATCAGTCATTATAAATTACTTTAATTGATATTATTATAAGGTAACTTCAAAGTATTTGATAAAGTAATTCAATTTATTAACTAAAATTCCGAAGAGTAGACTAACTTGACTAAAGGTCAAAGGTTATACCGCATATTTAGTAGTGAAAGGCGATCGTCATAAATTGGGCAGCCCATCTAGTGTCTTCTGTTATTTCACGGTTGTCTTCTGTAACAATCTCTTACAGAAGACAACCGTGAAAAAACAGCACGTATGCTTTTGTGTTTCCGATCAATATTCGTACGGATCAAATCGAACAAAAGCATTAGAGGTATAAGTATAAATAAGTATTTCCCTTTTAAATACATATACTGAAACCGCTCAGACTATTGCGATTCTCGAAGCATTTCAATATTATCCACATAAAAATCTTGTAGTAACAAACCAATACGTGGGAAGGTAGCGTGTATAATTTTACGACACGTAAGAACAAATGAATTATTAATAAAATGTGCAAGCGGTTATTAGTTTCGTGCTTTGAGCGCGCGGATAAATTACATCGCATGATTATTAAATTACTCCGCACTCTGTGGCTAGGTGTTTCGCGTTCAGTACTCACTGATTAACGTTCCATTAAGGATGTGCACTTTTAGCTCCCTCTGGCTTGTACACGTGACCTTTATGTCAAGCATTCACATTGTATAAAGGCATAAGCGATATTATGATTATTAATTGTATTCTTTTGTGTACATAAAGGCCGCTTGACTACTGTCGCCATATGGTCCACATCTCAATACGTCCACTACGGTATTTAGAGATACATTGGATAGCAATAATGAAATACAGCACGTAATATATTTCAATATATATTGAAATTGAAAATTAAAATAGGTAGTAAAGGATAGTGAAATTAGCTCTAGTTACTTGTGTGTTACTTACTTACCGAAACACAGACCGCCCAATTTATGTTTGCCTTAATTATTCGACCAATTATAATGCACAAAAACAATTCACAGACAATTTCTTTGTCTGTTTCATCCATAATTACAGACGAAACAGTTGAAGATCTTTAGTTCATACTCATTGAAGCCTGTGAAAAAAATTGTGAAGCAAGATCAAACCAGCAAGTTCGCTCCGCGTCTGCTAAGCATATCGTCACCGCTGAAATATCTCTCGCAAGTGAGACAGTTAGATAACGCTGTAAGAGTGCGATTTCCTCGTATTACGTGCTCAAAACGCACGCGTACACGACCCGCATTATTCTTTGCCTACTAACAAATATTACCTAAGAACGCGAGCTTTAATTGGCGAAAAAAATCGATCTATCTGCTAGGCATTCCCATGTTATTACATAGTATACATATTTTGTGAGAACACCAACTTTTTATAACAGTTGCTAGTAAGTAGGTCGCTCTTACGTGGATTATCATTTTTATTTTAACTTGTTATAAAATAGTATTTGTTCTTATTTACTATCAAAGCACAACTAAGTCTAGAAAGCTAAAATTTGAAAGATATGTTTATTTTATAACGTAACCATGCGCTAAGAAAGGATTTTTGAAAATTTCAACGCCCTCGAAGCCGGAGGCGTGTAGCTAGTTTCCAATAAGTCAAGAACATGCTTTATAAGGTCTCAACATTATAAACGAATAATTGGCACACAAAGGCATTATAAATGGCATCGAATGTTTAACCGAATAGAGATAGAAGAGCCGAGAAAGAGTCGTCCTTGTCGTGTGCTCAAGTCAAGCAAGCGCTTGACATTTTAACGTCAGTCAAAGGTCGTGCGCACCCCCACCTTTGGCATTTGCAGTTACAAATGACATTTTAGTTCTAATAATAATAAAAACCGTAAATAAAATGTCAGAACCGGGTTTCGCTATGAATATTAATACGTTTGCGACATAATGATAAATACCTGAGCCGAGACTTAGTGAGCACGTAACAGGTTTTAGGTATTTTTCTAAGGTATTTTAATTATGGCCTCACTTTTATGTAGTTCATATCTGATTTTAGATACGCGTTTATTTACTTATATTGAAAGGCTCACTGAAATCAATGTGAAAGAAACAATATGTTTTTCTAAAATTATACGCAAGTAATATTTTATAATACCTATAAGTAATATACAAAATTAAACTTTTTACAATCATTCGTATATGATATCGAATTTTCTTCAATTTCTTTTAACGTTATCTAATAATCTTACATTATATTGTTAAGATGCTAATGAAAATTTAAAAAATTATGCTAGTGAAAATTTAAACGATGCTTGAAAGATTGAATATTGAAAAGATGCTTCTTTTCGATATTCAATCGTGTTCCTGTGTAACCTTTAACTGAAGCAAAGAGCGGCGTAGTAAGTAATAATTCGGAATGGTTCCGTAGTTCCTTGGCTGTGGCTAATGAGTTGTTTGTGTGTAGCTTCCGCCGACTTACACCGATGGCGACGGCAGGCGGATGAGACAGTGAAGAAAGACGAGAGCCTGGAGGTAGAGCTATGCAAGGACAAGGACGCCGGCGAGTGGTTCCGGTTGGTGGCTGGCGAGGGCGACAACTGTCGCGACGTCATCCAGTGTACCGCCTCGGTTAGTTAATTGATTCTTACGCATTCATATATATACGCACTATGTCACCTTATTCCGCATGGAAATGTATCATTTACGCATAACTGGAAATATGATTAATTAATTATTTTTTTATGTTAAAATCCCGCAGCTCTTTCGTAAACTACAGCTTTTATTGAAATCTGAAATAATAAAATCCTGAATGTTCAAAATTTGTTAGTATTTTTTTTTATATTAAGTTCGACAGTAGGCTGACTGTCCACTTGATGGTAGGTGGCTACCGTTGACTATAACACAAGCAACGCCACGCCACAGGTGCTGCAAGTGCTCTGCCGACCATAGTAGGATGAAGGATAGGGATTAGTAAAGAATAGGGAAATGGCTACTTTAAATTATTTTAGATTTTTGTGTTTATTTTCTTGCCGTTCAATCAAATAATTGTAGTGTATATTTCAAAAATGTTAAACCTTTATTTTTCAATACATAGTCTGTGCAACAGTTATTTGTTTTCTATTGTTTATTTCAAATATCTATAGAAATTTTGTTTTTGTTGTGTTACATAAATGATAACTAATTTTCATGGGTTCATGGTATTGTTTCATGGCTCCAAAAATAGTTATAATGAAAATCAACATTTCTTATCCAAAACATATTTCATTCATTAACCCTCTTCAGCTAACAAAAACATACTTTATTTGCTAGCTAGGCTAGGCCTAGGCTCTGAGGCAAGAGCTAAATTCGGAGCCTTACTAAGTTCAACTATGGATTATTAAAGTTGATCTTTTGTAAGTTTAACTTAAGTGTGACATTGTGTAATTCGTAGAATATTGCAAAATATACCTACGTTACACACTTTTGCAATATGTTATGAACCTGCCCATATTAATAAATTCGAGTTACTGTACCTACTGGGTTTTCCCTGCATGACGTTCATTCACCATTTCTTAATATCACTTTTAATTTAGGACCAATTCTGTTACTGTAATTGTCTGTATTTCTTTATTTTTTACACTTGTCATATTGTAATATTAACGTGAGAAATAAAATTGAAACAAAAATTAACGAGTACAATAACTGTGATTGCATTATTATGTAAATACAAAAACAATCTTTAATACACATGTTTACCGTACGCATTTAAAAAGGTCATATTGTTTATAAACAGGAAGTGTTCGACGATGTTTAAATGAATTCCTACAATTTATTCGTAAACGTGAAACTAGCTACGTCCTTGCCTTTACCTATCCTTTCACATCTGGTTTTATTCATCTATATTAAACAGGCCATGATTTATACATTCCATTTATCGTGTGATTTTTAATTTTCGCAATAGGGTATACAAGCCATACGTTGTCCGGCCGGTTTGTACTTCGACATTGAGAAGCAAACGTGTGATTGGAAAGACGCGGTCAAGAATTGTAAGCTGAAGAACAAGGAACGCAAAGTGAAGCCTCTGTTGTACACTGAGGAGCCTCTCTGTCCCGAAGGAAGCCTGGCCTGCGGCGACTCAAGCTGTATAGAACGTGGACTCTTCTGTAACGGCGAGAAGGATTGTACCGATGGATCCGATGAGAACTCGTGCGGTAAGATCTATATCTATAATTATATTGTAAAGAGAGAAGATTTAGTATGTTTGTCATTAAAAACATACAAATCTTACATCGTCCCTCGGTCCAGTAGTTTTTGAGTTTAAATTTAAACGATTAAAAAATATCACCTATAAAAAGCTACGTTATCAGCGAGTAACATAGGTTATATTTTATAAAGTTACGCGGGCGAAGTGGTATGCAAAAGCTAGTACTTATATGTAAAAGGAAGTCTTGTTAGTTACACCATTTATAACTCGAGAACGGTACGAAGTTCGCCGGGTCAGCTAGTGCTTATATAATAATGGGTCGATAGATTTTTCATTTGCAAATAAACTTTGAATGTATGTATTTCAGTGTTACACATAACATTAGACAGCGTTTCAACATAATTTTTACTAATGTTACATAAGTATAAAATCGTAAGAAATTTCTGTTATATTAATGAAATATGAAAGGTCAACTCTTAATATTTTTTTTACTTAGAGGTATACGTTCAATGCGGTAAACAATAACTTTTTTCACATTTAAATCATATATTGAAAGTAAATAGGTAGATAATAGTATATAAAATTAAAGAGCTTGAACTTGAACGAGTTAACGACGAATGAGATTCAAGAGGCGTGACTAATAACTTGCCCGAAATACCAATCACTTGACCTAAAAAAACATTTCAACTTAAACGTAATACACCTTAAACAAACAGGGTGATTTATAATACTTACGTACATTTGTCAGTGGACTATGTCGTTTTTCGACGTAGGTATTTAAATTGGCTTCCATAATGTGAGGCAATTCAGAAAACCGATGATAACAAAATCGGGGGTTACAATTTGATGGTGTAGCTACATATTTTTATCATATACATCCAAAATTTAATTACATCACTCGATAGCTAAGGATCAAAGATTTACATGGTATATTTGAATTCGTTGGATATATTATATAATACATATAATACGCCCAAAGCAAATATTACTCGAAACGTAAAACACACAGGCCATTTTTCTCTAAATAAACTTTAATTTCAATATAAAACAAGTAGGTATTCTAAGTATGAAGCAAAACAGATCCTGATAATGTATGTCTCTAAAAAACATACACGTTTTATCTAAATTGAAATCATGTTCTTGAGGAGGATACTAAATTCCATTCGCCAATATAGTGGCCTTGGCTTGGCTGTATGAGTTACAAAAAAAAACTGCAAACATAATTTATTATGACTTTATTTACCCTTTGTATAGCATTTGCAAGCGTGATATATTTTTCCATTAAATCCCTCTCACAATACATACTCTCTCAGTATTTTGCCTTGATCGTAAACGACAGTGAATATGAGTACAATAACTTAACGAGGACGCCCACTCAAAGTTGTACATCTTTAAAAATATTAAAGCAAAAGTGAAATCCGAGCGGAAGTCAGGCAGCTGTATCGAAGATTTAATCAAGCGAAAGTACCCACACTGGTTCTCTCGCTCGATCTTAACTTCACTCATACACCACTGCAGTCTTTAACGTAACACCCGATACGCTGACAAATTATGTCAGTCGCTGGCACGAATCTAGTTACGCATACTTGTCCTAAGTATGTAGGTACCTATCTAAATAGAACTAGTTTATATTCAAATAGTGTGTATGTGTGTGTGTTTTTTGTCTAATTTGTGTGTTTATAATTAATTAGATGTTAGGAGAAAGTTGTTTTATTACACACAATTCGACGTAATCATTTATTAAGAGCTTTTATGAATATATAATCGTAAATCGTAAAATGTTAGGTGTGCTTGACAAGTTTCTATCCTACATAAAACCGGCTATGTGAAGGGTTTCCATGGTGTTGAATGAATTATAATTTGTTTTAGATATCGACAACGACCCGAATAGAGCTCCGCCGTGTGACACCTCCCAGTGTGTTCTGCCCGACTGCTTCTGCTCTGAAGACGGCACCGTAATACCTGGCGATTTGCCTGCCAAAGACGTGCCCCAGATGATCACGATTACCTTCGATGACGCCATCAACAACAACAATATTGAACTGTACAAAGAAATCTTCAATGGAAAACGTAAAAATCCCAACGGCTGCGACATCAAGGCGACATTCTTCGTTTCACACAAATACACGAACTACTCAGGCGTACATGAAACACACCGCAAAGGCCACGAAATTGCAGTACATTCAATCACGTAAGTTCTCGTACAACGGCTGTTTGCAATCTCATGCAATCTAAATGAATTTGTCATAGACACTTCAACATTCCTTTTGATAATATTTCTTTGTCTCTTAGGCACAATGACGATGAACGGTTCTGGAGCAACGCAACTGTCGACGACTGGGGTAAGGAAATGGCCGGTATGAGAGTGATTATTGAGAAGTTCGCCAATATCACTGATAACAGCGTTGTGGGTGTCCGCGCGCCGTACTTGCGTGTTGGTGGCAATAACCAGTTCACCATGATGGAAGAACAAGCTTTCCTGTATGACAGTACTATAACAGCTCCACTTTCAAATCCGCCTCTGTGGCCGTACACAATGTACTTCCGTATGCCTCACCGCTGCCACGGCAACTTGCAAAGCTGTCCCACCAGAAGTCACGCCGTCTGGGAAATGGTTATGAATGAGTTAGATCGTCGCGAGGACCCCAGCAATGATGAGTACTTGCCCGGATGCGCTATGGTAGACTCTTGCTCTAACATCCTCACCGGCGACCAATTTTACAACTTCCTAAACCACAACTTCGACCGCCATTACGACCAAAATCGTGCACCACTGGGACTCTATTTCCACGCCGCTTGGCTCAGAAACAATCCCGAATTCTTAGAAGCATTTTTGTATTGGATCGATGAGATCCTGCAAAACCACAACGACGTTTACTTCGTGACTATGACGCAAGTCATCCAGTGGATCCAGAACCCCCGTTCCACCACCGAAGCCAAAAACTTTGAGCCCTGGAGGGAAAAGTGCGCGGTCGAAGGTATACCTGCATGCTGGGTGCCTCACTCCTGCAAACTCACGTCCAAGGAAGTTCCCGGGGAAACCATTAACTTGCAAACTTGCGTGAGATGCCCCGTCAATTACCCATGGCTCAATGACCCCACGGGCGATGGCCACTACTAATAGAGCCACGATCTCGCGCTAGATGCGCACCATTTAGTTGATATTTTACGATCGGGGGTCACACAGACAACATATTATCAACTACAAAAAAAAATACAAAAATACAGACAAGACTCTGTTTAAATTTGGTATATGTTGTGTTTGTGTGATTTCAAACTGTACCGGGTTTCAATCCCGTTTGTAGTATAAGTGCCTACATAACTAATTGTAATATAGACTCACATCAATATTTAATAGGTCTGTTTTATACTTCGTGTGATTTTTCTAATGTAAGTCTGTTCTATGAAATAAAAATAAAATTTTAAAATAGTTAATTTGCTGTTTTTTTTCAACCCCTTTTTTGTCAATATCAAAACAGTGAATCAACATAGAAATTAATGAAATATAAGATAAAGTTGCTAAGTATAAAATAAATTTCAAAAAAAATTGGGTACATATAACATGATATTTAAAAACAATGTCAATTACAAAGAATCATATTTTTTTTTTTAATTTAACTTTATTTTCTCAAGTCAAAAAATATGAAGCTTGTAAGTTGTAGATAAAGATAATTTACGAATTTGGAAGAATCATACGAGATATTTAATGAATTCTTCTGTCTGGTCGACCCGCGGTACTTATTTTAGATCTTCTATACTGTGCGGATTCGTGTTCTCTCACTAAACATCTGGGCCCAGTGGGTTAATTACTGAACAATAACTTAATCAAATTGAGATTTAAAAGGAGGCTAATTTAAATATCATGGTTAACGTTTCTAATTGTAATTGCTATGCTATTAAAATATACTGTAGCCTAACGAAAATTCTTACAAAATAAAAACTACAATTAATTAGAAAAGGAATAAAATAATTCACTCATTCAAAATACGTATTTATACAATCAAACTAGCTATCTATAATTTTTTTTAAATGCAAAGTCTTAACTCATACCACTATTAAGATAAATATACAAACATTTATCTGCCTAAATTAACCTGTTCGGTGCTTATTTGCAGACAAACATTTTTCAACAGACAACAACCTCTACTTGACCATACGTGAACTTTCAGAATGACCGACCTAAGTTTATTTATTTAAAAAGAGACTTAATATGCTTATTCTACACGACTCTCATAAATAGGGTTCCGTATACTTTAATTTTCAATTGTTCAATTGTTGAAAAAGTTCTAGAACTATGTATTTCATTTTTAGACTATATTATTTTCTATAATTGTTAATTGAATTCAGGAAATTCAAATTTATGAATAGTGGAATAATCACTTTATTAACTGACACAATTCCCATTATTTGAATTTTATCCTGAGATTTATCCTAAGAATTTCTATTTACTTTTTTTACAATCAATAAATAAAATATGTGTAGAATAAAATATAAAAAAGTATGTGTACCATTTATGTAGTACTAGCTGGTGCCGGCGACTTCGTCCGCGATGAAAGATGAAAGGTACCCTATGTCCTTTCTGGGGCCCTAGCCAAGAACAAACGTACAGTCGTAAACGTTGCGTAAACGCTACGCTACAAGAGAAATAAAGCCCGGTGATTGGTTGTTGTAGGCCTGAGCGTTGCGTTTACGCAACGTTTACGACTTTACGTTTGTTCTTGGCTAGGGCCCCTGGTGTCCCAGACAACGTGTATGCAAAATTTCATGGGTTCAGTAGTTTTTGCGTGAAAGCGTAACAAACGAACAAACTCACATTCACATTTATAATATTTGTAAGGATTACAAAGAATACTATTATAAAGCAAGAAATAATAATCGTATGTACATAAGACTAAAGAGAAAATAATTAAAGACTAAAGAGATGCTTCGAGCGGAACCTTAAAAATGTTTTAATAGTTTATTGATCCAAGGGTTATTCGCCTCCTGTATAATGCGTAGTGCATACTTACAAACACACACGAATAAAGATTAATAAGGTTTTTAGTGTTCTTAAAATAAACTTGTACAATTAAAATGCTTCGAAGACGCCTATACGTCATTTAGCCTAACGTATTATTTTTCAATTACATCAACATCCCTACTAGATAAAAAATAAATAAAAAGCATGTTTTTATTTTCTTAATATTTATATATAAAAATTTAGGTTCCGTATTTTATCAGTCCACAAAACTTAAAAACTAGATAATAGATTAACAAATTTGCATTTTAACAGAAGTGTTTTCACATACTTTTTATATAACGGTAATAATTGGGGGTCGCAGCGAATTGTGGCCCGGTTCAGCTAGTAGGTATATAATATTTATAAATAGTAAAATGTATTCTATTTTTCTTAATATGGACAGTGGACTAGTTTGTAGGCTGTTTTGTAGAAAAGTGGCTAATATGAACATGTTCCAGTTAACCACGAAGGAAGCAGAGTGCAACCGTCTCATAACGCAATATTCAGAAAATTTCACTACCTCTATTTGCGTGGTATAAAGTGATATTAAGTTTAATCAAGTCGAGCTCCTTTTCATTCACGATGAATGTACCTGAAATATAATTTAGAATTTTTAGAACAATAAAACAATTTAAGCCATAGATAATAAGCCAGCTTATTCTATGGATTCTTTTAATTAAAAAGTTTTTTTTTAATCATAAAAGGTCACTGCGACATGAAGATTCCGTGTTAGGAATTCTCAGCTTATTCCTCAACCTTCGCCCTATCAAGGTTAGCACATCACACTTGACATTGCTCGTTGCTTGTTCGGCGACGGTACCCACCAACTTTTGGAATTTTCTTTTTCCATTAAACTTTTATTTTTTTGCAAACATTATTACCAAACTTGGCTATATTTTCTACAGAAATTAAATTTATTTTCTAATATAAGTGCTTTGTATAACCAGACCACTTTACAAGGAAAGTACCAACATTAATTTTAGTTAACCGGCATTCATTGAATCGTTGTCGTTGTCGCAGACACGCATATAAATCTGAATATGTTGCACTAAAAGTACCTAAAAATACGAGGTTGGAATTCTCTAACAAAATTTTCTAGTTTATTCACTCATTGTGACAACTATTACAATAATAATTATAAATTTTATATTATATTAATATAACCAAAATAAAAAAATAGAAAAAATAAAGGCCTTTTGTCTAACTATGGGCAAGCCTCTGGTTCATATTTATGACGATGATGAGGATAACATACAAGCTATAATTAAAAATCAAAAACTAATCCCCGATTTTCTATTGAACCCAAACACGCTATATCTTCTGTAAGTTGCTGAGGAGTTACAGCATCAGGTCAATGTTACCATGGAAATACATGTAGAAGTTAGTGAAATCCCTTCGTCAAGTAGGAAATTGGCTGATGGTCTTCAAATGCCTGATCTTCATAAATTATAGCTCGGAACGACCCCAACATCACCCGATCAGGTCCATTTAGGAGCTAAAATTCCACAAAAGATAGACCCTGTTTTTGCGTCAGGGTTGGGAGTTAAAAACAAGCATAGGGTTACGACTATCTTGACGTTACTTGTTGTAACGTACGGGAGATAGGCAATGGAAATTCTTTTTTCCACCGATTATTAATTCACAGTCTGTTCCTTTCTCTCACCAAGTTCTTACTTATCCCCTACTTCTTCGTCAACTTCTAGACTCTTTATGTAATAGCCTATTGCAAAACTTTTACAAAGCCTACAAAAAATGTTCTTTGACTTATACTTGACGCATGAGCAACATAAGTAAGCAACAATAAAGGCAGACGCATCGTAATAAAATTCCGAAGCTCAGACAATAGATGTCTGGGCGTCACCAACGCACCTATTCTCGTGTGGCGCTAGTGGGCGGCTAGTTGCACATCTACATCATCACCTTCGATTCATTCGTATGTCATCAGCACCATGACTTTCCAATTCAGGTTGCAACACCCGAAAAAAAGAACTCTTTAAAAACAATTGTATTGTTAACAGCATCTAAATAAATAGAGAGTAGAAACCGGACTATAGCGACACTAGTTGATGCAGCTTGCGTCTGCTGTGATAGTGAAAGCAGAGAAAGTGTTCCCTTGCCTCGCGGTGCTCGATGTGCCTTTGTTGATGTGCGGTTATTTTTAATCTGCAATATGTATTCACGTTTATGGTCACAATAAAATGACAACTTAAACCAAGATTGCGGGTAAAATATATACAATTTATTAATATGTTGCTATTTTACCCGTTGCAATTTATCCAGTGAAATTACCTCAACTCTGTATTGGAGTGATCTTAAGCTTGTAGTAAATTCGTATTTTACTTGTTTTCTATTTGATGTATTTTTATTGGAAAGCACAGCGTGGGACGCTCTGCATCAGCCAGGACAGAGGCATCGCAGGAAGCGGCTGGATGCGGAAGACAGAAGACCATGTGTGGTGGCGAGCCTTGGGGGAGATCTACATCCAGCAGTGGAGAGACACAGGCAGTGTAGGATGATGATTATGTTGATGATGACGATGTATCTTTATTTACACACCCTTAATGAGCAAAGTAAAAAATATACAAAAATATTTTCAATTTTTTCTGTGCTTTTATCTGTGCTTCTGTGCAAAAACAGTTTTTGAATTTTATGCAAATAATAAAATTGAACCAAATCTGAAAGCCCTAACAAGATGCGTAATCAAATGCGTTAAATACATTACGTAATGTGGTGCACATTACAAGAAGCATGATAATAATATAATGGCATTTCCTTCTTTCTTAACGACCCTAAGAACATGTTCAATACCTCACACTTTAGAAATGATCGCAATATTAGCGTATACTGTTCGTTTGTATGTGTAGGCAAATACGAATTAAAATTCTGTTCAAGGAAAACTTTGAATTTAAATGTCTTATTTTGTTCTCTTTGGTTTCTCAGAAATTTTGTATACCTACATGCATCCTTATCAAAACAAAGGATTCGCACGAGACATTTGACAATTTTAAATGCCATTTTTAAATTAAGTTTTAAAAATAACTTTTTTTTAGATGTATTGAGTTAATAATCTATACTACTTCTAAACCACTAAACGAATTTTAATACGGTTTCTACTGTGCCTACTGGATTTTATCGGTAATTTTTATGCATCCGTGCGAAGTCCGGGGCGGATCGATACGCTAGTAGATATACAAGTAATTATACTAAAACTGTATTAAACATCTTAATACAAACACGAAGTGTAGAGAATTCAATACTTTTAGCAAATCTTTATTACAATGATGATAGGTACGTAGCCACAGTATAAGTGTGCGTATTGTCGCAAGTGAAAGGAAATATTTTGAAGGATCCTTGACTCATGCGCGCCTACTTGGAGTCGTTCTTACTTATTCAATAGCTGTACGCTTCCCCGACCCCGCGTCAACAACAAGAAAGTGTGTTATTAATGATCCACAATGTCAGCATTTTATTCGAAACTAATGTGATTAATCATCATTATTAGTTTTTAATTTTATATGTTTTTATTTTAAAAAAAATTAAAATCTAAAGGCTAGCTTCTAGGTTTCAATATTGCAAAATATTTTTGTTAACTGAGTGATTCATCTTTAAAGTTGTTTCTTCGCCCTGAAGACGGGCCTATTGTATCTTCAAGTGCAAATCAGAGAGTGGGTGTTACTTCATTAAAATCATAAATGCATAATTAATAAACACATAATTAATTGGCCCACTAGAAAAGTGTGACGATATTGGTCAAGGTAAAATTTCAGACATGAAATCAGTTCCAGCGAGTTAGAACTCTTAAAAAAATTCACCTACGCCTTTAGAGTCTCCTGTAGGTATTCCTTGTTAAGAATCAAATTAATGAAACCAACCCCGCTCTAGTGCTTTTGAGTTCTCATTTTTAATTGAGATAGTGTGATGGAAAATTGTCATATTTTCTATCAACCATAGTCCTTTGGAAAGTATCGCACCAAATGTGAGACAATGATAAGAAGAGGATGGGGGAATGGGCTTTAGCATCACTTATACAGACGTTGCTGATACAAACATAACATAAGACACGCAACAGCACAGTGGCATTAACTAAAAAGGTTATTTGTGTCGTTCATTGTAAAAGTGGTGTAACTCCCTATTTTTAAAACCATATTTTCTTGCCTAATGGTATCACATTTAGTCATAACTTTCAATATAAAAGTGAAGTAACTCCAATAGTTGCATTAAAATCCCATAGATGAATACAATGAATGAATGCTTATATTTTTTTTCCTACACTATAATTCGCAAAAAGCTCGTTATTCTAAAATTCAGTTACAAGGAGATAGTTCACTTTTACAATGAACGACACATTTCTGCTAACGTCAACGCCAAACGGATTGACAGAGAAAAAGAAATGCAGTCTTATGTAGTGAACTACACTGTACAGTAATATGATGTAGGTAAGTATAGGTGACATAATATCGCACATATATACACAACGGTTCTAGACAGAAAGTGTTCATCTTTCAGTTGCTAACTGATAGAATCGATCGATAGGTTTTAAAATGTTACTTGTTTACGCAACAGTCGCGCGAAAGTGCAAATGCCGAGTAAACCTTACCGAAGTGTTCAAAATTTTCTAGTCTACGAGTATCTAGTCATTTGTGATAATGTCATATTCAAATTTATGCAATTCTGCATTCTTATATAACATGTTTACATTAATCGGTGTTAGGGGCACAAAATATTAACGCAGTTATGTCAACGTAAGGAAGGAGCATAAAGATTGCATCTTCAAAATCAAATCCGACGGTTGCCTAACATCTATATTAAGCTTTTTCGTCCTTAACTTTCAATATCTAAAATTTTATTTCTAAAATTTTATATCCAAAATTTTATGTCTAAAATTAAGTTATATTTGTTTATTAATTAAGTTAATTTGTTGACCTAGGTAATAGCCAGCTCTGGAATCGCCGGTTATGTCGATCAAACGTTTTGAAAAAATGAAAATGCGCTGTTGACCTTAGTAAGATTAAGGATAATGCCCACTAAGATGTTTTTTTTTGTAAATAAAGACTGATTGATACAGCTATAAAACTAGATAGCTAATCTGAGGTGTCAAAACGTGAACTGATCTGTGTGATACGTTTTCAGTATTTCGCTGGTTGGATACATCATATACTATAAAATATAAGCCGCATATTTTAAAGGATTTTGTGAAGAAAGTTACAAATCTGTCATTTTCAACCGACGAAAACGAAAAAACAAAAACGGAGGAGGTTCTCAATTCGACGCGTATATATATATTTTTTTTTTTATGTATGATCACGCATAACTTTTGACAGGGTGGTCCGATTTTGATAATTTTTTTTTTACTTGAAAGGGTGCACCCCCGAGGGGGGTCCCATTTTAATTTGGAAAATAATTTCCAACCCTAAGGGTAGGAAAACAGGGGATGATTGATTGTTCACTCACCGATTGTAGCGTATAACCACGCATAACTTTTTACAGAGTAGTCTGATTTTGATAATTCTTTTTTTAATGGATAGGGTATACCTCGAAGTTGGTCTAGTATAATTTTGGACAAAAAAAATCCTACCCTAAGGGTAGGAAAGTGGGGGTGGGAAAATTAAAAATTAAGCATGTAGTAAATATTAGATAATAGCCACAAAAAAATATAAAATAAAACTTTTTAACAAAAAATAAAACCGCCGAAAAAACTGAAAAGCATAAAATAAACTTCTTATTTTATTTTACCTAAGTAATTTTGAGTCGGCGCCAAACAAGTAAAAATTACGTAAAGAGTGATGCGCGGCGGCGACTCAAAATTACTTAGGTAAAATAAAATAAGAAGATTATTTTATGCTTTTCAGTTTTTTCGGCGGTTTTATTTTTTGTTAATCGAGTTTCACTTTTATTTCTCATTGTTAAGATTTGTACCTGTTACCTGTTAAAAATTAAATTTTTAATTAAATTTTATTTATTCTTAAATTTAAACTTGAAATCTATTATTAAATGGATCGGCAGCCTGCCTACTGGCTTTTACATAAAAAGGAAATGTACAATAGTATAAAACAAAGTCGCTTTTCGCCTCTTTCTGTTCGTCCGCTTACTTCTTCTAGAATACACAATAGATTTTAATAGTTTTCACTTTCCCAACGCAGACTAAGTCATGGGCATCAGTTAGTACGGTCTCTTACTGATACTACAACATTAGTTTTCGTTTCGCTTCCTAACCTGTGTTACAAAGTTTACTCTCACTTGTCAAATGTTTTAATGAAAGGTGTAAGATGGGATATTTGTGAGATTGTTAGTAACTAATTGTGGTGGTCTGCCTGCACGCGGTCAGCGGTCGTGGGGTCGCCAGTGCCACGCAACACAACGCGAATCGCGGCGTCTATAGTCCGTCGCGATTCGCGCTGAACCTCGTACCTCGTAAGTGATTTGTATTGCATAACCCCAGCCACCCGGATGTGGCCCACAAGGCCACTTATCCACACACCAACATTTTTCTTGCAGCCGAATCACGTCATCAATTTAATATAATCCATATTTATAATTCCTCTCTTATTATGGTTACATTAAACCCAAATGCTGTCTTTAAATCATCCGACCGGTTATTCTGTTACATCCACAACCCTCTTCTGTATTATTTATAGTCAAGAAGCAACCCACTCTCGACCTCGCAAGGATGCAATTTTATTCTGCAAATGATATACACAAAATTTATCAAAATCCGTTGCGTAGTTTAGAAAAAATTAAAGGAGAAACAGAAGGAAGTGGACAGCGACTTTAATTTTATCAATAATTAGCGGAGCTACTTTGTTTCATAATATGTATGTATATAGGCATATGAATATAGGTATAGATTAATATATATATAAAATGTAAAACCACATTTAGACCACAGTTTGTATATAAAATACAAACTGCAAAAACTAATCTTCGTTTATTAGAAACAACTGAAAATAAAATTATTAAGGTTCTTTTTAATTACGACTACTTAACATCTACAAAATTATTTTTGATAAAACTATTTTTTTTAATTTAAAAAAGTTATATAATTATTCGACATGTATAAGTAGAAAAAATAATTTTTAAATTCTCTTTTCTTTCAAGAAATTCTCAAATCACTTTAAAAAAAAGACAACAAATACAACACAAGAAATAGAATTAAAATTGAATTGCCTAAAATTAGAACACAATATAGAAAAAAAAAATTGTATGAGGGAGCACAGATATACAATGCATTACCATGTCTAGCTTTAAGCACAAATTAAAAGAATATATTTGGACCAACGTAGGAAATTAACTAATTTATCTCCGATGTATTAATGTAGTTATTAAGTTCTCATGTGGACAAATTGTTTTTTTATGAGAATAAAATTCTTTAAACCGAAAAGACTAGCTGGTGCCTGCGTTAAAAAATGAAAAACAACACCTGATATAACGCTGTAATGACGGAGGCGTCCATTTTTATTTATTTTTAGACGATCCCTCAGGAACTTAACATTTTTTCCAGGATAAAAACTATCCTAATTAGGGTATAGTTGCGCCAAATTTCATCCAAATTCGTTAAGGTGTTTTTGCTTGAAAAAGTAACAAACATACATTCGTTTACTCGTATGATTTTAGTGGGATATAGATGACTGGGTAACGTTTCACATATCATTGTGGCTAGCTACTAATATAATATGTTTGACGCATGAGACTGTTGTCAAGGTGATCATTTGTAATATCGTAAGTTTAATATAATGAATAAAATTATATGAATTAAGTATAATTATGTAGATAGGTACTTATAGAATTATTTTTAAATATTTTTTTTCTTAATCTAACAGTTTATTCTAAACAACTTTTCGGTTTCAACAGAATTAATAATGTCGTCTTTCATTAACATATTTTTGGTATTCTTTTCACCTTTATTCGACATTGACATAAATTGATGTAAAACAGGTCGGACCGATAAAATCGAAAGTGAGCCGAGGCCTCTTCGTTAAGAGTTCAAAAATAACTTCCTGAAATATAATTTTTATATTCTTTTAAATCAAGTTTTATATTGTATAATAAATCCCCTTCATATAGGTTTGGCAATAGTCACACTTAATTAGCAAGCAAGTTTCTTCTTAATCTCTTTTAGCATGAAGGCTTAATCTCGTACGAGCATAACATAGATTCATTATGAACTACCAAATTATTATTTTTCATTAATATTGAAATAAATAATAAAATACTAAATACAACCTTTATTTAAAATAAAATTTAATCAAAAATTATATATATATATATATATTTAGACATCGGTCCCTTTATTATATTTACGCGTTCAATATGCAAGGATTTTTTTGGATAGATACATATAATTATGTAGATTGCATATTAAATATTTCCATACATATTAATATTATCTAAAGATCGCCGGGCAGGCTAAGGGCTATGGCTAAGGTAAGGCTACACTGTCTTGATCATAAATCACTATCATCGCACAAGCAGGGGTTACTTTTACCGTTAAAAAAAATGAAATATTATATAATGTTTGATTAATGTAACTGAAGATGCTAAAATTTATATTAAGTTCATTAAAAACTCGTGAACCGACACCGGCTTGATAAATATTATTAAATAACTAGCGAGACGCAGGATGTAATTTTTTTTGCAAATTAATAGATCTTCCTCGTCTAACGCTCTTTCTATTATAGAATACCGTATCACAACCCGTTAGATTGTTTAGAAAAAAATAGCGAATAAACAGACAAAAGCAACTTAGTTATATAATATGTATAGAAGATATAGGACATAGAATAATATATTGTAAGACTGATTAAATAGGTACAAAATTTAATGAAATAACACAATAAAATTTTTGAGAAAAATATAAAAAACTATGAAAAGTAATTTAACTTAAAAGTAGAAAGCTTTTAATGGCACCATGTCATAAAAAGAGCTAAGTAAGTATCTTATTTATCTAAACGAGCTAACTACTGAACTAACATAAAGCTATGTTACATTAAAATTACAGTTAATATTGGATGAATAATGTTGAGTGGATTCGTTTTTGGTAGCGTACCTACTACCTAGCGCTCATTATGGTAGGAAGACACAGTGAGTATGTGCATATATGTGATTGCGCCGCTCCGTGCTGCGAACAGGCCAGGTATAGAGCTTCTAAGGTTATATAAAGGCGGAGAGGGGAAGAGCAGACCTCTTGCACTTTCTTGACGACGGCGCGCCACGAAGCGGCCAGTCATCGCCGAGCACCATGGCTCGACGCGCGTACTTGTGGCTTGGTGTACTGTTGCTCGCCAGTTACGGTGAGTACCCGCCCTTAAATCAAAATCACACATATACATACATCTATTTAACGAGATGCTTAGAAAATCCTGAAAGAAGAGGGTCGAATTTTTTTATTAAAATTTTATAGATTTAAAAAAAATCAAATTAATATTTTTTTAAACTTATTTCTTTTTAATTAATATAATTTTAGTCATTAAATTAAATGTAATTTCATATATTTTTAAATAAATACACATTATAACAGCTTGATCCAATGATTTTGCTTAATTGCACAATTCTTAGACAGTCTTAGACAAAAGGGTTGTTTAATTTTCTAAAATTCTGTTGGAGACATATTTTTTTCTCTTGTTTATTTTAAATTATTTTGAAGTAAACATTTTGTTTGAAGCCAAGTTAGAGCGTAGCCGGTTACCTACGTGGCTTGTTCGATTGTGTTGACCTCGATTTCTTTTTAACTTTCAATGCCGATACCGAGCCGCTTACGGAACGTTGCAATTTACTCGGACCGTACAAAAGCTTCGCATGCAATAAATAAAACAATTTGCACATTCAATTGTTTGCATATTAGAAAGCTACCTTTCTGTGATGTGGCTATTGGAATGTATATACATATATCTATTTATAATGCTCTTATTATATAGGTGTTGCTTTTAATTTTAATATGAAAGGAGTAGATAAAAATGTTGGGGCGGGCGGGCGCGTAGCATCACGTCTCTCTGCGTCTGCTATGCTCGGCTCACTATAGTCACTGTGCATGTATAATAGAACGGTACCTGAATTCCACTGTGTTGTAATCGTAGCTTACGTTCATGTTGCGTTACCTAATGAGCGTGTTGTCTATAATATGACTAGTCTTAGGTGTTGGTAATAATTGTTAGCCAATATAGATTTATGTTATTACTTCTCAAAACAATATTCGACCATTGTTCTTTCAGATTAGTTACAATTAAAATCTGATTGTGTAATGAAGTATGAAGTTAAGTTTATTTACTTTAAAAAAAACTACTGGATGCATAAAAAAATATATATGGAGAGATTAACTTACATATTTATTATTTCGTATTTACGAGTAGTTTTAGAAGACTTTAAATATTCTTTCGTTATTTTCACAAACCAATACATTACAACAAAATCGCAAAGGAGCCGTTTCTGTACATTAAATATTTAAAAAAAAATCAATTTTCACACGTTGTACTGATGTTATCGAGGTCAACAAAATAGTCTTTAGAACTTTTGTCTATTTGTCTTCTAATCTCATAAACGGCTTAACCGATAAGAATACGGTTTTCACTGATGTATTGCAGTCGGCTTCGCGTAGCATTTAGTGTTTGTTTCATTCCAATTAGTTTACAAACAAAAAATATTTACCGAATAGCGGGCCCAAAACTAGTTATAGGTAGTATAAATTTCTATAATTCTATTCTACAACAATTATCCTATGAGAATTTTATTAAAAGATTTAATGAAAGTCAAATAGCAATATTCTGACAAACAATGTCGCCTTACGGCAAAAGGTTCTCATGACGAACCAACCGGAACCTTCGAGAAACCGTCATTGCATCATTTGATATTTTTTTGCTCAACGCTGTGTGAAAAGTACTCGTATGTGAGGAAAATGAGTAAAACGAGCCCGAGTTGACCCACATGTGATTTGTTTACAGTGGCGAGCGAATCGCGAGTGAAGCGGCAAGACGAAGACACAGCCGGTGACGATGTGGACCCAGAACAACTGTGCGATGGTCGACCTGCTGATGAATACTTTCGTCTTACTACCGAAGGTGACTGCCGTGACGTAGTCAGGTAAATTAAAAATAAACTACTCACTCACAAATTCTTCATTTCAAATTAATTTTATTCAGGTACTCAGACCAATAATAAGAACTAACAAAATTTTACATGTGTGCGTAGACTGTTTATTGTATTGAGATTTTGTGTTTCAAGCTACGAATACAACATCAATTTTTGTTTATTTTTATTGAAAATATTGGTCTTGAAAATTACATATAATTTTTAATAGTTGAACCAACGACCTCTGTACAATCCATAAATATTTCTGAAGAGATTACCATTTTGTTCGACTAGATAGATACCTACAAATGCCTTTTGAAATCCAATAACTCGTTCTCAGTTAAACTCTTGAAAGGGACCAAACGAGTTTATGTACCTATCTATTTTAATTACCAAGTTGGTTTAATAATGTTCATTATAATAACAGGAATTTTATTAGAATGAGATTAAAAGTATTAATTAGTATTAATATTAAAAGTCTGTAACAAGTTTATCCGGCTACGAATAACTACTTTTTATAAATACTTAGGTCCGCATATTTCATCAATACTAGCTAGTGCCCGCGACTTCTTCCGCGTAAAAAACAAAAGATACGCTTGCTTGCCTGACAAAATATGTAAAGCAATATAACCCCTGACACACATTGGCGCCTGATCTTTATTTTTAGGTAGCCTAGTGCAAGCAACCGCCCGTCTGGAATATTTAGCCTGAAATTATTTTAAATTGAAATTTATAATTAGTATGGAAAAAAATTGTAGCAGTATTTTACTCATAGTAATATTATAAATGCGAAAATATGTGCGTTTAGTTAGACGTTTGTTACTAAATCACGCAAAAATGGCTGAACGGATTTGGATGAAATTTAATTTTAGCACACAGAGATTTTAACAAAAATAATACTTTTTATACTTTTTATTTAAAATACTTTTTTTAAAATACTTTTTATTCTGGAAAAATATTAACTTCCTGTGGAATTTATAAAAAAAAAAACTAACTACAACGCGTACGAAGTCGCGGGCACAGCAAATATTTTATACTTAACAAGGTCTTTAACTTTAATATGTATTTGAAATTTTAATATTAAATTGTAAACATTACAAAAAAATAATGTGTAAACAATGAAAAGCTTAAGAATTTACTCCTGTGATAATATAGTTTTGTATGTCACGCTGTTAATTCCGCATACAGTCGACTGAATAACATTTATAGCAGAGATATATTAAAGTTCAAATGTCATTGTATGTCCACATAGCCACCGAGCGTGATTATGTGAGTTTCTATTTGCCAACATCGAGTCTACATTCATAATGTGCCTTTTAATATGCAAGGCCTTGATACCGTAGAGGCTGTGAACGGAACGGTCAATATCGTGTCATGAATTGCGAGTGTACTTACTTATTTATTATTAGTCACAGTTACAGCAACTCAAAAATATCCTGCTTACAGTTAAAGGTTACGTATGGCGCATAACTAACTCATTGAATATTTGTTCCAGTACATTCCTTTTACACTTGTAACTTCATATGTAAAACGAGTTCTAAGTAAAGAAATGTATTTTCACTATCAGTACCTTCTTTCCTTTATGCGTATATGTATATAAAGGACAAGCTGATGGTACATCACGTCGGATGTCGCCTATAGACCTTCGCAACTCCAAGGGCCGCGGTGACGTCGATCAACGGTCAAGAAAATTAATTAAGAAATTAAATTAGGGAAATTCAAGAAAAGGAAATTTAAGTTTGGAGGGGAATAGATACTGGATACTAGAAGCACTACAGCAAGTGTGCTTCTCTATGCTCGCAGTGGTCTTCTGTAGGGGAATAACTACTTGAGAAGTTTTACTAAAAAAGTTAGAGTAAGTTCTTTTTATGTTAAGGTCGGCAAAC
The DNA here is from genome assembly GCA_945859745.1 of Synanthedon formicaeformis. Classification (NCBI taxonomy): domain Eukaryota; kingdom Metazoa; phylum Arthropoda; class Insecta; order Lepidoptera; family Sesiidae; genus Synanthedon; species Synanthedon formicaeformis. The sequence goes on along the minus strand of OX243955.1, from coordinate 7,890,207 downwards.
AGGCTAACGGTCCACTTGATGGCAGGTGGCCACCGTTGCCTTTAACAGAAGCAACGCCACAGGTGCTGCAGGTGCGCTGCCGACTACAGTAGGATAAGGCATTGGGAATAAGGGATAGGGAAAATGTTATCATAATTGGTTATTAAGAAGCAAACTTGTCTAATATCTATGGTGTACAATAAGATGGGAGCATCGCTAATTACAGGTGCGACAAGGGTGGAGAGAACGGTGTCACTAGACTTGCCTCAGTGCGCTGCCCGGGTGGTCTCGCCTTCGATATCGACCGCCAAACATGCGATTGGAAAACCAATGTTAAGAATTGCGATAAACTAGAAAGTAAGTTCCTCGTGCATCGGAAGTGGCAGTGCGGAGGGCTAACGGCTGTGTTTCCGGCTCAGACCCCGACAGACCGCGGAACTTGTCTCACGTTCAATTGTGATTGTTGTTAGCCTTCCGGATTTCCACTTCCCGATTAGGTACATTAATTTTAATGTCACATTTCTTGTCAACGCAGGTGCACTAGGTCAGGTCTTAAACAGATCACTTGCCCGTCTGGACTGGCTTTCGATCTGGATAAACAAACGTGCGACTGGAAGGGTAAAGTGAACAACTGTGACAAACTCGAGAGTAAGTGCCGAAGTAGCCGCTACTGGCGTGTGGCGAACAATCTGGCTTGGGTGAAAGGGCCGCGCTGCACTGTAGATTGAATTGATAGGTGTACTGCATGAGGCCCCCGAAGATGAGGCATGAGGCCGGTCCCACAGACCGGCCCACAAGTTCAAGCATTAACATTCTCCAGCAGACACGGATATATAACCACAGAAAAAAAAACATTATACAAATCGCTTCCCAACAAATGTCAAATAAAAACAAAACTTAACTCGACACAATAATTAATATAAATAAAACGCCATTATCAATATTCTCTTATATAATACTGATAAATATATTTTTAACGATAAAGATGGAAGTGATGTTGATGCAGTAACTAATGAAACAAGACTAAAAAATAAAATTACCTACTTATTGAAAATGTAATGCTCATAATATACAAATCCACATATACACCTTTGCTGGTATTTAGTAGTTATGTAGCACACTATAAAAAGTTGTACATATTTAATCACTTACACGGAACTGACTCTCATTTTCTTCTCTGTTTTTCTACAAATCGAGCCCACTAAGTCCGCTTGCTTCTCACTAACCACGAAACTAACATACCTTTTTATCTATGTCGTTTTTGGTGAATAAGGGTTTACCGTAATTTTAAAATATATTTTTTCCAATCCTTGTATGCACTCTTTTTAAATTTAATACTTAGAATTTTTTGCTACCATCACGACTATGTATGATACACAATGTCGCTTGTCCTTGGTTTGGTTTCTTTTGTGGTAATTGTTTTCCTTCCATATACTTACGACCTAGAAAAATGTACTTAACTATTATTCTTTCAGAGCCACCTAAATGTTAAGTCTCTAAAATAGTTAGATATATAAATTGCCATATCTAAAGGGAAATAACCATGCTTTTCAATAGATATTTTATTCAACTGTTTAATGTTTAATGAAAGAAGTTGTTCTCAATAATTTGTTTCCGTTCATGTAACCAGCCATAATGATCATTATCCACAGTACTGATAAATTTCTTATATCTACCAGTTTTCACCTTCTTCCGTTTTCACGTTCTGCTGACTACTTGATATACTTTTTCTCTCTTTCTTTCTCACTGTATTATTTGCCATTATCTTTTTCTCTATGTTTCATTCTTCATTAAATTAACTTAAACCGTTTTAACTTAAACACTATTACAAAAGTCACACAGTCAAATCAGGCGAGTCACATGAATAAATGGCGATCTTTATTTTGACTAACTAGGGACCCGATGCTTATGGCATAGTTACAGTTGTTTAAAGGACCTACGAGAGGAGATCAAAGGTGCACCTACCGTAACACTTCAATGATTCAGGTACCAATATTCATGATGCTTTACTTTTCAGAACCCAGGAAAATTTTACCAATATTAAAAACAGACGAGCCGATATGTCCGGAGGGAAAATTAGCCTGCGGTAATGGAGATTGCATAGAAAAGGAATTGTTCTGCAATGGAAAACCTGACTGCAAGGACGAGTCTGATGAAAATGCCTGCAGTAAGCAATAAATACCTATTTTGTGATGCGAATAATTTTTTAATGTATCATTATTACATTCCGTGTGTTTTCCATTTTCAGCTGTCGACGTGGATCCAAATAGAGCTCCAGAATGCGACCCCAATCAATGCACACTTCCCGACTGTTTTTGTTCTGCAGACGGCACTCGTATTCCAAATGGACTTGAACCGAACTCTATACCGCAGATGATCACAATTACATTCAACGGAGCCGTTAATGTAGATAATATTGATTTATATGATCAAATCTTCAATGGAAACCGTCATAATCCCAACGGCTGCACAATTCGCGGTACCTTCTTTGTTTCTCATAAGTACACTAATTACGCTGCTGTTCAGGAATTGCAACGTAAAGGTCATGAAATCGCTGTATTTTCAATTACTCACAAGGATGATCCTCAATATTGGTCCGGCGGCAGTTACGACGATTGGTTAGCGGAGATGGCCGGAGATAGGCTCATCATTGAACGTTACGCCAATATCACAGATGCATCTATTATCGGCGTACGTGCCCCTTATTTGAGAGTCGGTGGCAATAAGCAATTCGAGATGATGGCCGATCAATACTTCGTTTATGACGCTTCCATCACCGCTCCTCTTGGTAGAGTCCCTATTTGGCCTTACACACTCTATTTCCGGATGCCGCACAAGTGCAACGGTAATGCCCACAATTGCCCATCGAGAAGCCATCCAGTATGGGAAATGGTTATGAATGAATTGGACAGAAGAGACGATCCCACTTTTGATGAATCTTTGCCCGGTTGTCACGTAGTCGACTCTTGCTCTAACATTCAAACCGGTGATCAATTCGCGCGCCTTCTTCGCCACAACTTCAATCGCCATTACACAACCAACCGCGCTCCTCTCGGTCTTCATTTCCACGCATCGTGGCTTAAATCTAAAAAGGAATTCAGGGATGAACTCATTAAGTTTATCGAAGAGATGCTGGAGAAGAGCGACGTTTACTTCACTTCTCTAATACAAGTTATCCAATGGATGCAAAACCCTACTGAACTATCATCACTGAGAGACTTCCAAGAATGGAAACAAGATAAATGTGACGTGAAAGGTCAGCCTTATTGCTCGTTACCCAACGCCTGTCCCTTAACAACAAGGGAGTTACCAGGAGAGACGCTGCGTTTGTTCACTTGCATGGAGTGCCCTAACAACTACCCGTGGATTTTGGATCCAACAGGTGAAGGTTTCAGCGCGAAGAAGTGATCTCTTTTAAGTTAAATAAGAAAAGACTGTACACATGTAAATAATACTCAGTAATGATAATAATAGTGTAACTATGTACGGGATCGTACGGCAGAACACCATCTACAAACTCCATCCATAATGCTATATGTTCGCTACATATAACTATTTTCATCTACTAAAAAAACTTTTTTTCGAAATAGTTAAATATCAAACATTTCAAAATAAATACTTGTCATGTACTGCCTCTGTACACTTTTTACTGAAATGATAAAATCGTGTACCTGTAGCATTAAGTTTTCACTAGGTAGCAATAATGTTACAATAAATATTTTAGGCTTATTCAATAAAAATATAATTGGAATTTTTGTTTTATTTGACTTATTAGTGTTCTCCCCGTTAGCTCGTGTACTCACTAACTAAGCTTTTAAAAAGGTCAAACTTATAGAGCATATTACAAGTATAAGTAGATACATAAAGAAAGTTAATTGTAAATTGGTACCTACCTAAAGATTATTTTCAATTGGGGTGGTAGATACAAGGTGATTTTCACATTTTTTGTCACCGAAAAAATTGGGACCAACTTTATTTTCAGGGGTCTACGACAATAACCTACAACAATAATAGGTACCTAAGTGATCATTCGTTTTTCAATAATAAATTAATTTTACCGTCTAAAAATACTGCTCTCAAACTCAAATTCATTTTAGGCCCTTCTCTCACGAGGCTACTCAAATGCTACGCGACTGAGATACAAACCATCGCCTAATACCATTAGCATACCATGCTACTCGTTTCCGCACACGGAGCTACCCAAATGAGACTATTTTTTATCATTTGAAGAACAACATTAGTACAACGATGTCTAGTGACTTAGCGATGAAGACAATTTTCTTCTCTATATTACAAGAACCAACGATATTTTAAAAGAAGATTCTGGGTGCACCCGTACATCGAAAAAATATTAATTGTAGGGCCTTATAGGTCGCCTCCTCTGGCTAGGGAGTAGTTATATTTTTTGGTCGCCCCAGTCCAGAGAGAATGTTCTTTTCCCCAGTCCTAGCACCAAAGATTTAAATCGAAAGATGCGGCGTAATCTCCTCACGCCATACTAAAAACACACCGAAAATTGTTAACAATGGGTTGGGCGCAGGCGCTCAACCCAACTACAGTTGCACGCCAGCTACAGTGAGTGACGGTCGCTTGTTGAGAGCGTCGCTATCGTGACGGTCACCTTTGAAGTAAGGAATGTGTTGTCTGTGTTTAAAAGTGTGTTTAGACAAAAGTATATGTATTTTATACTTTTGTCTTTAGTATAATGTATGTTGTATTTTGTAACGAACTTTCGCTAGTAATGCCGCATCTCTCGATTTAAATCTTTGCCTAGCACCATCCAAATGATCCAAAGGAGGGACCAATATTTATCCAAAGGACTGCTTGAACCACGCTAGAACCACGTAATATACTATAATGGCTGAAACACAGCCCGATGTTTGGAATTGTAGTGCTAGAGTTTATTCTAAACTCAATTTAGAGTAAATAGTTAGTTTATTTTAATCTAAAAATACACCGGGGATATGTATTTTTTAAGCAATTATAAGGTAATTATTTTTTTATTTTACATACCTAACCTCTATTTGAATTTTCGTGACTTCATTTAGTACCTATTAAGGGTAAATTTTAGAATCCATGGCCAAACTTTTGGAGTATTTATAGGCTTCATCAGTTAGGAATGGATGTTAGTTTTGTAGAAATATAGTTTTAATGGCGAGAAAATTCATTCACAATTAATTTTATAAACATTTTAAAACATAACCTAAAATTGGTTTAGCACAATTGTTCTGCTACAACCAGTATTCCAGTACCCAATCTAACCTATTTTCTGCAATGCAAAGTATTGTAACACATTTTGTAATCGGGTGAGCTCGCTCCGCTGCGCTCCGCTCGCATTTTCATAACATTCCTGAACCTAACCTAACCTATTTGTTTCCAGTGCAAATAGTCTTGTAACACATTTTGTAATAAGCACACAACGTTCTGCTACAACAGAGTACTAATATTAAATAAATAAACACTATTTATTACTCTATGTCTGATATACCTACCTAGTAAATATTAATAAACAATTTCAGAATTCGTTTTAAAATGTTTATAAAATTAATTGTGAATGAATTTCCTCACCATAAAAACTATATTTTTATAAAACTAACATCTATTGCTAAATAATCACGCTTCCAAACACACTACCGGTATGTACATATTTATTTGTATTGTAAACAAAATCAGGTTATGTTTTAAAATTAATTGTGAAAAAATTAATTTTGAATGAATTTTCTCACCATAAAAACTATATTTCTACAAAACTAACATCCATTCTTAACTGATTAAGCATATAAATACTCTTAAAGTTTGGCCATGGATTCTAAAGCCAACCCCCTATTAAACCTAATGTAAATTTAGTAGAGCTTTTCAAAAAGTGTAGAAATTAAAAAGTTGCAATGCTGTAGTGTTGTCCCGTTCTAACCATATAGTTGATAAATAAGAGACATCACTATAGTATTGCCACTTTTTAATTTCTACACTTTTTTGACAAGCTGTAATCAAAACTATATTTTTACATATTTTCGACGCAAAAATGTTTATCAAAGATATTTATTTCTCCGTGGACTATTCTCTATGGTGAACATTTGTTGCCAACTTGTCACTTGTCAAGTTGCTATGTATTGTATGTCAAATTGGTAGGTGGGATGTGTAATGTCAACAATTTATGTCACATGTCACATCACATTCATTCATATAGATTTAGATAAGTTAATAGGCGTTTTGTTGTGATGTTAAACTGCTGTTTTTTTAATTGTAATTTTTTTAATTAGTTTAAATGACCGTATGTAGTTAGTTATTAATTTGTATACACAAAAATGCCGTCACTCCTCATCGATAGGTTTAAGCACTTTGATGCGTACGCAAAAACACTAGAAGATTTTAGGATAAAAACTGCCACCGGTGCAGCAAGTAAGAATGTTTTTTTTATTAATTAATAAAAGTAAAACTTTTATTACAAACTGTACCAATAATAATTAGTGTATGTTATTTTTTCTTCTATACTAATTTATAAAGTGGTACAGTTTGTATGTAGGAGGTACCTAATCTTCGAAACTACTAAGATAATTTTAAAAAAAATTCACTAATAGTTCAGGATGTACATAAGCTAAATATTCCACGCAGGCGAAGCCGCAGGCCGAATCTATCTAAAATCTAATCCAACGCTTGGCTAAAGTATAATAGTTTATATTGCTTTACATATTTTGTCAGGCATTATATTATTATTTTTTCAATGCTGATGAAGTTGCGGGCACCAGCTAGTAGTAATATTTGTTTGTAAATCACTGTTGGTTCAAACAAATTTTTCCCATTAATGAATTAAGTGTTTAGATATTTTATTCAATTAAATCTAATCTTATGTTTTCAGTATCTATAACTGGTGCTATTGTAATGGTGTTATTAATTATATCAGAACTTAATACATACTTGTCACCTAATGTATCGGAAGAGTTGTTTGTGGACACATCCAGAGGTCACAAGCTACGCATTAACTTGGACATTGTTATTCCAACTATTTCATGCAATTGTAAGTATAGAATATTGTAAGATGAAGTTTGAATTTAAGTAAAACAACAACTATTACCTATTTATAAAAGGAAAGCAATGCAAGCACTTTTCAAAGAATTTTCCCTTTTGAGGTGATGTGTTAAAATGCACTAGTTTAGTTTCAAGATACTGTTATAATTTAGTATAATGAGGTGGCTAAAAGCTCCTATACCGGATATAACAACAGATTGGTTCAGACGACTAAATGTTTTGTACACCATTCAAGCAGTCAGACCTTTCATGGTGCCAAAAAGAAAAAAATAATTTTCAAATATAATTATTACCTGTGGTCACAATATAAATATGTTGATTTTGTAATGAATAACGAATATTAACTTTTAAATGATTTTACCCAGATTTAGTTCTGGATGCTATGGATACTTCGGGAGAGCAGCATCTTCAAATGGAACATAACATCCACAAGAGGAGATTAGACCTAAATGGAACACCAATTGAGGAACCTAAAAAAGAAGAATTCCTTATATCCTCATCAACTGTAATTGCTATATTTTTTTAGATACTAATATTTCAATATTTTTTAGAAATTTTTAAATTCCTATAACACTTATAATCTAAGAATTCCTTTCTTTTTAATATTATGTAAGCCTAGATAATGTTTTCGTTATATTTTCAGGTAAAAGAGAACACATCATTAACAGCTACAGTAACATGTGGCAGTTGTTACGGAGCTGCATTATATGAATCTCAGTAAGAAAAATTCAGAATATTCTTAAATATAAAATAATATTTATTGTAAACTAGCGGTCCGCCCTGGCTTCGCACAGATTTTTTCTGCAAATTATAAGGATTAAGATTACATTATTTCGCAATATTATTACAACTGTACATCATGTGCTTTTTTTGTAGATGCTGCAACACTTGTGAAGATGTAAAGGAAGCATACTCTAGAAAGAAATGGGCTATACCTGATTTGTCAACAATTGAACAATGTAAAGATGATGAATCTATAGAAAAAACTAAGATGGCACTTAAAGAGGGTTGTCAAATATATGGCTATATGGAAGTTAATAGGGTAGGAAATCATTTTAAACATTCAGTAGTGGCAGTCATAATCTGAGCAGCTAATGTGGAGGCAGACCACTGTGAAATAATAGCTCATGTGCTTTTGTGTTTCGATGAGTCAGAGTTTTACTCAACACAAACATTTTATTGTAATAAACAATTAAGTTACGTGTTTTAGGTTGGAGGCAGTTTTCATATTGCTCCAGGGAAAAGTTTTACCATGAATCATGTGCACGTTCATGACGTCCAACCATATTCAGCATCAGTGTTCAATACTTCACACATAATTAAACACTTGTCTTTTGGATCAGACATTAAAAGTGCTAATACAGCCCCCTTGGATGGAATCAACGGTATTGCAAAGGAAGGTGAGAGTGCACAATAAATTCTCCTTAAACAGACAGAAACAAATTTTTAGCAAGTGTTATTATTGCAGCTTAATGAAAACATATTATTGCTATAAAAACACCTTATCACAGTGTCGAGTAAACCTACCCATCCTCGTCATGCTTCACTTTTCGAAATACGGCCATAGTGGCAACAACTTGTAAATTTATTCATAATTGAAACGTTAGAAAAATTAGTTTTTGGGCTTTCAATCAAAGTTCCATTATCTACTAAATACATGAGGGGATCGAACCCGCGACTTTGCGTTATCAGCACGACAAATGTTAAGGCTGACAGGAATAATAATCAAATATTAAATGTAATTTAATGAGTACTCGTTAAATGTTGTTTTGTCAATCTTAGATATTTAAATACCTATACAATTTTTTTATTTATTATTCACTTCATACTCGTCACTTGTAATTTTAGGTTTCCAATTACACTGTTATTTAATAAACATAGTAGTGGAAGGGCACACTGCATTGCGCAGTCATTGAGGCAGCCCATATGGTCCCAATACACACCTCCCTTACAGAAGACCACCATAAACAACATGTATGCTGTTGTTTCAGTAAGGGATGCCAGATCCCATTTCCCTATTCTTAATCCTACTACTATGGTTGTCAGCACACTTGCACATCTATGGCGTTGGTTGTATAACAGGTGATGGAAGACATTAAGTGAAGTGTCCGCCTGGCTGACAATTTTAACATTAAAAAAGTTTCTGTAAAAAAATTGCTTTTGAGAATGCAGGGCATTTGTTTTATTGTGCTTCAATGCCTCAATTACAAGTCTTGTCTTGTAGAAAGAGTATTCTAATACATATCACAAAGATTAATGGTGTATTATAAAAATAAAGTACTATACTCTGAACTGCTTAAAACTGAACCTAGGTAGTGCTAATTCCGTGTTGCAAAACAAATTGTAACTTTTATCTATTTGCTAAGAAAATCTAAGTTCAATCACATAAATAAAATACCTGGTAAGGGGTAAACTTTTGTTAAAAAATAATAAACATAAGGTAGAATTATTTATTTTAATTAAAGTTTATTTCCTATATACAGTCTTACCATCAAAGAAAAACAATCATACTATGTGTCCCAACTTAAAAATTCTCTTTTATTCAACAACGTATTCCAGTTCCAATGGCCATAAAAGTCCCAAATGTTCCTCCACCCTGAAGCATAACTTTGCCAACAGAATGAACTAACTCGCGTCCTCTCGCTCCATATCTGAAATGTATAAGTTTATGCATATAGGTATATGCACCTATAACCAAGTCTGACGGTGACGAATCCAGACACAAAATTAAGAAATTCGATTAATAAAAATAACAAATTTCAAATTATTATCTTACTTCAATCTTTGTAATAATAAATGATGTATCACGAAAATAATAAATTAAAAATATATTTATAACTTGTACCAAAATGAAAGGTTTTTTCATTAAATAAAAATTAATAACCTAAAAGCTGTAAATCCACCAAATAGTCCACCACTGGCCATCCCGACGCAAAACCCGATCATAAATCCCATTTTCATTTTGTCAAAACACGAAGGCCCACTATGATAAACACCTCCCGGTACTGCTGGCATTTTAAATAAATAATCACTGCGTCTTTTAAAATGAAAATTGTATTGATTTTTTACTTTCGTAGGTAGGGTTTCTAGGTCCTAGGTTTATTACGGTAAGGTGCAAAAAAAATAGTTTTTACTCGTGAATTCAATACCTATTTTGTCAAACTTGTCAATGTCATATTCAGAACTGTCAAATTGAACTTTGTTTTGTTCGTTTCGTTAGTCGTAACTTGGTTTCAAGAACTTTAGCGTGTACACTCTTCTAAACCTTAACCTTCTAATTTAAACCTTGTATAATTTTTACTAACTCGTCTTGGAACAATGATCGCAGTCGACTTTTTGTGAACGTCATGACGGCGGTATCATCAATAATTATTTACAAACCACAACATTTTTTGTTTATGTTAAGGTCTACAGACAGGCTGACGGTCCACTTGATGGTAGGTGGCTACCGTCGCCTATAACACAAGCTACGCCATAAATGCTGCAAGTACGCTGTTGACGGTCTCGGACACATTCGTCACTTTCACAAAAACGCAATTATATATTTTTAGTTCGACCATGGTCATGGGCTCTGGCATCCCTTACTCACTCACCAAAACACAACAACACAGTGCATATGCTGTTATTTCACGGTGGTCTTCTGTGAGGGTGGGTACTGCCCAAAGACTGCGAAATGCAGTCCAAATTTTACCTCTAAACAGTTTTGCCTGAAAGATACTTCTATTTATTTATTTACAAAATTGTTTTTAAATGCTTTTATTAGTAAAATAACAATTTTATTACTATAATAATCTATATTTGAATTTCTAGGTGCAGTGATGTTTCAATATTACATAAAAATAGTACCAACAGTATATGTGAAAATAGACAAAACAGTAATGTATACAAACCAGTTTTCAGTGACGAGGCATCAAAAGTCTGTTTCAAACATCAATTCTGAATCTGGTATGCCTGGTGCTTTCTTCAATTATGAACTTTCACCTCTAATGGTTAAATATACAGAAAAAGAAAGGTTTGTACAGAAATACCATTTTATTAAAAAACATAAGATTATTCAGTCCTACATTATACAAAAACAAATTATATTCTTTTAATTACAGATCCGTCGGACACTTTGCTACTAATGTGTGTGCAATAATAGGTGGAGTATTTACTGTAGCTGGTATTTTTGATACACTTTTATATCACTCGCTGAATGCTTTCCAAAATAAAATGTTATTAGGAAAAAATGGTTAAGAGAAATCTCACATTACAAAGTTTTCAGAAAAGTATTGAAGTCATCAATATTACACTTGGCATATTTTTTACAAAAATCTACATCTGTACCTTCCACTAAAGCAATAATTGGAACAAAATTTTCTTTTTTTGGATCATACTGCGCTCTCCCAAGTTTTTCTAAAAATGTGTGTCTCTGTTTTACTCTGAAATTTCTACACAACAACACTTCCGGATTCGCAAGCAGTGTTGCGTGTGAAAATTTAATGACATTGTGAAGGTAATTAAAACGCCGCAATAAAGACAGTTGATCTGAAATAAAAGTTGGTTTTATTTAAAAAATTATCAAGTAATTTTCCTTAGCTTTACCTATTACTATACTTTATCTACTTACTCATCATCCACAATTTAGGTTTACTCAGAAGCAATCGTTTTATTTCTTTTCCTTCAAATCCCATTTCCTCTTTAATTACAAATGAATTTATTTTGATGTTATGTAGTCTATATGTTATTAGTTTTGGCTGTTTACATGCAAGATATCTCATTTCCTTTCCACTTAGATCAAAGCTTTTTTGAAAATATCCTAATCGTTCATCAATTTTAACTGTACTGAAAACAAAAGTTAAATTTATTTTTAATTTCAACATTGTACCAAGGTACAAAATCAAAAGATTAGGTATATAAATTATTATTTTACCTGTATGTCAACCAAAAAGCATTTTTCGATATTATCCTTCTAATTTCCTGCATCGAAAATTTCTTAGAATGTAAATAGTTAATTCTTACATCGAGATCTTCTAAGCGTTCACAAAGAATGTGGGGATTTTTGGTTATGAAGTCACCAAGTTCCTCTGCCTCAATATAGTCCTTTAAAAACATTATGTGAGGTTTTATATCTCGTTCCAAATCCAATTTTAATATTTTCTCTGCTATATAAGGTTTCTTTTCAATTTTACTCAAATTCACGTTTAAATTCAGTAATGCTTGTAGCATTTCTGAACTGTTTACATATGCTGCCAAATTAAAAGATTTTGGAAAATAACTAGTGATTGAAGATAAATCTTCGGAAGTTTTTTGTAAAACATTTTCTTCGTTCTTATTACAATTTAGTGCATTTTCAGCATCCTTATTACAACTTAATGCATTCCCTTCATCCTTAATATGTGGCAAATATAATGATGTGCATAGCCTTTTGCATAAATAATGTATAGTGTTTTCTCTTCCTGATATAATTTTGTTTAGTCTTGAAAAAGTTAACATTTTTTGTTATTGTGACTAAAACTGCTGAAAATTATGAAAATTCACACAAATTAAGCACCTTTACACTAACTGCAATTGTTTATTAATTTAGTCCAGTGTAACATTTATTTTTACAATCTTGCAGATTAAAACGAAACAAACTTATTTTATTTTATTGGTTATAAATTAAAAATTACAATATTATATGGTGATTGACTGTCATGACTGATGACATACGTAAGTATCACTATATAGTTTGTGCTGATGACTTGTTGTCAGTTGTGTGTTGTGTCTGTGACTTTATGATGGTATATAGTGTTCTGTGGGTGTGTGTGTTTGGTGTGGCCAGAGACAGAAATATTGATTCAAATCCTGCAAAAAACACAAATATTGATAAATATGTAATTAATTATTTAATAATAACCTCCCTTAAATAATGCCGACCTAGATCAGATATACTTACTGAAACAAAGTTGATCATTAAAAGTTGCCAACACAATTTTTAATAATCTTTGTTCTCTAGTTCAACTTAACTTATGGCCTTTAATGTCTGTTTCTGTATATGTATAGTGTATGGTGGAAACTGGAAATTCTGGATTGTCATAAAATCGAATTTATGACTTGATCTTGACTGATCAATCTGTCTTTTATTATATTACTCTGTAATTCGAATTAAGGCCATCCACACGGCATCCACGTCGTTGGTCGTCGTAGATATAAAAATTAACAATTTTGAATTTTGATTTCATTGAAGTAGTTTTTAATCTTTACATTTAACCGGAAGAAAAACCGGAGATTTTCAGGTACTATACAAATTGTTACTATAAATTCAGTTTTCAGAATAGATTTGAATAGAATATTGCGGCAAATAAATATAAAATAAAATATTTAGCATAATTAAAAGATTTTAATAATTAACAAGATATTTTTGAATAAAGTTTAATTTAAATAATTATAATAAGAGTTAAATACTACTTGAATATTAAAAATTAAGTAGTAATTACTAACCATATGGTGCGTTATCGGATGCACATGTAATGCACCGCCAATGTTATTCTGACGCAATAATATTAAAAATTCTTTCTTTTTACCTAAGATTTAAGGATTAAAAAAATACAATGTATTTTTTCTTATTCTAGGCCAAAAATCTTGTGGCATTTAGAAAAAGAGTAGATATAGTTTTAAATTAAATTTGTCGATGGTACAAATAAATATGTAACAATATGTTGTACCTACCGATACAATCAGAGTAACCAAATTTTTACTAATAAATTTAGAATACCTAGTACTTTGTATAACATCGGCATAATATTATAACTAATCTTATTCCCGCTTGACCTAGTTAGTATCTGTTATGGATATAATAATATGTTATCAGTTGATTTATTTGTTTTATGGGCAAATTAAAAAAGATTTTTCCCAAGTGATGAATCTTCTAGATATCCTTCCTTGCATTCATAAGTAACAAAAATAATTACAAAAATTACCAGAGAATGAATCATTACCTAAATTGTTATTGATGTTACAAACATGTCTGTTATATAAAAATTTCTGATTTTTTCCAATGATTTTAATACAAAATTATGATCTCTTACATATTCTATTAGTGTTATGAATATTCATATGATTTGATGTTACATTTTTCTGATTTATGACTGTCAAATGTTTCTTCAATTACAGGAAAGATGGATTCTCTGACGGGGAAACAAATACGTCAAACATTTATTGACTTCTTCATAAATAAAGGCCACAAATATGTTCACTCATCCTCTACTATCCCATTGGATGATCCAACATTATTATTCACTAATGCTGGCATGAATCAGTTCAAGCCTATCTTTTTAGGATCCGTTGATCCCAATTCTGACATGGCTCATTATGTTCGTGCAGTAAACACTCAAAAGTGCATAAGAGCTGGAGGAAAGCATAATGATCTAGATGATGTCGGAAAAGATGTTTATCATCATACATTTTTTGAAATGATGGGTAATTGGTCTTTTGGGGACTACTTTAAAAAGGAGATTTGTGCCTGGGCCTGGGAATTGCTAACAGAAATTTATAAATTGCAGCCGGATAGACTGTATGTCACTTATTTCGGTGGAGATGCCGCTTCAGGTTTAGAGCCAGATTTGGAATGTAAAAATATTTGGTTGAATTTGGGTGTTCTGGAATCTCACATTTTACCAGGAAATATGAAAGATAATTTCTGGGAAATGGGAGAAACTGGTCCGTGTGGTCCATGTTCAGAATTGCATTATGATAGAATTGGAGGACGTGAAGCAGCTCATCTTGTTAACATGGATGATCCAGATGTGTTGGAAATTTGGAATTTGGTGTTTATACAATTTAACAGAGAAGCAGATGGAAGCTTGAAATTGTTGCCCAAGAAACATATAGATTGTGGACTGGGTCTTGAAAGGCTTGTTTCAGTCATTCAGAATAAAAGAGCTAATTATGACACAGATTTCTTTACACCTTTATTTGAAGCTATTGAAAAGGGTACAGGTGCCCGACCTTATTCTGGTAAGGTAGGTGAAGAAGATGTTGATGGCATAGATATGGCTTATCGTGTATTAGCTGACCACGCTAGGACTTTAACTATTGCTTTATCGGATGGTGGTTGTCCGGATAATACAGGTAGAGGATATGTTCTTCGCCGTATCCTTAGGAGAGCTATACGCTATTCATCTGAGAAGCTTAATGGAAAGCCTGGATTTTTTTCTTCATTAGTACAAACAGTAGTGGAAATATTGGGAGATGTATTTCCAGAAATAACAAAAGATCCCCAGTCAATTATTGAAATTATCAATGAAGAGGAACTCCAGTTCTTAAAAACTTTATCCCGTGGTAGAAATCTTCTTAACAGAACCATTGAAAAACTTAATGACTCCAAAACTATTCCCGGAGATGTCGCATGGCGTCTTTATGACACTTATGGCTTCCCTATAGATCTTACGCTGTTGATGTGCGAAGAAAAGGGACTCGTTATCGATATGGAAGGATATGAGAAAGCAAGAAAGGAATCTCTACTAGCTTCCCAAGGAAAACAAGCAGGACAGGAAGATTTGTTAGCATTAGATATTCATGCTATAAGTTATTTGCAAGATAATGGTGTGCCAGTGACAGATGACTCACCAAAATATAACTATAAAGCCTCATCCACTGAAAAAGATGCTGTTTACAATTTTTCTGCCTGCAATGGCAAAATAGTAGCACTACGTAGAAATAAAGAATTTGTAAATGAAGTTACTACTGGTCAAGAATGTGGTATAATATTAGATAAAACTAACTTTTATGCTGAACAAGGAGGACAAATTTTTGATGAAGGTTATATGGTGAAATCTGGAGATGACAGCATTGAGTTCACTGTTAAAAACGTTCAAGTAAAAGGTGGTTATATTTTACACACTGGAAAAGTTGAGGGCACATTGAAAGTTGGGGATGAAATGATTTTGAACATTGACACTGAGAGACGAAGACTGGTTATGAACAATCACACTGGGACACATGTTTTAAACAATGTACTAAGAAAAGTTCTTGGAAATGATTCAGACCAGCGCGGTTCTCTTGTCATGCCAGACAGACTTAGATTTGACTTTACTAATAAAGGTCCAATGTCTATAAAACAAATTAAAGATGCAGAAGATCAAATAAAAGATATTATAAACAAAAAGAAAACAGTTTATGCTAAATACACAAACCTTAATGAAGCTAAAAAAATCAATGGACTCAGAGCTATGTTTGACGAACATTACCCCGACCCGGTTCGAGTAGTATCTGTTGGCATACCTGTTGAAGAATTAGAAAAAAATCCAGATGGATTAAACGGTTTTGAAACATCGGTAGAGTTTTGCGGTGGCTCTCATCTTCACAACACTAGTCACATTGGAGAATATGTGATTGTTAGTGAAGAAGGCATTGCAAAAGGTATTCGACGAATCGTAGCTCTGACAGGTCCGGAAGCCATAAAAGCTCAAAATAAATTGGCAGTTTTAGAGAATGAGGCAAACAATATCTCTAATGTCCTCAGAAATCAAGACGAAAACTTCAATCAAAAAGAAGTGACAAAGAAGATTGTGGATCTTACAAATGATATATCACAGGCTCAAATATCTTATTGGAAAAAAGATGAGTTGAGAAACACACTCAAAAATTTAAAGAAGCAACTCGATGACAAGGAGAGAGCTGTGAAGGCCTTGATTATTAACCAAGTAGCTGAGAAAGCTAAGGAAATATGTCTAAAGGAGAAGGATTCGGAGGCAATCGTTGCAGAGTTGAAAGCTTCGGGTAATACGAAAGCTTTAGATGGTGCTTTGAAACAAGTAAAACAGTTGTGTCCGAACACAGCTGCCATGTTCTTTTCTGTGGATGATGAGACAAATAAAATATATTGTCTCACTGCAGTACCGAAAAATCTAACGGAGAAAGGATTATTAGCTTCCGAATGGGTGAAGTCTGTTGTGGAAACCATGGGAGGGAAGGGGGGAGGAAAATCGGAATCCGCTCAAGCATCTGGAAACAACCCAAAGGGACTTCAAGAAGCCATAAATATTGCTAAAAAATTTGCAATTCTCAAGTTGTCTTAAATATTATTTACTCTAAAACCATGTCATTGAAATCATGTTTTTCATTATCATTGTAGTACTTATTAGAAATATGAATTTCAATGTTTAATAAATTATAACTAATATAGGATAAAATAAAAAAATGTATTATTTTCTGCATGAATTTTAATGATTATAATAAATTGTTTTGCAAGTTAAACGCTTACGATTGATCCGTCTTAACATTTATACACAAAATATAATTCGTCTAGCGGTCACATACACCAGTACCGTTTCTATAACTTACGGATGAATAAATTATAAAAGAAATCTATTGTGGTGTAATTATATTTTATTTTATTATGCTAATTTATTTAAATATAATTAAAGAAAAATATATTTATATATATATGATACAAATAACATAATGCACTAAAACATATCTACACAGTGTTTATTACATTTTTAAACAAAATATTCATATAAATATTTGGTTCGTCTTTTTTTTTTATGACAATAAAGCACCAATTCTATAGTGAACAAATATTACTCCCACTAAGTTGGTGCGTGGTTGGTGCAGAACTAAATAAAATGGTAATAATTTACATGTATGGTCGATATTACTCTTGGCCGAAACCTTCGGTTTCTTCGATGGCGTAGTTGAGTTTCTCGCATAACTGTTCGTAACTTTTGTACGGCGGCAAATCGAGTCTGTTGAAGCAAGTGTGCGAACGAGGCAGCCACGTTTCCTTACCCACCTGCAACAAACAAGCTCATTAAGGAAGACGTTTTTAAAGTAGTCCGACAAGGCTTTTTAGTAATTAAATAGATAAACAGACCTTCTCGATGCAGAACCGCTGCGGGCCATTGGAGCCCATGAGCTCAGCGAAGCCGCCGACGGGCACTCGGCACGTGCCCGTCACGAACTGCAGGAGCCGCGCGCGCTTCTCGTTGTCCATCTGCCTCACAAACTGCACCAACACACACATCTCTTACTATCAAATAACTGTCAGTCACAAGTGAAAACTATGACAACTATTGACGAAGTTAAGCTTATTGCGAACCAAAAAATACGTACTAATTCGGGTAATTGGCGTTTATTTCATACAATTAAACGTCAGTAATGGACGAAATAGACGATCAAGCGTTTGGCGTGACGACAAAATGACGTGAGGCAACGGCGCCGATTTTACATACAGTTTTTGACATCAAGCCATCAGTTTTTACCATTCACGATCAAATTTTGGCTTCACGCCAGTTGACGCAATTTGACGCGATGGACTGACCGTGTATTTGGTCCATAAGTGTGTCGCTCACAGGCCGAGTTAAATTTTTTCCCATAATATGTTAAACTAGCTGGCGCCCGCGACTTCATCCGCGTTGAAAAAGAAAAAAGTAGCCAATCCTGTGTCCTGTACGTCTAAATGTTTATCTACCAAGTTTCATGAAAATCAGTTAATTCGTTTCAGAGTTATGGAGGAACAATACCTACACTTACAGATTTATTATTAGCATTGATTGATTGATTGATGATGCCAAACGCATCTAAAGAAGTTTTAACTTCCAAAGTTAAAAAAAAATCTTTGTATCAGTCAGCGCTCACCCTTGGTGTCCCAAGTAGCAAATATAAGCGTGTCAATTATACGTTGTAGGTGCAATGTTTTTACCAGAGAAAGATACGTTGTACCTAATGAGACCCACCTCGTTGAGTGATCTGTTGACTCTGTATGTATCTTTGACTTAATACAATCGGAAATAGATTGACTTAAACAAATGACATAGTGTACTCACCTGCCAGAACCAGAGCACTTGCTTTGTGGTGCGCGTGTAGTGCCGGTAGATGGTGTTCCGCTGCCAGTCGTCCACGTCCACCTCCTGCATGCCGCACAGCATCAGCTCCAGCTCGCGCTCGTCGAAGTACTTCAACCACTCCAGCGGCACCACCTGCCATCACCACTCACGTTTATGTGGCACTTCACATAATTTGTTCATTGAACGTTACAATTGTATGGCTGATTTTACATTAGTATCGGCAGAAGCGTTGTCTTTACATACAGATTGTTTACTTATTAAAAACTATAATAAAAACAAACAACAATAACTCCAATTGTCAATTGTACAATTTTATTGTGAAAATAGAGTTGTGGGAAAGGAAGTGTTATGAATACCTCATTGAATCCGTCGAGAAAGGCCGATGTTTGTTCCTCTATTCCGCGCGTCATGCGCCATTGTGTCACAAGCTGCAGATATTGTTCTTTGTTCGCCTGTTTCAACAAATGTCTCATTACAACCAATTTCTTGTAAATGATGCATAAGCTTCTGGTGATTTTTCACTACAATAATAATGTTAAGCGAATTCAGCATTGTAAAACTCAGATATTATTATTAGGTACATAATAATGAAAAATGAGCCAAAATGAATAGAAAATCGCAAAGTACTTTAGCTTTTGTAGCGGTAGTAAATGCACTTTAGCTTTTGCTTGTGTCCTTAGGCGACGTTAGCCACCTACCATCATGTAGACGGTCAGGTCAGCCTGCCTGCCACTTTTATTAATATAAAATTTTTGCAACACTTAAAAACCAGCTGTAATTAAAAATTATAAACTAAATCCCGACTTTAACACGCGACTATTGACCCAAACACGCGATATCTACTGTAAGTTGCTGAGGAGTTGGGTATCCCGCAATTCTTACTTAATTCTGCAGTATCAGGTCAAGGTTACCATGTCATGGAAATACCACCGAAATAACAGTACATATATCGAATTTCACATTAAACGAACATTAGTAATATCTTTCCGTTAACTAGGAAATAAGCTGATGGTCTTGAAACGCCTGCACAGAACTTCATAAAATATAGCTAGGAAAGATCCATATCACGTCAGCTTTCAATTAAAAAAAAATCGGTCCATCTGTTTGAGAGCTTCGATTGCACAGACAGACACTCAGATACATCCAATTTTTTGCGTCGTGCGTTAATTAAGGACATGATCAATTCAGAAATTGCGGGTTTTGCATTTTCAAGTCCTTTTGAATTTATGTGATTGAATATAACGTTTGAGATATTGTTTCAGTCAATTTGAAAATTTTATGACATTAAATATATTGGAAAAAAAATGCACTGCACTAAATTTACCTCAGACACTCGTTCCTTGTCTCCGCTCGGCTTTAGCTCGTGATGTATCACCTGACCGAGAACCTCGAAATCCACACTGAACCACATCTCCAGGCAACACTCGTCTATATTATTGTCTCTGATCCAAACTAACGAGTTGTAGAACTCCGGGTCTATCGACTCTATGTCCTTCATGGTCAACTTCTTATTGAGCATCCTCTTGTAGAAGGGCATAGTGAAGCCAGAGTAGATAAATCTGCCGTGATATAGGGCCATCGCTATGAACCTCCCAATGAACTTGAAATAGAGCAGGTGGTCGGGGTTTACGTAGCTGGCCGGGTTTATTTGTAGGCTGTAGTTGTTCTTGTTGGCGTACTCGAAGAGGCAGTACATCGGATTGAGCACTTCGTGGGACAGCAGGAAGAACCATTCCCGACTCACGCCGCCGTAATCGAGCCCTTCCTCGCCGCGGAATATTATGTACAGCCGTCGCCGCAACTCGTATGCAGGCAGACGCATTATCTGTGCACAAAACGGAAACATATTATATTTAAGCTTTAAATAGCTAGCCGGTGCCGGCGACTTCGTCCGAGTTGTAAAAACAGAAAATATAAAAGTGTTATAACGCCCAACATCTTTATCACTGTGACGACGGTCGATCCGCCACGGCGACAATTCGACCCTATGTCGATAAATAATAAAATTAATATTTTGCGATGAAAAAGATTGGGTATATTTAGGTCAACATAATTTTCCTTTCGGACATATTTTTAAGAAAAGAACAAGTTAAATTTGAGTTAAGTAAAGTTAAAGTTAAGAAAATTGAAGTTAAAAGTTAAGACGGACCTTTTTCAAGTATTAGTTTTGCTTTTAATTTAGTTTTGTTTCGCAACCACTTGCCTTGCCAGACTTTATTTGATTGTATGTATATTTAAAAAATAAGCAAAGCTATTTAAACTTTACCTGGTGGTAGGAGTCCTCGAAAAGCGTCTGCCTGGAGAGCGTTATCTTGATGTGGCTGGGCAGCGCGTTGCTCTGGCAGAGGTAGCGGAACTGGCTGAGCTTCCAGCGGAAGGAGCGCTCGTAGGCGTGCGGCACGCCGTAGGCGCCGGGCGGGCCCTGGGGTGCGCCGGGCCTCGGGTCCTGGAACGTGGTGGTGCGCGTGTTGTGGTCCACGAAGTAGCGCGTGCCCTCTTCCGTAAAGCGCACCTCCCAGCCGCCCGGCAGCGCCTCCTCCACGCCGCTCACCTCCTGGCCCTGCGTGCGCGGGTCCTCCCATTGCGTCGTGCGGTTCTTGTGGTTCACGTAGTACACGCGCCCGTCCGGCTGCACGCGCCGCTCCCATCCTGACGGCAGCGCGCCCAGCGCGTCCTCGGCCGCGGCCGCCGCCGTGCCAGTAGTGGCGGACGCGCTAGGCGGGCCCGGCGGACCACTTATAGCCACGGACGCGCTCGCCGCCGTCGACGCACCCACACCGCTCGCTGAAATACCACGGCCAGACTTTTTTAAAAAAAGACACATTTACACAAAGCCAGGTAAAAACTTATTTAAAAAGTTCATTTCCTGTGTAATGTTTCACCATTTTTCTTATAACTTCAAAACTCATTAATTCAAAAACCTGGCCTCGTTTGTTAAAATTTTTTTAGTGCAAAACTCGGGAACGGATGCTTAATTAAATAGGGTTATTTTCATTTAAAAACGCCAAAAATTGTTATTTACTAAAATGATGTATGGGAATAGAATGTTAAATAGACAGTGTACATACGAGCGACTTCGTGGTCGCTGTCGGCGGCGTGTTGCGGCGGGTGCGTGGGGTGGTGCGGGTAGAGGAAGCGCTGGTTGCCCTGCGCGACCACGTGGCGCCGCTCGCCGCGCCAGTGCTGGAAGCGCGCCAGCCGCTCCGTGTCGGGCCGCTGCCACGTGGTCGTGCGCGTGTTGTGGTCCACATAGTAAACGCGCCCGCGCACATCGCGACGCACCTCCCAACCCGGCGGCAGCGGCTGCGGCCGCTCCCACGACGTCGACCGCGTGTTGTGGTCCACGTAGTACCTGAAACCATCGACGTCACTTCACGACTGCGTCCTGTTCTAGCCTCGTTTCACTCTCACGAAATGGATATATTTACAACTAGCTATGCCCGCAAATCAGCATATCGTCGTTGTCAAATCAAAATCTGCTACATAATAATATGTGCAAAAAAGTTTCCTGGAAAATTTTATATGAGTGCTTATTTAAAACAAAAATATTTATTTGAAATTTAGGGCAGTTATAAACATGGAAATTTAATAGTTTATTTATTACTTGCTGTGTCCGCGACTTCATACGCGCTATAGTTCGTTTTTTAAAAATCCCTCGGGATCTTAACATTTTTTCAGAATAAAAAGTATCCTATATGTTAACCAGTTCATTGCCAAGAACTCGCTTGGCGAATTCACTAAAATCGCATACTGGGAGGGGTCTAGAACTCGCTATGTGAGGCCAAACTATTTATCTGTTTTTCTTCAAAAATACTAGGAATTAATGTAAAACACAACTTATTCATTAAAAAAACCACCTTGAAATGTTGAGATATGCAATTCAAAAGCCGTGGACTCGCGTCACGAGTCTATTCTCCTCATCTGTACCGCCGACGACTCACCACACGAGTTCAACATATTATACCGCTGGCCATTCATATGAGACTTGAAATTTTTGGTGCGGCAATGAATGTGTTAATTTAGCACATAGCCGATAACACGTACTGCACATTTATTAGGATGTCGTCATTTATTAAGAATAAGGCAGTGGACTATTCGCTAAGATTTAAAAGGCCTAAGGTCAAAAATGTTAGAATCTTTAAAAAAGTGTACATAACAGATTTTAATTTAACAATGACGATAATTATCCATGGGCGTAGCGAGGTACGGGCAAGGGGGGGCCGCTGCCCCCCCCCCCTAGAAGAGCGGTTGTTCTGTTAAACTGTAATTTTTACGAACTTCATAGCTTGCGACGCTTCTTATAAGACCTAACAATACGGGATGTGATCTCAAAGTCTAGACAAGAAGTGGGTTTTCTGCGAAAAATAGAAGTCTTCGAACAATATGAGCGATAGCTCATTCTACGCGGAATGCAATTCTGAGAAAGGCGCTTTCAGGATTTTTTCTGCCAATAAAAATTGCAATTGTTATTAACAAAAAACAAAAACAAAAAAGCCATTTAGATTTTTGATGATAACTCAAAAACTATAAATGATAGCGAAAATCGCATTTTTTTAAATCATAAATAATTGACTAAATAATAGAATTACAGAATATTTTTTTCAAAAATATGAAACTAAGCTATTGAAAAAAATCTTACCCTATATATAGCTTTAAAAAATCTTACCCACAATACTATTAAAAACAATGATGAAAACAATATAAGTAATCTAGGATTTTCTTTATCTGCCCCCCCCCTTATATACAATCCTGGCTACGCCCATGTAATTATCTAAACCCACTATGTGTCTTAATAGCGAACATTTGTCAATTTAATAATGTATAGGTTCCACTGAAGCATAAACAAAGTTATGCTCAAGTTATAAATATTTACTAACATTCATTGTTTCATGAAACCAATAGAGCTAAAAAGAATGTTCAATGGTACCTTCTGCCATACACGTCATATCTCATTTCCCAGCCCTGAGGCAGAGGATCTTCAGCCGTATTGGCCGCGGCTGGCGCAACGCCGGGAGCCGGTCCTGGCACCGTCACAGCCTCTTGATGGGAAGGTCCGGCATTATTTCCTTGTATTTGTACCGCACTGCCGTGAGCTACGCCATTGCTTATAGGCGGCGGCCCAGGCACATTCGCGGCCTCTTGATGTGAAGGTCCGGCGTTATTTTCTGGTATTTGTACAGCACTGCCGTGTGCTACGCCGTTGCTCATAGGCGGAGGCCCAGGTGGCGGCTGGTAAAAAACAAATATTACAAATTTTAAAACTTCTTCACACAGTATATATCTATAATCACTGAAAGGAAATTCAACAGATATAATAACAACAATAAAATTCTGTAGTGACTAATGATTGATTACATAAACAGTTCCATATCTGTTATAGGATGTTTGGAGTGTCTTAGTCTTATTACATAAACACATTAAAGAATCTCAGTTTCAAATTGTTTTCAGTTTCTTTGTAAGAGATAAAAATAAATTGTAAAATGTCAAATAAATTCTATAAGTGAATAATATCTCTTGCCCTCACGACAATTTTCCGTTTGAAGAATTTGTCTTTATGCAACATTGTCTGATAAAAAACTGCCCTAATGGTAAGAAGCCTTTTAAGCCAAGGATTTTACAAATGGCCACAATAAACATATCCTAGAACTAATTCACATTATCTAGTTATTTAAGAAGATATTATTGTAATTAAAATATAAATGTACCCTTGTTTTTTTTTATCCTAATTAAATTTACTAAATATTAAAAATTTGAAAGTTCGTGAGGATGGATGTATGGATGGACGTTTGTTACTCTTTCAGACTGCTCTTCAGACTAAAACAAAAACAGCTGAACGGAACTTAGCAACAAATTTATTTATTTCGGATGAAATTTAGCAACCAGATAGTTTATTACCTGTATTAACATATACGATACTTTTTATCATGGAAAAAATGTTAAGTTCCTGTGAGTCATGGGCACAACTAATAATAATATAATATTAATGAAAGATACATATATTAGCTGTGGTTATTTAAAGCCAACAATCCTGCCTAAAAGAACCTTTAATTAAAATGTTTTCCTTAAAATATTTATTGCTTTTCCTCAATTGAATACACAGATAAAATCTGTATATATCGCAGGCACATAAAATTTGTATTTTACATTCATGATATGCTTATACGTAACATAGTTTGTGCAAATAAAAGTATTAAGCTTTATTTGCTAACTAAAAATAAATTTTTAATCATCAGAACTTCATGTCTGTGTCTTTAGAAATATGTTAATTAAAAATATTTGCAATGTCATTTAGGAATTAATATACCAGATTGTACTTATGAATAAATTTAGTTAAGCTATAATATAAAATTCTCACTCTTAATGCTTGTGTGCGCATCATAGATCTCAATGTTTCTGATGTATTTCGAAGTCTAATCCTGGCTCGAATTCCATCATTCAGAGGACTTCGCGCATTTGATGATTCACCGAGTACTTCACGAGAAAGGCTTAAAACGGGTGATTCAATTCTCAGGCCACTAAGAAGAATTACTAATTCCGCTGTTTTCACTTCTGCATTGGCATTAGATGTGTTCTCTTGTGACACAGCCTTCATTAAATCTGAAAACAAAACATAATTTATAATATAAATTATCTAAATTATTATTTTGATATGTACACAGTTGATATTATGAACAAGTATGTGCTTGATAAGATAACTTACCTAAAGTGAGCTCCACATTCTCACAATTTCCATTGAAGTACAGAAGAATCTTTAAAAGATTTACTCTTTTCTCTCCGATTACATTGTCTTTTCTAAAGCTGTGATGATCGGCAAGTCTAAATAGTAGCTGGGACTGTGGCGTTACTAATAACGTAAAATCTTCTTTCCATTTCGGGTGCAAAGTATTCTTCACAATTTCAGTTCTTCTTGAAATTGAATCATCTATGATAACTTGTAAATAGGGATTTGGTTTGAACAGTCCAGAATTTTTAATACTTGCCGACTCAACTGTAAAAATAATTTCAATAAGTAAGCAATTGCTAATTGAATAATATAATACTATATAATATTGGGTCATTATATATATATATATATATATTTACCTGTAAGACCAAGTTGATGGTATGTTGATAAACAAATAGGTGTTGTAAGCGTAGATACGTTTTCAGACATGTTAATGGTTATTTCATATTATTGCAGAGTAACAATAATATACATTTTCTTCAAAATTTTTTATATCTGAAAGGAATTAAGTGTGATAAAAATTTAATCCTCATTAAAACAATAAGATCGCATTCTTTTCATGTACATATAACATAAAAAGCAAATTGTTATTATTACGTACTTATATATTGAAAATATTACCATATTAAATGCATATTGTAATTTCCATCCAGAAAGTTTTTCAGATTAACTATAATCTTATCTTGATATAAGGAAATAGACAAGAAATCGACAAATAACATTGAATCATTATAACGCAATATTATCACTCAACTATGACTGTAAACAAAGCAGTATTCACTAGTGAAATTATAAAGTTACCAAGTAATTGAATGGTACAACATGTTTATTATTTTATTATTATAAACCAAACAAACGCAATACGTAAACAGTAAAATATGTGTAATAAAAATTAGTGAAATAAAATTTGTCACAGCACAATATCCTATTCCTAATAATGTATAAATGTACTAGTGTTGTACTACTACGTACTTGTACGATCACCACAAACAAACTACCAAAACCAAAGAGTTTTTTTTATTTATTTATAAATATTGCATAAAAATGCAACGAGAAAAGACAAGACCTGAACAAAGTTTCTGTCAAAAAAAATTATATTAACTTTTTTCATAATAAATTAATAATTTGTAAATAAAGAAAGGAAATTAATGTAGCGATGTGGTGATTGTGAGAGTAAAGTGTTCTGTGTTTCAGCCTTTCGTAGTTCCTTGTCACTGATCTGTAATAAAGCACTGGATAAGCTGCCGTCAAATTATTTTTATGTCTATTTTTAAATCGCCATTTTGGCGCTGTTGACTATTGAGTGTAAGTACATGGAACTAAAACTAGTGATGTCCGCATGAAAGGAATATTTACAGAATACACATTTCTTCATGTTTCAAAACTCAAGCGGACAAAAATAAACTCCGTTACAGTCAGAATCACGTTGGAGTGAAAATTTATGATTCCCGGCGGATCATAATGCTATGATGTGTTTAGTTTACAAGAAAGATATTAAGAAGTCATTATATTTGTAGTTTTATAATCTAGATAATGTATGAAAAATATTTTAAAATATTGGGATAATTTTCTCAATAGAACAGTTTTAAAGCAGCCTTTTTTTAAAACTAGCGGTCGACGGTGTAGGCAGAAGTGAGATATTAGTAAAATTTTATGTGAAAAACTTATAAAAATATTGAATTTATAAATATTCATATCATTTATTAGATAATAGTTGTAAAAAATATACGATTTGTGTAAATTTTCATACAAGAAAAGTCTAATCAAGAGCATCACTTTTAGTAACTTTTCGTGATAAACGTCTTATTTTAGGATCAAATTTGAGATATTTCTGTTTTTTCTTCCACCTAGTATGTGAAGTCATTTATGTTCTAAAACATTGTTTCATATTTTTTTAAATATTTTGTATATTTATCTGCGAAGGCCGTCGACCGCCAGTTTGAAAAAGGGATATTTAAAAGCTGTTGTAATGAGAATTCATTTTAAAATATTTTTCAGCCATGTATTAGATTAAAAAACTACAAATAATATGACGTTAACATCTTATCTGCAAACTAAACATCTGAAACTACTAAATTTTAACTCCGGCGTGATTCTATTTCATGAACGCTCTTAAACAGTCCCTAAGACATCAACAAATTAATAGAATCAAACGTGAATAAAAAGGACAAATTAAAAACATGTATACGTCAAAATTAGTTCCCGTACTTTCGTACGGCGGCGCTTCAAAATGGTACATGAAAGTATCTGTAATTTGTATGGGATAACCCATCCAGTGCTTTATTAGAGATCAGTGTTTCTTGTTGACCTGTTAATATAGAACACTATATACTTGCTTGCTTGCTAGTTGCTAGTATGTATGTCAATTGTCAATGTCAAGTCAATTGTCTTGTCAATATGTCGTTTATTATTTACATAAAATAAAACTAAAAATAAAAAAAGTGGCCGAATTGAAATTTTGGTAAACAAAAAAAGGTAATAATCTGTTTTCTGAAACACTAAGTTTAAACTGTAGAACATAAATTGCAAAACCAAAATATTCTTATAAGATCCATAGCTATAATAGTTGGAGTTGTATAAAAAAGGCCGACGTCTATTATCGATTGGAATATTGTGTAGGACTTACCTAGTTATCTACAGATATAATTAATTATGAAACATGAAAATGAAAGGTTGTACTCGAATGTTACAAAAGGTGACCTTGAAAAATAAATATACGAGGTTTTTCTGTGAAATGCTCAGAAGATTAGAATAAATAAATTAGACCAACAATTGTTACATTAGGAAAATGAAAATCGACATTATTTACAATAAAACTTTACCTTTTCAGATTGATTCTGACTCATATATGGATAATTAAAAATTGGTATAACTCTTTCATATTATATTATCTAAAACAATGAGTCCTGTAGAAAGTGTACCAGTGGCCATATTGAACAATATTGATGATTATGTCGAACTACTTTATGACGACATACCAGAAAAAATCAAAGGATCAGCACTTATTTTACAACTTGCCAGAAATCCCGATAATCTAATAGAATTGGCACAGAATGGTAAGTAAACAAAACTTAGTCTTAGTGATGGAATAATTTCAAGGTTGAAAATACAACTGAAGCATTTGTAGGTTGATTACTACATATTATTTGTAGTTATTCAACAATCTAAAGATTAATATTGGCTTTAGCTCACTCTGAAGCCTTTTTGCAACTAAATCACCTAACTAATTTTGATGATTTTTTGATTATTTCGATGCATTGTCAACCATAGAGATATTATTTTACATCTTAAAGGCATAGGTACAATAGTGGTGTTCAACAGGATTTTTTAAAATTAGACCTAGTTGGGAGAAGTTAGAAGGAGAGTAGTGATTATTTGGATTATAGCAATATGTAAGTTCATACATATAATATTCAGGTAGAGAAAGAACAAAAAACAGAGGAATATTTTTAATTTATTTATTGTACAAGGCTCCCAACGAGGCAGACATCTAACTATAACACACTGTTCAAAATAATTAGCACAAGGCGGATGCCGTTTACACCTTTTATTTTCATAAAAATATCTAATAAAACAATGATAATGGTATGATATTTTTATTAATTGTAACTATATTATAATCACCTCATCTATTTTTCATTTAATTGTTATTTTAGAAGCACTATTAAGTGCACTGTCGAGGGTTCTAAGAGAAGAATGGAAAAGAAGCATTGAACTAAGTACAAATATTGTTTACACATTCTTCTGTTTTTCGACATATAATGAATTCCATCAAGTAATAATTCAATACAAAATTGGTTCCTTGTGTATGGATGTTATAGAATATGAACTTAAACGATATGACCAGTGGAAAGAGAAAGTTGAGGGTAAAAAAGCACTGCTGACTCCAGATAAGGCAAGTATTTTTATCAAATACTTTTGAACAAACAGCAGGCATAATATAGCTATGGTCCACAGTAAGTGGACCTACCACTTGATGGTAAGTGACTATCATCGCTAATAGTTATAATAAAAACTAAAACAGGGGGCAAAGGGCCGAACCCTCTTTGTTTTGGCTAAGCTTCTATGCAACTTTAAGAATTTCAATTTATCATTTTCAGAGTGAATTACCTAAGAGTCGTATACCTGAACCTAAAAGGCGTCCTAAGTCAGGCACCTGGGCTGTGGCGGATGTCAATATGCAGAAGTCTAGGTCCCTGGTTTCTAGCTACCACGAGGATTTGTGCAATGCTTCCGATGAATGTATTTCTAAGAATGACGAAGAACAGATGAAGAGAAAACTCAAAGCTCTATCTAAGAGACAGGAGCAACTGCTTAGGGTTGCATTTTATATGTTATTAAATATTGCGGACAATGTCAAGGTTGAGGAAAAAATGCACAAAAAAGACATTGTCGGTTTACTTATTGGTGCAATGGAAAGACACTCAAATGTTGATCTCTTAATTCTTATTGTGTCATTTCTGCAAAAGCTGTCCATTTTCGTAGAAAACAAAAATAGTATGGCCACTCGTGGAATAGTTGAGAAGATAACACCACTGCTTGATTCCCCTAACGCCGATTTAGTGAATGTTGCATTGAAGTTATTGTTTAATTTGACATTTGATACTAAATTGAGAAATAAAATGGTGAAAATTGGTCTTTTGCCGAAATTAATTCATTTTACAAGTGAGTTACTTTTTTTATTTTTTGCTGATATGTAGAGGTCTCTGAAATTACTCAACTGATTCTTAATAGTTAGTTTTTTCTTTTCTTTACTAGCTCCAAGTTACAAAGGGACGATAAAAATATTACGAGGGAACTTTTGTGAAATCTTCCGATATAAACCCTGCAAACCATTTTGGTGATGTAATTTTGTAACATGCTCATGACACACTCAGTACTGTTAGTAGTAATGTTGTGGAGCCGGCCATTCACGGCTGTCTGCCTTGTAGTCTTGAATGGCCGGTGTTATTTGTTCCCTAACGCTAGTTGACTGTTGGTGAAAACAAATATAAGAGTTTTTAGTTGCAGATGACGTCACATGGTTGTTAATGTGACAAGGTTCCTGCACATTAGCAATTTGCGAAAATTATTAATAGATAACCACCAAAATAAAGAAGGTTATATTTCATGTATACTTTTACCTAAATGAATTGAGTATTCCTCTGAAAAAGTAAAACGTAAACGTCCTCTGAAGAATGTAGGACTGAAAAAGTGTTAACTAATCAATGTAATGTTTGATACATGTATTTATTTCATATGAAATCGTATTGCAGGTGATGATAAACACATAAATTTGGCAATGAAAATATTGTATCATCTGAGTATGGACGACAGAGTCAAGATATTGTTCACACAGTCCGATTGTGTGAAGTTGGTTAGTATTGTAAAACTTCTTTATAATATACATTTACATTATTAATAAAAGTTTTACATGATACTGTCACCTAACATATTGGCTATCCAGGAGATAAGTTGTATAAAAAGATAAGTGGATATTTTTTCCTTCCACTTATTTAAAGTGGTTTAATTATTATGAAAGAAAGAATTGATTCTTCGATTCTTTTCTGTTCCCACACCAGCAATTCCAGCAAGATCAGAAGAATAATACCGCCATTCTGTTTTATTCTTACTCTCAATTCTATTCTGAATTAATAAATAATCTGAACATTTTTACTTTTAGTTGTTACATAAAAAAAAAATATTTCGTTGGATTTTCTTGCCTTTTAATAGAGAAAAGTACTGTACTAGTCTCTTCTGGAGTACCAATTAACGGCTTCGTTGGTATAAAAAGGTCTCGTTGTGTGATCGATGTGAGAAGTAAGAAGCATGGATTTCCAGTTGACAGACATGTTGCTGCTGAACGTGAACAGCGCTAGCGGCGCTGGGTGCACGGGGGGCGTGGGGTGCACAGCGGGCGCTGGGTGCACGGGCGCCGGGTGCACCGGGGGCGCAGGCACCACCGACGTGCTGGTCGCCCTCTGCGTGAACCTGGCTTGCAACGACCGCGCCGCCGAACAAATGGCCTCCGAGGGACGCCTGCGCGAGTTACTCGCGCGCGCCTTCCGCCACACCAACACAACCATCATGAAGCTCGTTCGCAACCTCTCACACCATGCGCCTAACAAGCCGCTATTTGTTGTAAGTGTACTTGTATCAAAAACGTCAGCAGGGTTCCCATTTTTAACTAACGACGCCCGACGCAATACCAGCTAAATAAACTGCGTTTTTATTCTCAATAAAGGTCTAATATACTTTCGATGAGTCTATACCTCTTGCTATGATAAATTTCAGGAGTTTGTAGGAGACATCGCTGGCGCCGTGACCAATGCGGACACTCAGGAGGAGTTCATGATTGAATGCCTCGGCACGCTGAGCAATATTCTGGAGTCCAGTAACAATATAGACGTGTACGCCGTAGTCGAGAGATACAACCTAATAGAATTCATAATGAAGATTCTGGATCCAGGTGAACACATTTGTGATAAAAAAAAAAAATGTTAAATTCGACAGACAGGCTGACATTTAAAAAGTTGTAGATTAAATGTCACTATAATATTCTGATTCGGCATATTCGGCACATTTTTCACGTATCTAAAATGTTTAAAATCAATATTAATCAAACAAAATATGATATTTGTGCGAGAGAGTAGGATCCGGGCACTCTGCTGACCAGTGACCTGAATGGAAAAATTAGATTAATGATATCAATATCATCTAACAAATTCTTCTCTTTATAAGCGAAGATCTTATCTTATCTTTGTTCAGAGCGCGGCCGGCAACCAGAGGCGGTGGTAGAGGGTGTGGTGCTAGCGGGAGCGGTGGGGGCGGAGGAGAGAGCGGCGGCGGCACTAGTGCGCGCAGGCGGCGCACACGCGTTGGTGGCACTGCTGCGTTTGCGGCAGGCGGACGACGACCACGTGTTGCAGACGGCCTTCGCCTTCCGACAGCTGCTCTCGCATCCGCGCACCGCTGACTACCTCGTCACGCGCACAGGTCACTACTACACATTACTTAAGACTTGTTCGGACTACTTGATTTAGTAGAATCGCCCAGAAATCGTTCGCATTACGGTCGAGTACAGTACCTACACACAAATGAGTGCTGTTTTGCAAGATGAAGGGGTTAATTGCAACGCAATAAATTGAGTGACCATTATTTCTAATGTTACTAGAGCAAGACCACGGAGACAACGTAAAGAATGTAAACAAACTTTCAGGAGTTCATAACCTTTTTTTTTTTATTAAAACAAATAGTGAACATGTAATTTTACTAGTAGCATGTGTTTAGAGCAGTAATTCTTAAAAAAAGATAATAAAAACAAGTGTCAAGATCACTTTCCTATTACCATAAAACAGATAGCGCCCGCCGCTTCTGACATTTTATGGTCGAGAAACGGCACACATAACTCGATGTTGTAGAACTAACTCAGTATGGTCTAGGCTTGTTAGCTTTGTGTCCTTGGCTTTACTATAGAGCCAGCAATACCATGGCACAGGCATAAGGAAGCAAAAAGACTAACTGCTTTCCTATTGTTGAACAGAAGCTCCAGCGTACCTTATTGATCTGATGCAAGATAAGAACGCGGAG
Source organism: Synanthedon formicaeformis (assembly GCA_945859745.1). NCBI lineage: Eukaryota > Metazoa > Arthropoda > Insecta > Lepidoptera > Sesiidae > Synanthedon > Synanthedon formicaeformis. Next base: position 7,857,099 of record OX243955.1, on the reverse strand, counting down.
ATTAGAAAAATGTGCGATTCCTGTTTGGACATCATCTCGCAGATGAAAACTGACTGGGCCGAAAGAATTAAGGTATATGTTTTTTGGATTCCTAGTTTATAATATATATTTTTTATGACCCACCCTCAGTGCTTTCCTAACCGGCAAGTGATGTCGTTCAGTGCTGAACTGAACGCTTACATATACGTCGGTCGCAGGATCGACGTACGCAATACTGACGCTTGAATCGTACAATTGAATAGCAAGCAACGTGCTCATGCGTACTGTCAGTGTAACACTGTAACCATTTCATAAAATTCCATAGAAATTGAGGCATGCGACCGACGTATGCACCAACGGTCGGTCGAGCACTGTAACCGGACTAAGTCATACGAATGTCAAGTGTGACGACCTATTTGTTAAAATTGTGTATCAATGAGAAGGTTACTTTATGTATTGTATGGTAGGTGGAGCGGTTCCGGTGCCACAATGGGCAGTGGCTGTCGGTAGTGGAGACTCTGGGCGTGGAGACGCCGGGCGTAGGCGCGGGGGGCGACGCGCCGGACGACCTCCCGCCCTATCTCTCCGCCGAGTACCTCACCACTCACCGCCTAGCCACCTCAGGTATACATATAAACTCTACAAAAATGAAAAAAAAAACTATTAAGCCGTTTTTCCGTCAAGATTAGTAGGATTGCGTAGAATTAATATCACTACATGGTATCAAACAAAGTCGCTTCCTCCTGCGTGTCGGTCCCTATGTATGCTTAGATCTTTAAAACTACGCAACGCGTATTCAACGCGAGCGAAGTCGCGGGCACCAGCTATCTACTAAAAATAAAGATACTTATTTTATTAAATAATTTTATAACAGCAAAGATGTGAGGCGTTATAATTGCTTCACACATTTAGTCAGTCGCTACACATCCCTTACTTTTAACGCGGGCGAAGTCGCTGACTCCAGCTAGTATCATCATAATGCATTATTCTTATTTTTTGCAGATTCCCAAACATCCTTAAATGACGATTCGGATAGCTTTTCTGGAGAAGTAGATCTGGATAATGGCAGGTAATAAGCATCTTACTATCTACGGTGCATAACAGTTTATTGGGAAACTGAATTATACATATATTTTTTATTTACTGTTTCAGAAATACGACAAAAATGAATGGAGATGACGGGTTCGAAGCACCCGACTCAATGTCGACAACAGCTTTAGAAAATGAAATGTCACCTTCAAATAATGTATTCACATAAAATTAAAAGATATTCTATTTATTCCTTATAAACGGCTGAAGATTATTCTAGCCCTATAACATTTAAAACACACTTAGGGAGAAACCAAAAATTCAAATAAAGGAAGAACATAATATGGCTTATTCGTTCGCTTGATCTAAAGTGGGATAAACTTCTTGAACATCAGCTACTTGGTTCCTCTTGAAGTTCTTGACCAGTTTCATGCGACTTCATCGTGTCATGAGAGGAATGATTACCTACTGATTTAATTCTTCACTAAGCTAGCACTAAACATTTAGGATGAGTTCTAAATGAAGACATAAATAACCTCGCAAATTAGTTCGCTTTTGATTTTTGCAATATGTTACAAAGTAATATAATAATGTCTAAGTACTGCACTGCATTAATTGCAGTGTTTCGACGAAAATAAATAAAAGTTTCAATATTTCTTATAATATTTATTTTGATATACCTAATATATGCGGGTCATGTTGGTTATATTGAAAGAATATTTGGAGAACATTGTAGTCTAACTCTAAATCTTAACATCTGATTAATGAGCTCAGACGAGGAAGATGTTTCGAGTGTTTTTGCTCGACAAAAAATTTAGGCCACACCCCTATTTTATGTTTTCTAACAATGGGACCCGCTCTTAACGCATTCACTTTCTCTTTAACTTAATAAAATTAAGTTTAAGTTTTCCTTCTTTGAAACGTTAGTTTTACCTTTGTACTTTAGGTACTAAACTTCTAATTTACTTCTCTCTAGATATGATATTTTTTATATTATTTATTATAACGCAATTATGCTCTCTGCTCTCCATCAAGGACTGGTGTCTTCGATTCTGAATGTTATACAGAATAACGCTGATTTTAAAGACGTTGATCATCTTTCAGATGAATTCTAGTACTAATATTCGTAATTTGCATTATTTTAAATAAATGCTTTTATAGTCTTGGTTGTGTTTATTTAGAAATTAGAAATAAGATAATATGTTTATGTAAACCGTTTTTTTTTCTCTCATTGGCTTTTTGCATCCTATTGACTAACAAACATATTATCAGTATCAGGCCAGTGTTGTATTTTATTATTGAAACTAGCTGGCGCCCGCGACTTCGTCCGCGTTGAAAAAAAAAAAGTAGCCTATCCTATGTCCCGTACGTCTAAATGTTTATCAACCAAGTTTCATGAAAATCAGTTAATTCGTTTAAGAGTTATGGAGGAACATACATACAGAAAAAAATTCAAAAATGGTCAGTTTAGTTTCAGTATCATGTATAGAGCCTATAAACACGATATCTATAAACAAAGTAATTAACTCCATGACCAAACCTTACAGATTTATTATTAGTATTGATGAAAACTTCTAGGCGCGTTTGACACTAGTATGGGAAAAAACACGAGTCACCCCTCAGTGACGTTTAATTGTATAAAATAAGCGCCATCTACCCGTATTGATTCGTACTTCTTATATTGGTATTGGGTAAGTGGTTAACAATAAAGAAAAGAATCTTAGATGGGGATTTGTACTTATACTCCGTTCCATAATTCCATGGAGTAATATGACATTTCCTGAGTTGCAGGTTTTTGACCATACAAAAATAGTGATGTGACCTAAATTGTATTGATCATAGATATTGGGAACGGTAGTAATATTTAATCTATGGTATTTATTGACATGACATCACATACTGATTGAAATGTTTATGAAAACTTTTTTATTATTATGCCCTGGGGTATGCCATACCATAGAGTAAATAGTTACTTAACTGGTAACTACTTACTCTATGGCCATACCATTTGGTAGTCTGTAACAAATATATCAATCTGTGGTCACTCTCACTACAGTCAAGTCAAGTCAAATCAATATAAATAAATTAAATATTTGAGTTGAGTGAGACTGCCAAATAACACATTTTATTTAATTCAAAAATATTTTTACCAACACATACGTTTTCTCCTAATTTATTATTTATCTAGTTACTTAAAGTCACATTAGCAAAATGTCGAAAATTATCAGTAAAAGTCAACTTTTAATGAATAAAATACCATCTAAGAATGTTTCTCCAGTCTTCAGTCGTTTTTTAGGCAATAAGAAACAAGATATTCCAACCCACACAGGCCAAGTAATTTTTCAATACCTAACATTATTCTAAATTATGTGCCACACGTATTTTGTAAGCTAAAAGTGTATTGAAACAGTTCCAATTGTGTGGCATGTCTACTTACATAACAATGTTTTAAAAATCTTAGTCTTTTCGAATGTGTATCGCCAGTTACATTTTTTGAGTAGTATTGTTTTTTACAGAAATGGGACTCTGATGATTATAGATTGGTCAGATTTACCAATGCTCCTAAGCAAGTCAACCCCAATTGGGCTGTAAACCTTATTGCTGAAATACCTCCTAGGGAAGTTAAAGAGAGAGTTGTATGGTGCGATGGCGGCAGTGGTCCGGAGGGGCATCCAAGGGTTTACATAAATTTGGTATGAATAAATAAGATGAGGTACCGACTGAAAAAATTCAATAATCCCAACATAATATGAACTTTGTTGCAGGACAAGCCAGGCAATCATTCTTGTGGATATTGTGGACTTCGTTTCGTTAAAAGTTCAGACCATCATTAAGAAATATAGTAGAAATTTTTCAAAATGTAGTGGATTGTGTTTTATTTGCACACAAAATGCTCTTTGTTGTCGATGATTATAGAAATAAATAGATTTATGTTTTGAATTTTTCATTTTAATTGAAATTAACAATATTTTCATTTTTACACCTTTAAATAGACTCATTACAGTAAAATATATGAAATAACTCAATAGTTACAAAATATACTTGATTGCTAGTTCTTTTTTACTGGAAAAAATTGTTAGTCTAAAATTGGGTTAGTCTAAATTTCAGGCCTCTAAACTAAACCAAATACAAATTTAAAACTATGATTAAATTAAGTTATAACCAATAACTAATTCTTTTGTAATAAAATTAGACATTTTATAAACAGTTAATTCAGGGAAAGGTGACAAGAACATTCAACTAAAGAACTTTTACATTCTCAAACAGTTCCTACTATTCTGTATTTTATAACAAAATGATATTTATTTAAATAAACATATTTTTACTTTTTTAAGAACAAACAACATGGATATGTGCGCTAAATAATAGATTTTTCACTCATTAATTTTGTATTATTCCTTGTTTTCATTTCTTAGCTCTTTCCTGATTTCAATGCTTGACTGCAAAAGTTCTTTCAGTTTCTCATGTATGTCATCATTTTGTTGTTCCAAAAAATCTAGGGCCGAGTTCAATTCGTCCAACTTAGAGTCCAACATAACATATTCTGTAATAGAAGATTATCTTATGTTATTCTTAAATTTTATACAAACTGCACATTCCCCTTATGTTGCGATGAAATTCGAAATTGAACCAAATAAATTACCTATCGTTTATGGAATAACCCATCTGGAAAATATCAATCTAAAATAATAAACAACATCGCCTAAAAATTCCTTACCCTCACTAATATTAATATCATTTTCATCCGTTGGTGGACCTACTGTCTCGTTATTAGTGTTAGCGCTTTCCCCATTTGTTTTCTTATTATCCTGTCCAGCCATAGCGTGAACTATTATAAATTTAATGTTTTATTATTCAGTCTTAGTTGTTTACAGAGAAAGTAGTGTACAGGAATTAGTCACTTTTCACTTGGAAGTTGGACACACACAACAAAACAGACGTAAACAAGATAGACTTAAATCAAGTGATCGATCAATTCTACCATGCCACAGACAAGACAAAGTAAAATTGTGAGTACCAAAGTATTAGTAAGTGAAATAAAAAAAATATGTAAATTGTATAAATAAAAATACTCAATAAATGGTATGAATGATTGATGATATAATAATGATTACAAATAAATTCAAAGACGATTATATGTGTTACAAAACACAAAATGAATGATGCCTCGCCCGAAACATGAAGTAAGTGCATTCGATTCGATTCGCTAAATAAAAATGTATGGGATTGACATGCCTTCGCTAAATCACGTGATACTTCCCATACATTTATTCTATCGAACTTCGTTATCGTTTTTAAAATGGCACTTTGTCTAGGGCCCCAGCATTTAACAGCAAGCGCTTCCGTCTACCTTGTATTTTCCCCTGCATGATCAGCGCAGTAGATACCTGCCTAACTGGGATATTATCATTCATTCATGATGATGTCACGACAGTAAAGAACTTCCACGACAGGAAACGAAAAATAACTTAGTCTGTGGTCTGTTTTCGATTACAAATTTTTCTCATTGTTATAAATGCCAACAAGTAAATTATTCTATCTAATCTATTTCTATTTTTTAATGTTAGTTAGTCTATGACTGTGTTCTTTGCACTGCAATGCAAAAGTTCTTTGTTGGTGTTGTGTTTGCAGGTTGATTTGATTGGTTTCAATTCAATTGGTTTTCTCTCACCATTCATGTCGTGTTTCGTGAATCTATAATTATAATATCCTTTGACGCATCTCGTTTCTTATTATTTTGCCAAACAACAAACAGTAAGTAGCAAGCAAATTAATAATATGTGTATACTGATTTGATGTGGTTAAAAGTTTTTATAATTATCATAATAAAACATTACAAAACTGTAAATATTTTCGTGATACGCCTTCTCTGTTTGTTTCTCATTGCAAAGTATTTTCGGATTCTAGTTTCAAATTTACCAATTCTATTTTCTGTATAATCATATCAAATAATTATATAAACATTAACATTTTACGTGCTGTAAATCGGTGATTCATAGACAAATTGTCGAATGTTATTTTGTAGTAATTGCATTCATTTAATGTACTGTAATTTAATTATTTAACACGTTAAATCGAATAATTTTTTATTAAGTACTAGCTTACAGTATCTGCTTAAAAATTGTTAACATTTGCTTTTTTACATCCTGTATTCTTTAAAGTTTATTATTTTATTTATACTTCTTTTTCTAGTATCCATCACCATGAGTTCTGGACCATACAATTACTCTTACATTTTCAAATATATTATCATTGGTGATATGGGAGTTGGCAAATCTTGTTTACTACATCAATTCACAGAGAAAAAATGTAAGTACATGTTATTTCTTATTATTATTATTCAGTTCACATGCTATTATTTTAGATTACTATTATTACAGTAGAAGCTGAATATAACAACTTTGGTTATAACAATAGATTGCCTTGACTTGGAAACAGCAGGCAGATTCCATTTTCGCATTTGAAAAATATTCAAACTCAAAGTACATTACAGTGCATCCTGTTATAATAATAACAATATTACCATGTACTAAAAATTGTTATTACCTTTGATGCAAATTATACCTTCTTGGCAAATACCACATTCATTTTACCTGTGGCTCTCTGTTCTCAAATGAAAAAAAAGCTGCAATCTGCATTCATACTGAATTCTGGGTGTTGTTTGAAAGTGTCTTTGTGTATGTGTTTAGTTAGAAAAAAAAGGATGCAGGTAAGTAAACTTAACTTTAAAACATGGAATGAGCATTGTTTAAACACTGTCCCTAAAATTATTATTATTCTCTGTGTCTCCTAGTTACACCCACAAAAGATAGGTATTTTTATTTTTCAATAAAAAATGTTTTTATTTTGTAAAAATAAATGCATTGACCCCTTACATCTTGTAATTAACTTTTCAATATGCTGAAAAATATTTTTTCTTCTTTTTGGAGAAAAAGCATTTATTGATCTCAGTCACAAAATCGTTCCAATGGGCTTTTTTTTTTCAAATTTGGGAACAAATAGTAATCACAAGGGGGCTAAATCTGGGCTATGTGGTAAGCGGTTGATGTCTATGAACTTGCAATCTCGCACAGAAGCCTTATAACACGCAGTGTTGTTGTGAAGGAGCAACACACTGGTGGTCAGCCTGCCCTTTTACTTTATCGGAGACTTTAAATTTATCCGGCAGGGTCCTGCTGCATCCTTCTGCTGCAACGATCTTTGTGCACATCTAAATTCTTGTTGGACTTATGCTACAGGGTCATAATGATGATCAATTCATTTAACCATTTTTGAACAATAGATAACAAGAGTGTTGAATCTTGGTAAACAGCCACAATCTATTTGTGAATAGTTTTTTGACTTTTTCCTTGTTTTGTAAGGAATTTAATCACAGCTTCTACATGGTCACATCAGACATTCCGATTCACGTTAACAACTAATAATCACAACTATATGAAATTTACCCTCAGATAATGTCATTCATTACTTAATGAATTAATCAATTACCTCATTAGTAAATTACCCCATTACCGACAATACATTCAAACTCAAACACATTTATTTTGCTAAAAATGTGGTACAATTGATGGTTTTTAAGTAAATTATACAGTTCGCGCTTTTTACCAGAATCTGTCATGCAAGATACAATAGCAACGTCAAATACATGAATTTAATTCAATTAAGTACCATTGATATACTGCTTTACTCAAAAACTAAGTCAAATATTTGGTGGATATCAGTGCTCAATATCAAATGTGACCGTCAAATTCAAGGTGAATCCCTACAACCTTACCATCCTCCTATTGGTTGTAACTTGCACTGTTGCTTATGCATGACGTTTTACTTCCAAAATATATTCTAATTAAATATAAATAAAAATATCTTTACACATTCCACACAGCACCATCTAGTTTTCCACATTAAGCAACTAAAGGCTTGTATTGTGGATATCACAGTTGAAATACTAAGATTACTTTTTTTGTTCATACATACATATTATAGATACAAACATCCATGACTCAGGTACAAAGGTAAAAATGTTAACACATAAACATTATCACAACATAACATGTTGTTTAATTGCTATTAAACATTTTTTGTTTCAGTTATGGCCGATTGTCCCCACACTATCGGTGTTGAATTTGGAACTAGGATTATTGAAGTAGCGGGTCAAAAGATCAAGTTGCAAATTTGGGATACAGCTGGTCAAGAAAGGTTTAGGGCTGTGACTCGTTCATATTACAGAGGGGCTGCCGGTGCTCTTATGGTTTACGATATTACTAGAAGGTATTTGATGTTATTTCATATGCAACCACAACATAGTCAAACAAAATGGTATTGATGTATTATAGCATACTTTTTTTCCAGGTCCACTTATAATCATTTAAGTAGCTGGCTGACAGACACTCGTAACTTGACTAACCCCAGCACTGTGATATTCCTTATTGGGAACAAATCTGATCTCGACGGGCAAAGAGATGTGACTTACGAAGAGGCGAAACAATTTGCAGACGAAAATGGGTTGATGTTTGTTGAAGCCAGTGCTAAAACGTTGGTATTTTTTAAATAATATTTTAACCCTTCAATAACCATTGGTTCAATATTAGCATTAATTTTGTAGCATTAAATTTTTACAATAAAAATTACGTTTTCCAAAATCACTAGAAATGTTCTCTGAGATCAGATTAATTTTATCTGGTTCTCCGAGACCAGGATAAATTTTAAACAGTATGATTAAAAATAATAGTAATGATTAAAAAATGTTTCTATATACAAAAAGAACACTTGTTAAAATTTGGAAAATGACTAGACTAGACTAGAAAATTTGGAAAATCACTGATAATGTGGTTACAGACAGTGTAAAGCAAAAATATTTTCTTTATTTTATAATTTTTGTACAAAATTTTATAATTTTTGTACAAAATTTTATAATTTTTGTACAAAATTTTATAATTTTTTGGGATTATATTTCCCATGGTTTGAAAATCTATTTCGTTACTATTTTATAAAATGCTTCTTTTAAAAAAAATCAAATAGCAATTGAAAATGACGGTTCACTGCATACAAATTGCTAGAAACGGCAAAATAACTGTGACACCTTTTCACATAAAAGTATATCAAATTACATTGTTATCAAATTATAGTCATTCAGACACGATCGACAGACAGAGCTCATACTATGTTTAGTATTAATTGTGTTAACATACTTTGATTTTGTTTATAATTAAGTGTCATTGTTGTAATTTTATATTTTAAAGATGACAAAAAGAATAGTATCCTGAGTTTCTTTCGGGGTTTCTTCTCAGGATCGTCATCTTGCCTTTTTTTTCGAAACCTTGGTAAATTTAAATTTATAATGACAAGAGTTTCTTGGAGAAACCTAATTGATAAACAAGTATTTTAATTTTATAATAAAACACGATGACGGTTGCAGTGGGCAAAATGTGGAGGAGGCCTTCCTGGAGACGGCAAAGAAGATATACCAGAGCATTCAGGACGGAAGGTTGGACTTGAACGCGGCAGAGTCCGGGGTGCAACACAAGCCGGCGTCGCCTGGACGTCCGCTCGCCGCTCCGCCCACGCCGCGCGATAACTGCGCCTGCTAATGGGGCCACACCCTTACTGTTGCCAGATGTGCCCCTACTGTAGCCTAACCCTAAAATCGCTTTGGTTTTCTATTCTGGAAATTTTAATATTTTAAAGCTTTACCCAATACCTGTTTAAGCTTAATGTGCCACATAAATTATTATTATTGTGTTGATAATACTTTTTAAAAATCACCTGCTTACAGAAGATAGCGTTCAGTTTCCTGATCGCAACAAAAATGCGTGGCACTAGTTTTCAATTAATAAACAGTATAAATGAGAACTGTAATAATTCTCTGTCTTTTAGTAAATACTAAACCAAGGCCATGGAAAGTATGTAAACAAACTTTCAGGGGTTCATAACATTTTTTTAATAAAACAAACCGTTCATAAAAATATTATAAAAAAAATCATAAAAAGGTTTGTCGCATAAAAAATGTTTAGATAATTTTCCTGTATGATGAAACAAATTCTGACATTTACATTTACATGCGAAGTGAAATAATAAACTCAGTATGGGTCGGGATTTGTTCATAGTATTTGCGTTGTGTCTCCATGACTTTACTTTAGACAGAGTGAATTGTTGAAATTGAAAAGATCACCGAAGAGAGAATTACTTAGAACATAAGAGATATCTAAATTTTTATTATAGTTTAAGGATCATTGTGTAACCACAGAACACCCGAGTCTTTTATGTTTACCAAAAGGCTCTCACAACACATCTGGCAACTTTATATGACATTAATTAAAAAATTGTCCTCAACAGAACAGCATTGTATTATCAATTTGTAAAAGCACACATTCCATCTAACATATGCATTGGAGATTTCAAATGCGATCCATTTAATGACTAAAATTATATATTAGGAACTTTAAAGGCATGTAACCATTAACCATTATGAACTCTCACTTTCAAAGAACTCGTTCAGTTTCAAAATTGACGTATTAGTATGAATTTTCATAAAACATGGTACCAGATCGACCCGGCCCAGCTACGCCTTGGTGCGATTTGGGGTTATTAGTTTCTTACTTACTAATATAATAAAGCTGAAGAGTTGTTGTTTGTTTGAACGCGGTGAACTCATAAACTAAAGTTAAATTGAACGGCGGTAAATATGCAGCACATGTCCTTTGTGTTGCGAAGATAAAAACTAGCTTACAATATCCACTGTCTCTATTTATTATATTAGCATAGATTCATACGTATCCAATATAATTTGTGTCAATAAATGCTTATTTTATAAATGTGCCAACCAGTTTGTGTTGGTAAATTGATTCTTGGAATTGAGAGCTCATACGGGAGTAACTAAACTTATTCAGCCCTATTCGCATTTCGTTGGGACGATTTTGGTTACACTTACCCCTGAGCCACAAAACCAACGTTCGAAGCGAATTCGCTTACCATTGGGCCACGAAAACAACGCTCGAACTCGCTTACCCTTGGGCCAAACCATCGCCACGCCTATGGCATTTATTCGCTGCAAGAGCGTGGCGCCCATATATTTGCTTTCAGCGCTCATAAAAGACGCACCTCGCGTCTTGTCGTCGCTGGTGTAATTCCGCTCGTAGCGAATTTCACTGCAATTTACAGCGTCATCTTGTGGCCTCTTACATGAACTACAACCAGTTGTTTTTGATGTTTGCAGCGCAAATCGCTTCGAGCGTTGCGCGTTGGTTTCGTGGCCCAGGAGATACAGACCCGCTTCTGTCAACCGCGTACGGCCGCCATCGCGTGCTATTACTCTTTATCGCTTGGTTGATTCATTGTTTTTAAGAGAAAGCAACGCAATGATTTAAAAAAAATATATAAACATTATACAAGTAGAAGAATTAGTCGTATATGTAATACGGCTCTGAAATGGACACGAAAATAATTGCCGTGACTCGTCGATGAGGAGTCGCGTACAGCGCTGAACGCGGCGTATAGCATGCGAATGATAAAACCGGAACGGTAGTAGTGTATGTTTAAACACATTTGTCTTCATTTTTGCCTGTTTGGCGCGAAAGCTGAATAAATATATTTACTCCCTAACTCAATAGTTTTTCCCCAGAGCCTTAAAACTAATGGATTTTGTTAGTGTCAACAGAAGCGTTAAGCCGTAGCCGCGATTTTTCTATTGAGACTAGAAAAATCTATTGTCGACGCAGAGTCTCTATTGTCTGGAAGGTTAATGGTTCAACCATAATAATTGATTTAGTGAATCAAAAGCAACCTCGCATCGAAAAGAGAGGTGATTGGCAAAAATATAAGAATTGCATGTAAATATATATGTACATTCTTAACTTGTGTCTTCAAATATTCAATCAAATTGTGCATTTTTGTATGTTTTAAATTCCTCAAATGTATATTTTATATTATGTTTGTTTGTCTACATCCATTTTGAGGTAGACCTGTATCATATCACTTGCACGCATCGAGACATCTTTAGATCGTACTATGGTATATTTATGGTACCTTGTATAAATGAAACCAATATGTAAATGACCCTCCGCGCTATTCGGCACGAGCCTACTTTAGAAATTATTGGAGCGGTGGTAATTAATTAATTACCGACTTAATTAATAGATAAGATTCTCTCGAAAGATTATCCCTCTCGCATTTAAAAATCATTAAAATTAAGCGAGATATTTTTTTCTTAGTATTATTTTATTGTGAGATATATTTACACAGTATGTGTACAAAATAAATATTTATTAATACATAATTTTATATCTAATTATTACTAATAAATAATAATGTTTAGTGAAGGGTTAAAGTTATTTTAAATTTTTGAATTAAAGCACTATACTTCGGTTACAATATGGTTGGCGGAAATCTGGCAAAACTCTTTCGTGGAAATTAGTTTAATACACGCATAAAATTCGACTCAATCTTTGAAATTGATATAACATTTCTTGAATTTCAGTAAATGTCTTAATATTTTTTTTTTAATGTAAAAGCCGGCAGACAGATTGACGCTCCACTTGATGACAGAAGGGGGGCTTCAAAAATCAACAATTGTTATAAAAGAAAGGATGTTTTGAACTGTATTTCCGATTTCCACAAAACCCACAGACTAATGTTGAATCTTAACTAAATAGTTAATCTGAACTTATGTTAAGCAGCCAAAGAATAAAATTATAGTTGGCCTCAATGTAAATTAATAAGCAGAAAAATAATAAACTTTTACATTATGTATGATTTTTCTAAAATTTTGTTTTGTTCACACGTAATTGTAAATGTAGTTTTAAATGTAATAAATACAATATTAATGTTTTCAATAAAACTTATTTGTACAGTGTATGTATAGAGATGGTAGTTTCATTTTCTTACCCACATTTTTTCCATTTCCTTATTTTTAACGAAAGTTCTATTTCTTTTCTATCTAGTAAAATAAAACGACCTGTGTTTATGTTGGAATATATAAGCCTTTTAATATAAAATAACGGGGTGTGTCTTAAAAGAAAACAACTTAATATAATGAAGGTAAATTTCTTTATTAAAATAGTATACAAATCACATAGAATTCAATAAAACTATATCGTCGTTGGTATTGCAAAACGTTCTATTTCAAAAAAAATTAAAAAACCTTTTTCGGGGGGACATTGTGTTCAAAATTTTATTTGTGATCGTTTTTTCTTTGTGTTATAAAATCGTTCTGTAATCACATAATCATAACTTAGGTGTCCAAAGATATATTGAGTAAAATTGCCAATATTGCTAAGTAAACTAACTAATTTTATATAAAATGTAGTTTATAACCTATCTACACCTACATTTTATATAAAATTTATAGTTTACTAGTTGGCGCCCGCGACTTCGTCCGCGTTGAAAAAAAAAGTAGCCTATCCTGTGTCCCGTACGTCTAAATGTTTATCTACCAAGTTTTATTAAAATCAGTTGATTCGTTTAAGAGTTATAGATGTACATACATACATACAGAAAAAAATTCTTAAAATGGTCAATTTAGTTTCAGTATGATGTATAGAGCCTATAAACACGATATCTCTGAAAACAAAGTAACTTACTCCATGACCAACCCTTACAGATTTATTATTAGTATTGATTAATACAACATTGATAAAAAATTCCAAGTACTAAGTATTTTTAATCAATACTCCGTCTATTTTTATGCAATAGGAACTTTCCACTTCATTACAAATGTGTTCATTGTTTCATCTACTTATTTCACTTGAGCAAAACCCTGTCCCTATTCTAATAGTAATTAATTTTAAATTTTAGACCCTGTCACCATAAGCAAAGTGTAAGTAGGCACAGTCGGGAACAACTCTTATCACATACATAATATGTATTGTATTTCCAACTGTTTATTATGCTTAAAACTATTAAAAACATAATTTATAAAATATTATAGATATAACAATTTACAATTGGTGTGGTAAACTTTTTACCATAAAAAGTCATAATAAGGTATAACATGATTTTAAATGCTCACTAGACTTTTGTTTATAAACAAAGTATAAATACTCAATTTAAATGAGTATGTAATTCAAACAAGATTTTAAAGTTTAATAAACGTATTTCACAGAATATGGAAATATTTACATTCAGCATCAAAAATACTATCAAAACAAATATATTTTAACGAGAAAAATATCCAAATAGATTTCATTTTAGTACATATTCAATGTCTAAATACGTTCTGCATTAGAGTTTTATGCTCAATGTTGTCTATTTGGTCTATTGATAAACATTTTCAAGAAATAACGTACTATGTTAAAAAATTCCGAAAAAAAAAACAAGCAGTCAACAGACTTTTGAAATAGTCTAAATGTGGAAAGGCTGATTTGAGCGAGTGTTAAACGCAACTTCTCACCAAGAAGAGGAAGAGAGGATGTTCACAGTTTTGATGCGGTGGTCCTCCGCAAGAGGTCGCGCATGTCCGTCAACGCTTTGGCGAGTGCTTCGCGGTACGAGTGAAGCCGCGAGTCGGCGTTAGTGCGCCACGCGGACGTCGCCAAGTTGATGTCGTGCGCGCGCGGGTTGTAGCACGTCGCGTACCCGTCTGCCACTAGAGGCCCGTAGCACATGAACCCGTCGCACTTGCAAGACACCTGCGCACGACCAACTTACATCAAATTGCGGACCAACGTGGCTGGTCGGCCATACAATACTTACTATACTATTTATATAAAGTGCATTCCATAATTTGAAGGAGTAATTTGACAGGACCTAACATTTTAAAATACGAGCGTAATATTAAATACCAGCGTTTTCTCCGTAGTGCTGTACTATAATAATATCGGTTTTGTTTGAATGGTTATAATTATTTTACGGTAAAAATATTTTTTATCTTGTTTTGTTGATTTAACATTCATATTATTGTTATTTCGAGGTGCAAATTTCGTTTAAAGCAGGATTAGTAATAACTAGGTCGTTTTGGAATGATTTATTAATTATAAAAAACAATTCAACATTTTAATGTGAAGTTATATTAAATAAATAAAAAATAGTATAACGCAAGACATATAATATATAAAAAAATACATAAATTGCGACATATATAGAAAAAGAGACTTCAAAAAATAAAATTTATATACGTCCATATGTAACGTTTATACAATTAAATAAAAATAAATACCTATAATTAATGTCCTACACAGCATTGATTACGGTTTTATTAAACCGAAAGTTTTTTAATAAGTCCGATACATACATAGGTAAATTTAATAGTACCGTCAAAAAGACTACAATGAATTATATACCTATTTTAGTTAAATAGATAAAAATTAGGTACCTGACTAGTAGATATCCTCATGTGAGCACTCCTTACAAATCCTGCGTCCGTGTATAATTTAGGAAGCTCTATACCATTTTCGATAGCTATCAACTTAAGACCGAGAAGATGTCTGTCCACTCCAAAGCCTTGTAGAGCCTGAAATCACCAAGATTATTACTAATAAACAAGGTTTCTTTTTGGAAATTAAAGTAGCAATAGGTTAGGTCGTGTGTTTTTATTACTTGTAGCATATGCCAAATAAATAGGTAACGAAAACAGTGACCTCTAGATGCCTATGCAAATGAACTTAATCACGGAGTTCTGATTCAAAATTCAATAATCATAAAAAAAATTATCGGTTGTAAATACCACAGTCATGTAGATAAATTTGAAGACGATAAAGCTCCCCCTTGGAACAAGTCTCATTCTTTTAATGTTAAGGTCGACTTAACATTAACTTGACGATCCACTTAGGTTAACATTAACATTAGGTTGACAATCCACTTGATGACAGGTGACTACTGCCGTCGTCTATAACACAAGCAATTCTACAGGAGCTGCAAGTGCGCTGCCGACTATATACAGTTGGATTAAGGAACATGTGCCTTTATTACTTGGTGGACCTTTGTACAGATTGGTTACGAGTATGGAGATACCTGCACGGTGTAGTCCTTGTGGGCTTGAATGGCGTCCCTCATGGCCTGCAGCCGCGACTGGTCCGTGGCGGACGAGTCCCGCATGGCGACAGCGAAGCGCACGGACTCGGGCGAGCACGAGCGGATGGTCTCCGTGCGTCCGCCGGCGTACATCCGCGTGGCCGCCGACTCGTAGTGTGCGCCGGGCTTGCCGTGCACGCTGGGGAAACAAGCGCACACTGACAACGTGGACTACCTGTGGTCCACCCACGCGGACAAAGTATCCGTGAACAGGACAGAGTCAAGTCGGACATTTTACTTTTAAATACTTATTTGTCACCTGTAAAACGCATACTGCATGGCCATCTGTATGTAACTGTCCGGACTCAACTTCTGGGACTTAATAAATTCTTTACCATACTCATTGTAGGTGAAGCAATTTAATTCCAAATCCTTCGCCAACCTGAAACATTTATCACACAAATAAATAGTTAAACACAAAATAATGCTACCTGCGTACCTAATATTAAAAGTGTGGCAAATTTCTTTGCTGTATTTAAATGTAATGAATTGTTTTAACCCTAGAAGCCCAATCATATTTTAAGGCGGTAAAGCCCAATCATACGTAATATTTACGTGTAATAACAAAATGTTTCTGTGTTTAATTATTGTTTTTTAATTATGCTTTTTTTCTATTATTAATTCAAAATATAGTGTAATGAAATAAAACAAGCAATAAATGAGTTAGTTTCGCCTACTGAGTTTCGGGGATCACGACAATTCAATCGCGTGTGCGACAGACAGCTATTTTTTGTTGGCATACACGTCAAAATTACGTACATTGGGCTTCTAGGGTTAAAAAACATTAAAAAGGAAAACTATGCTATGTGAGACTAGACAAATTAAGTGTATTACTCCAAAAACCTATTGAAATAACATACCTAATCTTGAAATCAAATTTAAAAAAACTGGTTCACATACTTGTCCAAATTGTTCTTAGCTGTTTTAATCATTGCTGCAACATCCGAGTTTATATTGAAATTTAATTTTATTGGATCCTTAATGCTGGAAGACGGTTTCGCTTCTGGCGCCTTATTCTTATCACTGTAAAAATTTAAAATATATGAAACTTTCGGATATTCTAACTAAATCCATACTAATATTATAAAGTTAAAGACTTTTTTTTTTGGACGCGTCATACTCTGGAACTACCAGTAGGATTTTCAAAATTCTTAATTTGTTGAAATTACAATTTCGAAGACGCAATTAAGAACTAAAGAATTTTTATAAATTCTCGTGCAGCAGAGGCATAAACAAACTGCATATAAAATGGCAAGAATGTCCACAACTTCGTCCGCGTTCAAAATTAAAAAATGAATAAACATATAACGCTTGACCTCTTGCTGCTATAAACACAGGCGTACTGAAAATTGTGCTATAACACAATTTTCAGTAGTTAAAGGCGTGAAAGGGTAAAATACAGACACATTAATAATATTGGTTTGGATTTAGAGGGTTAAGAAATGAAAGTAACTTACATGTAATCTATGATGAAATCTGTTAGTACAGCGATCGGTTGGCCCTCGGCGGGCGAATGTTCGTACGTGAGTCCTGTAACTCCGTCCTCGCCCACTATAAACTGTTAATTCCAATATTATTATTTTAATAAATTTTTTTTTATTACTTATGCTTAGTAACTTTAGGTAAGACTGACCTGGACGGTTTTATCGAACCAGCGGTTGCAGCCGTTGATGCCGGAGCCGCCGCCGTGGATGGTCTGCGCGCCGGCGAGCGTCTGGCGAGAGTCTTTCTCCGAATGCTGCCACAGACCCACCGCCGAGTCCAAGCACAGCACCGCTATACTTCGCTCGACGTCCTCTAAGGATTCCTTATTCTTCGCATCTAAAACGTTACAGACCAACTCACTTTTAAAATCGCTTTCGATAATCCGTACTAATATTATAAACGGGAAAGTTTGTACGGATGGATGTTTGTAACTCATTCACGCAAAAACTACTGAACCGATCGTCATGAAATTTTGCATACACGTTGTCTGGAACACCAGAAAGGACATAGGGTACCTTTCATCCAGAATGCTGACGAAGTCGCGGGCACCAGCTAGTAATTATAAAAACATGTTTCATTAAACATGTTTTTATAATTACTAGCTGGTGCCCGCTACCATGGCGTCATGGTCATGGTGGTCATTACCAGAGGTTTAAATTAAAACCAAAGATGTAATGAGGGTTTGATAGAATAATATTTTACGATGTATCGAAAACAAAAACTTAATACACTTTCAATAAGCCTTTGGATGAGTGGTTGCCTGTCTCAAGGGTTTGGATTCGATTCCCAGCAGGGTCAACTTTGGAAATAAAATTTTCAAAGTTGCCTCCAGTCTAGATTTGTAAGCATTAGGGCACACTGCTTTTCGTAGTCAGCGGTATCGTGACGGCCTTACAGAAGACCATCGTGAAATAACAGCATGTGTGCTGTTGCATTTCTGGTGAATATAACACACTAGTGATCCGCTTCCGGCATCGCCCGGGGTGCAATTTATATATCCTATGTTTTAAGTTGTACCAAATTACACATAGTTACGAAGTTTTATCAGAATCGGTTCAGTAGTTTAAGAGTTCATCGGCGACAACAGCAACACGAAATTGTTATATTATTATATATAGAGAGAGATGTAAGTATATATTTTAATAATATATAAACCATTTCGAGTTGCTTACAAGGGATAACATATTTCAGGGTTCAGACACAAAACCATCTCAGAAGAATCCTTAAGATTCTTAGAAAATATTTATATTTTTCCTACCTTTTATTAGAAGCTGATATGCTTTAGCCCATGTGTCTCGATTTTCCGACGTTAGAATCCCAACGCTATTATCAGCAGGTGTTTTGGAAAGTTCAATAATTTTCTTCAGTTGTTGAACAATTTGTTCTTCATTTAATCTTACATTATCTGCACCCCACAAATCTAAATGGAAGATCTTAAACAAAAATTTCCATTTTTTTTTAACAAAGTAACATTTTTTAATATCTATTTTGATTTAAATAAATGTACACTCACATGGTTATTGTGTATGACAGTTATATAATTTGAATCATTGTAGGACAACCTGTCCCTTTTTTCAGCTGGAACTCTGCATGTACCAAATATTTTTTTATATTGTGACATATCTAGAGGATTCTTTCCCATCTTTTCAATGGGAATTTTGTCACTGGAAAATCAAATTACATAGCATAAAACAAAGTCGCGTACCGCCGTCTGTCCTTCTGTATGTAGGCTGAATGAGACACAATTACTGATTACAATAAAGAATAATTTAATTACCTGTCTACTAAATATTTATAATCAAGAACAGCAGTGAGTGTTTTTGCAGCATATTGCAACTGGTCATTTTGGTTATTAAATTTACGGAACGGGAATACCAGCCCTGGGCTCGAAAAGACCACAACTGGGTCACGGTATTCCAGGTAAGCAGAACATAGCCACCATTCTTCTAGCCAATTGGTATGTTTTTCTGCTCTCTTCTCCAATAAACCCTAAAAATTTGGCAATATTAACATAAGAGTTCCTACGGAAGATCAATGCCGGCCTAAGCCATCTGCTTTGTTTGTAGAAAGTGTTGTAATTAAATACTTAAATATATTCTCATTAGATTATTCTGATTTGAAATTGATTTTATTGCAAAATTTGTGAGGATGTATGTATGGATGTCTGTTACTCTTTCGTACAAAAACGACTAACAGAAACAAATTTGGCAAACAGATAGTTTATTACCCGGATTAACATATTCAATACTTTTATCCTGGAAAAATGTTAAGTTCTTCATTTAATAAAATTAAAATTTTTTTTTTTTTTTCAATGTGGATGAAGTTGCTGGCACCAGCTAGTGTTATTATATTTATAAAACAAAATGTGAATAAAGGATAGTTTTATTGAAGTATTAGCCACTCCTAAACTGTGTGTAAACTAAATGAACTGGAATTATTGTAAAGTTTAAAACATGTACCTGCAATTTCTGACCAATACCCCCATCTTTTGCAAACTCTTTAACTAGATTTGATGTCACAGTAAACTCTTTTTCGTCTAGATGAGGTTGGACTGTATTTAAATACTTATTAAGTGTATCAGATAGTTTTGGCACTGGCAATCTTGGTAAATTTTGAACATTAGGTTTAGTTGAAGCATGATTGCTTTGCAGCTGGAAACCGTTTACATAAGGTTCTAGAAAAATCCCTCTATATCCACACTAAAAAAAAAAAAAACATAAATGAAATGCATAAATTAAATTATGACCCTTCAAGTGTAAGTTATTATTGTATTAATTTACCACTTTATTATTGTATAATTGTACTTACCACTTTGTTGATCCCACGGAACATTGTGTGATCCTAAAAATGTATAATATTTTGCCTAATTAATGCTGTAAAAAATTCTGTACGTCTGGTGAAATAATATTAATGAAAATATTTTCTATAGCCCAAATCCCGAATTATACAAAATCAGGCCCAAAATAAAAACTTACGGTACTAGAAAACATTTGAGTGAAGGAGTGAACTTTTGCACTTTGCTTTCCTGTTAAGCTATTGATAGATTATGGTACCAAGGTACTGGATGTATCTATAAAAATTAGTAAAAACTGCACAACAAGTCAGTTAAGACACAAACAGAACAAGTTTCAATGTTCAAGAAATCCGGCTCACCTTCCTTTCTTTACCTACGTGTATAATGTATATTATATTTCAGTTTATGCCAACCACAACACAATAAAGACGTACACATACACAAATCCACCACTGGCCACTCACTTTTGCAATTCCGTTTTAGTGTTTTTTTCTATTTTAAAGAGCACAGAATACATATACAAAAATAGATTGGTACTGTGTTTCGAGATTAATCAATTTTGCAATCGATAAAGATAAATCAATAAGATAAGATAAATAAAAATAACAACCCATTCCTTTGGTTGTTGTTATTATTTATACTTTTTTATGATTATAAATTATCATTTCAATCAAATTTTTCAAACCAATGTCGTTGTGACAGCTCCACAGATGATTTATATCACAGAACACTAAATAGTCTCACAAGAGTATATCATTATTTGAAACCTAGATAGCAATATTTGTATGAAAATATTATAGGAGTTTGTATAATTCCCGGCAACTAAGTTGGCAAGAATGGCGAGATGCGCAGAAGTCGTTTTTTGGATCTGATCGGGTATCAAGCGGGGCAAAGGGGCTTAGATCCGACCGCGCGATTGGTTCGCCCTTGCACATGTCCCGCTCACTCACTGCAGACACACTTGCGTAAGTTTTATCTCACGTGCGCAAACTTTCTCCCACTACGTTAAACTCTTGCCAAGTTATGTGCCACTATAGAATAAAATAATGAATCATATTAATATAGGTAACCGCGCTACGTGCTTGTAACTGGTCACTACGCAATATCATAGAATAAGCTCGTTTGTAATTAAAATTAGGAATATCAAAATGGACAGGGCACACTGTGTCATAAAACCTTTTACAAGATTCTTAATCTCCCCCTTTACACCCTGGTGTTGTTTGTGTCCGCGGTGTCGACACAAACTATTTAGGCCGGTTTTAGTGCTCTCCTGACGATACGCACGACCAACCGCGGTAGCAATACGCGTACGTACGGTCTGGAGAGCTCTGTAACTTGTGAATTTTCATACAAATAACAAGCACGTCGGTCGGTCGTATCGTCAGAACTGACCGTCAGGAGAGCACTGAAACCGGCCTTACTGTTTTGCTCATAGATTTAACGGAACGGTAGTAATAACTGCTTGCCCAAGCCCGCCTAAAGCCAAGCCAAGCCCGCCATTCACTTCGAAAAAAATGTATACGTTCCAATTCCGATTGCCGACCATCTTGGGCTCAATGGTCTGGACCTGGATTCAAACCAAACTTCAGTCAACTTTCGGATTCAAACTTAGATCGCTCTATTGAGTAGAGATCGCAATATAAAAAGGCTAGGAAGTCTTCTGCAAGGTCAGGCGGTACTTCACTTCACAACTTGGCAGCTTCTAAATCTGTACAAGGCTCTAGTCCCGTGGTCGTCAAATAGCGGGCCGGGGTTTGTGCGGCCCGCTACAAAGTTTAACAATTTAATACTAAAAATTAATTTGGCAAATTAACTAAAAGCGCGCTCTAAGTGAGCGGGTTACGGGAGGGGGACAATCACGGCAACGGCGACTCTGCCGCCCCGCGCTCTATCCCCGCTATCGCCCATCCGCTCAGTGCGATTAGCATTTGTTTGTTTAGTTTTTTACTTAGAATATAGTTTGTTCTATATATTCTAAGGTTTTTTATTAGGTACATATATTATGTATTCACATCAATTCCCATATAAAGCTATATACGTTGGTAATATAATAATTGGGCAGTAAACACCAAGAAATACTATATTATAGTTCTGAAAGGCCGATTATTTTCAATTAACTGAATAAGATATTCGGTCGCTTTGAAATCAATTGATAGTTAATTGAGTTGACAAATAAATGACTTCAATGTTGCTTTTGCCATTCAAAATCTATGGGGAAATCGCATCTTGACAGCTTACAAAAATACCTCTATTGATTGGTGGTGTTAACTACCCAATCCACGAATGTGCGGCCCGCAATGATACCTCACATTGTTCTATGTGGCCCTTAACCAGAGAAGTGTGACGATCACTGCTCTAGTCGGTTCGTGTATGGAGTACTGCCAAGGTTCAACACGTTCAACACTAGGGCTAGGGCAGTGGCGGATTTACACATTTGCCGCCAGTAACCTATTCAATGTTTGCCGCCCCTACTGACCCCTGCAATTGGATACCCTAGTTCACAATAATAATAATATAAAAAAAGCTGATGTAATAAGGTACTCCAATTTAGTCACAGTATCGGCTCCCGAGAGGATTGCGAGCAATTTCTGGGTCACTTCTATAATAATATTTTTTTATTATTTCTGTAAGAGAAAAAATAATTTTTAGGCCAAAATTTGCCGCCTCCTAAAATCTGCCGCCCTAGGTTCCAGCCTACTCAGCCTTCTGGTAAATCCGCCACTGGGCTAAGGGCTAGTTGCCCAGGGTGGCAAAATTCCGAGTTTGTGAAAAAAAAATTGCACTATCATTCCACCACAATCTTTACAAAGAAAATCCTATACCTACCAATCAAAGAAATTATCCCACGAATCACAGTAACTTAAATAAGTAATAACGTAAAAGTTTTGAAATCAATACACATGTATTTATTGGCCACCTCTATATTGGGCAATACACAACACAGCGTCAAATTTCAAAGAATGTTGGATAAACAAAATTTAATAAATGAATTCAATCACTGTAAAAACTGCCTAATAGCCATTTTAATAAATGGTGTAATTCTAATAAATGATGTCACATGTGCTTCGGATTTCACAATTGCTACTTATTATGGGAGGCACAAATAAAACCATAACAAACCATGTCATCAAATGGGTCAAACCTACCAATTATATTGAAATGGGCGACAATACAAATTTGCTTATAAATATGATATAGAAAAAATGTAGGTCTAAGAGGTTTGGCAAATTATGACTCGCTAAGAAAACCAGACTTACCAGAAATTTTAGAGATATCATTATGATATCCGAAGGTGCACTAAACAACATCTAGAAACAGCAAAACTCTTAAAATAAAAGCCAATTAGTTCAGAAAAAAACTACTAACGCTGTCCAGTCTGAAATTAGTAATAATATGTCTTATCCTTGCAAAAATAATTATATTATTTCGATGGTCTTATCAAAAACATCTAAACATCTAAGTTCTAAGAGGTTGTGTAAACCCAAGTCAGTTATTTGAGTTAGTGTCTATTTGAGAACCTATTCAACAACTTTGTTATAAATTGTTATCTAATCAATTATCTATCAACATTTATAGTGAGCATATCAATATTAGACATATTTTTTTCTATAAAAATTATAATGACTTGGCTAGGGATTACAATCTGCAAAATTGGATCCAGAAAAGATCTGGCATAACTAAATGTTTACCAGAACCTTGCATGAAAAGTTATAAATGCATAATTGTGCTTCTGCATGCAAATTGTTTGATGCTGAGTCACATCGTCCCTCTCGGCTCGTAGCATTCTCAAATACCTGATTATTGTGATCTTAGTAAATTACGTATGTTTATGTTTGATTCATAAAGTTAATTCCTAAAATTGATTATTGATTAATATTTTAATTATTTGCTCCACTATTATAATTTTAACATAGGAAATAAAGTAATATATATATAAAGATTTTATATATGTTTTTTATTATTAAACTGCCTATAAGTACAATAAACTCGATTAATTCATTATTAGTTAATTTTTCACTGAAAAGCAATTTCAATATTGTTAAGTTCTCAAAGAAAGTTCGAAAGATTTGAATGACTGAAAATAATACTGTGTCGTTATACAGTTTTCATTACAATATTATCAATCTCAATTAATTGGATTCAGAGGAAAGTCCCTTATGAATAGTTACAATCAATCAATTTTAGCTAATAGAATAAAGAGAGATTATTATATAAGAATTGGTTTATTAAATGAACAATTTAATAGAATGGCTATTAAAGAGTCGTATGGTTTAAAATTGAATGTTTACATGGAATGAAATATAAATGCGTACACTAAGAACATTTATCATGTCAAAGAGTCCACTTCTAATTATTAATCACTTGCTTAATAATTATGTATGTAGTACTGTACAATAGTTACTTTCCGTTGGTGCCTACTTTTTGAAAAGAATTACATTTTAATAAAAATTTTGTAACCATTCAAACATCATCAATGGTGGGCAACCAAAATGCCATATTAGTGCACGCGGAAGCCAACATCATAAACTTAGGATTAAACTGAACACACTGTATTGGCGCTGGATGGTCACCATTCAGGACACAGACCTTATAACCAGTATCAGCATTCCAAACGTGAACTCTTCCGTCTGTGGAACCACTGAATATATACTGTGAATCTGGACTAAAGGAAGCTTCAATTGGTATGCCCTTGTTGTTAAGATGACCAGTGAATGTTTGAAGAGGTGTGCCATGGTAAGAATCTACCAATCGTATTATTGATCCGTTTGTACTTACAAGCATAGTTTTCCCGTCACGTGAGAATTTTAATCCTGTCCAATCGCATTCTTTTTCTTGATTTAATTTAAATGTGACAAAAGGACCTTTGTCAAATGACCTTAAATCGTATAACTTTATGCTCTCCGAATTCACACCCGCTGCAAATATAAGACCTTCTGGATCATATGCTGCTACTGGTCTACCGGATAAATGCATTAATCCTTGACAATTTGGTGAACGAAGATCCCACAGGCGTAATGTTTTATCTAACGATCCCGATAGAAATGTGTCCTCTACAGGTGATAAACACAACGTGACCACTTTCTTTGTGTGTCCAGGAAAGTATCGGATGTATTTGTTATCGTGAAGAGATAGATACCTTATGGTGTCGTCGACTTTTGTGGAACTGTGAATTGCCGTATTTTTTGCATGTGTGAAATGTATTAAATCAACTCCATATTTCTTGCTGTTTACAGTTATCATTTGTGTACCCTTCTCACAGTCGTAAATGACAATTTGGTCATCTTCACTGCACGATATTAATGTTTCACCGCTGGGCGAAAAATCTATGCTGTTTATTTTGTCAGTGTTCTCTCGGAACACTTTAGCCACTTTAAAGCTTCTAACGACCGGATCCACTAATTTAATCATTTGTATTTCGCAAATATAAAATTTATTGACCAAAAATACTTTTTCCTACAGAATTGTAGACTTTTCAGTCAATAATAATTAAATCTTGTTTGTAATTTGTGCTTCGCTTCGCTTGCTTTTGTAATTGAAGTTGGTGCACAGAAGAACAATATAATATACAAACACAAGAGCCTACGACAAGAGCACACAAGACAAGAGGTGTTGTGTTGACAGTTGACTTGATCTCTCGCTAGAGCGTTGGTAGAGAGTACTATCTATGATCCTTGACTTCCTTGGACTTGATTGACTGTTGAAGTTGAATTTACGTCACGTTGAAGTGTTGGTTGAGGTATAGTCACGGTAAGCAGCGTAGAGATAAGGAGCGCCCATCTTACATGGGTTTAAATTGAAAAAGTGGCAACAAAAATCCGATAAATTTAGATGGCGCTAGTGTGAACAGAGAGAGTTTGAGAGTATGGAATAATGTAGCAGTAGTTGACGGAGTGAAGTGCGCCGAGTTGAATTTTGGTTGAACACTAGCCTCACCAGCGCCACATTTATCGTCTTTCGACGGACACTTTTAATACTCAGAGATTGTCCTCCTTGTCTCTACCCTCCTTAGGTTAAGGAGGGTAGAGATAAGGAGCGCAATCTTACATGTGTGTTAAACTGAAAAAGTGGTAAAGTGAAAGAGTTTGAGAGTATGGAATGAATGTAGCAGTACTTGACGGAGTGAAGGGCGCCGAGTTGAATTTTAGTTCAATTGTTTACTGTCACTAGCTTCACTAGCGCCATCAATTTATCGTCTTACGACGGACACTTTTGATACTCAGAGATTGCCCTCCTTATCTCTATCCTCCTTGGATATACTAAATAAATATATATATACTATAATAATATCCTGTCCTGTGACCTATGATCATCATCAAGTGAAAAGACTGGAGATGAGATGCTAAAAGTGACATTACTTTTGCATTTTTAAATAAATACTTAAATCAAAAGCATTAAGAAAAAAATAGGTATTTGGACCATAATTGCATTTTATTCTTCGGTCATTCAAATACAAGGTTGCCGGTCGGACGGGAGGAGGGGTGAACAAAAATAGAGGAAAAGAGCCGACGGAGGGAGGGGAGGTAGAAACAAAATGGACGAAGCGTAATGGCGTTCTCTGGCGATTATCAAATAGTGCTGTGAAATATTTTGCAGTTTCTGATTAAGAGTAAAGACATTATTAAAACAGAACTGTTCAGTTGCAAAACATTATTGTTTAAAAATATCACGAAAATTGACAATTACTTTCGCCTTTTCTCAGCTCGCTTTCTCTATTCTCAAATAATGGTATCCATTTTGTGATCAACGTTGTTGTGTGGCGTTTCTGTGAGTATCCTGGCACAGTTTATTTTATTACAAGTTTCGAGTTGCGATTGATATTTGAATAACTAAGTTTTTAGCTGGTAATATTAAAAATCGTCTTATTAAAATAATACCGCTTTTATTCATCACATTGTTAACTTTATTTCAATTCAATATGTATATCTACACATTTGTTTCAAGATGTTACGAAAACTGATTTAGTTTCTTTCCTTAGGAAAGTAACCCTATTCTATCTTTTGATTTATGTTACGCTCATATTTTATTGAAAGTAATTATTGATTTTTATTTCTTATTAGTTACTAGGGCTCTCATCATCCAATAGATGTCAATATTTTATTGTTTGCATTTTTTACTTATATAAGTTTTTATTTTTGATGATTAGAAGTGCTTAATTGCAAGAAAATATTCTCTGTGAGAATAGATTTCATAAATTTAAATGTACCTAAATGTCACGTTATATAGGGATGTACGAGTGATCAACTTGAAATTTTGGAGTTTGCAAGAACTGTGCTGTATGACCCGAGGGAGAAGTTGTATCGCTATATGTGTTTAATATTCATAAGCGTATAGCTTTTCCCCTTGGTAGTACATGGTGATTTCATAATAAATCAAGATCGAAGAAAGAATTCAAGAAGAACAATAATAATTGGGTCAGCCCTTACCTAGGCCCAAATGGTAACTGTAAACAAAGGATCAAGTTTTTGTTATGTAATTTTAACATAGTTAGTTGGAAAGGTATACGAGTTCTGTCATTTTTATGCTACAGAATAATACTATTGTAAAATTTTAAGATTGAATTTCTAAAATCTAGGTGAAATGTTCTGCAGATGCAATCTTCATAAATTATTGTATATGATAAATCAACAAGTATATGGCATCAAATATATAGTATCATTTAATTGTAACAATTAATGACCCAATTTTATATATAAAGATTCTGCTTCCCATATGTTTTTCAACAAAATTTGAAAACTAGCTGATCGATTGATATGAAATTTTTACATATTACATTTTTACTGTAGAGTTTTATATACTTTTAATGAAAACACTGTCCCTGTTTCAACTAGTCTGTCCTGGTTCAACTAGTCTGATATAAACTAATTGTAACTAGGCTACTGTAAGTAAAGTGTGCTTTGAATACTTGCTAGTAAAATAAAAATATATGATAAGTTTCGAACTTTCGATTATTACTAAATATTGTCATTTTAATTTTATTTATTGTCATTCATAAAAGTGACAAAAATAATAACATATTAGGTTACAATGCATTCTTAAAAAAAAAAAGTGTTCCATTGCAAGAAATATAGTGCAGTGAATAAGTTCCTTGACAATAATAATATAATATTTTATATTGAATACAAAAAGTAAGAACCTCAATATGTTGTTCGGCAGGCTGGGTGCTGATACTGGTATTGATATATTTAATTGTAAATTGGCGGAAATATATATATATATATTATTTTCTTAAAAGGTAAATTTGCAATGAATATATCCCATAATAATATAATTTTGAAACCTGTATAAAGGTTTTTAACCATTTTAGGTTTAGTATTTTTTTTTACATAACTGAAGTTTCAAATTTTTGTCTGAGTTTTAATTATTATATAATATTGATAAAATACTGTATCTTGATAGTTTTAAGTTATTAAACTTATTAAATTTTTTTATTGAAACAATTTAATAAAATATACAATTGTAAATTAAAGTATTCCATATGATTGTTATTATTACAGTACAATGATTTATTGTTGGAGATTTTTTACTTCATTTCAATATAATTTCAGATACTATTATACATAGAAACATCATTTACAAAATATGACAGAATAAATTATTGTAAACAACAATTACTATTTTATTATTTTGATAAATATAATTGGTAAATTATAACAAAAATTGGGTAATTTATCTTTATTTGTATTTTGATTATTGATTATCAGGATGATTAGATGATGTGCCTAGAATCTTAAATATTATTTGGTCTTATTTTTGAATATGAAGAATTTATTAGAATAAAGATGGAACTAAAATATTGTGTAATGGAAGTATGAGAGTAATTAACACTAGAAATATTTCGTGTATTGCCTGTGGTCCACCTACTTTGTTCACCTAGGTGAACCACGGGCAATAAAAATTTTTGTGTTTAAATAAATGAACTTAATAATTTTAGTTTCATTGTAGTGACAAAATATTTCTCATGTTGCAGCCTATTCTGTCTCGTATCAACTAAAGAATGTAATAAACATAACTGTAAATATATTAAGTAAATATAAAATTGGTGTAAATTAAATTTCATGTATTATTTATGTTTTGTATCTAATTTTTATTACAAAAAGAAATATTCATATTTTACTATTAGTAATAGTATTGTTTCCTTCCTTATAGGTAAAATGGCTAATCGAAGTTATCATTGGATTCTTCAGCATAAAATTATTCTAAATCACTCTTAAAAGAGTGATGGACTCATATAATTTATTCGGTGATGATGGAAGCGGTATGTTGGAAGGACTTACAGATCTTGGAGGGACAGAAGGTTTTGCAAGTAATCCATCATCTGGTGTGACTGGAGACAACAAAGACTCTGCAGACAATAGGTAAAATAGTGTTTTCACTTACCCCTTGGTAAGGGAACTTGTAATGAATAAATAAAAAATGTAATCTAAAAACTTATCTGTTTTTCTGCAACAGTTTTAGGCAACCATATAGTCAGGGCAGTGTGGCACAAGAAGGGTCGATTCAAAAGCTGGCTTCCTTTGGAGGAGGAGGCAGTAGTACACAACCAGTGGCCACACCGAACCCTGGTCCTCCGGCACCTGAATATCATGAATATGGAAGCTACCCACCGAGACCTCGCCTGCCGCAGCCGCCACATGCACCAATACACCCTTCACATCATGTGCACCCTTCGCATTCATATCCTGGCTACCATCCGGGACCTGATCCCATGTACGCTATGCCGGAACATCCAGGTAAGTTGTGAAGACAAAATTAAATTGAATTTACAAATGTGGGTTAAGATGTTTGGGAACTAAGACTAAACAGTTTGTTGATAATACTGCAAGATTTTGGCTTAATTAATTGAAAAACACATCAATCAAACACGGATCAAACAAAAAGTAGTAGTGTGGCGCTAATTGATAAAATAAATCATCATAACCCATTTGCAATGCCATTTATTATACACTTTTTAGATACTATGATCAAAAGGATTATTATTAAAGAATTTTTTAATTGTGATTATTTTGATTTAATTGTGATATTTAACATTGTATTTTTTAGGAATTGGAGATATGTGGTCCGGAGCACCTGGCGCCAATAGGTATGCGCCAATAGCTCCTGGCTATAGACATTCATATGAACATCCACAGAAGATGCATCAGTATGCTCCTCAACAGGTTAGATGATTAAACAAGTATAAAAGTAAAAACCTTGTATGTGTCCTATATAATTTATATATGTACATATTGTTTGACTTGATATATATTGTTTTCTCAGGCCACAGGCTTAGGAGGGTTACAAGCACAAAATGGAGCATACATACCTAGACAACCACATTTTTCTCAACCTGCATCTCAAGTTTATGGTCAACAACAGGTAAGAAATTAAAAAATATTGTTAATGTATCTGTTTTCAAGTAATGCAAGGGCTATTAAATTACTTATTTGAAGGTTTATCAATTGATCAGTCACTTATATTATCACTGGTGGTTTAAGATTTACTTATTGTTATGGATGGATCTAATGCATAAAGTTCTTATGGCATATTTAATAATTTAAGATAATAAGTAAGTTACATTTTTCTATGCAAGTTTCCACAGAATTTTACATTTTTCTTTTTATCATTTCAGAATTATCCAAATTACACTCAGATGCATCCACCTGCTACATCTAGAATAAATCAACACCCTTCATATCACCAGCAGATGGACGTTAACCCTCATCAATATGGACTACCACATGGACAACAAAGTCATACAGGAATATCTCAACATCAGTCCCATCAGTCTATGGCAAGTCATTCCAGTAATATGGGGACAGGTCTTCAAGGACATCCAAATGTCCATCTTCATCACGGCGGTGCGCCTCCACTTCATCACGTTGGCCGACAACCACCTGTGCCTCCGTCTTCAGTCTCCGCTTCACATTCTGTCCCATCTCAATTACCTTATGGATCACCTCATCATTCTGTGCCCATGAATTATCAGTCACATCAAGTACAGCATCCTCTGGATGTGAATGTTACGAGTCAGTATAACGCACCAAAACCAACAGGTTTAGAAACGGGAAGTCCTCAGTACCGTCCACCATTTCCTCAATTGTCTCCACAAATGTCGCCAAGGGCTCAAATGTCCCCGCGTCAACAGCAGTCACAATTATCACCTAGGCCCGTAATGTCACCAGTTAAAGGACCTAGCGCGTCACCTCATAGTACTAGAAACTTAGTTCAATCTCCAGTGTCAGCGGGTCCACAACCAGCGCCTAGCACGTTTTCAACACAAAACACATTGCAAGCACTAGAGCAAATGGTTCTGCCTAGTGGAGCAGAATATCCTTATCAACGTAATCAAGCGTCACCAGTCGTTGGAACTCATGTTTCATCTCCTTCGCAATGGAGTCAAAGTAAAATTCCAGTTCCCACAAGCAGTGTCGGACAAATTGAAAGTGGTGATGCGACCGTAAAAGTTACAGAAACTTTACCACAAATCTCGACATTGAAGTCTGAATTAGTCAAAAGTGTACATAAGTCTACTGCTATCCCGAGTATACCTGACAACAAAAGCTTTGAGAAAATACAAAATGAGACTGAAAGACCGATAGATAATATAAATTCACCACAACCATTTATTCCACCGACAAGCGTTACTAATGAATCGAAGGACAGTACCACGAACATTGCGCCACGTCCTGTTGATACGTCTTTCGCTCCAGCTGAATGTACCGAAGCAATTGACAAAGTAACCCAAGGGTCTCAACTAGAAAATAAGCTAGAATTGGTAACCACTCCCAAAGAAGACGAAAAAAGGGACTCCAATAATAGTAATAAATCTAGTAATGAACAAAGATCTGAGTCAACACAGCCGACCGAAGAAAATAAAAGTGAACATATGTTGTCACAAGTAGCTGTACTCCCGCCGTCTATGACGAGTATTAGTACTCCTTCAACTGAACACCCTCAAATTAACACCGCACAGCAAATGACAATACATAGACAGAGTCCAATAGGGCATCCGCCGTCATCAAATTCCACCGCTTCTGGTAATCAATATGAAAATCTGTCTTCGCTTAATCGCAACCAGAGTTATCAGAGCAGTTCTTTGCATAGCGTTTCACCAAATATCATACCACAGAGTATACCCTCTAGTGTACCTTTAAGAGTTCCATCTAATTTACAAAGCAGCGGAGGTCATAATTCTCCATCATTTCAAAGTGGACCTGGACAAGCTGTTCCTAATGTTCCAACCAATATTTCATCTAATGACTCGATGCAACATACAACAGTTATTCCACCAACTGTAGCACCAGTTCCACCAGGTGTTCCACCACAAAATCAACCAGGCCCTATTACTTGTATACCGCCAGCATTGCCAAATTTACAAACAGCAATTTCCAATTCCCCTAGCAACCTGCCAAACATACAGACCAATGCTCCTAATGTATCTAATGTACCGGTCGGAATGCATATGGGGGTACAAAATATACACCAAAATTTACCACCTAATATGCCACCTAATCAACCAGCTATGGTGCCTCATAACATTAATCCAAACATGATGATGTTAGGATCAACTTCAATGCCTCATCCCAACATGTTGAATTTGTACGCTGCTTCACATCATCAAGAAAGAGCTGCATTGCAACAACAAATTCAGGAAATATATTGTCTGCCACCTTCAAATGAAAATCAAGAAAAAGTGAGATGTTTGCAAGAAAGATTAGCTCTGTTACAACAACACGAAACCGCTGACAAATGTAATGGAGGGCCTAACTGCATTTTACAGAATCCGGTTTATGGCACAAAGATGGTAGAAAGTCCTCAAGTTAGTAGTACAACAGGTCGAGGTCGTGGCAAAGGACCTCCCAAGCCAAGAAAACCGAGAGCAAAAAAAGAAAAAAATACTCCTTTGTTACAATCTCTTGACCAGTTGCCAGTTTCAGAAGACTGTGTTACTGCTGGAACAGGGTTACAAAATAATTCGGAATTGGATTTAGATCTAAATGAGGATATCACTAACTTAGACAGTAGTGCAACATCTAGGGATGATAATGGTGGCAAAGTTAAAAAACCAAGAGGTCCTAGAAAAACTAAAGAAAGAAAACCCCGTGCACCAAAAGAACCCAAAGAACTGGGCGATAAACCAGTGAAAGTACGTAAAAAAAGAGAACCAAAAGATCCAAATGCTCCAAAAAGAAGGAGAAATGCTAAAAAAGATGCACCAGATTTCCAAGCTGACACTACTACGAATTATGAATTATTAGACAAAGATGCTCTGGATAACACATCAATTGGAGCCAACAATGCCATGAGTATTATTAATACTGATGATCCTAATAAAAGTGTCCCAACTTTAACGGAAATGCAGTCTTTAGATGATTCTAATGTAACTGATTTTGATGACATTCCCGTTTCAAAAATAGCAATCAAAGATTTATTGGAAGAAGCTGAAGCCAAAAGAGAAACCGATAAAGAAGACGATTTATCTTTTAATCCAAAGAAAAGAGGATCAAAAAGACGGACGCCTGTCGGAGGAAGTTGTAAGAAGATGGCTACAAAAAGAACTCCTGGGGGCAGAAGAAAGAAACGTGGAGGACTTATACCAGATTCTGACGGCGAGCCTGATGATATGATGGCTACACCGCCACCTTCTCCTCCACCTGAAGGTGATGACAGCTTAAAGAGGCGTTCAGCAAGAAATACTCAGCGCAAGAAATACACAGATGATGTCATATTACGTTTATCTGATGATGAATTCGCCGTAATGTCGACTCCTAAACAGGAAAAAGTATTGAAAGACGAGGAATCGATAAATGAAACCAAAGATGGGGGTATAAGATTGGACGGCACTCCTAAACCAAATTACATATATGTCAATCCTTCAGAAGAAGATGCTATGATAGTTCAACATGTGCTGGCAAGTCGTATGGGGAAAAGAGAGAAGAAGGAAGAAATACCTACCAACGAAGATACAATAAAGTCAGAAAAAGAAAGCACTTGTGACACTGTCATAAAACAAGAAGAAAACAATGAAGCTAAAACTGTTCCATCCGATATTCAAGATTCTAATGATAAAAATGAAAATGCTGATGTAACTGTTGATGAAAACGTTGATCAAGAGGACATTAAAATTCCGAGTGAGATCACAGAAGAAACAAAACCACCAGAAGAACCGATAAAATGTGTTGAAGAAATAAAATGTCTTGAACAGGTGGATGTTACTAAAGATAATGTAGAAGTGAAAACTGTGAAGAAACCAGTTATGGTCGATGTTGAAGAATATTTTGTGAAATATAGAAACTTCTCATATTTACATTGTGAATGGAAAACTGAAGAGGAGTTGTATAAAGGAGACAAGAGAATATTTTCAAAAATCAAACGATTCAAACAGAAACAAGCACAACAAATGAATATTTTTGAACTATTAGATGACGAACCTTTTAATCCTGACTATGTGGAAGTGGAGAGAATATTAGATATGTCAGAAAATCAAGATCCTGCATTAAATACAGTGGTTAAGCATTATTTAGTGAAATGGAAAAGCTTACAATATGAAGAGAGTACTTGGGAATTAGAGGAGGACATCGACGTTGATAAAATACAACAATATAAAATATTTAGTGAAATCCCACCTAAAGATAAATGGAAGTTTAAGAAAAGGCCTAGCCCCGATCACTGGTCACAGTTAAAAGAATCTCCTCTTTATAAAGGTGGAAATACTTTAAGACCTTATCAACTCGAAGGATTAAATTGGTTGTTGTTTTCATGGCATAATAATCGGAATTGTATCTTAGCTGATGAAATGGGCCTTGGAAAAACTATTCAGAGCCTAACATTTGTGAACTCTGTTTGGGAGTATGGTATTAGAGGCCCATTTCTCATTATAGCTCCGTTGTCAACTATACCAAATTGGCAAAGAGAATTTGAAGCCTGGACTGAGATGAATGTTGTAGTCTATCATGGCTCACAACAAAGCAAAAGTATGTTACAAGAATATGAGTTTTATTACAAAAACGAAAAGGGAGAGCCAATTAAGGAGATAACTAAATTTAATGTATTGATTACAACTTTTGAAATCATAGTTACAGATTTTCATGAGTTGAAGTCTTTTAATTGGCGCATTTGTGTGATTGACGAAGCCCATAGGCTTAAAAATCGTAATTGCAAATTATTAGAAGGTTTACGACAGTTACATTTGGA
Organism: Synanthedon formicaeformis; assembly: GCA_945859745.1. NCBI lineage: Eukaryota > Metazoa > Arthropoda > Insecta > Lepidoptera > Sesiidae > Synanthedon > Synanthedon formicaeformis. The sequence goes on along the minus strand of OX243955.1, from coordinate 7,821,635 downwards.
ACATCGGGTTCTGTTGTCTGGTACTCCTCTACAAAATAATGTTAATGAATTGTTTTCACTTCTTAATTTCTTAGAACCCTCTCAATTTTCTAGCAGTGATGCATTTTTAAATGAATTTGGCCAACTAAAAACAGAATCTGAAGTAGTGAAATTACAAGCATTGTTGAAACCAATGATGTTAAGGCGTTTAAAAGAAGACGTCGAAAAAACTTTAGCTCCTAAAGAAGAAACTATAATTGAAGTGGAATTGACAAACATCCAGAAAAAATATTATAGGGCAATACTTGAGAGAAATTTCAGTTTTTTACAAAAAGGCATTGCATCAGCTGCAAACATTCCTAATTTAATGAATACCATGATGGAATTAAGAAAATGTTGCATTCATCCATACCTATTAAATGGTGCTGAAGATCAAATACAATTTGATTATAAACAAGCCAATGGAGAAGATAAGGAAGCTTATTATAAGGCTCTAATTCAATCATCCGGCAAAATGGTGTTAGTAGATAAACTTTTGCCCAAATTAAAGGCTGGGGGACATCGTGTTTTAATATTCAGTCAAATGGTAAGATGCTTGGATATTCTAGAAGACTATCTCCTTTTTAGAAAATATCCATTTGAAAGAATCGATGGTCGCATAAGAGGCAATTTAAGGCAAGAAGCTATTGACAGATTTTCGAAACCAGACTCAGATAGATTTGTGTTTCTTTTATGCACCAAAGCCGGAGGATTAGGTATAAATTTAACGGCAGCCGACACTGTCATAATTTATGACAGCGATTGGAATCCACAAAATGATCTACAAGCTCAAGCAAGGTGTCATCGTATTGGGCAACAAAAAATGGTGAAAATTTACAGGTTGATATGTCGCAACACATACGAAAGAGAAATGTTTGATAAAGCATCTTTGAAATTAGGATTGGATAAAGCGATACTTCAGAGCATGAACACTGCTCAAGGAAAGGAGACAGGTCTTAAGCAACTTTCTAAAAAAGAAATTGAAGATTTATTGAAAAAGGGGGCATATGGAGCCGTGATGGATGAAGATAATGCGGGAGATAAATTTTGCGAAGAAGACATAGAAATGATACTTGCTCGTAGAACCCAAGTCATACAGATGGAATCTGAAAAGGGGTCTACATTTTCCAAAGCAAGTTTTGCAGCTGCCGACCAACGGTCTGATATTGATATAAGAGATCCTGATTTTTGGAATAAATGGGCTAAAAAGGCAGAAATAGATACAACAGAAAAGAAAGAAGAAGAAGACTTGATTGTCACCGAACCGAGAAAGCGTAATGTCATAAAGAGGTATGGGCATGATGATGGCCCTATGGAGATGTCAGACATGGAAGTTACACCTGATTCGGAAGATGATGAAGATGGTAAGTTTTTAGAAATGATTTTCTTATTGAATGAAAGGAATGAAAGGAAAATCAAAATTGGCTTTATTCAATTTACAGGTGTAAGTCTTAGAAGCAAAAGAAAGAAAGATAAATTTGGGAAAAAGGGAAGGAGGTATGCAAGTGATGACTATATACCTCGTCACGAAGGTTTATTAGTTGACGACGAGGTCGTGTACGGATCTTGGACGCGTTCAGAATGTTTTAAAATAGAAAGAGGATTACTTACGTTTGGGTAAGTGTATTTTTTATTTTTCACTGGCATTTCTATAGTTTTATTTTATTATATGTTTATGTTTACGAAATGAGAATATGTATGTATTATTTTTATTTAAGGGAAGTAAGAGTAAAAAAATGTAGGTCATTATTATGTAAAATTTTTAATTTAAGGTGGGCCCGGTGGGATGAAATTTTGGACAAAAATCAATTTAGAAAGGGCTGGACATTACCTGTAATCGAAGACTGTGCACGCATAATCGTAAGTCAATTAAAATTAAATGTGACTAAATTGTTGGATTTTTAAGAAATTTTTATGAAAAAATAGCAGTAGTTGCTAACTATTTATTTATATAGTTTCTCTCACCATACCATATGACCACTATACTTATGCTTACCCTTGATCATTGCATTTTAGTTCATAAAATTAATAATGATGACTTGCCATGCTAATACCGAGAAAGTGTAGACTTTCACTGAGTTCAACTTGCATACACTGATCACTTTGTAAATAATCAATGTAATAATTACTTTTTCGATAGAATCATTTAAAATATATAACCAAATGAATTTCAGGTATTGTACTGTCTCCGTTATTACAAGGGTGACGAGAAGATTAGAAATTTTATTTGGGATTTAATCGAGCCGTGTGAAAATGGCGAAGTGACGATATCGAGGAATCACAGTGGATTACACAATCCCGTGCCGCGGGGACGCAACGCGAAGAAGAAGAATAGACCCAAGGATGTTCCCAAACTTAACGACCTACAGAAGTGGGAAGACCCCAATCATTGGAGTTCCACTGACAAATATGACTGTGAAGCTTATTTAGAAAGTAGCTATAAAAAGCACTTATTCAGACATGCAAACAAGTAAGTGCAATTTGAATAATTTATTCACATGACGCTTTTTCCTTGGGTAGTGAGGAACGGTCACTTGGAAATTACCATAATCTTTTGTCCTGACTACTGTAACCAATATACTAAGTCTAGAAACATAGGTTTATTTTTGAAAAATTCAACTCACTAGTTTTCTATAAGATGAAATCAGACGATGTACTTTAATGTATTAAAACGCGAGTTTTTCCTACTTTTATGTATATTGCTAGTTAGATTTTTTCTAAAACTATTGTTAATTAAGAATAATAAAATTGTTATGTTATTTCTTTTGCAGGGTATTATTAAGAGTACGCATGATGTATTACATAAAACATGAAGTCATAGGAGACTATTCAACTCAAATAGAGAACGGAACACACGCTAGGTGAGTGTCGTGAATAAATATGTATTATTAGATAATATATTTATAACACTTTTATTTAGAACAAGTGTTTTAATAGAAAAATATTTTTGCATTATATTGGGAATAAACAAATATAATGCAACAAACTTAAAGTGCTTACTTGATACAAGTCTTTATACACAACGAAGGGCCACAAAGGCTTACTGATATTGAGTGTAAGAAAATGAAATGTCACAAATGTTTCCTAAATTCGATATTATTTTTATCAATACTGATTTGAGATCCCCTTCCCTTTACGATGTCAGTAGTATCACTAGTGCTATTAATGGTACTAGGAACAACCACATGACTGCATTCTATCTAATGTATAATGTGCAATTGGTTGCAGCACTCTTGGCATGCGGGTACCACGTGGAGTGGACAGCGCGCCGCCTCGTCTGTGGTGGGATGCTGAGTGCGACGTGTCTCTGCTCGTGGGCACCTACGTCCACGGCTACGAGAACTATCTCGCCATGCGCACTGATGCGCAACTCTGCTTTATAGACAAACTCGGGCCTCCAGACGATGCTGAATGCACCGACATCAAGTAATTATTGCGTACATTTACCACTTTATTACATTGGATTAATTTAGGACCATACTAGTTTTCCCTTGAGATCCTGCGTTCCCTGCGCTGGATAGCCGTGGCGGGGCACCGAAGTCGTGTCATAACGTCCCAGCGACCCCGCCCATCCAAGGCAGCGCTAGGAAATTGGGTACAAATCCGGCATAGCACCGCAGTGTCCCCTTTAAGAGGATTTCCCAACGTTATAAATTGCCATGCTAGCTTATGTTGTCAAGGTTGAAAGGTGTTGTAATGTGTGAATGTCCTGCAGGAGCGAAGAGCGTAAGGTGGGCGGCGACGAGGACTGCACGGACGAGGTGTCGAGCGGCGCAGGGGCGGCGTCGCCGGCGGCGTCCCCGCGGCCCGACGACGAGGCGCACCCCTGGCCCTCCATGCAGGACCTCAACACGAGGCTACGGCGCCTTATCACCGCCTACCAACGCAACTACAAGCGCGAGGAGCTTAAGATGCAGCAGAGAGCCAAGGTACACCAAATTAATAAAATTTTCGTGATGTATGTGCCTATCAGTCAGGTTCTTTTGTTCATTGTAACTTTAAAAATTAAGCCTAAATACGTAAAAAATCATTTAATATTTCCTACAATTACTTATTTTTGTTATTTTTTAGTTTATCTTAGAACTTTCCAACTATGTTCATTTGTAACGATTGGTTAAACAGATGGAGAGACGTGAACGAATGGATCAATACACGAGAGACGAAATGTCTCAGTGGCGATGGACACGAGCGGACGAAGAATCATTCAGACGCACCGTCGCCTCCTATGGAGTGGAATTCGATCCGGCCACCAAGAGCCTCCGTTGGAGCCGTTTTAGAACGTTGGCTAGGTTGGATTCCAAGAGCGACGATGCTCTGACCGATTATCTTAAAGCATTCATGGCTATGTGCAAACGCCAGTGCGGCCTTTCTGTGGGCGAGGCCGAACTACCAACGAGAGCCGACTTAAAAGCAGAGCCTATAGGCGAGGAAAGGGCTATTGCCACACTAGAAAGGTATTCAACGTTTTTTAAACTCAATTCTTTAACTAACAAATTATATTCACAACAACTATAGTCTAATAATATGCCGGGATTATGAGCTCTATTACTTTAAACAGTTTCTATTGCAGGAAAAGTTTAATGAGTACTTTGAATTGGTTTTAAGCTATCAACTTGTCATTAAATAGCTAATCAAGATATACAATATGTAAAATGTGTGTGTGTACAGTTCAAATAATTATAGTATGTTTACGTGTTAGGATCGACTTGCTGCGTGTGCTGCGTGAGGAGGTCTCGCCACACCCCGCTCTCGAAGCTCGTCTGGCGATGTGCGAGCGCACGGCCGACGCGCCACCCTGGTGGCAGCCATCGCTGCATGACAAGTTGCTGGTGCGCGGAGTCTGCAAGTCAGTTACCCGACCACTACATTATAAGTTTTGACTTGCGCAATTAGTTTTTTATTTATAGCTTGTTATTTTTCATTGTTACTCCTTTACAGACACGGACTGGGGGATACGTATCGGAAGTTATTTTGCGATCCTAAACTCCCATTCGCCGATTGCGCCGCTAAGTGGTATTCTACACACAAGCCTGCCTCGAAAAAAGAATCTCAGAAGCCGTCTTCAGATGAGGACGAGAAGAGCGTGTCTGAGAGTTCGGCGAGCGAGAGTCGCGTGTCGCTGCGACGCAGCAAACGCACGTCCGCTGCGTGCGACCGCGACGACGACACTGACGCGCTGTCTGAATTGGAAACGCTCGCCAAGTTGGGCCGGGTCGACGAGGCGCTGCCTCCTGATCACTGGTTCACGGAGCGTGCGCTCGAAACGCGTCTACACCATATAGCGCACGCTGTGCAGAACTGCGAGTGGTCGCAGGCCGCGTCCGCTTCCGCCTCGGGCTCAGCACCGCAGCCGGCACACCACGCAGACGACGAGCGAGCCAAACACCCTCCGAAACGTCACATAGCTATCGATGTAGAAACCGACAGAGCCAAGCTGCACGCGCTTCTCTCTTCGCCGGCTGCCGCCCACACGTCCGCGCGCGACGACGCCTCAAGCGATTCTGGCTCGCGACGCTCGACGCCGGCGCCGCCTCCCGCTCACCAGCGAGTGGCGCCCTCGCCTGCCCCGCCGGTCGCTTCCGCAACTACAGCGGCGCCCGCATCCGCCCCAGTCGATCTGTCAGCGCCGCTCGATCTCAGCGAAGTGCAAGATTTTTCGATGGGACGTCGCACCCCACACCAGACTGAGTCCACGGGTTCCGCGTTGACAGCTCCGACGCGAAGCCGTCTAGACGACACACTGTCCAAATTAATGAAGAGGAAAAATGTGGTAAGCATGCTCAACTATAATTTCAATACTAATACCGTAGAATCCGGATATAAAAGCCTGTTGTAAATCACCTAAAAATTGGAAACTTTTTTTATATCCATTAATTGTTGCGTTTAGTGTATAATATCACCAAAAGTATGTGATCTTTTGTGTTTAAATGTTTATTTGCAACACCGTAAGGGACATGATATAAATCAAGTCGCACACTCTTGTCAGAGTGGTCGTGGTCGTGCGGATGATGTACACGGAGGATGGTCGTGTTCACCCTCCTTGCTGCGTATAGCCGCCCCTGCGATGCCTCTCCACCTTAATTGCCATATTGCATCGCATGAGCTCGTTCTCCAAAATGTTCAGCTTCCCGTCCTCAAGGAGTCCTCTCACGTTCCATGTACCAAAGAAAAGCTGTTTGCGCAAATTAATGCCTCTTCCAGTAGCATTTTTTCCAAGGGACGCCTGGTTACCCGCATCCCTATGGCCGGTATCCCATTTCACACCCTGATCCCCGGTCGGCCCAGAGCGCCGGTCGCTAGCCGGATTGTCAGGCACAACTATTTTATTTACGGCTTGCATCTCACATGATACATGTTAGTAATTCTAGATTAATTAAAATGCAATTAAATATTTTTTTTCCAGCCCGCACCAGAACAAATTGTTGGTAAAGAGAAGAAAAGAAAGAAACTGGACGAGATCGTGTTGGGATTGTCTGCAGCGAAAGCTCAGAGTCCAAGTGGTTCAGTAGCAGCGACTGACCTGGCGGCTGCGGCTAGACGTTCGGTGCCGCCCGATGTGACCGTTACACCAGCCGCACCCGCCAGTACCTCATCCGTTTCGGCTACACAAAAGCCATTCTCGGTAACGGTTACAAATGTCCCCTCGTCTCAAGCCACCTCCAAGGATATGTCTTCGTTTTTGCAACAATCCTTGGAGCAGAGTAAACCTCCGAAAGCGTGTCCGCCGTCCGCCTCAATGAGTTCGATGAAGGCTTACACGCACGACGCAAAGGTTAACAAATGGTTGGCGGAACAAGCCAGCGTGGAAGCGCGGCGACGTAGCGCTCCACGTTTAGCCCCAGACGAACACGTGCCTGTAGTACATCGCGTCACAGGTAAACGCATCTCGGGCCACAAGGCACCGCAATTGAAACATTTAGCACAATGGATAGCCGAGAATCCTATGTACGACATTGACTCCAAATGGACTGAGGGCATAAAGGAGCACGTCAAATTACCGCAAGACGTTCGCACACAAAGACATTCTCCGATGCAATCTACCGCTACGATGTCTGAACGCAAGAAAGGCCGACCGCCAACTCTCGATTCCAGTTCAAGCAATGTCCTATCGTCTGGTTCGTCTCATATGGGCCAAAATTTGGCCAGTTTAAATCCCGCTCTACTCGCGAGTCTCTCCAGTTTGAGCGCTTTCGATCCGAAGACGTTGGCGGCGACTCTGTCCAATCTGACCGGGTTCGATCCCAAACTATTGAATACTTTCGATCCGAAGCTTCTCTCGAGTCTGGGAAGCTTTGATCCAAAAAATAATCCGCTGTTGAACTCTTTCGGCGGAATGCCCAATCTGTTGGGTAACATAGCCGGCGGTAATATATTTGCAAATTTAGCCGGTCTAGGACTACCAGGATTTTCGTCTCTCGATATGAACAACTTGAGCGGTGCCAGTTCTTCGGGCGATAATAAGACAAAAGCGAGAAAGCAATCTGAAAGTGCGGCCGCTTCGTCATCCAAGAGTGCAAATTCGCAATTCCCATTCGTGTTTCCCAATCCGAATATGTTGTATCCGCAACTGGGATTGAGCGGATTGAATCCTTTCGGAATGCATTCGGGTATTTCCTCAGCGTACGATGCGTTGCTATTGAGTAATAATTTAGCGGCGAGTTCCACAGCGACTACATCGACAAGCGGTGCCAGTCGTAGTAAATCGAGCGCGCCTAGAACCGCCACCGCCACCGCTCCCACTTCGGCCGCAATGGCCACACTCACCACAGCTGCGGCGACGCGTCACCAAAAGTCATCCGCTCATATGTCGTCCACTCAAATACCTTTGCCACCGGACCCTTACCTCTTGGAGTCGCTCTCTAAACACTCGCTCAATTACGATTCCATTCTTAAGGGCGACAAAAGGGCGCGGGACAGCGAAGGCCACGAACCGACGGCTACCGATTTATCGAAGGTCGATAAGAAGAAGTTTCAGTTTGATAACTTGAGATCTCACGTGCCACCCGAGTTTGCCGCCGTTCAGGAAAAACTATTGAAAGGCGACAAGAAGGATATCGACATCAGTAAAATGTTACTCGAGCAGATGGCGTCGGGCGCACTCAGCGCGAGTCTCGTGAGCTCGGTGGAAGCTAAAAAGACTAAAGATAATGAGAAAGATGTGTATGAAAAATTAAGTAAGACCTCCTCGGATTACATTGCTCGTACTCTGGCGTCCGATGATGTCGCTTCTAACATTCCTTTGGCACATAATAAGAGAAGTCACGAGGACATGTCGTGCGAACCTGAGAACTTAGCTCTGCAACAGACTGATATGAACCCTTCAAAGAAACAGAAAGAAAACGCTTTGGACACTATGGGCGGTATAGACAAGCAAGCGGATCACAGTGGCCACACGGGAGAAATGGATTTGGAAGATTTAATAGCGCCGTCGACGGTGATTAAGAGTGGCGCCAAACCTAGCGATTTTGACACTAATGTATCAAAGATAAATTTAACAGATTCGAGTAGTATTATTACTGCTCCTATGCCTCAGGCTCATCATTTGGAGAAGGAAGAAAACGCACAGATGAAAATGAGCGGAGCCTACGGGGACGATGTTATCGCGATGGGCGGTCAAAATACTCAGAATATTGAATTGTCAGGTGGTGAAAATGGAAGTAAGGATATGGAAGAAGGCAATAACGCTGAAGACCTAAGCGGTACTGACGGTGGTAGGAGAGGTAGTGTCGGCAGGAAGAGGGGTCGCAAATCCACCGAAGAGATGGCCGCACCTGCGCCTCGTCGCGAATTGCGTTCGAGTTCAGGTCGCCACTCCATAGACAACGCTTGAGTAGATCTCTCGAACCGGAGGCTTAAATAGGTCCGGTGGTAAATTAAGGAGCCGTATTGAATGAGAGTAGGCGCTATCAAATTAAAAAATGAACCGATGAATAGGGCTAGGCTCGAGAAACATTTTATATATATTTTTTCTATTTTTTTAAAGGGCTACTTGAACTTACTTATAAAAGAAAAAGAAAGGAAAGATATGTTGCCCTAACTTGAGCAGATTGACCTTTGAAAGGGCCCTTACAAATTGGACTTGCAACTACTTGTTTAAAGTAGCGTTTCGATAAACTCTGTTTTATATCATGTCCCAAACAAATTCTTGAGAGATTTTCACATTCTCATTTGGCACACGCTATCTATACTATTGTATGACTTGTATATAAACATGAAGCCTACATAATTGGTTGAATTCAATTTATGAACAAATATACAAACACCGTGGTGACCGTTTTATATAGTTACTCGAAATCTTATTTAATTGACACGTTAGATCGTAAGTAAAATGTTAGATTGTAATTAGGGTTATTTGTTATAAACATTTATGTAGTATATTAATTTAATTAAAGACTGGATAATCCATCTCGGCCGCGTTTTACATTTTATTTTAATCATGAACAAATGTATCAATCATTTTTTTTTTATATTTATTGTCCAATGTGTTATTATCCGAGACAGGTAATGAAAACAAAAGGAATTATCTCTGTCGTCAAATCAAAGAATGAAATCAATTGACTGTCATATTATTATCGTTTTTTATAGATCTCTTGCAAAAGCAACGTAATTTTAGCTTATTTTTTGAGACATATTTAAGATCTTATTCAGTTTTAAGTGTCATGTATTTTGGTATATTGGAGAATTTTGAATTCTATACATAAAAATATATTATGCTACTGGGATACTCGTTAATTTTTTCCAATTTGTTAGCATTTCTTAAAAAAGTTACGGTTTTGATGAAATTAGTCTGCTGGGAAGTGTTGTAATAATATTTTCGTTTATGCCCTTGCTCATATTCACATAAAGTTTATTTTATAAAAGTTTTTGTCGGTTTATCTTGCGCCTACACAGTGAACCTGAACCTGAATCGATCCCTTAATTCGCAAAACGAATAACTCCACTTTTGGTTGAAAATGACTTTTTGATACGGGAGAAACTTAATGACAATTAGAATTTAATTTTTAAAAGGTCTATCGGTTAATACGAGCCATAATTTCCAATGTAAAATTGTCTTTTCTCTTTTCTCGTATAATACAAAAAAAAAATTATAACGTTTTTAGTCTCCCATGTAAAGTTTGCCTCAGAGGAGTTATTTAGTTTGCGAATTAAGGTATCGAAATACGCTTCTTTGACGTTTATTCTGTAATGATCTGGACAATATTATATTCACTAGTGAAAATATTATTTTTATTACAGTTATGACATGTGTTAACGTATATTGCTCATTTTTGGTACAGATTATTTTTTGCTAACAGATTTTATATGTTAGTGATTCAAGACATGCCTATTTCCCTACTTTTTTTTAAATGTTATTCATCAAGTGGAAAGCCAAATAACATTATTGAATGTAATACTTAAAATTGGATTGTAACAAATGTTTTATATTATGTTATAAAAAATAGCCGTTACTCAGTGGTCTACCTACAATATTCTGTTTATGAATGTCATTTTCTTTTTTTATGAATTCTCCTGTCAGAAATGTGGCAATTATTGAAATCATGAAGGTAAATTCACGAGAAGTCAACCGCTCTTGAATGTGATAAACTATTATTTATTACATGTATTTTTATTTTGCATTGCTATCGATAAAATGTAATATAGACAAAACAATAAATGGAACTGATAAAAATTCTTGTTTTTTTTTCTCCCACATTGAAAGTTATGTGTGCCTGTTTGTCCAGATAATTGATTTTAATTATATCAAGGGAATTAAAATGCGTCCATTCGCTCCACTTGGATTCTTTGATGGATCTTAGTACACTTTTTTCTCCACCCCCGAGTCCATCATGATTCATGACTGTCAATTTCAAATATAGCTCGGTAACCTTACCAAAAGATCTATTCAAGAGGCCCACCCTCTGGCCAATTTTTTTTATAGGTTGTTTGGACCTACGAGAATATAGTCCTGTTTTCGGACATTTCCGTGGTATATTTTAGCAATTAAAAATTATTGAGAATTAAAAAATTGATTTTTTTGGAATGTGTCCTATAGAAAAAAGTTTCAAATAAAATTTGTTCATCATAACGCCCTCTGTAAAAAAGGTCGTAGAAAAAAAGTGCTAACATTGTTAATTAAGCAGTTAATGGAAAATGAAAATTCTACATATTATATTAATTAAAAAAGTACATATTATATTAATTATTTTTCATTCAAATTTAATAATGCCCATTGCCCGCACTCGCTAGCGGTACTGGGGCCCTAGACAAAATGCCATTTTAAAAACGATAACGAAGTTCGCTAAATAAAAAATGTATGGGATTGACATATGTCACGTGGTACGTCGAATTCGATAACCAAGTTGGTAGACAAATGTTGCTTTTCGAATCGAAATGATTTATTAGCGAATGGGTTCTAGTGCTATTCCCATACATATGCTTAGCCAAGTGGCACTTTTGACGTTCGTTTTCGATTTCGTTTTCGTTTTCGTCTTCGATAATGTAACGAAGCCCAAGATGCTGTAGATATCGACACAATTCATTCGCCGAGTGTTATTTTTCGTGGTAAAGTTGTTAAAAATCAAAGAGTACATATTTAAAAATGCATTCTCTACGTTTATTGTGGGCTGCACAAAACAAAACTGGTTGAGGCGCCAAAGGAGGTTTAAGTTGCGACGACAAATGGAAAAAATACACGATATGCCGGAACTATTGTTTACACAGCATTTTCGGTTAAATAAAATAACTTTTAGAAAATTATGTGACGACCTAAAAGCTCAGCGGTTTAAAAGGGTCTGAAGAAATTCCCCCTTGAAACAAAGGTAAGAAATTTCACATTAATAAACCTACCTATTTGATTACCTATATTACATACAGTTAGCTAGTCATAACCAAAGCAGTGCCAGCTTATATAAAACCTAATCGTCTTTTTAACTTCTTATAAAAATGTTAATTTTATTGTAATGATAGGTACCTACGTATTATTATGATGGTGTCACCTAAAATTATAAACTGCAACCATCGATGACTGCAACAAATTAATAAATTATAAATTTGGTTTTAGTGCCTATTAAATTGCCTTTTGTATTTTTCAGGGCCAATATCTTACGCAAAGGACATCAGAGAGGTTGTTAACGCCCTCAACCATAATTGTATGGGTAGCAGGTGGATAGTGTTTCCACAAACACCACAAGAGATCCCAAATCAAGAAGAATTGATTTATCGGAAAATGTCTGTTACCGTGAAGTCTTTATGGGGTTAAGTTAATTAAAGTTAAAGTTGTATAATGTACAAAGATTAAGTTAAATTAATGATTCAAGTAATGATGACAATAAGCATTGTCAATTAAGCAATAGTGTAACTCAGCAGACTTCTGGTCATTTTCCGAATGTAGGTATGTAGAGATTACATACCCGATTAAGTTCCTTGTGTGCCTGTGTTCACCTGCCTTCAGCACATACCGACTCTGAGTTTGTGTATCTGCTTCGCTTTAGTGTACATGGTGTGTTGGTCACTTTCTCTTCCTTTGTTGTCACACCTATAAAAATAGTTCACAGCCATGACACCTTGCCGGTGCCATGGCGGTCTGGGAAGTGGGTACAACTCTTCCCTCTTAAGTACATAGTTAACACACATGAAGGTTACTGAATTAATCTATATTTCTTTATACTCGCATATGGTGTTGTGTATCAGTGTATGTTGGGCTGGTGTTTAGTGAGGAGAGAGAAAGGATGAGATAAAGGTGTAGTGCTGCCTCTGGAAGCCCGTCGTCAACCGGTGTCCTCGCTGATGAATAGAACCTATGCAGATGAACCCGATGCCGTTGCTGAGGCCTGATGCCGCCGTTGAAGAGAACCGCAGTTGATGTTAATAAGGTTTTACAGTGGGTCACGATTCAACGCCTATTCCCGAACGTACCTTGGCGCAACGAGGGGTCCATAGGTACCGGCCACAACATGATCCGACATGTATTCCGGTACCTCCCAACTCGTGCTTAATAATAAATGAGGTTTTACAGTGGGTCACGATTCAACGCCTATTCCCGAACATACCTTGGCGCAACGAGGGGTCCATAGGTACCGGCCACAACATGATCCGACATGTATTCCGGTACCTCCCAACTCGTGCTTAATAATAAATGAGGTTTTACAGTGGGTCACGATACGACGCCTATTCCCGAACATACCTTGGCGCAACGAGGGGTCCATAGGTACCGGCCACAACATGATCCGACATGTATTCCGGTACCTCCCAACTCGTGCTTAATAATAAATGAGGTTTTACAGTGGGTCACGATACGACGCCTATTCCCGAACATACCTTGGCGCAACGAGGGGTCCATAGGTACCGGCCACAACATGATCCGACATGTATTCCGGTACCTCCCAACTCGTGCTTAATAATAAGTGTCACCCTGAAGGGACTTAAGTAAGTGTCCTCTGAAAGGACTTAAGTATGCTGCGCATGGTGTACTCGCAGGAACATTGGAGACTCAGTCACATATGCGTTTCCCCTTGCTCCCTCGATTCTGCTCCTGCTACCTAACTTAGGGTAATATAAATTGTGTATGTCATGTAGTCGTTTATACAACGCTGATTTAGTAGTAATGAGTGTAGTGAGATCATCCTCTATACCATGCGACCAAGTGTAAGGTTATTAATGAAATCATGCCTTATCCCAAATAATCCCGTATATAAACAATTAAACTAGTTGCTAGTTTAGTAAGTAGCCTTATGTGAATAATGAGTCGTGTGTTCTGATGCATAATTAGTATAGTTCAATGGAAGTATGTAAGCCTCAAAGGGTCTCAATTAGACCGCGTGGTCGACATGTATAAATTCAAGAAATAAGAGTTAATTACATGTTATGTATCAAGAATTATATGTAAAGTGATTAACTAAGTACTTAACTTTCGTCCTGGAGTCTTTCCTTATTTATTCTTGTATTAGTTTTCACTACTACGCACTTTTCACCTTTTTCCCGCGTTTGTTGAATCCGAAAAGAAAGCCTTCCACAGACAATATTGGCTTGTTAGTTTTTTAGTGGTTGTCATTATAATGTTATCATCATAGAGAGAGAAATGCCACAGAGTACGTTTGTAATTTTACTAGTCTCGATAATAAATACACCGACATAAAAGATTGGAGGCTTTCGCGGCTCGGCCTGCCGCGACATGATTAGCAAACTTGGGAATATTATGACTTGACCCATAATATGTGAGTCATGTGTAATGAAACGTGAAGTTCACAATTTTATTTTATTGTTACATATTTTTACATTTACTTTGTATTATAATAAAAATATTTAAAAATTGTTTTGTTTTTGTGTACAATTTAAAACAAAACTATATATAGAGGTAATGTAAATAATTATAAGTCAGGGTAAATAAAATTATGACACAGACAACTTTTTATTAAGCAAACATAAAATTTGAATAGTAAAAATCACCTCTCAATTTTAATATTGAAGATATTAAGTTAGGAAGTATTAAGTAGATAAGTTTTACTAAACATAACCCTAAATAACTATCATTGAAATAAATCTCAGTCGATAATACCTTTGGGGTATTTTACCTTTGATAAATATTGTGCAAAACTTGAAAAAACATAATCTGTCTCATAGTTGAACAACATTGTCAGTCTTATTGGATTAAAAAGTACAAGAAGGTTAAGTATATCCCTACATATTAATTAGCAACTCATTACATACACCAGGCTGCCAAATAAAAAACAGGAGTTTTTTCCATGAATATTTGGCTTAGCTGGTAGATGTTTTTGAATTTTGAGTCATTTCAAATGATGTGAAAGTTTTCTTTGTTTGTTTTGTTCTTTTAAAAACGAGTTCATTTGTGACCACATTTGACACTTGTTATTGGAGTTCTCGGTGTTTTGTTTTGGTCTAGTATTTCATTCTCTGCTTATTACTCATCACTATACACTATATGGGATCCATTAACTATTAGAAAAACTCGATCTTCAGTGCGCACATATCTCTATATTTTCATAATTCAATTACAATACTCTTCACATTCATTTTACATAACTTATAAATCAATAGTAAACATAATCTTTAAAACATAACATCATCTCCCAATCTATTTTTTAAACTATTTTATTTTCTAAAACTAGTTAGTATTATTCCAATAAATACTTCCAACAATATTGACGGCTTAATTGTGATATTTACTTCGCAACCATAGCCAATTTTCGTTTATTAGCGAATGAACCCATTCGTCACAACGATAACGATCGTAGTGTCACTTTGGCTAGGAAATTGTTTTCGTTATCTCGGAAACGATTGACGAACTCAATAGCGAATCGCTACGGAGCGAATGCAACTTGTCTAGGGCCCCTGTATTATAAACTCATACTAGAGCCGCTTGTCGAATGACGATGTAGAACACAGAGTATAGCTTTATGTCTGGGATATGATTTAATCTGTAAAATTTGCTGTCGTGTCGTGTCCATGTCATTAAATAAAAGTCATTTGAATACTTTCATTTCAAACTTAATAATTGTCAAATAGATTAGATTATTATTATTATAATAAATAAGTTAAACCCAGTGAATTATTTTATTATTTTTAAATATATTTTATATTGTTAATATCCGTGTAGACTAATAAGGATAATAATGGATTCTAGAGCTGCTAAATTAGCTTTAGCTCGACAAAAGGTATGATTAAACTTACTGAATTTCAGAATATTTGCATTACTATTTTTTGCATTGCTACCTATATCTGGAGGCCTACACTTCTTTTGAAAATATGTGATTTATATTAGAACTAGCTGCTGCCCGCGACTTCGTCCGCGTAACTTTGTAATTTATGTACTAAAACCTTCCTTGAGAACTACTCTATCCACTGGTGAAAACAGCATGAAAATCGGTGTAGTAGTTTTTGAGTTTATCACAAACAGACAGCCGCGGCGGAGGACTTTGTTTTATAATATGTAAGGATATTATTGATTGCTTTATATATTTCAGTTAAAGGATCATCAAGATAAGAAGTTATTTGCTGTACCTAAAGAAAACATTGAAGATGTACCCAAAGAGAATTTAGACAGCTCTATTATTAAGCCTGAATACCCTGTGCAGGCTGTTGTTGAAATCAAAAAAGACTGCGAAGATTTGTTTAAGAATAGTGTTACAGAGAGTGCCTTAGAGAACACAGGCGAGCCAAATCATGTTGCTAATTCAGAAGTTAATGTAACGGAAATCCTTATTACAAGCAAAAGAAATCTTGAAATTGAGAACACTAACTTACAAACAAAGTTGTCTGAGCTAGAACACAATCACACACTTGTCCTGACGGAACAAGATATGACTAAGCAACAAATCAAACATATTAAAATGGAATATCAAGATTTACATGAAAAATACTTGATTCTTTGTAACGAGTTTCAATCAAAAGACAAACTGATAGATCAAATAAACATGGAGAGATCTAAAACAATAGAAGAATACAACAATTTAATGGACCAACTTGAATTCACAAAAACCATCTTGTCAACGAAGGAATCCGAAAATGTGTCCTTAATTAATCAAGTGTCTTCTCTTCAAAGTCAACTTGATGCGACCCAATTGAAATTAAAACAGTTGACGGACGGTTCAGATACATTAATAGCTAATAATGATTCTTATCATGTAGACAAGAATGAAACTCTACAGCAAAAAATATCAGATTTGGAACAAAAAATTAAGTTCATATGTAAAGAAAAAGATCAAATGAAATTACATTATGAACATTATGTTGGAGAGTTGAACGAACAACTCAAGGAGTTTCAAATAAAAAATAAAGGATTACAAAATGAAGTTGATCAACTGTGTGACCGAGAAAGGGGACTTGTTGATCAAATTAGTCAAATGGAAATAAGGATTCAAAATTATATCCAAATGAAGGACACAATGCTTGACCATAGCAAAAAAGATGAGGAGTTCAACAAATTGAGTCAGAAATATACAGATGTCCAAGTATGTATTCTCAAATAACACTATTAATTTTTCATTTAATGCTAAGCTTATAGCTTTTATTTAAATAAATAAATTCTATCCGATAAATGTTTTGTAAGGCTGTGTTGATTAATAGTTAAGAGTACTACTACAGAAAGTAGTTCAGAAGTTTTTGAAAAACTTTGTAATCTGACAAATTACATACAAATAATAAAGATTCTATATTTGTGTATTACAAAACATGATACATAAAGAACATAAAATAAATATGTTATGTTTCATGTTAATGTTAATGTCAGATTAGACATGGGCTGTGGGTCCATTGAACTGAGGCCGGTTTTAGAGCTCTCCTAACGGTTAGTGCATACGTCGGTTGCACTTGTCATTAATTTGTATGAAAATTCGAAATTGTTACTCAACCGACCATATGCACGCGTTTATTGCTACCGCGGTCGGTCGGTCAGGACCGACGTCAGGAGAGCTCTGAAACTGGCCTAAGGCCTAGAAGTTCTCAAGTCTCCACTTACAGAGAAGTGCAGCAGAGGGTGTCCAAGGCGGATAAAAGAAACAAGAGTTTTGTGTTGACTGGGGACTTCAGCTGCTTCCCACCATTCCTGTTAGAAAATTTAGTGGGAGACCTATGCCCATATTAATATTAATTATTGCTATGTTTATTCTTTTAAGGAACAACTAAAGAATCTGAGCCTAAACTATGAAGAATTGCAAAAGTGTTATAATGAGAGTGAAGAAAAGGTTAAAGAATTAAGTGAAATTAAAGTACCGGAAAGCAACCACGATGATATAAGTATGGTCAAGTTGAATGCTGACATAGCGAGTGATAAAATTGCTGCGCAAAGAGCTACAGAACAGAATAAAAAATTAAAAGCTGATGTGGAAGAGTTACAGGAAGCTTTTGTAAAAATGGTGAGTGGAAATAGTTTTACTTAAAGAAATGTTTGGAAGGAAAAATTGTAATTTTTTTCTATAAAAAATATTTAGATGTTAGCATTTTTTTATGAAAAATATTTAGATGTTAGCATTTTATTCATTCTAACATTATATCATTCGAATATTAATAATAATAAATAAATAAATAAATATCTTCCACCATCTAGTTCCACATTAAGCAACTAATGCTTGTATTATGGATAACAGACATTTGATATACTACATAAATTACCTTTTTTTTGTGAATACATACATATTATAGATACAAAACATCTATGGCTCAGGTACAAAGGTGAAATGTTAACACATAAACAATTGCCCCTAGCGGGATTCGAACCCGCGACCGTTTGGTTAACAACTAGGATTTCTAACCAATAGACCAAACGTGTCATCAAATTTATTCCTCCAGAATTCATAATTTTTAATTTTTAATGTCACTTGATGTTAGGTGGCTACCGTCGTCTATAACACAAGCAACAGTGCTGCAAGTGCTCTGCCGACCATTAAGAATAGGGAAATGGGCTTTGGCATCCCTTCCTCACTCACCAAAACATATGCCATTATTTAATTGTGATTTTTCTTGTTTCTGCAGTGTTTTTTTTTCCATTGAAACCAGTGCCACAAAATTAATTTTTTAAAGTTGATATTTATTCAATTTTCAGAGTAATGACAAGTTAGAGTTAACAGAGAAATTGGCTGCAGAGAAATTCCTCAACAGAGAACTTACAATAAAGTTAGCAGAAGTAGAAGAGAAGGCGAAAAGTATGCACACAACCTTAATGGCTAAGGACGAGGAAATGATGAGGTTACAGACAAATTTAAGAGAAGTGGAAAAACAATTTGAACAGCTAATAAACGAGAAACAAGCCAGTGATGAACCAAAACAATTTAAAGAGGAAATAAATGTACATAACCATGACATGCACCATTCAAATGATGGAGAATGCGAATATGCTCGTGTATCGAAGACATTTGAAAACAACAGTTTGAACATTCCAACTGGAGATGCGATGTCGAAGCTTCAAGAGAGATTCCTTAAAATAATGGATGAAGTAGCCGACTTGTCGGACGAGAAGCACAGACTAGAGCATATTATACTTCAGTTACAGAACGAGACTGACACTATATGTGAATATGTTGCCTTGTATCAACAACAAAGAGGTTTATTGAAGAAACGGGACGAAGAAAGGGCCGCTCAGATCAAGTTGTTTCAGAGCGAATGTGATACATTGAAAATACAGATAGAAGAACTGACGCGAATACTTGTTAATTTGTCCAAAGATGAGGGACTCTCTTCGAGTCTCAAAGAGGAGTCCAGACGAGAGGATGTCGCTAAGATAATGGATTTGCTTTCGAAACTAAAAAGCAACTCTTTAATTGACCCAATTAAAAATACAGATAAGCTGAAAAACTTTTACCCGTGCAGTTGTTGTTCCGGCAACCTTATTGATATTTAAATGTTTATCCTTGTAAAGTGTATTGAAATTATATTAAATTATGTATATTACATTAAATAACTGGTCTTTTTTATATGAAAGGTTTATTATTAAAAAGAAATAAAACTTAATTATCAATTAAATTCAACTTTATTTCGTAAAACAAAACAAATCACATTCCGCTAGGGACAAAAGGAAGCGCACGCTACAAAATCAATTGTAGGTACTTACATATAAATAACATTAATGGAATTTTCGAATATTCTCCATTTAAAAGGTATTTGTAATTTTTCAAAATTACAAATTGGGGAATATACAATATTTACACATGAGCAAAATGTCCAATTCTTCGTAGTAATTTAATGTCTTGTTTACAAAATAGAAATGGTTATCTTACAATACGGTAGTTGACTAGACAACTTTAAATTCATTTTTTACATTTTCATTTATTTTTTATTTATTTAACTATAGAGCAAGTTAAGAATTTTTTAACAATGCAGTCAACTACCACATGAATATATTAAAAATTACACATTTAAGAGTATTACATTGTCCAACGTTTGTTGTATATTTTAACATAATTCAAGCTATTTCTTACAAATAAAATTCGATTAGTACTAAAAATAACTTTCTATTGTTTCCCTGTGGCCAAAACATGAAAAGGTACACAATGTACAGTACGCGCGCGACCTGAGTGGTAGCTCTGAGAAAGCACTAGTGCTGGGACCAAACTAGTACCTTAAGGTTTACAATTGCAAACGCATCTATCTATATCACAATAGTATATGTCTGTAGCGACATATGTAATAGTAATTAGTTTACATCTATATTTGTATCTGTATGTGTAGCGTATACGTGTGTTAGTATTAATCATAAAAGCTGAAGTTGCATTTCATGCATTCAGTCGACAGTGTCTCTGCGGGAGCGCATCCGTTCGCCCGCCGCATTTGTAATCGGTTATTAATAAATGAACGGTACCAAAAGTTTAGACCTTTTATTAACTTGAACACGCAACATATATAGTGACATAGTAACATCGAGACACAGTACCACAGGAGGTCTAACATGTCATTAGGTATGGAGAGTTTTTATTTAATTCGTTTATTTAACGCGTTTTTTGACGCGCTCGGATCAGTCATTTCATAACAAAATCCATACTGAGTAGTAACGCTATCGATACACGTGTGAAGGATTTTAAGTTCAGCACTACACTTCATTCGAGAAAAGGTAGGCGGTGCATTGGCTAAAAATTGAAGTTACCAGGCCATAAAATTCCAAAAAAAAATGTAGGCCCCCGACTGCACTAAACTAAGTTGCGCGCGTACCATACAACAGTTATTAAAAATATTGGAAAGAAACTGAAACTAAATACTAAAACATTTATCCCTCACCCTATCAGTTATATTCGATATTTAATATACATCGGCAGGAACAAAACACATGAAACTTAGTGTAAACAGCAATAAATAATACCCTAATGAATCACTAGAAATATTTGGTTCACTCATACACGACTGGTCTCGAGATTAAAACACTTGCTGGTTGGTCGCTCTATTCCAATTCAAGTTGAACACGTCACAACATTTATTAACTAAGTACAAATTCTATTTAAAGTTTACTTTGCCTAATCTAGTTTGTAATCTGAAACAAAAAAAAAAATACATTTAGGTTCAAAATAATCTTAATTCATTAAGAAAGCTGGCTGATAAAAATTCACAAAGTAATTAAAAAAATGTTTCCAATCATTAAAAGTCAACTGTTATTGGCCTAAATAAAAAAATTACAATATCATAGGTAATTCCATGATTTTTTATTACTAACTTTTCTGTACCTAAAGATCTATATTTATGTATAGTATAAATTTATATACCTACTAGCTGCTATAAAAAATAGATAAAAACCTGTTCTCAGATTTACCAAGTGTACATAAAAAATTTCATGAAAATCGGTTAGGTCGTTTCGAGGAGTATGGCAACTAACACTGTGACACGAGAATATTATATATTAGATATAATATGTACAGAGTACTTACCTATGGCATTAATCATTTTTGCTTGGGCTTTTCGAAATAGAATTTTTATTGCTCTGAAAAATAAAAAAAAATTTTAGTACAAAATAACATGACTGTGTGCTGTTGTTAATGAGCATGGGATGCCATAATCAATTCAACTATCCCTATTTAGTCTCTTGTGTATGGTTATTGCATGTTATATATATCATAGACTAGTTAAATCAGTCCAGTAAAAACAAATAATAAATTTTAAATATAAAAATATTAGTAAAGATTAATGCATTGTTTATTTGTTACCTTAAAATATTGTTGGTAAAAAACTACACCGTAAACACAGCCTATGGAGACTAGAATTTGTATGACTAGCCAAATGACTACGTTGCACACTTGAGCTTGCCCAAACAGCTCCTTCCCGTTCTTAATGCACAACATGGACTCCGTCACCATTATCACTCCGTACACCCAACACTGGGTGCCCACTCTTTTGCAATTCGGGTCTGTCACGTATACATAATACTGTCTGAAATACAAGTTTTATTCATTCAAATATTGCTTTTCACAGATGGGGTTCGGGTTCGATTGGCTCTGGATTTGGAAAATAGTGGTAGGGCACACTGCACATTGCAATCCCTTACAGAAGACCACCTTGAAATAATAAGATGTGTGCTGTTGTGTTTCGGTGAGTGAGTAAAGCTGCGTACCCACTATGTTCGTGCACCACGCATTTGCAACTGCCTCAGTAGTGTGTACGTTTGCGCACCTGGAGCGTGCAACGTTGCACGCACCAAAGCGTGTGCTCCACGCTGTGGCAGTTTTTTCGCGAACACAAAGTGATGCGCAGTGTGTTTGTGGACGCGAGCAAAGCAACTCTATAGTGTGGACGTGTTGCTCATCACGATCGACGCTTAGCCATTATATTTATAGAGATCGAGTGATCTGACAAAAAATCATACCTCAACTACAAAGTATTGTAGGATCCAAAAGATAAAAATTTTATAAATTAATATTCAAAATGTATGCCGCGCTAGCTACTAATTCAAGGACGACATGTTCGATCAATGTTCGCCCGAAAAGTATGTAGCACTCAAATCACCAGTAGTGATGCGCGTACCGTCTACACTTGATCTGTTGGAGGTGCGTGATGCACGATTGATGCGCGAACATAGTGTGTACGCAGCTTAAGGAATATTAGATACCGTTTCCCTATAACACGTTAGCAGCACCAGTAGCCTATAGCTTGTGTTATAGGCGACGGTAAGTGGTCGTCGGCTGTCAACCTTAAAACATTCTTGTTCCACTTCACAGTTATTAAGCCCAGGACACAGTTATCCTCAAATAGGAGTTTAGTGTATTGTCTCAAATATCGTTAAGAATTAATAGAAAATATAATATTATAACACTCATACATACCTAACGGAAGGAGCTACGATGACACCAATCAAACAAAGTCTCGCTATCACCAACGGATGCGATGGTGGCATTTCAAATATATGTTTTAAGAAGAACGTGTTCAATTCGGATATTTGCCAGAAGACGACAAGTTGACTGAGAGCAAAGAATCTCATGTACTTGCACGTTGGATCCAACCAACGCACGGGGCTCCATTGAACGGGAGTGAATTGCAGTATTGCTCTCTTTATTTTACCAGTGGTCGACGAAATGTCTCTGAAATGTAATTACGTCATGATGATTTTGGGCAATTTTTAATTTTATTCAGATTTTAAAAACTTGATAAGCAATAAAAATTTCAAAATAAAATCGATCTTATATGTGATCTAATATCGTGAAAGAATTTTCTAAATCGACCCAGTATTTTTTGAGTATATTCATTACAAAGTATTTCATTCAGGGTTTTGAGAATGGGCAATATTGTTCTGCGGCCTTCTTGGACGTGCAGCAGGCCTTTGACAGGGTGTGGCACAAGGGCTTATTGTGCAAAATAAAATCATATCTTCCCCACTCAATTTTCCCTTTGGTAAAGTCCTATCTAACTGACAGATTCTTCCAGGTGAAACAGGGGAACGATAGATCATCTCTTTACAAGTGCCTGGCTGGAGTGCCGCAGGGCTCTGTGCTTGGTCCCGTCCTGTACAATATATTTACATGTGACCTCCCAGAACTATCCTCAACAGTATCCATTGCCACCTTCGCTGATGACACTGCATTCCTCTCTTGCAGCGACGATCCCCACGAAGCAAGTAGACGACTGCAAAAGCAGCTGGATTGCACATATCTCTGGATGAAGAAGTGGCGAATAAAAGCAAGCGCATCCAAATCTAGCCACATAACGTTTGCACTGAGAAAAGGTACATGCCCAACCGTCAAACTAGGCGAAGACCAACTTCCCCAATCCAGTTGCATTAAATACTTGGGTTTCCACTTGGACCAGCGACTTACGTGGAGTGTCCACATAAACAAGAAGAGAGACGAAATCAACATGAAATTTAGAAGTTTGTTGTGGCTTTTGGGGAGGGGGTCTGTACTCTCCTTGCACAATAAGCTACTGATTTATAGCGCTATTCTGAAACCAATATGGACTTACGGAATCCAAATGTGGTCCACTGCTAGCAAGACAAATATCGAACGCCTACAGAAAGTACAAAATAACATCTTAAGAGTAATTGCTGGGGCGCCTTGGTATGCTCGGAACAGTGAGATCCATTCATATCTCGAGATTTCAACCATTGCCGAGGTAATAGTAAGCTATAGAAAAGATTACAAGGACCGTCTTAACTCCCACCCGAATCCGCTGGTCAAAGAGTTGCTGCAGACTGGAAAAGTCCGAAGACTAAAAAGGGCAGATGTTCTGCTATAACTTAGTGTAGAACAGGGCACTGGCCTTATTCTATACAAACGCCAATTTACTTTCAGCACATTTGATTATGGTCTACCGACCGATGGCAAATCTAAATCAACAAAACAAAAAAAAAAAAAAAAAAAAAAAAAAAAAAAATTCATTACAAACATATAAATCTTCTCTCTTCGTAATTATTATATAGAAGTATAGATTATGTAAGAATGGTCATTATATTTGAATTAAAATTCGAATGTAAAACAATATTACATTTAAATTTAGAAATTGCCTTCTTATTCCCATTTTCATGCCAAAAAAAGAAATTAAAACTAAGTGAAATTATAAAAAACAATTGAATTACTGTGATTGCATCACACAAAATATGGAGCTGAATGTAATTTTACTATTTCCATTTATCTTATAAATGTCAAACAAAACTAATTGTAGCAGTCATAAATATAAGTCTTGTATACACCTCACCTTATACTGACCCATTTGTATTCTCTCATTTCTAAAATTTTACACAACTTTAGTCCGCACCATATGCCGAGGCCATTGCACACGAGGACATCCAGAATTACAGAGTCCCACCAACATTCTAAGAAGTTGGGCAGCAAATGAGCAAAGGCTATCTCCGTGATTTCCCACATTATCGATATAGCCCACAATAGTCCCGCATGTCTGAACAGTATTGCTTTAAACATCCAACCTAGGAAGTGGCCCACAGCAAAAACGTCCACATGTGACCATATTTTCTCTATGCTTATATCAGAACAATTAACTGCATATTCCTGAAATGGAGAAATTTTTAAAACAAACATAAATAATATAGGAGAACTTCTCTGAGTTTAGGAAGACTTATACTTATGTGACTATCCTATATGTAGTTTTATTGCCTACATTTCTCATGTGTAACAATCTAATAAAAGTATTTGTGAAATAGGTACAAATGCCACAAACAAACAGCCAGTTTTGATTTATTTGACCGTAAATGTAAGTATGCATTAGTATTTACCTTATCCATATCTATATGAAAATTTCGTAGTTCAGGATCAATCCAATACATGATTTCATAAACCATAGAATAGCTCTGAAATAACAGGAACAGCAGTGCAAGCAAGTACAGCACTGACATGCCAAATACTATCCTCCAAACGGCTGGATGTGGTCTTGTGAACGGCCCATTAGGAAATGTTAGTACAGATATTATTAGAAAAAAGAATACCACACAGCAAATTCCTGACCTTATATTGTCTTGAACGCTCGATTCATCTCTGAAAAAAAAAAATAGTTATTTTATTTATTATACATAAATATTTAAATGTTTAGGCTTTTTTGATAATACTAACTGCTGCCCGCGAAACTTTGTAAATTATATACTAGAACCACTCCATCTATTGGTGAAAACAGCATGAAAATCGGTGCAGTTAGTTTTTGAGTTTATTGCAAACAGACAGACACGGTAGAGGACTTTGTTTTATAATATGTAAGGATGCAAAACATGATGGGTTTCTTGTAAAAGTAGTTAGAGTGCTTGCCGAAGGCCGAAACCCTGTCACATAGCTCCCGGATTTGATCCAGTCATTTGGGCAGCCCGTATCACAGCAGTATCTTTACAGAATACCACTATGATTTAGGCATGTATGCTGTTGTGTTTTGGTGGGTGAGTAAGGTATGCCATAGCTCATTTATCCCTTATCCTTAATCCTACCATGGTGGGCATTTGGAACACCTGTGGCATTACATGTATTATAGGCGACGGTAGCCACCTACCATCAAGTAGACAGTCAGTCTGTCTGTCGTTCCTTCCTAATTTGAAAACAAACATTATCTGAATATAACAGCTATATAAAGTATATTATCTTAAATATAAAGCAGTGGAAACTTATAAAATTCTTACTGATTTTCCAACAATTTGAATAACATGTGGGAAATAATTTAATTTATGGTGTAAAATGAAACATTTACTATACACGTCTTAGGTAAATTTTAACATATTTACCTGACAAATGCAGTATAAATAACGGATGCAATTGAAACGGCAAGAAGAGTAATAGTATGGGGTTTGTAGAAGAATTCCAAAGATATATCATCCACTGGACGTTCATTAACAGAGCTGAAAGCTGCCAAATACTCATTCGAAAGGGACGTACTGGTCCCAGACATTGTTCTTTCTTTCATGATGATCAAAAATTAAACTTATATCAACTGCTAAGCTAAACTTAAAAAATCTTTACACAACATTTCAGCCTGAAAAATTTGAAGAATTCAGACAAAGATAAACGCAGCCGCAGTGATTCGGAATTCGGACTGTACCATCATAGAGTAAATAAAGTAAAGTAACACAGGCCATCAATTTTTGGATAGGTAGCACAAGGGAGTAGGTCACACAGGTCAGTGGAGTAGGTCCTATACATACTTGTCTATGCTACACATAGATAAATATATTGATATTTTGATTGATCAAAAAGGTAAACAAATATGACATCGCCAGGGTCACTCACTGACCTGTTTTAGAGATTGGATGGGGATTGCCTATTGAGGCATAACAAAGAGAGTTGACATTGACTCAGTGAGTAACTCATTTAGAACTTGTTCGTATTTCAGTCAAAATGGGAAACCAGGCAATTTGGGATTTGATTGTAATGTACCGGAAGCATTTCTTGTTATTTGACACAATGAAACAACATTAACAATGTTTCACGTCTTAACAGTAAACTTTAGTTAGTGATTATACCATTTTATTGAACTGTGTAAGGTTTAAATGAAGTTTATTGAGTGGCAAAAAATTACAAAATTGGTATTTGTTAGTTAAATTCAATATTTTCTACAGAGTTTTTTTTATTAACATATCATACCTGTTATAACATTAAAGTTGTAAAAATTCTCAATAATATTCATTTTAAAATTAGCGTAGGTGATTCTTCGTCGTCGTGATTATCATAATTCAGGCAGGCCTTACATGGCACGTCTAAATGCTATCAAATTATAAAATTACACATTATTGATCTCACTGGTGTTGCATGTGTCCTTGGGCGACGCGACGGTAGCCACCTAACGAATGGTTAGTAAGCATATCTGCCACCCTTTCCTATAAGAAAAGAATGTATCAATATGCAGACCATTATCATTTTGAGAGATTGATCTGAGAAATTCATAATCTAAACAAGGTGTGTGAAGAATAGCTAAATTGTATGTGATTCCGTGGTTTCTAAATTGATAATACGAATCCAGTAAAACATTATGGCTGTCCGAAATCGGCCTAAATTAGGATGATGATGATGACGATGATCACCAATACTTATTATAAATGGTTATGTTACACAATCAGTTATATTGTCAATATATACGGAAAACCTCAACATTTCTTCCCCTCTTTTTTTGACGTGATGAATGCATTTTTTCCAGGATGCGGCACGGATAGAAGTAAACCCTTCCTTAATTAATTTTTCCACTTCTGCAAGTTTAAAACTTTTATTATGTCTCCCAACATGTGATTTTAATTGAGCCCATATTAATTCGATGGGTTTCAACTTGCAGTTGTACGGAGGAATGCGCAATACGATTATATTTTTTTCCAATAATAAATACAAAAAACTTTTTATTTATATCTATTTTTATCGAATGTTTGTAACAATTCTGCTTTTGTTTCCATTTCATCGAAATTCATTTCTTTTGATGTTAGCCGCGCCTGTATAATCAGCCTTCCATCAAGTCATATTAGGTAAGTGGTCTACTTTTCTGGAATGGTACTGAGCGTTATCCATTACTATTAGTTACGGATCCCGGTTCTATTTTTTCTAACATGCCTTTAAACCTGAAAATAAATAATTGTCAATAAAATACATAGCCCGTATTCTTTTCCAAAATATATGTTTGAGGTAAAGTACGAAAATCTTCGTCAGTTTTCAAATTCATTCCTTTATCAAGGCGTAGACTTAGGAGTAAGACTTAAGAGTAGACTTAAAAGTACATTTTGAGACTAAAGCACTAAGACGTTTGAAATGAAATATTGGCAAGATTGATAAATTATTGCCCAGGAGCCCCAAGGGCTTGTCGGCTGCTTAAGCTGCTTTCAATATCTTCGTCAATCCATACGTAGTTGACAGTGTGACAATATAAATAAATAATATATACATATTAGGCACTAACAGTAGTTGACAAACTAAACGATAGCAAGTAGCAGTGGACTAGTGGTAGCACATTTTATAATAAACGTGAATAAAACAAATTAACAAACAGACACTATTTATACTTATCTATGGATCAAAAATTCGCAAACATCAAAATTCGTTCCCGTATTCGTACGGCGGCGCTTCAAAATGGTACACGAAGCTATCTGTAATTTATATGGGATAACCTATCCAGTGCTCTATTAGAGATCAGTGATATATAGAGAGTAGTACATAACTGAAAAACTGTCAAGCTGAATTTAATAGTCGTAACACACGTTCGGATTTGGTTCGACCGGACCGGCGGACTTGGTACGCTACGAATCAAATCCGACCGTGTGTAGAGTAGAGACCGACGGACATAATCATTATTAATCGAGTCCGCCGCGGACATTTTGACATTCACTCGCTTGTTTCATTTTTGACATTTAAGTATGTTAAATGTTGTTGTTGCCACTTGTTGTCCCGCGATTGAGATGGCAGGAGTTTATTTTGGTGATAGGCTATATTATCACGACAAATAAAAAAAAACAGGCTTGGGCAAATATAGTAACCAAAAGTGTCGCTGGCTCCCGGACGATGTTGGTGTCCCTACCGCCATAATTTTTGAGTCCGGTCCGGTCGTCTGTAGCGACAACGGATTTGTCTGGCGGATATGGTCCGCCGGACCGAATCTGAGCGTGTTACGACACTAATGGTTGTACCATGGAGAATAGAGGTAAGGAGTACCAACTTACAAGGGTGTTGAACCACTGACCCTATAAGCACTGGACAGGCTGCTGTCAAATATTTTTTTTGTCTATGAAAAATGCCTAAACTAACTACTTTCGAACGGCGGCGTTTCAAAATGGTACACGAAATTATCTGTAATTTGTATGGGACCCTGGGACATTCAGTCCATATATTACAGATCAGTAGTGTTGGACTGAAAAAGTGGCAAGCTAAAAGCATTAAAATTAAATAGTGGTTTATAAATTGACCAGAATGGCGCTTGTGTAGCATTGGTGTTGCGTAGTTCATGAACTAACCATAATTAAAATGCTACTAGTGCGTTGGTAGTTGGTTCAGTAGCATAGTTCATTAAACCACCGTAAAAAACATTCTACTGCAGCGCCACACCTCAATGCTACTTGTACCTCTTATTTTAATACTAGCTGGCGCCCGCGACTTCATCCGCGTCGAAAAAGAAAAAAGTTGCCTATCCCGTGTCCTGTACGTCTAAACGTTTATCTACCAAGTTTCATGAAAATCAGTTAATTCGTTTAATCAGCTATCTGCCAGTGAGCCGTCAAAATCGGTCCAGCCGATTCAGAGAATAGCCGGAATGAATAAAAAATTAAAATACCTATTGGAGGTAGGTAACTGTGTATCTATGGATAAAAAAAAAACATATTTCCATCTCAATTATGTAAAGGTCGCGCGGTCCGTGACTGGGGGTTAACGAACGAATGTAATAATATTGATGCTGTACAAAACAAAAAACATTTGTCAGCGAATTCGTAGGCAATGGAATTCGCTATTGGAATCAGCTGGTTGGAAGACCCGATGGGATGTACAAAACCATTTTAGAGTAAAACTTAATAAAAGTCATCAAAAAATATAAAAGTATAAGCAGGTACTTTATAATAGTTCAAATTACTTAGTTAGTAGCGTTTCCGACTACAGTCTACGCGAAGAATGTGACAAAAAACCATGTTAAGTAAAATTAGCGGATCGGCGAATGAAGAAATGAAACAAATAGAAAACCATATAACTTTTTATTTTAAAGCACCTCAATAATTATAAGTGTAAAGAATAAAATTACTAAAAATTTAAAGCATTGTTAGAACTTCATAGATTCTACCACGGTAATGTAACTTCTCACACATATTAACCCTCTAGCGGCCAGTGAAATTCTAAAACTAAAATGACGACCCCAACATAACACTATTTGTTTGGGCTTAAATTAAAGCACTTAATTAATTACTAGACAAATTATGAAACATGAATTGTGGGTGCGGTGTACGACACAAAGTAGAGGTGTACCGTTAAGCTGGCTTCACATGACGCCATAATATGTGAAAATAGAGGCCTCTGGTAAAGTGGGTATTCAGTACATATTATAAAACAGTCCTCCGCCGCATCTGTCTGTCTGTTGATAAACTCAAAAACTAGTGCACCGATTTTCATGCTGTTTTCACTAATGCATAGAGTGGTTCTCGAGGAAGGTTTTAGTATATAATTTACAAAGTTACGCGGGCGAAGTCGCGGGCACCAGCCAACAGAATAATTGTTGGCAAGAACGCACGCGATGAGGAATAGGTTATTTGGCCATTTCATTAGGTTTTGACTCAAATTCATAACTGTGGAGGCAATGAATAAAAAATTTGAAATTTTTTATGAAAACGAATCATCGACAAGCATTGAATTTAACAAAAATCTACCAGGCTACCCAGCCTAAACAAAGAACGATGGTTGGACTTGGGACGGCGGGCGGCGCTATTTATTTTATCAAGCACCGTGTGAAGCTAGCATTAAATTACGTAATTTTTAATTTAACATATTATTAAGGTTGTTGATAGTGCGTTTTTATACTTTGCGGTTGTTAATAATATATGAATGTATGATATATAACTTTTTCTGCGCAATTTCTAAACCTCGCAATGGATTTTGATGCGGTTTTCACTAATGTAAAGGGTGACTTACTAAGAAGGTATTTGTATATAATTTGCACCAAAAAGAAAACGTGCGAAGCCGGGGGCAGACGGACCTTTAGTTATGTATAATTATATATAACGCACTTATAACAAAAACACCAAAAAAATATGGATATGCAGAATTGGAGCAAGTATTGCCCACGTCAATAAAATATAGAAAAAAACCACCGATTATAAAAACGGAGCTTCATATAAAATACACTTTATAAGTCTTTACAATAGGGTTCAAAATTATTTGTTCAACTGACCGGTAAAGGGTTAAAATATTGGATTGTTTATCACCTTAGTCATTTGTTCTTTGTAAAAATTATTGCAAAACTCAATTATTATTATTATTATTACAAACTACCATTATTGTTTATGTCGTGATGCAATTATATTTATTTACGTATTCACCCACACAAAGTACTATATAAATACTTGTAAAAGTACTTTTGGAAGCTTTTCCATTGATCGTCTGGTAAAAAGCCTAAAATGGCAACCAATAATAATTGTGAGCAATAAAAAAGCTTCCGATAAATTATTATTAGTTAGGTCTGTCTGTATATTGTATTCATAGAGCGTAGCTAATGTATTACAGTTTATAAAAATATAATTGGCTTTAGCCACATACAATGCCGATTTATGTTAAAAAATAAAAAAAAAAATTTGGCTTTTACATGTACCCTTGGTGATTATTTAAATTTTGTGTATCATATACAATAAATAACAAAACACCAATGAAATACAGAATCATTAAATTTTCATATGTAATAATATAAATATTTTCTTGTCATATATTGTCTCCCGTCATATATTCTTGTCATATATTAACCCTTAAATTCGATATTATTTAAACAAAAATCAAAATCACCAATAGTAAAACTAGTTCCGTCAATATAATCACTCATGTAGGAACGTATCGGCATTACATGCTTTCTTTCTTAATGTACTCTTATATGTAAATACAATTTCTGAATCACTGGCTCGTTTTTCATGGACTAGGACGTACTGGATTTGACCAGTTAACATTTCTTTCACTTTCTTGCGTAAAAACAATATATCTACAACAAAGCTAAACGATTCGCGAGTGAAGTGAAAGTTCATCTATTTAAATGCTATTTAAAATTAGAGCTGCCATATTTGTACACACACACACCACACGAATTTGTCAATAAATTTTGCTATAACATACCAATATACCAATTTGTGATTTGACTAAGGTTGTCAACTTGCTACCGTGACTGTAATATTAACTGGTCTATCTGAGGCTAGCAGAAATTAATTAAAATATTTCAATATATATATCGTCGTTGTCAAAACAAAATATGCAAAGTGGGTGCAAAAAGTATACTTTTGAGATATTGACAAAAAAATTCTCCTCAAAAAAACACTAAAAAATATTTTATTTGAAATTCCATGGAAATTCCACACATTTTTGAAACACCATAAAATTTCCACAAAAACGTTTATGTGGTTTCCACAATTTATTACCAACCCGCTATATTTAGTTTAGTCTGCAATTGGTTACGAAGTTTGCGCAACAGGCGCTTATCAGCATGAACAAACAAATAACAACGTCCCAGATGACCTTTTGCCAAATTAATCTTAAAATACAAAAAATATTTTAAATATCATTGTATACAGCGATAGAAGGTGACAACCATAGACGTCACACATACCCCGCAATTTTCCATATCACACTTTCATATCATAATATATAAATATATGAATCACAGAGCAAAGAATCGCCGCGCCAGGCCACTATGTACTAGAGACGGCATAGTCAACGTTTTCGTTTTCTATACAAATCCAACGTGTCTGGAGCCGTTACCGTTTAAACCTCACCAGTACAAATACGGCTTATGCATTGTTTAGGTTTTGTGTTGCAAGACAATCTCGACTCGCATTTACTAAAAGTTAAAAATTGCATTTTGTGACGTTGTGACGTGATACACCTGAATTATCGTTTTTTACTTTAATAATTACACCAAATTACAGCAAAATGAGGCATTTCTATCACTTTTTTTTGGATAATATTTACTCCACAACGAGCAAATAGAAACTGCAAATGCGCCTTGAGTTGCGCTCAGGAATCAGAGCAATTGCTCGGCACGAATATTATTATCACTGGCGTCTCTAATAGCGCTGCGATTCTTTGCTCTATGATAATATGACCATACATGCAAAACATTTGTTTAGTAAATAAATATATCTACAATATAGATAATAAATTATTGTTACTTTACTCACATAGTAAACAGTGCAGAACTGTTAAACATTAACACGAACTACCTTTAAGGCAAAACATTGAAGTGCACTCCGTGATGGCAGCAAAGGAAAGAGGAACATATAAAATCACACACAACCATCATTCGGTCTCTATATGAAAACCAAATCCGCATAAACATTCTCATTATTAATAAATAATTTAGCCCCGATACCCATCACTGCGAAACATCTCACTGTGAAAAAATTCTATCATTAATTACATCATTAATTTATGTATATAAACATATATTGCTCAAGTCTTATAGATTAAAAAGAGTAATTGTTTTTTATAAAAGAGAAATATTCCGGTTTTTAGAGGTCGGAGGCGATATAAATAATATCGCAATAGTAGTACGTATGTGAAAAATAAGCACTTATTTCATAGATTTGTCTTTTGTGCTAAATGTAGGTAAACTTTTAATAACAAACACGAACGGACAATACTTAAAAATCGTTATTGTGCTCAAATATGTGTATAAATAAATTATAGTTAGGCTTCAGTTTTTCGTTCTTAATTATTATCCCGTATTGCAAATGAATATTAATTATTTAATATAGCTAGTCTCTCTTAGTTACTCTTAATTGAACGAGTTAAATGTGAATATGTAAAATGACATACAACTTGTTCTATAAGGAACGTTTTTGTGCCCATTTCATGTCGTCGGCCCTCGGCTTGCAACCGGTGAGAGCTTCGATGAGGACTTCCAGAGTGGACCAGAATCGAAGTTTCTCCAGAGGCCAGTTGAGCCAACCAGTTGTAATGCAGAAGTAAGTCTCGTGGGGAGCCACATGGTGGATGCGGTGATGGCGACGGGGGAGTACTATGTGCCATTCTTGCAACCACACCACCCAAGTGGGCAACCCGAAATACGTGTGCGACCATTTGTGGATCTAAAATCGTAAATATTCCATTAGACGCCATCGTTGTATGGCCATTGCAAACGAAGATCGCTTTTAACCCCCGAGGTACGATAAAAAGAGTGGTGTTATAAGTTTAACCAAGGTTTAACCAATCGAAGCCGATCACTGTTGGCGATGAACAAATAGCGCTACCAAGGAGACCTAAAATTTAGCTTCTTCGCAGTTTAGGTGTTGTGCCAAGAAGTTTGCCGGTTAGTAATATATATATGCCTGTGGCATCATAGCGCTCAAACGGATGGGCCGATTTTGATCCGAAGCATCAAGTAGTCTGCGGGACACCCAACTCCTCACCAACTTACAGCCGATATAGCGTTTTTGGGCTCATTAGAATGAGTCGGGGGTTTATTTACAACGTGGATAACCTGATAAGATTGAAATATATCGCTGATAAAAATATTAGTCTTTTTAAAAGGCGATAAAACTGATAGTGTTATCGTTATGATTAATAAGAATGTCGCATAAAATTTATAGTATTTTTAAAACCTTTTCAAATATCAACAATACATATAGACCAAGTAAGATTAGAATTTAGACATACGAGGTGATTCCATATATGATTCCAATGTAAACGGTTAAATTGATTCTTTGCTTGAAATATCGACACAAAATTCTATTCGGTTACAGTTAACTTAATAATCAGTTAGAAAAAAAACTTAATAAAATATATCGATAGGGACGGGGACGCAGATTCCCTAACCTTAGTTGGTCCTGTGTAAATTGCATCGATATGTTCTTCTCTAAAATAAACAATTGATAATGGTTCTTTCCAACTGGTGAACTGTATGAAAATTGTTTTAAAATTGAAGAAAAAATTACCTGGTTTGTCATCGCGACGAATATACAACAGAGATACCAGTAAGCGATCCAATGAAATTCTTGATCGATATTCTGTTTATCGTAAACGAGTAATTGCCATACAATTCTTCCCAACACTGGAATAGTTATAGCGAAATTGTCGCCATTCGTTTCAACAAAATCGTGCCGAGTAATCGACGTTGGATCGATGTGGTGCTCACGGAAAGGACGTAAGAAATTCTGAAAAAGTAATTAGTCCTTCAGCGACTTTTAAATAACTCCTTCCTTATTAACATACAAAACAATACCCTCATTATTGTTCCTCTTATTTAATTTTTGATTGCTGAAAAATCTGTTTTACATTAGTGAAAGTTTTACACACACAACTTTTAACATAATGATGGGTCAAGGGCAATGACGGGGGTCAAGGGTAATTATGTTGAATTACCTACAACTACCGTACAGGCGCTCCGCTCTATCATTTGACCATAACATTTTGATCACCGGAAGCGTGTGAACTTTTATTGGCACTGTTATATTTCTGATTGACCATGATTTTTAACAGTTTCATGACATACTATTTAAATTGTTAAAATTGCAGTTAATTGCTGAAAATAAATTATAATACGTACATATATGTCTATGTTCTATGTCAGTTTTTAAAAGAACAATTTATAGGTGTAAATATTGCACTGTAGCATGAACATTTTAAAACCATAGAGTTTTCAAAATTGAAATGCTCTCTAAATATACGGTTTTTTTATTTTGGATACCTAATACAAAGTTCGCGGAAATTCTCTTGTGATATCACTACGCCCTATATTTTAGGCCTAAGCCTGTCACGGGATTATGGTGTGTGGGCGGGAGGTAAATTATAACGACAATAACATACAGTCAACCAATCAACTATCAAATTATGGCCCCAATTATTCCCAAATGATCGCTTCCCGCTCCTGAAATGAAAGACCGACAACCACGCCGCTAAATATAAATGCAAAACAATTTATTTGACCAACCAAATATTATGGCGGTATAAACAATATTAAGGACATTATGGCATTTTTTGTACGTAAGATTAGTTTATTATTAATTCTATATATACGGCGGGTGTGTCAGAATCAATCGCATGACCTATTCGCCACGCACAGGAAGAAGGGTATACTCAAAAAAGATAAAATTCTTATACTCCTGTCAATATACCTACTTACTTAGATACTATTATAAAAATTACTATGCTCGTCAGGAAAAACGACCGTCGAATAACAAACTATTGCCCTTAAGAAACTTACCATTTATTGGAGACGTATAAAATTGTACCTATTTTTTTTTTTGAAGCATTTCTCAATCGAAGACAACTATAATTTGTACCTACTCATTGTATAGTGCAACTTGCGTTGATGGGGTTGTGGCTACTGATGCACCACATTAATAAAATTAGTAAATGTTATACTCGAAATATGCAAGGCAGACACATCATTATGTTAATGCGTGCTTAAATTATTCAATGCTAGAGCAAACTTGAATTTGGGTTAGGCAATTTTAAAAAGAAAGGTTTTTTAACTATATTACCTATAATTATATCGATTTTATTGATCTTTTTCCGAAGTTCGTATACAATACAACAGGCAATTATGACCGCGATGTTGACCTGTCACACGTTCATTTTCCTTATGAAAAATACATGAAAACAACAGGTGTACTTTGGTATATTACCCACAAATTACATTGATAGAAGAAATTTAAAATGTATTTATGCATTGACGATACGTTCACGTGTTCGTGGGAAAGCGTACATATGATAAACGATTATAAATTGTAGGTAAGTAAGTATGCTATCATTGTATGAAGTTATGAACTACGTATCAAGAAAAATGTATACCTATAAACTAGTACCGTTGTATGAGTATTCATGTTCATTTTCATTATCCACAAAAAATATCTAGGTAACTATGTACTTATTTTAATTGGAATAAATAGGTCACAAATTCCAATTTTATTGTTCATAAAGAAATTAGTCACCTGAAAACTGCAAGAATGGAACATTTAGGGCGTGTTCACATATTGCGTATAGTAAGCTGTCGAATGTGAGCAATAAAAAGCGTTTAGTAGTTCTGTAGTTAGCGAACTAAAAAAGCAGATTGTGCTAAATAAAAATTATTATCATTTGTGAAATAACATGGACTGTTTCTCTTGGGCTGTGGTTAGATGGACGCGAAAAATTCGCGTACTTGTGTTAATTCGCAGCAAATTTAAACTCTACTGTCTAGCTAGGCATCAAGCGAATGGGCGGCTTCTACAAGTTCAGTACGCGGTGTCTATCATATTGTATGCTTAATATAAATGTTCAAACAATTTTATCAATAATAATAATAAATCTGTAAGGGTTGGTCATGGAGTAAGTTACTTTGTTTTTAGAGATATCGTGTTTATAGGCTTTATACATGGTACTGAAACTAAATTGACGATTTTTAGAATTTTTTTCTGTATTATGTATGTTCCTCCATAACTCTTAAACGGATTAACTGATTTTCGTGAAACTTGGTAGATAAAGATTTAGTACATTTAGTACAGGACACAGGATAGGCTATTCTTTTCTTTTTCAACGCGGACGAAGTCGCGGGCACCAGCTAGTCTATAAATAAAGGAGTACTAGCGTCACGGCGACAAAATATTTGAACACGCCCTTAGGGTCAATGTACACTGCAGCGGGAATGGACCGCGGAAGTGTCAAATTCCCTTGATTGCGCGAGGATTTGTACGAATTCACTGTTATTTGTGTCTGTAAGTAAGTAGGAAGTGCAGTAGTCTCTCGATCGTTAACATGACGTTGATATTGTTTTCATTTTGCAGAAGCGAAGCGAAAAATAAAATTTGAGTTTATTATTTATGAAAGAAACAATACTTGACGCCGCAGTCACATTATTCTTTGGAGACACTAATTCTTTGGACGAATTGCTATTTGATTTTTTTTGTCTTAAACTTTTTTATTAAAAAAGAAACATTCCGCCGCAACCTAAAACGGACTCTTACAACGTAAATTAACTAACTGAAATAATTGTTGAAGTAATAAAAAGAACGTCATAAGTATATGTTTTTAGCTGCAACTTTATGTGTAAATATAATAATAACCCGAATTTTAATCTAGTCTAGTAAAACCTAGTACTTAATAAAATACTGCAAACATAATATATAAAATCACCAAACCCAAAAGTAGAAGCAAGCATAGTAATTAGCACTTTACCTACACCTAATTTAAGTGTAAATAGAAACATTGATTTTAGTCGTAACCATAATATATCCTGCAAATAAAGAGATACAACTGTAACATATTTTATAGAGTTACTATAAATTCAACGTTTCCACACAATAGTTCCATGAGCAAGGAAATTAGCAATCATTTCAACAACCAAAAATTACATGCACATTAAACAAATAAACCACATTACTTTGCCTATTAGTGGTAAATCAACTGCTCCCCAAGTGTCAGCTGCCCAGTGCACTACTCCCGAAGCAAAATCTGCCGTTAAAACACCAGCGATTGCTGCTATAATTAATGATGCATCTGCGCGGACGTGTCTGGACATAAGGATGCCCGCAGACACACATAATGTGCAACAAACCACCACACACACCCATTCCTGTAGCCTCTTGCCTGTTGAAATAAAATTATTTACATGCAAATATATTTGAATCTACAAAATTATATTTAAAATATCTACTCTAACTAATGTTCATGTAAATTACTGTACAATAACAAAAAGTGTCCATAAGAGCCTGTAAACCTATGGGGAGCTAGGAGGAAAATAACTCATGTGGATCCAATATCTAGGTTAGGAGCAACATTAACCTTCAGCTCACACTGAAAGGGGACTCTACGCTCAATTTTTAAGGTACCTAACAAAACAATACTTATTTACTTCACAAAAAAGTATGCAGTTCAGTGAGTACACGAAAGTGTTGTAGGCGGCTTCACGCTGCACCATGTTGCATCACGCGAAGTCGCGATTCGCAACGCGGCATAGCAGTGTCCCGAGCTTGCTACTTTTACATAGTTTCGCGACGCGCTTAATGGCGTTACAATGCGCCTCGCAGGCGTCGCGATGCACCCTCAGGCAACTTCGCGTCGCGTTCGATCTGAACAGACCCTATAAGTTATCTGAGGAAGTTCACTATACTTATGTAGAGCCAATAAGAAGAAAAACTTCTCCTTCTCAAGATGGAGAAGAAACAAGTAGTATCAAATCTTTTGTGGGAAACAAAAAATGTACCTGTGGTAATTAAAATAAAATTAAATAGAGATGTTACCATCACCATAATAAATAAGAGTATTCAAGTGTAGTTAGCAACCTGTAGAAGCGAGAAAAAGAAAACACATAGATAGTCATCAAGGTAATGAGAAAAGTATGAATATTGAAATGTCACCAAGAATATGAATCTGCTCAAGTATTATTTAAGTTCTATTTTAGGCATACTCTAAATGCCATGGTAATATTGAGTTCCCAAATTATTACAAAAGTGTGGAATCCCTGGAAGTGGAAAATTATTACAATAGCATAGCATGACTTCCATTTGAGAAAGTGTGTTTCATTCAATAACTGATAGTAAGTTATGTTAATAAACAGTGCTAATCAGATTATAAGGGAATTATAAATTTACTATCAAATATGCAGAAATATTCATATATTTTACAACAGAGTTAAACATTATTATTAAGTAGGTACTTGACACAGTAATTCAGGGGTGTCAAACTGATTATTCTAAAGGGCCATTTATAAGATATTTCATGTGTTAACAGGCCAGACTCAAAATTTAAAACTAAGACATTTTAGTTTGAAAACTTTTTATCTTGAGCTTGAGGATTCAGACACCTGAGGTCTCATGTTTTTGATAAGCTCATTGATTTCTGGTGTCATATTTGTGGTAGTTATTTTCAAGATAGATTGGAGATGTTCAGCATGCCTTGAAGATGTTTGTTCTTATTTATTTTCATAATGGAAAACATCTGTTCACATAAATAGGTACTACGAAACATACACAGGATACATGCTGCATGTTTTTTTTTATATTTGGATAGTTTTTTATATTTTTATATTGGATTCAGATGGCTTGAGGGCCGTATGTGGCCTGCGGGCCGTTTTTTTGACATGACTTACAAAAAGTTATGAATGACAAAAAGACAGCCCTTATTATAAAAATTTACAGCTGCACTTGATTTTTCATAATCTTTTTAAGGCAGCCTCCTATGATTACTGTTAAGCATATATCTAACAGACAGAAAACAGACATGATAAAGTCACAATTGTGAGTACATATTAATTACCCTTTTCTATACACATGCACTAGTAGACAGAAATAATTATCAAACTTTAAAGACACAAACACAAAAATACAGTAAAATTAGAATTTAGGATTATTCTTGACAGTAAGGGCTCTTGTAAATGTCCATTTTTTTACCAGACAATGGACCGCTAATAAATGGACATCTGTTCACACTTCTGTCGGGTTGACATTAACTGAGTTTTGTTTCTCTGGATCAAGTGGGTCAGTTGGAACTGGTTGCAGAGTTTATATTTCATTGAAAAGTAAGGAAAATAACTCTTATTAGCATACTCTTTATAAAAAAAATATGGTGGGTGCTATTTAGATATTTTTGACCAAGGATATTAAAAAATCCACGTCTATGTTATTAATTATTATTATAAGTAAAAAGCACAGATGGCCAGCAATCAATATATAGAAAATGGTCACACAGAGTGCGGCGAAGATTAGTATCCCGTGCTTGTACACACATTCACAGTAGGCTAATCCGGCAAAACAACACAGACAATTATCCAGTGAAATAAACGGAAGTCTACAAGAGCCCTAAATAGACAAAAATTATTTTATGGAGGATTGTAAATTAATTAAAGTGTACCTATATAATAACATTAAGTGTACTAACCTGGACTATAGAGTTCTGCAAGTTCTTGAGCACCGCGATGTTGCGGGCCCCACCGAGGCTGTAAGCCTACCTCGCTCGGCAATTGTGTGTTAGCGTTAGGATCATCCTCGGACATGGAATGTTCAAGGATTTCTTTTTCAGTTTTAACCGGCGCTAATAAAGTTGTAGCCATTGTACTCGCATATTCAAAACGTTCACAGCCCAGACCACTGAGTCCATCTCTTTTTGCACACGGCGGTATAGGTAGTGGCAAAGCCATTATTACCCCTCGGTTTTGATAAAGGTTTTTGTAAATATAAAATAATTATAAATTATAACTGGTAATGAAATGAATGTGGTTCGATGCTTGTCATGTCATATCTAATCTGACAATGATTGTTATTGTTTGTAACTTTGTATTTGTTGTCGCTTTTAATTAAAGAAGGCACAGACTAATTTATTATAAGAGAAAATATTACTGATCTGTAATAAAGCACTGGATAGGCTGCTGTCAAATTATATTTGTCTATTTGAAAATCACCTTTTTGGTGCTGTAGGCTATGGAGTGTAAGTATATGGAACTAAAACTAGTGATGTTCGCATGATAGGGGACATTTACAGAATACAGAATACACATTTCTTCATGTTTCAAAACTCAAGCGGACAAAAATAAATAGGCCTGTGTCGCTCTTTACTGAGTCGACTCAGTGAAACGCTTCTTTAAAGTGATCGACTGATTCGAATCAGTGGATCAGTGATCAGTCGATCAGTGAATCATTTGCATCTCGATCTCCAGATAGCTGAGAGCGTCCGATATCCGAATGTAACAATTTAAGACAACCGTTGAGCCACACCTGAGCATGACAAATTTAATATAATAAGTAGGTTATAAAACATCTGTTGATTTGCTTCCTGGGAACAATAGTTGAAGGCGAAAATTTAAGGGTTCCTTGTAAATATTTGCCGACTCCGCTTTGTTTGTACGTTGACACAGTGAAGATTGAAAGAAAACAGAATTAGACACACCACCGTGACCACAAAGAACATTCCGAGCGGCGCCGAAAAACAGACACTATTTACTTATCTATGGATTAAAAATACGTAAACGTCAAAATTAGTTCCCGTACTTTCGTATGGCGTAGCTTCGAATTTGTACACGAAAGTATCTGTAATTTGTACGGGATAACCCATCCAGTGATTTATTAGAAATCAGTGGAAAATATATGACACATGACACACAATGACAAATAAATAGAACATAATAAAAAAGGAGAATTGAGTAAGGAGGACAATCTGAGTATTAAAAGTGTCCGACGAAACCGATAAATTGGTGGCGCTGGTGAGGCTAGTGTTCAACCAAAATTCAACTCGGCGCACTTCACTCCGTCAACTACTGCTACATTCATTCCATACTCTCAAACTCTATCTGTTCACACTAGCGCCATCTATATTTATCGGATTTAGTTGCAACTTTTTCAGTTTAACACCCATGTAAGATGACGCTCCTTACTCAATTCTCCTTGAAAATAAAGCCTCGATGACACGGAGCTTGTTTACAAGCTACAAGCCAGCGAGTTCGCTAGCAGCTTGTAAACTCGCCCTGTGTCATCGGCTTTTTTACAATCTACTAATTGACTATCCGATTGTAAAAAAGCTGCTAATAAAATAGAAAGCCAGGCTAATTTACTCGCCTTTCGTTGGCGTGTTGGCTAGCAAGCTAGTTACTAGCCGTGTGTCATCATCGTTGCTAGTGAACTAGTTGTACGAGTATCTTTACTATCTGCGTTTTGGCAGTCGGCAAAAATGTCAACGGAAGTAGTTCGCAAAACAACAGGTAATTCGAACTTGTTAGCTAGTACGCTAATGAGCGAGTGGAAAGTTTTGTGTGTCATCGACACTCGCTAACTTGCTCACTCGCTAGCTTTTAAACTCGCGGGCTTGTAGCTTGTAAACTAGCTCCGTGTCATCGAGGCTTTAAGAAGGAGCGTAGAGATAAGGAGCGCAATCTTCCATGGGTGTTAAACTGAAAAAGTGGCAAATAAAAGCGATAAATAAAGATGGTGCTAGTGTGTACAGAGAGAGTTTGAGACTATGGAGAGTATGGAATGAATGTAGCAGTGGTTGACGGAGTGAATTGCGCCGTTGAATTTTGGTTAAATTGTTTACTGTCACTAGCCTCACTAGCGCCATCAATTTATCGTCTTTGACGGACACTTTTAATACTCAGAGATTGCCCTCCTTATCTCTATTCTCCTTGAACATAATATTTGATCTGAAAGTAATGACCACGGACCATGGATCTAATACAATAAGCAGGATTGATTACTTGCAGCTAAACAGTGAGCCAAGATATGTAGTAGAGAGGCTGTGTGTCCCTTTGTAATAGGGTGACAATAAGATTTTTGTTATGTGAGACAAATTTTAATGTTGTAAGTAATATACCTAAATACAGTAGTAGGTAGTTTCTTATAAATTAGCCACTACTTTTATACTTAAGTTGTTATTTTCGCATAGTTCATTTTATTGCTTATAATAGTTTTGCACCTATTGTTAAGCATATCCACCAACGCTACAAATTTTTGGTCATTTACCGCTAAGATACTTTGAAGAAATACCAGTAGAAAATAAAATATAAAATAGGCCTGAAACAATAAATTTGTAATTTATTAATATATAACGAAATTAATGTGATTATAATACGTTGACTTAAAATTTATTAAAATAATTGAAGTAAAATTAATATACAAGTGTTACAACTTAGATGTTTGAATTTAAAATTTTAATCAATTACATTTTTTTAGTCTGGCACGACTAAAAACACACAAATTTTTTAGACAAACGGGCTCCGTTTAGCTCTCTCTCTCTCGATTTGGATAAGCCTTTGTATAAGGCACAATGAAAAAATATACTTTAACTATTAGTATGTAACTAATACAATAGTTAAAGTAGTATGTAAATGCAATTTTCATGCAAACAGTCTTGTTTATACACTGACCTGTAATACGCACTGGATTGGCTGTCCCATACAAATTACAGATAATTTCGTGTACCATTTTGAAACGCCACCGTACGAAAGTACGGAGAACTAATTTTGACGTTGGCGTATTTTCCATAGATAAGTATAATAGTGTCAAAAAAAGCTCCATAGCTTTCAAAAAGACATAAAAATAATTTGACAGCAGCCTGTCTTGGGGCCCTAGACAAAGTGCCATAACGATAACGATAACGAAGTTCGATAGTTATAAATGTATGGGAAGTATCACGTGATTTAGCGAAGGCATATGTCAATCCCATACATTTTATTTTTAGCCCCAGGGGCCCTAGACAAAGTGCCACTTTAAAAACGATAACGAAGTTCGCTAAATAAAAAATGTATGGGATTGACATATGTCACGTGGTACGTCGAATTCGATAACCAAGTTGGTAGACAAATGTTGCTTTTCGAATCGAAATGATTTATTAGCGAATGGGTTCTAGTGCTATTCCCATACATATGCTTAGCCAAGTGGCACTT
Organism: Synanthedon formicaeformis; assembly: GCA_945859745.1. NCBI lineage: Eukaryota > Metazoa > Arthropoda > Insecta > Lepidoptera > Sesiidae > Synanthedon > Synanthedon formicaeformis. The sequence continues at coordinate 7,777,235 of OX243955.1, read as the reverse complement.
TTGACGTTCGTTTTCGATTTCGTTTTCGTTTTCGTCTTCGATAATGTAACGAAGCCCAAGATGCTGTAGATATCGACACAATTCATTCGCCGAGTGTTATTTTTCGTGGTAAAGTTGTTAAAAATCAAAGAGTACATATTTAAAAATGCATTCTCTACGTTTATTGTGGGCTGCACAAAACAAAACTGGTTGAGGCGCCAAAGGTTTAAGTTGCGACGACAAATGGAAAAAATACACGATATGCCGGAACTATTGTTTACACAGCATTTTGACCTACCTATTTGATTACCTATATTACCTACATATAGTTAGCTAGTCATAACCAAAGCAGTGCCAGCTTATATAAAACCTAATCGTCTTTTTAACTTCTTATAAAAATGTTAATTTTATTGTAATGATAGGTACCTACGTATTATTATGATGGTGTCACCTAAAATTATAAACTGCAACCATCGATGACTGCAACAAATTAATAAATTATAAATTTGGTTTTAGTGCCTATTAAATTGCCTTTTGTATTTTTCAGAGCCAATATCTTACGCAAAGGACAACAAGTATCTACATCAGAGAGGTTGTTAACGCCCTCAACCATAATTGTATGGGTAGCAGGTGGATAGTGTTTCCACAAACACCACAAGAGATCCCAAATGAAGAAGAATTGATTAGCAAACTTGGAAATATTATGACTTGACCCATAATATGTGAGTCATGTGTAATGAAACGTGAAGTTCACAATTTTATTTTATTGTTACATATTTTTTCATTTACTTTGTATTATAATAAAAATATTTAAAAATTGTTTTGTTTTTGTGTACAATTTAAAACAAAACTATATATAGAGGTAATGTAAGTAATTATAAGTCAGGGTAAATAAAATTATGACACAGACAACTTTTTATTAAGCAAACATAAAATTTGAATAGTAAAAATCACCTCTCAATTTTAATATTGAAGATATTAAGTTAGGAAGTATTAAGTAGATAAGTTTTACTAAACATAACCCTAAATAACTATCATTGAAATAAATCTCAGTCGATAATATCTTTGGGGTATTTTACCTTTGATAAATATTGTGCAAAACTTGAAAAAACATAATCTGTCTCATATTTGAACAACATTGTCAGTCTTATTGGATTAAAAAGTACAAGAAGGTTAAGTATATCCCTACATATTAATTAGCAACTCATTACATATAACAGGCTGCCAAATAAAAAACAGGAGTTTTTTCCATGAATATTTGGCTTAGCTGGTAGATGTTTTTGAATTTTGAGTCATTTCAAATGATGTGAAAGTTTTCTTTGTTTGTTTTGTTCTTTTAAAAACGAGTTCACTTGTGAGCACATTTGACACTTGTTATTGGAGTTCTCGGTGTTTTGTTTTGGTCTAGTATTTCATTCTCTGCTTATTACTCATCACTATACACTATATGGGATCCATTAACTATTAGAAAAACTCGATCTTCAGTCTCTATATTTCTATATTTTCATAATTTAATTACAATACTCTTCACATTCATTTTACATAACTTATAAATCAATAGTAAACATAATCTTTAAAACATAACATCATCTCCCAATCTATTTTTTAAACTATTTTATTTTCTAAAACTAGTTAGTATTATTCCAATAAATACTTCCAACAATATTGACGGCTTAATTGTGATATTTACTTCGCAACCATAGCCAATTTTCGTTTATTAGCGAATGAACCCATTCGTCACAACGATAACGATCATAGTGTCACTTTGGCTAGGAAATTGTTTTCGTTATCTCGGAAACGATTGACGAACTCAATAGCGATTCGATTCGCTAAAAATAAAATGTATGGGATTGACATATGCCTTCGCTAAATCACGTGATACTTCCCATACATTTATAACTATCGAACTTCGTTATCGTTATCGTTATGGCACTTTGTCTAGGGCCCCTGGGGCCTTAGTCAAAGTAACATTTTTAAAAACGATAACGAAGTTCGATAGAATAAATGTATGGGAAGTATCACGTGATTTAGCGACGGCATATGTCAATCCCATACATTTTATTTTTAGCGAATCGAATCGAATGCGAATGCCCTAGACAATGCCATGGGGGCCATAGATAATGCCATTTGTCTATGGCCCCTGGGGCCCTAGACAAATGGCATTCGATCTCTTTGCATTCGATTCGATTCGCTAAAAATAAAATGTATGGATGGGATTGACATATGCCGTCGCTAAATCACGTGATACTTCCCATACATTTATTCTATCGAACTTCGTTATCGTTTTTAAAAATGTTACTTTGACTAAGACCACAGTGCTCATACCAAAGAGTATAGTAATATATATATAGGAGAGCTCATACCAAGCGTGCTTATAAAGTTTATATACGGTTTATATCATGGTCTAACTAGAGATTTGAAATTTTGTAGAAAGGCAACACTGAGTGATCGTTGCTCTGCTCCTTTGCCTCCTTTCAAAAATTGTTTTTAAAAGTTAAATAAGTGAGTAAATAAGTATTCGAGTGTTTCACATTAACTTGATTGATATAGTAAGCTGGGACTAACTTTTTACAGTCTGCGATCGCCAACAAGTGTTGTTATAAGCAAATTTTTTTAACTAAAAATGTTCAGGATACCCTACGTGATATCCAAAAAGGGAGACACTGTGTCCAATTTGATAACTTGGGAGATTCCTAAGTTTAGCGACGTTATAAATAAGGGGCAAGAGCTTCGCGCTGAATGTACCAACCGAGACAATTTGGACGATTACAATTTCCAATTAAAATTGGAAGTTATTGACAGAAATAAAAAAATGATTGATGTATTTTTTCTCTGCCGCGAAAAAGTCAACCTGGCATCTGTAGAATGGATGAATCCAAATTTCAATGATAAACAAGGTAAATGGAAGGATTATATGCAGTGCATCATACAACCGTACAAATGGCATCTTTTGAACTCTTGCCCAATTGACAGTATTCATGCGTATCTATGTAAAAAGGATTTATTAATCATAGAATTGAAGTTTACAATGATTGATTATACCGAAATAAATAATAATATCATTGTACCAGAGTCAGAGATGCACAATGATTTTGGTAATTTACTTCGCCGCGGTTCCTTTTCTGATGCTACAATGAAATCTGTTGATGGCGAAGAATATAAGATCCACAAAGCTTTTGTGACGAGCCGAAGCGTTGTGTTGAAAGCTCATTTTGAACACAACACAACAGAAAGCCAAACAAATGTAATATTGTCACCATTTGACTCGGCTGTGCTTAGCGAAGTATTAAATTTCATATATACGGACAATGCTCCAAAAGTTGATGAAATGCCAGAGAAATTGTTAGCCGCTGCTGATTTTTATCAACTTAACAAACTTAAAGGTCTTGCTGAGGTGGCTCTATACAAGAAGTTAACGGTGGAAAATGCCATGGAGTACTTAGAATTAGCTGATTTGCATTCGTGTAAGCAATTGAAGGAAACTATTCAGGAATTTATTATAGATGGTCGCAGTAAAGCAACAATTCAGACAGAAGGCTGGGCCAACATGAAGTCACTTGAACTTATTAAGGGACTTATGGAATGTATTATTTTAAGTGAACAGTAATTGTATTAATTTTTAAGCAAATTATGTATGGAGTGTCTGACCGAAGCTTCGGCTTCGATTTTTGTCACCTATGGCCAAAATAATACACTTTTTGCTTCGGCTAGGTTTTGGGTTGAAGGCCGAAGGTGGTTATTAACTATGAAGTACTTGAGAGAGAAGGTTAAATACAAATATGTTTAGCAAACTTCACTTAAGATTCCATGTAATTTTTTTTATTTTTTTAAAATTAAACTTAACATTAATCTTCTATAAGAAACAATTGCATTTTATTTCTCAATTGGCAAATAACTTCTTTAGTGATGTAAGTCAATTATTTTAACCATTTTATTCTGAAAAAATTTTTTTTTCAAAATTGAGATAATTTTCTTTCATTTGGGGCATTCCAGCAAAGAGGTCACAGGCAAAAAAATAAAATGTATAATTTGTTATTGTATTTTTCAGTACAATAAAGCAAATGTACTGATTTATCATAAAACAGCAACAGTTTTTTATTTTTTTACAAGATATGATTTTTTTCGTGTTCTTGAACACAGCCGCATCGGTTCTGTGTATGGTATGATATTTTTTTCTTCATGTTGGCAACACTTTTTTGCGCGCTTTTTCATGAGTGCTGGTAAAACATTGTTAGGAAAGAAAATAATTTGAATTTTTTGAAAATTTTGAATATTCTGCCCGATCCTGATGAAGACCTGTTGTAGAAAAATTGTCTGTATTTCCATTTTATTGTTTCAAATATTCTTTAATTTCATTGTTTTAAATATATTTTAATTAAAAGTTTGTAATAAATATGCATAATATGTATTTTATTCGCATACAATTGTGACTCGTCCCACCCGTCACAACTTAAAAATATATTTTATAAATTCTGATCACAATAATAATACTAATAAAGTTCTAAATTGTATTAAGGCATTCTAGAAGCAACGCATACAAAAAATCCACTTAACAAAATGTTTCTAGTTTGTCTTGATTTTAATGGTAAAACTCTCTACTCAGATGAGTGGGTGACTTTGCTGTCCCACCCGTTACTTTTGGAAAATGCAAATTTTTGGCGTAAAGTAATTAATTCAATTTTTTTATTTTGTAAGTTTTATGTTCATAAACCATCTGGCTACATATGTGGTCATTTTGAATAATCATTTTGTTAATAATAAACGATAAATTACTACTTTTAGAAGCAAAAATGAGTCCCAATGTACTTTGGAATGCCCTATTTAAGATTCCATGTTAATTATTTTTATTTATTTTTTAACAAGATTATCTATATAAGAAAGCATTTTATTTTTCAATTGGCGAATAACTTCTTTAGTGATCAGGAAATTATTAATAATATGCAGTGTTTTAGAAACATTCTATATTCAATAAAAACTTCTGTTAACAAATTTCACTTTCACATCTACATTTTATTTCACCAAGATTTCACCTCTCGCTGCTTAAATTCAAAAGTACCACAAATCATAAGTACACTTTTTTACAGGAGCTAATCGAAAAAAAAATTTTTTTCTTATTAGATAAATATCAAATACATATTATACAATATACATAGTTAGAAGCGTATTTTTAAGTTCTTTTATAATAAACTGAATACTAGAGGAGATAGGTATAAGCATATAAGTTACTTTTGAATATGTAAAAATAATCAGAATATACTGAATATGGAATAAAACAACCATAAGTCTTTGCGACTGTAATTGGATTGTATAACGATTGCGAGTGTGTGGTAGTTAAAATGTTTATAAAACTTTTTTTGCTAAAATAAAAACAGAGTGGAAGCAGATTATATTATGTGCAGTTTGAATTTCTTTCTAGACCAAAGAGTATAGTAATATTATAGGAGACCCAGTCCATGTGGTAGCACAGAATAAACCAAATTATTTCATTCCTTTTTTGCTCTTCTGTGGATATGGATATTGGTTGGATATGGAAATATGGAATATTGATAGCATTTTGCAATTTTCGCAAATACTGCAAATAGGGTTTATTATTGTTTTAGTTTAGGTTATACTATGGTATTTTCATATTATGTATAGAATAACACATAAATATTGATCTTATCTAAAACTGAATTATAATGGGTACTGAAATGCAAATAAATTACAAAAAGTCATTAGAATATTGGTCAGAGATTCCAGCTACTGTCGACGGAGTTCTTGGTGGTTTTGGTTTTATTTCAGACGTGGACATTGATGGTTCAAAATTGTTCCTGAAATCGATTCTATCTTTACAAAATGCTCCGAGGACTGAAAGGGCTCTAGACTGTGGGGCTGGTATTGGTAGAATAACAAAACTATTATTAATACCCTCTTTTAATTCTGTTGACCTAGTTGAACCAGATGAAAAGTTTATAAGTTCTGTTAATAGTTTTGTGGGCGATGATAGTCATAAACTGGGTACACTGTATAAGGTTGGTTTACACGAGTTTAAACCAGAAAAGAAATATGACGTGATTTGGAATCAGTGGGTGTTAGCGTATCTTACTGACGAAGACCTCGTGTCTTATTTGATTAGGTGCCGGTAAGTAAGTTCTTGTAATATTCAGTACTTAACTCTTTCTTTCTTTTATTTTATATAAAGACAGACTAGACTAGACGGTCCGCTTAAATTCAAAAGTACCACAAAACAAAATTATACTTGTTTACAGGAGCTAATCGATTTTTTTTTCCTTTTAGATATATATATCAAATATATACATAATATACAACGTTAGAAGCGTATTTTTAAGTAGCATTAAATGTTTTAAGTACCTTTATAATAAACTGAATACTAGAGGAGATATAAGCATATATGTTACTTTTGAATATAAAAAAAAATATCAAAATATACTAAATATTGAATAAAACAACCATAACTAAGTCTTTTTGCAACATACAATATGAAGGATTGTGATTGTAATTTTGCAATAAAAACATTTTTTGGAATTTTTTGATTTGTGGTACTTTTGAATTTAAGCAGCGAAGTTTGCTGCTGTAGGATAAAAGATCTAGAAGGGATACAGAAATGAGTGCTGACATCTCTTACTCACTCACCGAAACACCAAAGCAAAGGTGCTGTTATTCCACAGTAATTTTGCTGTAAGGGGGTGGTCACTGCGCTGCCACCAGACAGTCTGCCTAAATAACTACTTTGTAATCAAGTGACCTGAAGTTCTTAACAGCGTTTACAAAGGTACACTAGCGCCACTTATTTAAAAAAATATTATCTCGTGACTGAGAAGGAATTATTAATAATGGCTGCATAAGGCCCTCGGTAAGTATGTCTACAATTTTTTAATACCTTTTATAAAGTTTCATATTGAGACACAAAGCAACAAAATACGATTTAGAGGAATATGGCCGCTTTTCTTTAGATCGAATTTTGTTGTTTCATGTCTAAATATGAAACTTTATAAAAGGTATTAAAAACTTAAGAAAGTCCGATTTTGATAAGAAGGATAAATTATTTATTGAACTTTTTTAAGCAGTTTATATTTAAGTAGCTGTTGCACGTGACTTCGTCCGCCTAACTTTATAAAGTTGTAAAGCCTTTAACAAATCTGCTCATACTCCTTGGACTGTTCGTATAATGCAAACTAAAAAAATATATATATGTAACTATAGGTAAAAGAATTTTCAAAATCGGTCCAGTAGTTTTTGAGTTTATTCATTACAAACATACAAATCATATAATATTAGTAAAGATCACAAATATATTGTTAACCTACCATTGATTTAGAAAATATAAAATTAAACATTTTGTTTCAGAGATGCTTTATCCCATGATGGTGTTATTGTTGTGAAGGAAAATGTGACATCATCAGGAATATTGGAGGTTGACGCTGTTGATTCTTCTGTTACAAGATCTCTTAAACAATTCATCAGTATATTCAAAAAAGCAAAACTCAAGAGGATAAAGCAGTGCAAACAAACCAATTTTCCAAATGGCATATATCCTGTCTATATGTTTGCTTTAGTAGCTGATACTGAAAAGGAAATAAGTGTATGTGATTAATGTAAATTCCAAAAAAAAAGGTCTTAATGAGAACAGTGTGTCATTTTTTATTTTTAAAGTTTTTTTTAGTATAAAAATGTTTGTATATGTGATAAGGTAAAAATATAGTTTTTGTATTGGATAATATTCTGTTTTCTCTTTACTTATCTTAAGACCGATCTTAGCTGCCTCTAGGTCCAGGAGGTTCAAAAACAATCGTGTACCACACAAAAATCTCGTGGTAGGGGACGTAGTCTACAAAGGCGTAGATAAATTTAAGAACTTAGGTTGCACTGTAACTGACACTAATACGAGAGAGCTCGAGATTGTTACTCGTATTCAAAACGCCCTACGATGTATGGCGGCCCTACATACGGTGTTGGTGTCTAAGCTGCTCGGCAGAAAAACTAAGATTAGGATCTACAAAACTGTGATTAGACCTATACTTATGTACGGATGCGAGACTTGGGTACTAACCCTTAAAGAGGAGAACAAACTTCTTGTGGCAGAGCGGAAAATACTCCGAAATATTTTGGGGCCGACCCAGGAAGCTGACGGAAGATGGCGGATTAGTAAGAACCAAGAGATTTAAGACCTAGTGGCTGAACCCAATATCATCGGAGAAACCAAAGCAGCGAGACTCCGCTGGTTCGGCCACGTGGTAAGGATGGGTGACGATCGTGCAGCGAAGAGAGCATACTTGGGGATACCTTGGGGCCCGTGGGGCGCCCTAAGTATCGTTGGGAGGATGAGGTGCAGAGAGACCTATACGAGCTAGTGACAGCTGACTGGTGCGAGATAGCTCTGGACCGGGATCGCTGGAGACTTGTGGTGTCGGAGGCCAAGATCCACTATGGGTTGCTGAGCCAGAGGAGTAAGTAAGTAAGTACTTAATACTTAAATTGTAATTACCTATATTCAGCAAATAAAATTATTATTATTATTATTATTATTGGATAATATTACTTTTTATTTTCATTTGGGAATTTGGGAAACATACAATATATCTCTACATATTATACAGATCACTGCTTAAATTCAAAAGTATGCTGCAAATCAAAAAATTCCAAAAATGTTTTTATTGCAACTTATATGCTTATATCTCCTCTAGTCTCTAGTATTCAATTTATTACAAAAGTATTTAAAACATTTAATGCTACTTAAAAATACGCTTCTAACGATTTAATTTAATTTATCAAATATATGCATATATTTGATATAATACATATATCTAATAAATCAAATATATGCATATATTTGATATAATACATATATCTAATAAGAAAAAATTAGACAAAAGTAATTTAATTTTTGTAAACTCTCCTGTAAAAAAGCGTAATTTTGATTTGTGGTACTTTTGAATTTAGGCAGATGTGTATATAACTATATAAGAAAAAAAGAAATCAGCAAAGTTTCCACTAATTACTGAAATATTTTCTGATATTAAACAATTTAAAAATAAATAGTATTCTACTAATAAATAGTAGAAATATTAAAACACATAAATAGAAGAGAAATGTTTTTCGGACATAATTTTATTATGCGGACTAATCATAAAAAATGTAAGTATTCTGTGTGGTGGTACATAGTATACTGATCGATTAATATATATGTAGACCAATGTTTTTTCTTTATTAAATTCATTAAAATTAGTTACGAAATTGCCACGCGTACTACTAATTGGGGTACAGGAATATAGGAATAGGATTAAAAAAGCAATTAAAAGTAGATAGAAATTTATGAAACTTTTATTTGAGTACAAAAATGTGTATAAATTGTAACAAATCATTACTTAATTTTATTTAATAAATAGGTGTTACTATTAAGTAAGTTGAGCAGTGGGCATTTTATATTGTAAATTTATTATTATATATATATACATATTAATTTAATACTAACAAACACAATTTCCAGAAATAGGTTTACCCGTCATTTTGTATATTATAGAAAAAAAAAATTTTTAAATATGTATTGACAAAAGTTATTTTAAGACATGTATCATATAACTGTATGCACTATTGCAATTATCTACACTAATATTATTAGAGGTAATGTTTGTATGTAGAGGTAATCTTCGAAACTACTTAAAAATTCAGAGCTTATATGTATTGGTGTTTAAACTATTGTGAGAATAGAATTTCAGGATGGAAATAGGCAAAATATACCAATATGAAAACTTCATGCCAAAGTTTATCTCTATTCACTGTCAGTTTTCTGCCTAGTGCTTTAGTTTCAAAATGTATTAAGAGTCTATGGGCCTCTTTCACCAACTACAAGTAAAGTGTTGATTAGTTACTTTTAGAAATAATTTTCTGTTTTATTGAATTATGCACTCGGTTTACTGCATCATTCGATAGGCGATTTTTTATTATTATTTTCTTTTCAATGTTTGGGTCTTTAACCGTACAAACAAAGGTATATCAGCTCACATAATCCTCGGTTACTTTAAGTGACAGTTAGCCTACTTGACAGATGGTGAAAGAGGCGCTATGACTTAATAAAGGAATGAATTTGAAAACTGACGAAGGTTTTCGTACCTCGACTGTACCTACAACCATCTGTTTGTTTTTATATCACCATCTGCCTATCTACGTGCAAGTATGGGTTGTAACACTGGTGTATTTTGCCCATTGACAACTACACCTCAAGCATCATATCTTCTTATTGGCGCCGTATCTACATTAAAATTGTTAACTTTTATATAATTACGCACATACTCCCTGTCACTCTCTGTCAACAATGACCAACTTTCTAACTCTACCAATATCTCCAAATTCATACAGTTTTGTATTATCATCTCAATGGTCTCCATGGTTAACAAGTCGGATTGCATTATCCGTAATTCCCTTAGATGTATTAGAGGGTTCTTATCAAACACCTTTAACAAAAAATCATGGCTGATTTGCACTGCTGTGCCGATGTGTATGAATTGTACATTCAAACAGTTTGCCAGTATAAATAGCAATTGTTCATCGGTGCAAGTGGCAACGCAAGTGAACTTTTTTAGATTTCTGAAAGGCAATATTTCCAATTTTTTCGTATACAAAGACGTGTGTTGAATCAATGTACAATTATACAATGTTAACGACTCGAGCAGTGGGCATAATTGGCTGATATACATGAGTGCGTTTATATCAATCTGATCCACGTGCTCTAGATGTAAATTAATAATATTGCAACCCTTCACTTGGAGAAGTTGTTTGATTTGGTCAGCATAAAAATCGCAAGATAGCAATTTAAGTTCGCGTAAGTCTTTCAGCCCTATCAAAACCATAAGGTCTGTCTGTAATGTGTTATGGAATATAGTCATGCTTCTGATATTCGGACACATATCAACCGTCAACTGAAGATGATTCGGAGGCGCGTAACGACTTACAAACGTCGTCAATGCAAAAGGTTTTGCCTCAGAGTTTGTCAAGTCTATATACTCCAATACTCTACCGATTTCGTCACAACGACCGATATCCTCTAAGTATTTGCAATTCAACAAAAGTTTAGCAAAACCTTCCAAGGTCACAAAGGTCCTATATAACTGGATACTTTTCAAGAGTTTAATTTTAATTATAATATCGATGCTTTCATTTGTAACAGATTTAGAACTGGACACGTCTAACTTTTCCAGTTGTTTGCAATTTGTCACTAGACACCTTAAAATATTGTCTGTGCAATCGTAGTTAATAAAGAGATATTTTAAATTGTGCAATTCCTTTAGACACTGAATGATTGAGTCCTCCATTTCCACCGTTTTCCAACCACCAGACAAAGATCCTAAATTCAAATAAACCAGTCCAGTAAGCATGTTCAGCTTTGAGTAAAAGATTGAACGCATCATTTTCGGAATAGTGTCGATAGATACGAACGTTAAATTTTTCGTAAACAAAACTTCTATCATCCTTACGATTACGTTCATTTGACTTACAAATTTGCCCATCGATGGCCTAAATCCCAGGGCATTTTTCGTTTTTTCCAACAGATTTGACAAAGCTCTAATGGTTTCAACAGCTAGAAGATCGTGAAGCATCCATGGAACGTTATACTCCAAATACTGACGCATGGCACCTATACATCTTGCCAATGCTGCTTGCGCGCTAACTGTATCTCGTTGAGCTAGAGCAGCAATCGGCGTCATTTGTAGCTCCGCTTGTTCTGCTATCCAGTCTCCGAGCTTGTACAAAGATAGTTTCTCCAACTTTATGGGTTGCTTGTATCTTGTCATTGTCGATCTGTAAAAAGGTTTTTAATATTATTTAGGTTAATTTCGGGTATCCAAGAGGATTTTCCAACGTTAAAAAAGAGAAAACAAAACAACGGTAGGTAGGTACTTTACAAGCAGTGGCAGTTTTTTGGTTCGCAATTGGAAAACGAGTCATCCGTCCTTTGAATATCCGTAAGCAACATAGATATACGGTTATTTACATACATATGATCTATTCTTTTTCTATTGATCAAAAAGTCAACAAATATAGCGTCGCCATGCTCACTGGACTGTTTTAAAGATGGGATTTATACATTAAGCATTATCAAAGAGAGTTGACTCAGTGATTAACTCATTTAGAATTTGTTCGTATTGTTTGTTTAGTTCTATATCGTGAATTGTTTGTTTACCTTTTTGATCAATGAAAAAAGAATACACTACAGAGGTAAGTATCAACAACAGTTTAGGAGTCTTATAAACCCCCGACGCAAAAGAGGGGTGTTATAAGTTTGACCTGTGTCTGTATGGCTATGGAATGTTAGCTCCCTAAAGGACGGACCGATTTTGATCCGTTTTTTTTTGTTTGAATACTGACGTGACGTGATCGAGCTAAGTTACCATAACTGATATAGTTCATGAAGGTCTGTTCAGGTGTTTGAATATCATCGGCTCATATCCTAGTTGACGAAGGGATCTCACTAACTTCAACAGGTTTGATTTATGTGAAATTTGGTAGGTACTCGTATAATGTTATACTCTGACCTGATGCTGCAGCGCCTGATCAAATAAGTCAGCGTGATATCGAACTCCTCAGCAACTTACGGCAGATTAGCGTGTTTGAGCTCAATGGAAAGTCGAGGGTTTATTTATAATTTTTAACTATTAAGTAATTATAGTTACCGAGGTAAAATAGTTTTTAGAAATATCGTATGATTGTGCACGCTAATCTTAAAAACGGCTTATGTGGCTCAGAAAGCTACCCGTAAAATTTAGTGTTTGTTTCATTCCAATCGGTTTACAAAAAAAAATATTATATATATACCTATATATCGAAATAGTACGTACGAAGTTGCGAGCGCAGCTAGTAGGATACTTTTTGCTTTATTATAATTATTATTTTGACCCTCGATGGTTTATGTAAATTAAATTACATTTATTTTTGTTGGTGTAAGAAATAAATTAAGTAATTACTTACTTGAATGTTTACGCAGATATGCCCACTCAATGTTATTTACGTTTCACCGAAATAAATGAAATCAGATATGTACATACCTGAATCAGTTGAATATTTGTTTCTGGGATAAGGCTACTAGTTCGTCTCCTTTACCTATGTAGGTACTAGATATTTGATCTTTTATATTCATTATTTAACAGACTTCTGTTTTATTTTATCCTAGTTACCTACTTATGTTTACCAATTAATTTATATGACACAATTTTCAGTTGGTAGGTACTAACGTATGTATCTAGTAAAATATTACCTAAGTAAACAAATATGTAGGTACAATGGATCTGTTTTGTAGCTATCTTACCTGCTCTTATAAAGACTAGTGTGAATTATTGATAACTATTATGCTTTTACTTCGTAATTTTAATACACTTTCATTTAGGCACAAGTATTATTAGGTAGATGTTTATTTTTAGAAGATCCCGCTGACGAACGTGCAGTGTTGCCCGAGTCGAAGTAGGTACATAAATAACTTCCGAAAAATAAATTCAATTAGGTAGAAAACTTTTGAATGTCTCAATAAGTCTATTATAGAAATATTCGCAGATAATAATTGGCTGAGACGCCATGGTTCGATCGATCGAAAAACGAATTCCGTTTTTGAAAATACCACAGGAACCCTACATTCTTCTAGGATTAATATTATATTAATCCGGCTGTTTTTGAGACAAGCGACCGTTCTTATCGACACCGCAAAAATTCAGTCTTAAGCTCCGCACAAAAGGTTATGCGTCCGTTTTTTGGGATTCTGATAATAATAGTTACTAGCATAATCTTAAGTACTAAAGTTAAATTAAACTCACATTGTTTCAAAGGCAAGTATTGCAAGAAAATGCCTGGCATTGTCTTAATTAAATAGAACATTATGTTTATTCAACTAATTTGTCAAAAAATAAGTGTGAAATGAAACACAACATCTGTCTTTACACTTATATTTAATTAAGCCTTAACAGCATACACCCTTGGAGGGAACAGAGACTTCTTTCTGATCTCTTTTCGGGTCTTAATTTTGGCTTCATGCTTAGTCAAAGCCTTGCGCATAGCACGGGTCTTCTTGGGTCTAAGGTCGAGCGGCTTGTACTTCTTGTTTTTGTAGTGGTTTCGCAGATTAACCTTCATCTTCTGATGATAAACAATATAAACACGTGCGATCGCTTTTCTCACCACCCGTCTGAAAGAAAAATATTAATCAAAATCAATAGGAAACTACAAGATAACTTTAACAATATGGAATAAATATGAATAAGACTGAAGGTTTTCTTTTGTACTTCAATTTCCCATTTGTTTTTAAAGAATCCTTTTCCAATATCCAAGACTAGCGGACCCAACCCTGGCTTTGAAAGGAGCTGAAATTTAATCCTTTTGTAGTGGAATTTTACATCTTACATTATAAATGTGAATGTGAGTTTGTTTGTTACGCTTTCACGCAACAACTACTGAACCGATCACCGTGAAAATTTGCATACACATTGTCTGGGACACCAGAAAGGACATAGGGTACCTTTTATCGTTCAACATGGACGAAAGCGCGGCCACCAGCTAGTTATTAAATAAAGCTATGTTTAAAATTTCAGCTTTCTAGACTTAGTAGTTTTGTCTGTGGATCATTAGTCAGAACAAACGATTTTTAAGTACAGAAAATATATGATTACTCTAAAATATAAGCTCCATAACAAGCCCGTGGTATGATTTATGGCAGTAAAAATCACACATTTTTGTTAATACTTTAGAATATCTTAAGTTTCATAGATATTGCGCCATCTACACAATATTATTTAAAAATAGAACAATGTTGTTCTTTCGCTGTGTTCAAATTGTGAAAATTTAAATTTTATAAGTTTTTTTAGGGCCAGTTTCAGTGCTCTCCTGACGGTCAGGCCTGACGATACGCACGACCGACCGCGATAGCAATACGCCTGCGTACAGTCAGGGCCCTATCCCACAAAACTTTACAAGTGTACAATTTGACAAATTTGTTAAATTGTAAACAAAGTAATGTACCACAACAATTATAACTATGTCTTAGTTACAAGTTTGTAGTCTACAAATAATTCGCTTTTTGAATGTGTAACACAAAGAATGGAAGTATGTCACAACATCTATATAATTGTAGATTTGTATTGAATTAAATTGAAATTTTGTAAAGTCACAAATACAAATATGTAACAATATACTCGATATTCCACAGTAGATTTACTCACTCTGAATCTTTGATTAAAAATAAAATCTGTTATGTGAAAAGTTAAATTTATACATTCTTTGTACGTCCTAGTTTGCCTTACTAATAATTCTTCTTCACTATTGCTCTCACTAAAACTAAACATTTTGTGACACAAAGTACTCTCGTTGAATGAATACAATAATTAGTATTGCAATGATACCCTCTTGACACATGTTTAGGGAATTGAATATTTGTAGTTACAATTCTGCATATATGTGTACTTATTATTACAATTTACTGTAACACAAATCTTAAACCTACAACTGTCATCTACATATTTGTAAATTTTTCCAGAAAAACATTTGTAATATGTAAGAATTTTCCACTACAAATTTGTTACTTGTATATTTTGTGGTACGCACACTTGTATTATTAAAGATAAAGATAAAGATAAAGATAGCCTTTAATTGCGAAGAATCCTAATACAGAAAAAAATAACATGTTACATTACATTACTTAAATTAAAAAATTCTCTTTTATTATTCCTCCTCGCCTGTCACATGACATAGGCCTCCTCTAAGTTCTTCCATAGTTTTCTGTCCTGTGCCTTTCTCATCCATGTTGCTCCTGCTACCTTCCTTACATCATCTTCCCATCTTCGATTCTGCCTTCCTCTTTTTCGTTTCTCCTCTTTAGGGTACCAATGTGTAATCTTGTGTGACCATTTATGTGGATCTCTAGTCATATGACCCGTCCATCTCCATTTGAGTTTCTTTATAGTTTTAATAACGGGTATTACATTTGTTTTTTCCCTTATGTCTTCCAATCTTACCCTGTCCTTAATTTTTATTCCAAGGATGCTTCTTTGCATTGAATTTTGGCATACTTCTAATTTTCTTAAATTCTTATTGGTAAGGGCCCATGTTTGGCTTCCATAGGATAAGCATGGAGTGATGCATGTGTTGAGAATTTTGCCTTTTTCTGATGCCGGTATCCCTTTGTTTTTAAAAATTTCCTTCATTGACCAAAAGCGTTTCCAAGAGTTGCAAATTCTTTTACTAATTTCTTTTTCCATTTGGTCTGTGGGTGAAATTGTCTGACCCAAATATTCGTATTTGTCAACATATTCTACAATTGTGCCTTTTAATTGAATTTCTTTTTTTAGTCCATTTGTCATTACTTTCGTCTTTGTTGTATTCATTGTCAGTCCTGTTTTTATGCTTTCTTCGTCTAACTGGTATAGCATTTCTTGTAGCTCGATTGGATTTTCACTCAGTAGTACTATGTCATCTGCGAACCTTAAATGGTGTAGGCGTTCTCCATTTATAATCAAACCTTTCTCTTCCCAATCCAGATTTCGGAATATTTGCTCTAAAACCGCTGTGAATAACTTGGGAGACAAGGGGTCACCTTGCCTCACTCCTTTTTGTATTTCGAATTCTGCTCCAGTGGACTCTAGTTTTATTTTGGCTTTGCTGTTCTTATAGATTTGTTTTATTATATTTATGTACTTGTCTTCTATGCCTTGTTTCTGTAGTGCCACCCAAATTTTGTGATGTTTTAACGAGTCAAATGCTTTATTATAATCAATAAATGCTATATAGTAAATCTTTCTAAATTCGCTGTATTTTTCGATTAGCTGTTTTAATGTATGTATGTGATCTATTGTGGAATAGTTGCTCCTAAATCCTGCTTGCTCGATCGGTTGATTTTCATCTAATATTTTGGTCATTCTTCCGAGTATTATTTTAGAAAATATTTTATACAAGTTAGGCATAAGGCTTATAGGTCTATAGTTATTTATTTGTTCTTTGTCTCCCTTTTTATGTAATAAGATAATTGTAGTTATGTTCCATTGTTTTGGTATCTCTTCAGTTGTTAGTATGTCATTGAATAATTCTACGAGAGGAGCCGTTATGGCCTCTAATGATGCTTTCAGTATTTCGTTAGTGATTTTATCCTCCCCTGTAGCTTTTTCATTCTTTTGTGATTCTATAGCCTTCATTACTTCTGTTTTTAGTATGCTAGGAACATTCGCAACAGCTGAGTGTTTATTTGCATTACATCTAGTGTTATTAGCGGTTTCGTCTCTATATAATTGGCGGTAAAATTCGGTTGCAGTATTTATAAGATCTTTTCTTTTAGTTATGGCCTCGTTATTTTTGTTTTGAAGTTTGGGTACCCAATTAGAAGAATTTCGCAGCTCTTTTAGCGCTTTTTTCACTCCACCCGTTTTCTCAATATGGAATTTTATTGTGTTCATCCGTATTTTATTCCTGTATTCTCTTATACTTGCACTAATTCTCTTACTAACATCAGCAATATTTTTTCTATCTTCCATTAGTTCTTTTCTTTCTTTAATTAGTTGTCTAGCTTCTTCTCCAATCTTATCTTTGTTGTGTTTCTGTGCTTGTAATTTTTTTCCAAGATTAATGAGTTCTTTCTCTATAATATCGTATTTTTCCTGTACGCATTTTAGGTTTTTTACATCATAAAGGTTCTGTTTTATTTCCTTCAAAATTTCTTCTGGTATTTGTGCCTTGAAGAAGTTTGGATGTAGTAGAGTTGGCCTTATTTTCCTTTGATTTTTACTATTGAGAGTTGCACGCACCATTCTATGGTTAGTGTTGAAATTCAGCTGGTTAATCACTTCTACATTTTGAAACATTTTTTGGTTCTTGGTTAGAATAAAATCTATTTCGTTCTTTACTTTTCCGCACGGTGATATCCATGTCCATCTTCTGCTTGAGCTCTTTTTATAGTAACTATTCATTATTTTTAAGTTGTTTTGAAGCGCAAAATTAATTAGCCTTTCACCATTGTCATTTCTTTTTCCTATTGTATGTGGGCCTAAAGTATTTTCTTCGCCGCTATTCCTAGGCCCCATTTGACTGTTGAAATCGCCCATAATTATTTGATTTTTATTAGCTTTATTCAGTATTTCTTTTATATCGTCGTAGAATTTATCTTTTATTTCTGGCTTCGTTTGATCAGTGGGAGCATATACCTGTACTATTGACCACGGGTCTTTGTGTGAGGGGAATTTTATGTTCAGCATTGCAGCCCGTTCTGATAGGCCAATAAATTCTATTATGTTATCGCGATAATTATCTTTCACCATAAAACCTATACCATGTTTGCCTGGTGTTTCTCCTTTGTGAAATAGTATGTATTTGCCATAGTCTGTGATTTCTTCACCCATTCTTCTAACTTCAGAAAGTCCGAGTATGTCCCAATTTATGTTATCCAGGGCTGTTTCAAGTTCAAGTAGCGATTCATTAGTTCTGAGCGTGCGGGTGTTTAAAGTTGCTATGTATATTTTTCTTGATCTTAGTCTTAGAGGGTTTTGGTCTACTACCCCATGGTGACCAGCCAGGTTGGGGAGTTTGTTGTTGTGGATATAATTGTTGTTGGATTTGTTGAGACTTCCAGTTTCGCTTGCTCTAATCTTCGTTGTTGTCGTTGTATTAATTGTTGGCGTGCTGTGTGTTTTTAGTTTTTTGTCTGCTGGTCGTTTCTTTTCCTGTCGTTGAATGAGTGTATTTTCGAAAACTTCATGGGGTGTGTTTCTGCGGTGGACCCTGTCGTTCTCCCGAAGCCCTCTGATGGTGTACATGGTGGTGTGGAGGGTACTCGTTTCCTTTTTTCTTTGTTTTCTCCTCTGAATTCTCTTACTATCAGTGATTGGTTCTTAATAATTGCATATTTACCTGCAAGTCTTGCCTCTTTTAGTTTAGGTATTAGAGCCCTATTAGCCTCTAAAACGTCTTTTGGGAGGTCCTCGGTTGCATATATATTTTTCGGGAACAATTTGTTGTTTTTCAATATTTGTTGTTTTCTCCAAGCTAAGGTTAAGGATACCAGAATCGGTCTATTTTTGTTGTTAATTTTTCTCCCAAGCCTGTAGGCGTTGCTGATTTCCCATTTATCCCATTCGTTTGACCCCACTTTCCCACTTAATTCGTTAAGATAAGCTAAGGCACACTCCATGGTGTCCTCTTTGTTCTTTTCATCTTCTGGTATTCCATGTATGAGTAGATTGTTTCGCCTTGTAGCTATTTCTAGTTGGTTCACTCGTGTTTTTAATTGGTCTACTTCTATTCTTAATTTTTTATTTTCTTCTAATATTGGTTTCATCTTCTCATCAAAGATCTTAATCAGATTCGTATTTATGTTTTCAGTTTGTGTTCTCATTTCTTCCCTCAATCTGCCAAGCAGTAATTCCAATTGATTTTCCATTTTTTATAATGATTGGTTTCCCTTGAAGTTGGGAGTTTTTTATTTTGCTCTGGCAACACCACACGATTCCAAGTCACAATAGTTTGACAGTTGACAAATATGTGTAAGAATTTTGTAACCTCTTGAATATTAATTGTTCTATGGTTACCACGTTAATGTAATTTCAAAACTACCTTCAATTGTGTTTATGGTAAATTGATAATTTGTATTGGTTCAATAATATCAACACTGATCACTAAGTCTCTAGTAGCTTATTTTATGTTTAACTAGTATACACTTATGCCAACACGTAGCCACGGTTTCGTTGTTTATATTACAGTTCAATTTAAATTGTTTTTCACAGTTTTAGTAATTTTAATTTCACTTTTTTTACGGAGCTAATTAATAACGATGTTTACAGTACACTTTGACAACCGGAATTATTACAAACTTGTAACTTGGCACTTGTAAAATTGTAATTGTAAGTTTTGTGGAATAGGGCAAGGGTGAGCTCTGTAATGACTTGTGAATTTTCATACTGACAAGCGTGTTGGTCTCATAGTCGGTAGTGTGTATCGTCAGGCCTGACTGTCAGGAGAGCACTGAAACTGGCCTAAACAAAGTGCTTTGTTTTTTTAACAATTTTCACACGAAATATGGAAATTGGTTATAAATAACACATGTACAATTTGTAAAAAACAGCACTGTACAAAAAAAAGTTTATGTTTGTAGCTGTGTTCAATTAGTCAGTGTTTATGTTAAATTCTCTTTTTGTGGTTTTGGTCCTTTGTTGCAACAATTAGTCGGTATTTCAATACTTGTATTTGATTACTGTAATGATTATTAATATTGGTTTCTCCCTGGTATAAAATGAACCATACCATCAGTAACCAATCCTTTCACAATCATCACATAGTGAAAAAAAAAAGTAGTGTTGACATTCGTTTTATTTTTTATTTTTATGCCTAGGAAAGGTCAGCAGCGTACTTGCTAAACCCTGGTGTATTAAATGCTTCAGATAAGCCTCACTAGTCACCTACCATCATGTAGAATATCAGATGGTCTACTACTATTTAGTATTAAAAAGTTTAAAATAAAAACTACAATTAAACTAGGCACATAAACTTAAGCTTATAGGCAGAACAACAGTTTTTGTTAAATTGCACACAATTAACTAAACTTTATCTTTAATACTTACATTTTTGAAAGTTTTGAGGCCGCTCCACCGGTTACTTTAGCAACCCGAAGGTTGGTAAGTTCCGTCTTCAACTCATCGAGCTGTTTAAAAAGCTCCTTCTTGTCTTTTGTCCTTAATTCGGAGCACTTCACTTTACCCTGAAATCATTTGATAATAATTCCATTTAATATAAAACTGAATGATTAGAAATATAAGCTTGTATGTTTTTTTAGAAGGCATGTTTGTAGAAGATTTGTTTATATTGGTAGAAATTAAGTAATGTATGCACTAAATAAGATATTTACAATAATTTCGATAATTCAAAAGTTATAACTAATATGCGATCAAATTTATTAAGAAAGATTTATTTATACGTACCATTTTGGCAAGATCTTAGAAAAAGACCACCAATTCAACTCAAAATTTGACGTAAAAGAAAAAATGAAACCAATCAAATCAAGTCAAGTTGTCAGTGCAGTGTTCAGAAGTGACAGTGACACATAACCAAAAATAACGTACAGGTCAAAATATATTAGTAGTCAGTGTCACAGACAAGTTTAGTTATCACTTTTGTATTTCCGATTAGATCTAATTTTAAATAATAACCATTAGCGCCTCTTTCACCGACGTCAAGTAGGCTAAACCGTCACTTAAAGTCATCTGTCACTGGGAATAATTTAGCTGATATACCTTTGTTTGTAAGGTAAACGTTCCAAACATTAAATAGAAAATAATTTAAAAAAATCGTCTATCGAATGATGCAGTAAACCGAGTGCATTCAATAAAACAGAAAATGATTTCTGAAAGTAACTAATCAACACTTTACTTGTAGTTGGTGAACGAGGCGTTTATCAAAATTTAATATATGAGCAACTAATTAGTAAATTGACAGATAATAAAAACTCTTTTTTTCGGTTCTTATATTTCGTACGTCATATATCATAAAGAAAGTATAGACTAGAGTAGTCATTAAAATAATAATAGTCGTGAAAACGAGACGCATTTATGCTTTATTACCTTAGAGAGAGCGAGACACATTATTGATTTTTTGTCTCTCTTTGCGTATGCGTTTTTATTGTTTGCCACACTTGAAAGTGTGGCACACAAATCTCTTGGAGCACTTTGTTTTGCCGATTTTCATATTTCAAGCATTTTTCAAAGTTCCTGGGTATTGTGTTAGGTGTGGTACGTGTTGCTGAAAGTGGTGATAATGGTGAACTGTAGCATTTTAGGCTGTAAAAGTCGATCAGAGCGAAATGTTGAAAACATAACCTTTCATATGTAAGTGCTTTATTTTTTGGTTAAATGCAATAATTGTTGCATGCATGTTCAGTAAACATCTAGTTTATGTCTTGTTATAAATTTTACAACTGTTTTAGATGATATTTTTATGATTTTTCTCTACGGTATGTACTATGTGGTACTATGTTTCCGTCCTTATCGGGTGTACGCTCACCGCTTCTCTAGTCTATACTTTCTCTATGTCATATATATATATAACATTATATATTTTACTTTGTATTTTCAATTACAAAACTATAGATAGAATAAAGAATACATTAATTTAAAAATTACACTATACGGCCAGTGATACAGTATTAATTATACTCTGTGGTTATAGTGATAGGAGGGTAGAGTTATGGAGTGTCATCTTGCATGGGTGGCAATTAAATACGATAAATAGAGATGGCGCTAGTGTGAATAGAGAGAGTTTGAGAGTTGACGGAGTGAAGTTCGCCGAGTTGAATTGTTTACTGTCACTAGCCTCATTAGCGCCATCAATTTATCGTTTTCGATTGACACTTTTAAAACTCAGATTGTCCTCCTTGTCTCTACCCTCCTTAATATGGGAACTGCCAACTGTCAACCATTGACATTCATTAATCATTACGTTCAGCTTGCTTTCAGCTGTTAGCTGTTTAGCCTGTTTGTTTAGTCAACTCAAGTCAACTGCCAATTCTGTCGTTTCGTTAGATTTCTTTTAAAAAAATATGCCGATTTTATTTGTAATAAAAATGTTTCTTTATATTATAATCATCATAACAATTTTATTACCTCGTATAGTAATCACAACCAGTAATTTTGATGTAAATGGTTACCTTGTGTATTGTCCATGTATGGGTAAGTAAATTTATAAATATGTAAAAAGCCGGCACTTTAGGATAATAATAAACAGTGCTATACTTATTCTTAATTTGCTAGTTAAGCGAAATAAAAAAACAGTATGACTACTACAAATTCGGTATTTTTGTGTAGTGCATTGACTTGAATATTTATAAAATCAAAGTAATCGCATATTATGTGTTGTTTGACTTCAGGTAGATTTGGAAATCAAGCAGATCACTTTTTAGGATCATTAGCATTTAGTAAAAGTTTAAATCGAACACTAATATTGCCTCCTTGGATTGAATACAGATATGGGGAAGTGCGATCTATACAAGTACCTTTTGATACGTATTTTCAAATTGATCCTCTCACTGTTTATCATCAAGTGATCACAATGGAAGCTTTCATGAATAATATTGCTCCAAAAATTTGGCCTCAAGAGAAGAGAGTATCATTTTGCTATATGAAACGAAATGGAGATAAAGAGAGCAGCTGCAATGCTAAATCTGGAAATCCTTTTGGGCCTTTTTGGGACACATATAATATTGATTTTGCTGCTTCTGAATTCTATGGTCCTTTAAATTATGACGCATATAATTCAGCTATGGTGAACCAATGGAAACAGAAGTATCCACCTGATGATTGGCCAGTTTTAGCTTTTACAGGTATGCTTTAACCTAGTAAAATACTAATTGCAAGTTTTTCCTCAATAATGCAAAAATTTGGTCCACAGATTGTTTAACATAACCAATATGGATTAACATATAGGATACATTTTATTTTGGAATAGTTTTAAATATAAAACTGTGATGATATTATTGTTTACTTACCTATGTACTTTTGAATAATAAGTTATGTTACTTATCCAGTCTTTTTGACTCTGGGAGTCCTTACAACTTATTTTCATACTATGCCACATATCTATTTTCTTCTATACAATTAAAATATGTCATAGTTGATGTACAACTTTCTTTTTTTTAGGGGCTCCAGCTAGTTTCCCTGTCCAAATGGAGAACAGGAATCTTCAGAAGTATTTGTATTGGAGTGATGATATTGTAAACAAGTCTAAATCCTTTATAAAGAAGAATATGAGTGGCGGTGGATTCCTTGGAATCCATTTAAGGAATGGACAGGATTGGGCGAAAGCTTGTCAACATGTGCAAGATAGTCCCACTTTATTTGCAGCGCCTCAGTGTGTTGGATACAAAAACGAAAGGGGACCTTTGACATTATCCATGTGTTATCCTCAAAAAGACGAAATTATAAAGTAAATATCCTTTTTACGATTTTCTTTAAGCATGTTAAGTAATTCTACATGGGCAGCATTTTGAAACTGATTGAACAATATGTTAATTGGATAAAGGTCATTTTTGGACTCTATTTTGAAATTTCGAAATGGTAGCCTTATATTTATATCCTTACTAGCTGGTGCCTGTGACTTCGTCCGCGTTCTCTATAACCTTCCTCGATAAATTGAGTATCCAACATAAAAATATTTTTTCAATTCAAACCAGTAGTTCCTTAGATTAGCACGTACAACCAAACAAACAAACTCTTCAGTTTTATATATTATTAGTATACTGTTTATATAAAACTAGTAATTAGATAAAAAAGTGAATGCTAAATATGATTGTGCAAACACAGGGTTCCTAATATTTTCTTGTATTTACAGGCAAGTTAAAAGAGCACTTAAGAAGCTCAACGATATCAAGTATGTGTTTGTTGCGTCCGATTCAAACCACATGATAGAAGAATTAAAGGCAGCACTGAAAAAATTAGATGTGAAACCTGTGAAATTAAACACATCAAACCCGCACATTGATTTAGCAATATTAGGACAAGCCAATTATTTCATAGGTAACTGTGTTTCTTCATATACCGCGTTTGTGAAACGGGAGAGAGATGTTAAAGGGTTGCCTTCAGAGTTTTGGTCATTTCCATATCGTAAAAAAGCGAAACATGAAGAACTTTAGGTATTGTGAAAGTATTTTATCTTTAAGTTTAATAAAAATATGGATTTCATACGTTATTTAGAAATAAATTTTGTAAAAAAGTGATTTCGGTTTATATTTATTAACACTTTACATATTAACAATATAAAACTGTTGTTACGTCATTTGTAGACTTCCCGTTCCATCGGACATACAGACGTACGGCTGGTTACCATCCTAATCTTCTTGAAATCCCTCTTTTGCAGACTAAGCGCTTTAAAACACTTTATAATGTACACTGCCAAGGTTTGGAACTCCCTGCCGGCATCTGTATTTCCAAGCACATATAACCCAAATCTTTTTAAAGATCGAGTAAATAGGCATCTTTTGGATGAGCTCGCTCCATCTTAGGCCTCATCCATGCTACACAGTTGGTTGTTGGCCAAGAGCAAACCCATCTCTAATAAAAAAATATATTTTTTTTAGTAAAGGTTATTGAAATGTGATTTTTCCAATGTTATAACAGTAGCTAAACAGTAGGTAATTAGATAAAACTTAAAACCGCTACTTAGCTCTTTTTATCCCCTTATCCGCTAAATGGCAGATTTTGGAAATAGCAGAAATTGTACAGTCCGTTTCAATAAATTACTTAATGTTCATTATTTATATTTTATTATACATATTCCAAACGCAATGCAAACTCTTTCCAAATGCATTGCAATCTACATACTTATGCCACTTTGATAGGTACTGGCCACTTATAATATTGATAAGTCATACGTAACACAGGGATCTATTGTCTTTTTTCATATTACGTTAATGCAGTCTGGAAAATGAGTAAAAAAATAGGACTGAATAATACTCCTGAAGGGATTCACATCGCGAAACTTTTTGCGAATTTAGCTCTCCTTCCAAAAACTTATACCAGAAGCATTTTTTGCCAATTGCGAAATGGCTCCAGATACAGATGAATTTATTATGTAACTTCAAAAGTTACTTTTAAACAGTAGATGGAATGAGTAACGTATGACACCTTTTGCTGCAATTGCCAAATTTTTCGGACAACTAGTGCAATTGAAGGATGGCACCGCCGAATTAACGGTTTGATACCTAAAAAGCCAACTCTCTATGTAATGTAATGTAAGTACACCTAAGTAATTTTGAGTCGGCACGTGACTGCGCATCACGCTTTACGTAACTAATTAACTAATTAATTAGCTTGTTTAGCGCCGACTCAAAATTACTTAGGTGTACTTACATTAGTTTAATATCTTAGTTATTAAGGTTAAATAAAAAGGTTTATTATTTTTTGCTTTTAATTTTTTTCGGTGGTTTAATTTTTTGTTAAAAGTTTTTATTTTATAATTTTTTGTGGCTGTACTCTACTAATTACTATATGCCTAATTCTTGATTACTTTATTTAAATTGTAATACACAACTACGCATTAAAATCTGTGAGTGAACAATAAATCACCCCTATTTTCCCACCCTTAGGGTAGATTTTTTCCAAATTTATATGGGATTAACCGAGGTATACCCTATCCAATAAAAAAAGAATTATAATTATGCGTGGTCATACATTACAATCAGTGAGTGAACAATCAATCATCCTCTGTTTTCTTACCCTTAGGGTTGGAATGTTTTATCAAATTTTTATCATTCATGATTTAAAGATACACTTCAGGTTATTTCCCCGCCATTCTGAATGAAACAATATCTATTTATAAACAATACAATACAAATAAAACAATAATTATAAAAGTTTAATTTTTATTTATTATTATGTACACATAAATCTAGACTAATTAACCAGTTACTTATACACATAGCAAAAAAATCTGTTGATGAAAAGTAATAAGTACACCAATTATCAGTTATTCCCACTAGTTCTGTCTGTAAACAGAACTAGTGAGACTTTTTGTCTCATAAAACTAGTGGGAAAAATATATCTAACTAGTTCTGTGTACAAACAAATATAATTTTATACCTACTTAAGATAAAAAAAAGTAAAAAAATGGAGACAAAAATAAGTCAATGACATGAAGTAAGAAAAGCAATTTACTCGTAAATTAAAGCAAAAAAGGAAGATACGCGACTGACTTCAGTGGACTCAGTCAGAGTTTCATTTCCCTGAGGCCGCATGTTGGTCCGATTGATAGAACGAGACCTTTTTTCCTGTTGGTTTGATCACAGAAGACTACGAGGAAAGCACAAATTTTCATATAATTATATAGATTTTTTTTTTCGTGCAGAATGTATGTAAATATATTTGTTATGTGTATTTTTTTCTTCAAACAATGTATCTTTCGAAAATTAACCATATTTTTTCTGAACAGCAGGTTGCTATCCCATGTGCAGCATTTATATCATAAATATTCGTTTTCTTTATAAATATAAAATCATTTTTAGTAGTAATAAATTATTTTAGTACATTTCGAGTCAGAACACCGTATATAGTTTTGTTAAGTACAAAATGATTTCAAAATAATGTCATTCAATTTTGTATATGTTTATATTGGTATTTTACAGTCTTCCAAATCTTCAAACATGGAATTGTCAAGAAAAGATGTGTTTTTCATGGTGAAAGACAGTTTAAAAAACGAACAGAAATTCGTTATTGGAGTTTTGAAAGATGCAATTTTCAAGAAAACCGAACATGTTATACAAGTAGAGGAGGATGAAAAGTCATTAGGACTGTTATTTGCAAATTTTCGAACCAGATGGAAAGCAGCAAATAGAGGCCAAGAAAAGTTTCTAAAAAATAATGAAGAATGGTTGAATGGCACCGTATGTTTTTCAACATTATCCAATACTGAATGCACAACATCAACATCTGAGAAGATTGTGAAGAATGATGAAAAAGGAACATCTGGACGACCTTCGAAATCCTTTGCTTCATCCAGCGATAGATCTAAGAGGCGAAAGACTGAAAAAATACGTTCTACTTTATCTGCAGAAGAATTGACGTATGCTGCTCAAATGAGTTTAAGGACTTCTGGTCAAGTGCATGCTGCTCAAGTTCTTAAAGATGTCACATTAACCAGCTCAACAAGAGCCTCAAAATATATAGCTGCTGTTCGGTCAAAAAATGAGACACCTTTAACCCCAGACGAAGCACTTTTTTTGATGATCGAGAAAGGAGAATCAAAGCGCTCTTATCAGCTATCAAGAAATGCAGCTAGAGCACGTAAATGCAAATTATACCCATCATACCATGAAGTAGAAAAAGCAAGAAATCGTTGTTATCCGTCAGTTGTGTACATGAATATTAGTGAGTCGTGCGCACAAATTAAACTACAGGCTTTACTTGATCATACCACATACAGAATTCTGCAACTTCAGGCTGATGTCATCGATACTCTACTGAAATTCTGCAAAAATTAGTACTTCACTGTAAATGGGGATGTGATGGAAGCAGCGGCCAAAGTTTTTATAAGCAAAAATTTGATGAGGATGGAAAATCTGATGAAAGCATTTTTTATACTTCTCTGGTACCTTTGCAATTAATCCACAACAATCACGAGACGAATGAAGGAACTATTGTGCGGAAAAATCCTAGACCTTCATCTCCTCGATTCTGCAGACCAATACGATTGCAGTTTGTACATGAAGATGTACAATCAACATTGAAAGAAGTTACCGACATTGAACAGCAGATTGCGGGTCTTGCACCATAAAATGAAAAATCAATTTCAGTAACCTATTGTATGTCTTTTACGATGATAGACGGCAAAGTCTGTAACGCTGTAACCGGTACCACTTCTGCACAACGCTGCTTCCTGTGCAAAGCCACCTCTAAAGATTTTAATAACATCGACAAAATTATAAAAAGATTTGGCATATCTACATTGCATGCGTGGATTCGTTTTTTCGAGTGCTGTTTGCATTTGTCGTATAAGCTCACAACTCAAAAGTGGCAAGCTCGTGAAGAGGAAGTGAAAAAGATTGTGAAAATACGCAAGGAAGACATACAGACTCAATTTAAGACAACACTGGGGCTTATCGTTGATCGACCAAAGCCAGGATATGGCAGCTCAAACGATGGAAATACCGCCCGCCGCTTTTTCGAAAATGATAATATGTCTGCTGAAATAACAGGAGTCGATGAAAATTTAATTCACCGATTTCATGTTATTTTGCAGGTAATTTCGAGCGGGTATGATATAGACGAAGAAAAATTCAAAGACTATTGTGTAAATACTGTCCGTTTATTCGTTGCTTTATATCCATGGTATTACATGCTAACATCTGTGCACAAAGTGTTGATGCACGGAGCAGAAATTGTAAAATATGCCCTTTTACCGATCGGACAACTTTCTGAAGAGGCCCAAGAGTCACGCAATAAGGACATTAAGAACTACAGATTACATCATTCAAGAAAATGCTCTACAGAATCGAATATGAGAGACATTTTCAATAGGCTCTTAGTAACATCAGATCCATTTCTCTTAAGCATCAGGAAATTGCCCCAGAGACCGGCGAAATTTTTACGCGATATATGGAATCGTCCATATATCGCGTCTGCTTTTTTGAAAATTAACATTCCTATAACAAATTCGTAATCAGCGATCCCAAAAACCCTTAAGAAATATGATTGGGTATTTTTTACTAAATTATTTGACTAATTGGTTGAATTATGTCCGCCATTTTGAAAAATCGGAATTCTGATAACAGATTCGTATTCAGCGACCCCAAAAACCCCCGAGAAGAGAATTTGAGATCATTTTCGACACTTCCCGCATTTTGACCAGCTTTTTGGGATTCTGCCCCACTGTGCGTCGCGCGTCCCTCTTCACTCAATTTGATACCAATTCTTTCTTGTGTACTGCTTTTCTAGTGTAACATATAATTCTATGGTATTATAAGTATTAATTCCATGCGGACAAAATCGTGGGTAAAAGCTAGTTAATAATAATCCTTTCTTCCTTACTCCTAACTAATATTATAAATGCGAAAGTGAGCTTGTTTGTTTGTTATGCCTGCACGCCTAAAAAGCTGAACCGTTTTTGATGAATTTTGGTATAGAGATAGAGGGGACCCTGGAGATGGTTTTTAGGGTACTTTTTTTTGCGAACTCACTAGTTTCGAGGAACGTTTAAATAATCCTCAAGCTGAAGAAAATATTATAAAGTTACTTTCTGTAACTTGTACGAAAGGCAAAGGTCGCGCATATAACAACGCCACATTGGTCGATGCCATGTTCACTCGGCAATTTATGACCCAATGTTCTTGGGCTGGAGGTACCAGAGGAGAAACAAAATATGTTTTAAGTCTTATACTAAAACTATAACATTATTTTTTAAAATAATACATCAATCTGACAATAACTTCACAATTCACAATGCGAATTATTTTTAAAAAAACGTTACGAGGCATGCTATTAAAAGAAATGAAGCAAAACTACAAAAGGCTTCTGCTCCAAAAAACAGAAAGTAATTTTAACTCTCTACTGCTTCAGGTGGTCTATCACACCTAGAAACTCCATATCAATGTTTTAAACATTTTATCACTGAAGATTTTATCAAAACATTAGTAGAGGAGACAAATTTATATATAATACAGAGTAATCCCAGTTCATCTATAACATTTACAGAATATGATTTGTATAAGTTCTTTGGTATATTTTTGTACATGTCAGTAATCAAATTTCCTAGCACAAGATCATACTGGTCGCCAAAGTTTGGATATGAGCCCATTTCTTCAACAATGCCACTGAACAAGTTTGAGAAAATAAAGTTATCATTACATTTTAATAACAATGATCTTCACAAACCTATAGGTCATCCAGAACATGACAGGCTTTATAAAATCCGCCCTGTTATCAAGCATCTCAATGAGAGGTTTGCCACAGTGCCAATGAATCAAAGACTTTCTGTGGATGAACAGATGTGTTCTACCAAAATAGGGCATTTTTTAAAACAATATCTGCCTAAGAAGCCCCATAAATGGGGCTTCAAATTATATGTTCTCTGTGATTTGATGGGATATGCCCACAAGTTTGAGGTATATTCTGGACAAGAGAATACAGAGAAGCTCACAGATGAACCAGATCTTGGTGCAACAGGAAATATTGTAGTTCGTTTGCTTCGAGGAGTGCCAAGAAAGCAAAACCATATCATATACTTTGATAATTTTTATACCTCTTTGCCATTGGTAGTTTTTTTAGCTAAATCAGGAATTCACACAGTGGGAACTGTGCAACAAAACAGGATACCAAATAATAAACTTCCAGAGAAGAAAAATTTCATGAAAAAATCTGTGCCCAGAGGTAGTTTTGAGGAAAGAGTGTCTGTGCATGATGGTATAGATTTGAGTTGTGTGGCTTGGAAAGATAATAAGATAGTAACCCTGCTATCTTCTTATGCTGGAGCATTGCCTGTAACTAAAGTCAATAGATTTGACAGGATAACAAAAGGAAAAATTGATATTACTTACCCGTTTATTGTCCAAGAGTACAATAAACATATGGGAGGAGTAGATCTCATGGATAGCTTTTTGGGCAGAAATCATATAACAATGAGGTCTAAAAAGTGGTATTTGCGTATTTTTTTTCATCTATTTGATCTAGCTATTATAAACTCTTGGATTGTTTATAAAAAAAATGCTCAAGAAAGAGGTGAACCTAAAAAGAGTCTGCTTACAATGGGCCAATTCAGAAATGAATTGGCCTTTGTGCTATGCAACAGAGGAACCACCAAAGAAGCTAAAAGAGGGCGTCCTAGTACCAGTGTACTAGAAGAAGAATTACAATAAAAAAAAAAGAAAAGGTTCTCCAGCTCCATCACCTCCAAAAGACATAAGAAAAGATGGTGCTGAACATTGGCCAAAAGAAGTTGGGTCACTCCGGTGCAAATTTCCCAAATGTAAAGGCTATTCCACAATTTCGTGTAGTAAATGTGGCGTCAATTTGTGCTTAAATAAAAATAATAATTGTTTTTTAAATTATCATAAAGAATAAAGAAGATTGAGTAAACAATATTTTTTTATTTATTTAGTACTGAGCTAAATATGTGACAATGCATGATGATGTAAATTTCCATCATATTGTTTTTTACATAATACATATTTTTATTTACATTAGGATTTTTTTAAATATTTTTCCTTTAATCTAGAGCATTAATTACATCACCCTGATTTATTTTAAAAAAATAGAAAAAATCATGCAACGAAGGGTTAAGTTGTTACCATTGAGCCATGATATTACAAAAGAAAAGAAGGATGATGTGGAAAAGTTACTTCAATGTATGTATGGAAATGATTGGCAGAACCCGAAGAAATAATTTGTGATTGTCTTACTATTGAAACTTCTGTTCGGGTATAATATGATACTTTATTATAAATAAATTCTTTATAAACTTTGCAGCTGTTTTATTGCTTTATTACAGTTGGTAACTACTCATATTAAAATAATATAATGCTTTGGGACTAGGAGCAAAACGTGATTTGTCCTTCAAACGTTCATGCATAAAGTGTTTTGTCCAAAATGTTCATGCAAAACGTGATTTGTCCAAAATTTTATTGATAATATCCCATATATACATAACTATGTACAATGAAAAGATTAAATTTATGTTGTTGAAAAATAAGAAAGTTTTCTTATTTAATTATATTATGGGTCCTTTGAAAAAACAAAGAAGTAAAGAAGAAAGATTTCCACAAGATGTGTAACAAACGAAGACGAAGCCACCAACTATCCAACTGAATTTCTAAACTCCTTGGATAGTGCCTGACTTACCACCGCACAATTTACAACTGAATGTTGGCTCTGTAGTCATCATGCTTCGAAATCTAAAACAACCAAAACTATGCAATGGAACGAGTTTGGTGTTAAGAAAACTGATGACCAATGTGATTCACGCGACGATATTCAAAGGAAAATTCATAGGTGAGGAAGTTCTCATTCCGAGAATTCCGATGATCCCAACCGATGTGCCCTTTGATTTTAAACAAATTCAATTTCCGAATCGACTTGCATTCACCATGACGATTAACAAATCACAAGGCCAATCATTGAGTGTTTGTGGTCTGAATCTATAAAAATGCATGTTTTACTCATGGTCAATTGTATTGTATGTCGCATGTTCACGTGTCGCCAAACCATCCGCTTTATTTGTTCTAGCGCCTGATAACGAAACGAAAAATCTAGTATAGTATACAAAGTGCTTCACTGAAGAGAATCAATCTGAATGCAACCCATGCAGCAAAATACATAGCTTCAATCAAGAAAATTTGTTGCTGACACGCCATTTAAATTCTTGATTTTTTTGTACTTTTATTGAATTTTTACTTTCTTTATATAATATTATCCTGATAAACTATTGCACTTAATAGGTATGTTTTTTTTTTGTATTAATTAAGTTCATAAAATCCTAAATTAAGTTTATCTAAAAGGTAACACGACATTCATTGACTGTTAGGCGGTACGAAGTTCGCCGGGTCAGCTACTTCTGCTAGTATGGATATAAAGGAATAAATGAAAACAAGATTACCACCTACATAATCTGTCAACAAAATCGTCATACTTTTATGTATGATGAAACTCAAGGGAAAAAAGGGGCAAATGATGTGATATGTTCCAACAATTTTATAACTCAACTTGTGGCAAGAGATAGTAAAACCTTTAATTTTGCTTTGTCACAGTTGTAGTGAGCAAAACTAAAACTACACAATGTTTCGCTTTTTAATTATTTAGTTCAAACATTAAAAACAATTTGACAGTATATTCTCTAATTCTCCCTATAGGGGACATTCTTATATTGAGTGCAACAAGAACATGTCACCAAAACCAAAAGACGCCTGCTGAAATTTCTGCTGACAGGATATCTGTATTTGAAAGAGTCTTATGTTCGAAAACTTCACAAAACTATTTGAAATTTATTTTATTCTCAAGTGCCCTTTTGTCAGCAGACCAGTTAGAGAGTTCACTGTAAAAATTACTGCCCATCGTAAGGCAGACTAGGGACGCAATGGTGCGCGCGCGCACGTAAAATTTTTAAACAAAGAAAATAAAATTAATAGTCAATTCTAGAGAGACATAGAGCTTTCGAACCGTGTTTCGAACGAAATTAGGATGTATTTTCATTAATACTTTTAACTTATTATAATTTATTGTGTTCTCAAGTCCATAGTTTCAGTGGTGTAATTTTATATTGTAACTTCTGAGGTAATTCTTTCTTTTAAATGTATAGATAATGTTTGTTATTTTTAAATTATTTTTAGTTTTTGCGTTACCCTAAAATTTTAATTCTTATAAATTTTTAATATTATTATTATGTGTAATCACTTATGGAAGAATCCAGCGTCTAAGATACAGGCTCGGCCTAGTTTAGACGCTGGTACTCAACATAATTGTACTGTATGTTTATAACGATGATTTGTGAATAAATTATTATTATTATTATTATTAGTGAAATATTCATCATCGAAGCATTGCATGTGTACAAAAAAAAACATGTACAATACATGTATTATTTGAATATAGAAAATTTTCGAATTTATAATTTAAGCTAATCCGGAAAAAAAATCAGAGGCATTCGTTAAACTACTTGAAGGCAAGTTGTTAATCATGTCCTTTTTCTTATTTTGTTTTTCATTCACATTAATGAGGGAGTCTAAATTTTCAAAGTAGGATATATTCCAAAATTTGACGTCATTATTATGTGAACACGAAGCTAAATACTGACCGTCGTGACTTATATCTAGACATTCAACAGGTAATGTATGTTGACCTACTATTCCGAGTTGTCTCTGTGGAAACATATGCGCAGCTCGGAGAACTCCGTCTTCCCCCGATGTCACAACAATGTTCTGTGTTATTGGCATCATACATGACACGGATTGTTTCTCGCCAATGTATTCATCACTGTGTAAGCCGAATTCTTTCCAATTGAATAAATATAGTTTGCCTTTCGAGGATCCGACTAATAGTTTTGTGTCAGAACGGAAAAGCCCCAAACAGGTAAGTTCAGAATCATATTCTTCGGATGTCGTGTAAATTTTACTGTGAAAAATTAAAATTAAAGACATTATCTATCTGAATCAGACAATAAAAATCACATTTAACTATCTAATATATAAAGCTGGAGAGTTTGTTTGTTTGGTTGTACGTGCTAATCTCAGGAACTACTGGTTCGAATTGAAAAAATCTTTTTGTATTGGATAGTCCATTTATCGAGGAAGGCTATACAGTGGCTAACGCCACTGTGGCCGTGGCGGCGCCACCCTTCGTCACAGCAATAAAGATGATTTTCTCAAGAAAAATATATTTTCTTTATTCAACGTGGTCTTAAGTTGAGGGCACAAGCTAGTAATATTATAAATGCAAAAGTTTGGGGTGTTAGTTACTCAATCACGTAATAAGCGGCCGAATTTAGATGAATTAACTAACATAACTAGTGATCGATATGATAGTACATACTATGTTTTATAGCAATAGGTATAAATAAACAATTTACAATGGTTTCAGTTATGAAAATTAAATATGAAATCTGGTTCCAGAGAGAATAAATTCAAATAAAGCTTAAGTCATCTTTAATTTCCTGGTAATCTGGGCCCACACAATTAAAAGATCATATTTTGAAAAAAAAGAAAAAAAAAACTAAGTTCAAAACTAGATATTCATTAATTAATTTCTTAAGCTTATATTCAAATTTATGTTGTAGATTTTTAATACATGTTTAGCCTTACCTTCCTTTCAAATCAATTGAAGTAAGAATGCCATCACCTCCAGCACAAACTAAATATTTTTGTGCATCATTTGTAATCATGTCTGAAATGTGTTCTTCACCAACATTAATCGAAAATACTGGATCCGATTTTCTAGTGTCCCAAAGTTTTACAGTTCCACTGTCGTCACCTGAAAAAAAAAGCTTATATTTAATCTACTTAATTATTTTTAGCTGTGGTCCATGATTTCTTTTTGACCAAATAAATGAAAAGTGATATTTTCAGCAGTGCTAAGAAAAAAAAAAGTAAAAAAAAAATTAAAATAATAACATACCAGTCACAATTTTGTTGGTGCCTAAACAAATCATTGAATAAATAGGCTCATCGTGAGCATTTTCGTAACATTGTTTCAATTTTCCTGTTTCAACATCTGTAGCATAAATCACTTTGTCCTATAAACAAATTAACCATATTGAAAAATACATAAACATAGGTAGTCATTTATCAATATTCAACAAGACATACAGTTAAGTTACCTTTCCTGTGGAGTACATATTTACTCCCTCGTCATCGAATTTTACAACTCTACATGAGGACAAATGGAGTTCAAATGTGTTAATAAGTTTTGTCTCATCATTGGTGTATGAATACAGAAGTATATCACCCAAAATATCTGCTATTGCAATCATATCTCTAACTGGATGTAATGAAATGTCCACAATGTGATCCTCATGTGTAATAGTGGGTGGATGGTCCCGTTGTTTGCATTTTTCAGCTTTTATGGCTTTCACTACTTCATCTTCATCATCACCATCATCTTCATCATCTTTATTGTTTTCGTTAGTAGAATTACCATCATCACTCATAACATCATCGCTACTCTCTGCAAAGTAATTACATACAACATCCATTAGAAAAATTATAATAAGAAATGTATTCTAGGGTCTGATTCCCATATAAATTTTACTAAACCACAACTTGAAAATTCTACTATTTAGTACTCATTTGAGTGTGGATGGGAAAATGTCAAAATCAAAATAACAAAATCAATTGAGTATGTCTCCTATTATTTATTTATAAAAATACTAATACTAATATTATAAAGAGAGAAGAATAATATTTTTTTATGTATGAAATGAATAAACTCAAAAACTACAAACTGATTTTAAAAATTCTTTCATCTACTATAGAAAGCTACATTATCAGCGGAAACGGAGCATAAGTTGAGAACAGTACTGCAATTTTGTGTGTTTTTGTGTCAGGACAAAGTTTGTATGAAAGAAAATTTTTGAAAAATCCACAGGTAAAGTCTGAATATTTGATAGTATTTTTATATGAAATGGACAAGGCAGTGACACATCATTTACAGTACACAATCAGTGTTTTTATTACTTACTAAATCGATAAATAGAATATCCAACACAAAAAGAATTTATCAATTCCAACCAGTAGTTCCTGAGATTGACACGTTCAACCAAACAAAAAAAAAAACTCTTCAGCTTTATAATATTATCAGGCAAAAATATTATTCTATTGGATCTGGACTGAAAATAATATACCATTTAAATTGCTGTAAAGATTCCATACAATGTCGATGGGATTGATATTGATGCTGCAGTGTTTGTGTGCATGATGATTCTGTCATGTGTCCACATACTTCTTCTAGTCTTAGTTAATTAAATATCTGTCTAGTCTTTTGTTAATTTAATATCTTTCTAGTTCTAGTCTTAGTTAGAGTAAAACTAGATGACGACACGTTTGATCTAGTGACTAGTAACCCTAGCTGTTAACCAAACGGTCGCAGGTTCGAATCCCGCTAGGGCCAAATGTTTATGTGTTAACATTTTACCATTGTACCTGAGTCATGGATGTTTGTATTTATAATATGTATTTACAAAAAAAAAAGTAATCTATGTAGTATGTCAACTTTCCGGTATCCTTATTACAAGCATTATTTGCTTACTTTGGAACTGTGTGAAGATATTTATTTATTTATTATCTATTTAGATTTTTGTAAAAATACAAAATTGATTTTTTGGGAAAGGTTTTGAATTAAGTGTGGTAGATTTTTAAGGTGTTTTTAGGCTAAATGAGTTAGGAATTGTCATAATTTTATAAAAATATAGTTTTTATATCTAGGAAATAAATTTACAATTAATTTTATAATTATTTTAAAATATAACCTAGAGTCATAAACATTACGACATACTAACCACAAAGTAACCCATTTTGTAATAAGCGCACAATTGTTCTGCTACAACCAGTATTCCAGTACCCAATCTAACCTATTTTCTGCATTGCAAAGTCTTGTAACACATTTTGTAAACGGGTGAGCTCGCTCCGCTCGCATTTATTTTCATAACATTCCAGAACCTAACCTAACCTATTTGTTTTCTGTACAAATAAGTCTTGTAACACATTTTGTAATAAACGCACAGACTACTAATATTAAGTGAACTAATACTAATTTTATAAAATTAACTTCTAAACAGTAAAAATTTAAAGTGTTGTAATGAAAACGTGTGTTGTAGTGATGTTTTTAAGTGACACTGATGCTGATAGTTCAAACAAACGTGGTATATAAATACTTATTTGTATTGTAAAGAAATATTAGGTTATGTTTTAAAATAATTATAAAATTAATTGTAAATTGATTTCCTAGACATAAAAACTATATTTTTATAAAACTATGACCATTCCTAACTAATTTAGCCTAAAAACACCTTAAAAAACTACCACACTTAATTCAAAACCCAACCCGATTTTTTAAATAAATAGGAAGGAATCCTTACCCGGGCGCTTAGTAGAGATAGGTGGAATGGGCGATAAAATTTAGAACTTTTATTTTTTGAAGTTTGTAACATATTTAACATGTTAATTAACATTTTATAATAAACGCGGTACGATTTTCATACATTACATCAAATCATTATTCAAACTTCAAATGTAGAGGAAATAAAATAAATAAGACAGTTGAAGGTAAAAACAGATTGTATTAAATTAAGTATAATTACCATTCCCAGATATATACTCGTCCGTCGAGTCATCGCTGGAATTATCTTCTTGTAAAGTTGGCTTAGTGCATTCGAACGGCATTTTGCGTGTATACTCATAAACATAAAATATTTTTAAACAAATCTAATGCACAAACTAACGGTCCAAGAAATTTAACAAATATTTGTATTTTCATTTAAAATGTATTTATGGTTAATCGCCTTTACAGTAAAAACATTAATTTGTGGTAGTAAGCATAAAACTCATTTAGTTTAACATTTACAATAAAAGGTTTTTTGATATTACAAAATATAAATTTAACACCTAACCTATCATTCAATACACAACACAAACGAAACAAAAAGAAACCCGGCGCGTGTTTCTGTTTTCTTTCTCCAACAATATATAAAAAGTTACTCTATGGGCCCTTTGTTGGTTGGACAGTGGATACAGGACAAAAATATTGCACGACTTACGTCACGCGCTGTAAAGCTGTGCTTATTACTCTGACCCAGGAACACTTTATTACAGTCTAGTCAGAATCTGAGTTTGACAGCAGTGTTTTTGGCGGTAAAATCGATTTATTTATTTAAGTAGGGTCGGAATCAAACATGGCGGCTCTGGGACCCTAGACAAAGTGCCATTTTAAAAACGATAACGAAGTTCGATAGAATAAATGTATGGGAAGTATCACGTTATTTAGCGAAGGCATATGTCAATCCCATACATTTTTATTTAGCGAATCGAATCGAATGCACTTTGTCACAAAGTGCCATAACGATAACGAAGTTCGATAGTTATAAACGTATGGGAAGTATCACGTGATTTAGCGAAGGCATATGTCAATCCCATACATTTTATTTTTAGCGAATCGAATCGCTACGGAGCGAATGCAACTTGTCTAGGGCCCCTGAACATTAGTCAACATGGTGCGCAGAACGCAATATTAGATATCCGCGTCCGTGGCGGACAGGGGGATATACCTGCGCACAACAGCGCTCGCAGCTAACTTCCGAGCCTACATTAAGTTTGAATCGGACTTATAATATATAATTTATTTATTTTCAGTCTTATTATTAATAATGTATTTATTATCGACTTGACTTTTCTTGTGCGGGGTTTAGTTTTAATTTTGTCATTGGTGGATGATAGACGCATCATTTTTGACATAAAATATGACACGGTACATTGTAGTTAGGTGTCGATTTGCATTTCAGTCAATATAGAAAACTGACAATACATTTGGGATTACGTTAAATCAAGGCTGTCCAAAGCACGGCCCGCGGGCCGCATGCCCGCTCCTGTTTGGACAGCCCTGGGTTAAGTGAACCATATAATCGGTTATAATGAACCGGAAGCACTGGAACGACCTATAATAGCTATTGTATTGTCAGAATTTGAATTTGACAGCGTGTTTTTGTTTTTTAGGCGGTAAACACTGCTGCCCCGGATCGGGTATAATCAAATTATGCTCAAATGGAGTGCTGGAATGCATGTTTCTCCAGCACTCCTTCAGCCAAGGCTAATTTTACTCTAACCTCCGTTATGATGTCAAAAGTTATGAACCCCCGGAACTTATGCGTCCAAAGAGATGAACAGTAGTTGTAAAACCGTCCGTGTAACTCCTTCTTCCACGCCATTGCTGATGAGCTAGGGATAATATCGTATCGTTTTGGATTAGCTTAAAATTCCGTGCGACTTTGCCACCAAACTGCTTTGAGAAAAGAAAAACATTTTTCCTTTAAAATGTTCAAAACTGTTGCAGGAGAAAGTGAATTCTGAAATTGGCACAAGCGGGTAGTGTAAAAGATGGTAGACAAATATTCTACCTACAGTTTAAAATTTATTTTTTGATGTTTAATACCAACTGGATGTTTGGACCAATCCAACATATGCGAGAGAATGGAAGTTATTAAAAAAAACACCATGTAACACTAAAGTTTTAATAATAATAGAACTGTATACAGATTTGTAGTCGTTTAATTGCAAAATAAATTTGTAACAAAATAACTGGAGTTTTTTTTAGTTGCTCAGGAAAAGTGGGTGGTATTCATCGACTCAATGCCTACGATTCTAAATCAGAACCTTTCATGGCATGGCACCAGTCTCCTCACACAATATCCTATCACACTTTGAGATACACAACCACTTGACATCAGAAGTGTTACAATAGTAAGTCAACACGTCTACATTTTACTAACACAATTCAAACAAAATGGATTAGTCTCACTTTTCATAATTATCTTGCATAATTCTCGCAAACACTATCATCCCTGTCAGCGAAACTAACAGACTAGCAAAACACTCAAACTACACTCAAAATACTCTTTAATTTTAAGCTGCAGTGACACAATAACAGTATGCTCGGACCGAGCACACTTGGACGCAAATGTTGTATTGTGTAACAACTTTTTATCTGATCACCTACTGTCAGAGTTAACTAGTATATAGTTGAGAAACAAAATGGCGGATTCTCATCTCAGATCCTCATCAATAGGCAAAAAAGGTTTCAGTCTTTCATTCGCTATTGACTCCAAAAAACAATTGATGAAGAATGAAGAAATTTAGCAGAGTGATTTACTCCTACGATTTAACTCGTCCCGAACATACTCTGACCGTGTCAACGCGACTTTTCACATATATATACTACAATTTGTTTAAGGACGTTCATGCAATGTGTTGGGAGAATTTCCTGTTAAGATGTCATTTGCAAGAGTATCTAATTAATTTTATAGGAGCGTTTTGTTGCCGATTCAATTACGTTATGTTATTTATATGTAATTATACAATACAATATTACGATAAAAGGCACTAATTTGTTAATCAATATCAGACAATAATAGCCGTAGACAAAAAATAATAAAAATTACATTTATTGTCACTATAGAACAGCAATGCGTTGCGTAGGCGTAGGCGTAGAAAATAAACTAGGTATCGTTAAACCAAGTTAGCTAATAATAAAAAACAACCTACTTTTATACAAAAGAGATTCAACATTAAATATTACTCTATAATTAAAAAAAAAATTAAGATTTTAAGGGTCATAAAATAAATTGAGTTGGTAAAAAAAAAATATAAAATAAATAATATAACTCATGATTATACTTAATTGATGGGTCCGAATATAACGCACTGCAAGTTGCAACCAAAGGATTTTCAGATTGAAATAATTTTATATAGTATTATGCATTTTTAAAATCAAAAGCGTAACAATTAATTTTGGAATGCTCTGAAGCGTTTATCTGGGCTTTCACAAAATAGTTTGCTTAGCGCCATCTTATAAAAAATATAAGATTAATAATAAATCTTGTGAAAAAAAAAAAAAAAAACTGTTCTTAAAGTAACAATAACAATACACAAGTTTTCATTGCCTTATTTATTTCAGTCTAGTGCCTCCTTAAAGCGAAAGGCCGTGTAGTGCAATGTATACTCCCTTTTTAAATAGCATAACGAAGAAACACATTTTAATTACATTATTTACAAGTAATGACACATTGAGCTCAGGAAAAACGACTTCTTTCAAAACACAATCACTTAAAATGCAAAACTTCGTGGTACATAAGTTTTATACTTTTTTGCGACTTACTGTAGTAATTCTATATTGTGAAAACTAATATCACCTGTGTTTTCAATTATAATAACCGTCAGAACCCAATTAGCAAGTCTAAACAGTGGGCCAAAAACTTTTGAATTTTAGTAATTGGATAAAAAATTCTTTAGGTTGTTTGCTTTCTTTGGAAATTGTATACGAAATTAAAGCTTAATAGTGTGTACATTGCAATTAAATTAACCCTTTGATTTGCTACTAGTTCAATTGCAGCCAGCATAAACCTTAGCTTTCAGTAGCGTCGCCATTTTTAGCTTTTACTAACGGTACTCACTTTTGCTCTTAGCCTTTAAGTAAAAGCTTAGTTTAGCTCTCTCTTCACGATAACTCAGAAGTATAACTAGAGTGCGACAATTCGATATCTCGTCTACTCATAAAAAATGCTTATTTTAAAAATTTGCCACAATTACTGCGACATTTATTCCACAATGACCTAGTATATAGTCCAGAAAAATTTAATAATAAATCAATATTAGTCCCTCAGGAACATTTTTGTTATAAGTTTTTAGAGGATATGTCATATCCCATAGCTGAAAGAAATTTAAGATTCCACCCTGTAGGAGGGGTGGGGAAAGAAATAAAAACGAGTGTTTTCTTTTTCTTCAAATTATGAAAAAAAAAAAAAAATGATTGCAGAGAATTAAATTTTACATAAAAATGAATCATGTAACTTTTTTCCTTAATTTAAAATCAACAGAGTTAGGGAGGTTAGAAGATAAAATGCCTTCTAACCTCCCTAACCCTGATTCAAAAATTTCTTTTACCTATCGACATTTCATATCTTCTACAAACTTATTTCAAAAATGCCCTTGGACTCAAATTTTGATTTGTTAGTAAATTTTCCTGAACACGAAGGTTTTATGAAATATGTATATATATTGTATTCTTTTTTCATTGATCAAAAAGGTAAACAAACAATTCATGATATAGAACTAAATAAACAATACGAACAAATTTTAAATGAGTATCACTGAGTCAACTCTCTTTGATAATGCCTAATGTACAAATTCCATCTTTAAAACAGTCCAGTGACCATGGCGACGCTATATTTGTTTACGTTTTTGATCAATAGAAAAAGAATAGATCATACCTTCAATTGGGACGGCTTCCGCGAGACTGACAAAATGAGCATTCGCGAGGAAGACAGTTCAGTGAGGACGGTTATATTAATTTAGGAACATACAACTACTCAATCAAAGATATCGCGATGGAATTTGTTAGTTTCAAATGTTCGCGTTTCTAGATGATATGACGTCCCGAATCAGACTTATTTTGACTCAATTCTTAAGAATATGTAATCTAAAAAAAATTTCATTTACAAATAAGAAAGTCCTCGATTTCATTTTAATTCACATGATAATTATATATTTTTTTCTTACTACCACCAACTTCTGCGTATCGAAGTCGTTCGTCGCCAATATGGCGTCCTTTGGACTCGTAACAACTAACCAATGCATACAAACATCTCATTTGTCAAGTTTTATAAAAAAGAGTGATTGATAAATCGTTCATACATCCCTCATACATTTTTCAACACCGTTCACGCGACATTTCATACTCCTCACAAAAAAACCTCTTGGTAATAATATTAATCTAATTCAAAAATTCAAAAATCCCTTGCATATGTGCATGCCTAAAATAACATACGTCACCTTTCATGCGATCTCTTTCAAAATAATTAACATTTAATCTCACGTAAGTAAAGATACCACAGCCACTGTCTGTATTTATAATACCGAATAGGAAAATGCTTTTAATTATTTTTCTTTTCAAACATTTAATATGGAAAAATATGGTCAGACGTGTTTCAAATAATTTTAACAGAATGCGATAGGTGCACAAGTCGTACAGTTATATAAGTATACTGTAATAGCAGTGTTGAACACATTCATCTACTTACAGACTTAACATTAATAAATCTTTAAACTTCTATAAAGAAATAAATAGCTTATTCCTATCCGAAACCAATGCCAATTCAAACCAAAGACAAAATTAACAAATATATTATTATCATATCTGCAACGATTGCGAGACAGAAATCAGTTTAAATCGTAACAGGATTTTATTTTTACAAATTATCCAATATTAACGCCAGACTACATTAAACGACAAACATACATTTTGTTTTATTCTGTATTGTTCTTAATTTGCAAAAATAATATTTTTATGTGACCATTTATATCTAAAGGGTGTTTTACTGAATTATTGCATAGATTTACTCACAATAAGACGAATACACGTTTATATTAAAAAAAAAAACCTGAAACTAAATGCACCTAACGCTGTAGTGACGCGATTATTACCTGCCATTACAATATTTTAAGTTTACCAGCAGTAAGTCGACTGAAATTGAAATAACTCTTCATTGTAACACCATTGGAATCTGAAATAATAAAATACATGACTAAAACCTTTATCTAGATCTTGTAATGATTGGTTGAACTGTTAAAGCGTGAAATAGTAACAGACAGACAGAGGTTCCTTTCACATTTATAATACTAGTAAGGATAAAGAATAGATGTTGCCATAAATTGGTTTTCAAATAGGAAGTCACTTGGGTCTTTATTTTATTTTCATGTGATTCGTATAAATTCTATATCTATTCGA
This sequence comes from Synanthedon formicaeformis, assembly GCA_945859745.1. NCBI lineage: Eukaryota > Metazoa > Arthropoda > Insecta > Lepidoptera > Sesiidae > Synanthedon > Synanthedon formicaeformis. The sequence continues at coordinate 7,732,794 of OX243955.1, read as the reverse complement.
ATATTGGGGTAGTAAATTAGTACATCCCTAGAACTGTAAAAAAAAAGTGAAGCCCCAAGTGTCTTTCTATTTGTATTGCATAAAACATCAAGCGTCTTTTTATTTAATCAGACATATATAGGCTACGCCAGCGATTAATTGAAAAACATTTAAAGGTTCCTCTTCAAAATGGCGCATGATGGGTGATTAAAAAGTGGCCACCATTGTCACAATCATGGGTTGCTGTCTACACCATTGTGACTGCTCATTTACTCACTGTCGTATGTGGCAGATGAACGTCGAAGTGATAGAGCGGCTATTTAGTACATGAATATATTATAAGAATGTGCATTAAAAAATATCGTAAAAAAGAGTTGGGAGGAAAAGAAGATGGTGGATTTTAATTATTTACCGTAACAGAACAAGTTGCCAAGGTACAGATTCTATGTATCTGTAATTTGTTGCAAAGGGCTATTGTGAAGAGGAGCCTTAAGGAACGTGCGTGAACAAGTTAAGTGAGTGCGACTGACCAGCTGGCGAGCGGCTTGGGCTGCGGCTGGAGATGCAGCTGCTGCTGCTGTTGCTGCTGCTTGAGCTTGCGGATCTCCTTGGTGGCCCAGTTTGCGAGCGTCTTGGTACGCGAGGTGCGCGAGCGGCGCGCCGCCTGGAGCATTTCGAGCAGCTCGGGCGTCTCGAGCAACGGCAGCACGGAGGCGCCAAACGCCAGGCACAGGTCGCCCGCCAGGCCCGCCATCACCGACATGTGGCCCTCCGTGCGCTCCGGCTCAGCCGCCACGGCGCGCATGAAGTTCACCACCGTCTGCACGTGCGGCTCCATCAGCGACACGTCCGCGCGAACCGTCTCGTCCGGCCCCTTCAGCCCCTGGATTATGCCCGTGTACGCCTCCAGCACGCTCTCGCGCAGCTCGCCCAGGTACTCCATCATGTCGTAGTCGTTGCGGTCCACCTGCACCGTGCTCGCCTGCCACACACATACACATAATTAATCGTAGTTAGTACGCGACAAAATTTACGTAATGGCGTAATGTCAAGGCCAAATTAAGATTAAAATTAGAATCGTTGCTATTTGCGCTTGCCATTACTCTGGCAACCCTGACTCGTTAGGGTCAGCGCCGACGGACAGAGTGGCAGCGAAGAGACTAATTTAGTAACAATTTAAATTCAACCTAAAGTGCTCCTGAATACAACTGTATTTGGTACAATGAAATAAAATGACAGCGAGCGACTCAAAGCGCGGTCGAGAGGCGCGCGGCGAGTCGACTCCAAGAGCGGGTTCGCGGTGACGCGCGCTCAGTGGGCTTTGCGACCTGTAACTGCTCTTCGCCGCCACTCCGTCCGTCGGCGCTGACCCGTTAGGGAGTAATTTTCTTATCCCATCCTAATCCCTACTATGGTCCACAGCGCACTTGTAGCACTATTTGTGTTACAGGCGACGGTAGCCATTAAGTGGAGCATGTCCAGAGTCCATATCTATGTGCTATGTGACTTAATTACATTTGTTTTTTTAATATTAATAATATCTATCAAAACTTTAGTAAATACAAAGACTAATACCTGTTGCAAAAGCCGCATGACTATATCAAAATACTTGGCAAAGTCGGGTCCAATACTGAGTGCAATGTCTCCAAAAACAGACAAGATTTGTGGCTTCACTGAGCGGTGGATGGTTGGATCAGTCAGATTTTCCAGTAAAAGCACGATTATTTCATCACTGTATGGTAGCACCTGAAATTTAAACATTAAGGGGTCAAAAATTGCCTACAATATAGTTTTGCGGAAGGGAAATATTATGAGAAATTATACATTGAAAATCTGTTACAACAACTTGTGTAAGTATACCATATACAGCAAATGAATTCTTTTGGAAATTTGACTCAATTCGACTCACCTTACTCTTCAGGGCGCGATATATGTCTCCAGTCAAACCGACCGCGGCAATGCACACTTGATACTCTTGGTGATTCTTGAGCCCCACATAGAGGTACCTCTTGAAAGCGTCCATGTATTTTAGGAAGCTCTCTCCTAGCACTTCGACGAGGACCGAGACGGCCATCAGTGCGTCTTCTTGCACGCCGCCCGCTTTTCCAGCATTACTCGCGAACATCGTCAGGAGAGCTGTCATTATCGCGTCCGATATCTGCGGTGCATCTTCAGGTGTTACTTTGCGCAGAACCGATTGTAAAGTGGCACACAACAAGCTCTGCAGATCGTTGAACTGAGACCTATCGACCTGACTCGATATGTGGTTCTCCATTTGCAGCACTTGCTGAAGTCGTTCCAATATGACCATTGTTGTCTTCTGAACGGTCACATAACAATCTGCCGGTGAATTCTTCACCATTTCCATGAGAGCCTCGTACGCGGCCGATCTTAGATTGTGTTGAGCCGCGTCCTGACGGTCTGTAGTCTCGAGCAAACGTTGAACGATGAAATCAAAGTAATTTGACATGCAGTATGTCTTTGGTTGATTGGAGTCTTCGCATTCGGCCGATTCGTACGCTGCCTCGGCTAACCCTGTAAGTGGCGTTAAATGGCATTCGTTAATTCCATAAGGGTCCCATTGTAAGAAACGGTTCATTAAAACTAGTACCTATACCCGAAATCAGCGTTACATCTAAAGTTGCTATAAGTACACTAAAAATATACTTTAAATTCAAAGGACTTAAGTGTTAGATTCGTCACTATAGCTAAAAAGAGAGTTCGTTTCATGAAACAAGTATCACGGTAAACAGCAGAATTAAATAATATATTATCATAGGTTTAGTTACTAAAAAGTAATCTCAGTGAACAAAATAGTATCTACACAAAATTAATTTAATTTTATGTAATTAGTTATTTTTAAGTACATTTTGTTGGAGTTCCGTCGCACGATGACAGCGCCGCGTCTCTGGGACTTCTTTTATGAAAAGGATAGATGAAATCCACAGTAATTATTTTGGTAATTATGTTCTCGAGTGTACCCACCTGTAAAAGCCCAACAGACGTTGGCAGCAACCCGCGGTTCCGCTTTCAATCCGTTGACGAGGCTTTCCAATAGAGGCTGTAGATATGTTTCATTTATGGCCGCTTCCGGCACAATCTCACAGATCCTGCCGAACGTCCAAGCGGCCGTGTCGCGTACTGCAACGCTCGAGTCGTACATGGCCTCTATAAGTGTGGGCATAGCTTTCTCCACTAAAGGCTTTAGAGTGTTAGCCTCTAGGCCGCCCAGAATCGAACCGAATGCCATCAAAGCGGCATCCCTGTACCGCCAGTTCTCATTTTTTATATTGGAATTGATAAAAGGTAAAACGTGTGGCACGATATCGTCCTCGCAGCAGTTAGAGAGAAGCATCAGACAAACGGAGGCAGCCTTGGATGGATTCCAGTCCAGTTCATCGTCGCTGTCGTCCTGTTTGGTGAGCTTTTGCATGAGAATTGGCGCCAGAAATTGGAGAGCTCCTCGGGCGTAATATCTCGACGTCCTAGCTGGAGGGCGACCTGGAATCGATACATGTAAATAAAATCCGTTTTGTAATGTCAAAAAACCAGCTGTCTACTATATCTATGAAGAATACATACAGTACTTAAAACAATAAACAATTTTCAAAAATGTCAAAATTCAAAAATTTCAGTGCATAAAATGTAGTTTTTAAACATTAAAGGTATAAAATGTAATTTACCTGTTTCGGTTGCTTCAGTCTCTTCTATGGCAAGGTCAATTTCTTCATCACTGACGTTAGACCAGAACTCAATGCCTTGAAGGGAAATTTCGTCTACATCTGATTTCATAGCTTCCAATGTTATTGGAAACAATGCTTGGCCCATGTATGGCTCCATGTATTGATAATAAAGAGACAAAATTTTTACCTGTAAAAAGATCATTATTTATTGATACTCGAGTTGATTGTATGTAAGGCTGCTAAAGCTGGAGTGCCCTTAATTTTACGATTTGTAGTTAGAAAATTTTATACAGACTCAGATTTTTACAGTGCCCCTCCAATCATCTTTGAACCTTTTGGTCCAAGATGGGAAGAGAAACCTATATTACGAGCGACGTGTTTGTCGATCTTAACATAAAAAAAAAACCCATTTTATAATAAAAGTGATATATTGAGCATTTTACACGCTATCCTACCCCATAGGTGGTTTACACTTTGATTTCTGTTACTGCTTCTATTGTTTTTTTTTTATTATTATTTTTTTAAGTTTCCTACTTAAACTACGATAACGTCATATTTAAATTAAATTTCTTTTCTGTTAAGCTTCGAAAAAAATCCACTTACTAAACATTGAAGTGCTGCCACACTGATTCTCATGTCATTTGACTGAGTGGCTTCACAGACGACCTCCATTATGAAGTTCCTTTCATTTTCTTTTTCAAAATTAGCCTTTGTGAATTCAAGTGAGTTTAGTAAAGCTTGTGTTGCCGCCAGACGAACATGATTGCTTGGCTCCGAAGACCTCATGCCGTGAATGATAGCGGTTAAAATTGGGTTGCTCTGCTCTGACAATACTTCCGCGTCTATTTCTTGACATATATAGCCTGTAACGAAGATTAGTGTGTGTCAACCCTTTCATAATGTGAGAATAAAAATAATGTTAAGTACATATTGTATAATATTTATGTATGGATATAAGAATATTGCAAAAATCTGACACTGGAAAACTCCATGACTTATCTGCCTTCTTATTTATATTTGTAATAAATCTAGCATTGCCAAGTCCTTACTTTATTTTAATTGTATTTATTAAAACAGTTATTTTGAGAGGGTTTGGTGAGTACTTACTATTTCTTTTTACATAACTATATAATATGTAAAAGAATGATGGTGAATGCAATACAAGTCAAACACTAATTCACTGTCACTAGATATAAAAATTCATACTACAACCAGTTAACATTATAGGTGACAAGCTATAATATTAAGGATAAAGGATAACATGAGAACGAAGGAATATGTTTAGATGTCCTTTACTCGTACACTGAACCAAAATATGCAGTTTCAGTGAAAAATTATTACAATAAAATAAAATGTGCTGTTTAAATTATAATCACAGAGCACATGCTGTACTGAAACCACTTTATGTTGATCTAATATCTGTGACTAACAATTCACATGTGTATGTAACTAACTAATGAAGATAAATTGTCCTTACCAATTGCTTCTAGTGTTGCCTCTTTTGTTAATTCTGTAGATTGTACATGAACAACATTATCTACAAGGGTATGAATCAGCTCCTTCCATTGTCCTACAGGCAACTCGGCCACCGCTATATACGCTACACATTGAGCAGCCGAACTTGGCCTGCTGTTCTCTGTACCTATAGCACTCAAAGTCTGAAAATAAACACATAATATTTTGAAACATAACGTAATTCCACTTGGAATCTTATTATCTACAATAAATTATTTTTTACTGTAGCAAGATAACTGTATTGGACTCTCACGACCAAGTATAACTATTACTTTTCTTTGTAGATTATGAAGACCATTTAATATGTTTGTTGACTTAATAAATTGTGTTACACATGAAGCAGTTTTTATTTATTATAATTATCAATATTTGTACATTTTAATATGGTAAACTTATTTATATTTATAATTATTCTGGTTGTACACCTATGTACAGGCAAAAAAATTGTTTGAATTTGAATTTATCATTCACTTCATTCACTTGTTTGAAACTATGCAAAATTGTTTGAAATACCTAAAATTGTGTGAAATTATACTACAAAACACAAACAAAATTAATAGAATGATTCATAATTCTTATCAAGTGTAATATAAAAGTGAGATTAGACTAACGTTTTTCTTTATGTATGATCTAATATCTTCAGGTATAGCCAGCCATCTCTGTTGATGTTGTTGTTTAAGTAAGGGATCTTTAGAAGTTAAGTGGTTTTTCAACTGTAAACCAGCGGCCATTCGAGCCACTTGACTGTTACCACCCTGTACCAAAACATCTGACAGTAGTTTGATGAAGGTTGTGAAGTCTGCATTGGCCGCTTGGTTGAGATATTTCTCTGCCGCTTCCAACTCATTTTGATCTAAAAATAATACAAAAAGTTTACATTAGAAACGCAACGTGTCATTTTTTATAAATTACAATGATGAAAGAAAATGTTAACATGTAACAAGTAGTGTAACCTTACAAGCAGGTAGAGTAGGTAATATAATTTCAAATGTTAGAATTTGCTAAGTTTTAAAAATAATTCATGGAGATTCAATGTTAATATAACGCTACCACTACATATTATCGTGAACAGCATTCAAACAAAACTAGAATTTTCTACGAAGTATGGATCTATTTTATTAAGCAGCTGTCATTTTAATAAAACCAATGTAAGTAAGAAATACATTTCTAATACGATAGGCATCAATTATTATGAAAATGTAAGTGTAAAATACATTGTGTGCGTAATTTAGAAGTATAATTGTAACAACAGCCAATCAATTGACAGGCAATCTTGAATTGGTAAGAAACGCCATGCTCACGAAACAATTTATCGGTGGTTTGTTGTTCACTTACCTGATGATATAGTTTTCTCTAATATTTGTACAAGTGGTAAAGTCGATTCCATATGCATTGTCTTTTTCTTTTAACTTTACTTTAGAGTTAAGATATTTCGAAATCAAGCTAGAATCAAAAAACTTAAGAAACCGGCACACGATAAAAAGAACATTCACGCACGGTTAATGTTGCCAGACATAATAAATAAAAATCAAAACGTAACCGACCGAACTGAACCTAGATAAAGCTTGGTTACAAAAACATTTTTAATTAATGAAATAAATATAAAACACCAATCTTTATTAAATAATGGTCCATATCTGTATTTTTTTAAAGTAAAAAATATTGTTTTGTTTACTAGACCATGTCACTTCAATTAGTTTGTTAGGGTACTATTACGATAAATTATTACTCTACAATTATGTTCAATAGAAATGTTATCAGTTTTCTTTTCAAACCTTTAATAGAAATTAGAAAACACAAAGAAAGGAAGATTGCTAGACTTATAGGTGTATCTTTAAATAGACTACCTACATAAAATACACTTGCGAGCAAAAGTATGGAATCACTTACTTACTAGAAATTGGTTCCGCGCGTTCTTGAGTACTGAATAATTTGTTAATAATAATAAAAATGGCACCATTTTAAAGGTTAAACTGTTAACTTTAAATTAATTTAAAACGGTTCAATTTTTATTATTATTAACAAATTATTCAGTACTCAAGAACGCGCGGAACCAATTTCAAGTAAGTGATTCCATACTTTTGCTCGCGAGTATATATTTTTGCAAACAAACATTTCATTTCATTCTCCTTATACATTTAAGAATTTAGTAAGTGTTAAGGCATTTGGGCAGATCAAAAAAATTTAACTAAAGTGCCGTCACATGGTCTGAATTTTGTGCTCTAAGCCTAGTTATGATTAAAGGCCGCTTAAAACCACGCAAACCAAAACTAATTCTTAGAAACAGGCAAAAACTAATTTGTGATTATTCCGATTATTCTTTGATTCTGATTCTGGCTTTGTAGATATAATTATCTTGGAAAAATAGTTGTGGCTTATTAAGAAGTGGCAATACTTAAGTATTGTCCCTTTCTTATGACGTGGTTAAAACGAGACTACACTACAGTATTGCCACTTTTTAATTTCTCAACTATTTTTTGCCAAGCAGTATAAATATGTTGTATACTGATTCTGACTGATGCAGACTTATTAGTATTCTATGAAACTGTTTGATGGGTGACATTGTAGTTGAGAGTGGTGACAAAGACATTTCACCATGTGATGACAAACCAGACGCGTTTCTTTATTCTGTAATACTGATTCCTAAATTTTCTGTCTCGGAATCTGACAGAAGTCAGAAATACAGTCTCTCTTTTTGTTGTTGTCGTGCTTGTGGCAATTACACATTTAGCGAGAATTTTAAAAATGGTATAGAAATCTTTTCTAAAATTCAACATCTTATGATTAAAATACTTTAGCATGTGTTAACTTTGTTCGGTATCGATATATACGTGTGGTGGTAGAAGTATTTTAGAGTAAAACAATGTTAATAGTGTTCTTTTTATTTTTTTCAGTCGCTAGTAATTCCAGATAAGTTTCAACATATTCTTCGTATTATGAATACGAATATCGATGGCAAACGAAAAGTTATGTTTGCCATGACCGCTATCAAGGGTGTGGGTCGCAGATATTCTAACATCGTTTTAAAGAAAGCCGACATTGATCTTGATAAACGTGCTGGGGAATGCACCGAAGAAGAGGTATTTATTGTGCAAAGTATAACAAATTTTGTCTTTTGAGGAATATTCATAAAGTTCTGTAAAAGTAACGTAGGTGTTGTGTATAAATAAAACAATAATGTTTTGTGTAATCAACAAATTAGAGTTAAGTATAACACCTTGTATTCAGAATAACCGGTTATGAAAGTTTATGTACTTACTGTCTGTAGTAAGTTACCGCATAAGCAAATGTACTTAAATTTTATGACAACAAGGGAGTTGATCGGTAGTTCAATCTTGGATTTTTATGACAGGTGACATTTGGGTAAATTGTAAAAACACAGTATTGAATAGATCAATAATGCAACATTTAACTTAACTTGCAAGTGTATCCACAGTGTGCCATTTACTTCTACATGTCAACTAGAATGTACACTACTTTATCGTTTTACAGGCATCTTAGGCCTTACTTGAATAAATTTGTTAAAAACCAAGTTGGGAAACTGTGACGATGAAACAATGTCATAGTATAGTAGTAGTACACTGACAATAACAACTTGGAAGTACATGAGCTGAATTTATTTTACAAATTTGGAAATTGTACACTAAATCATTTTAATATTGTTTTAGGTAGAGAAGATCATTACTATCATGTCAAACCCCAGACAATACAAAATCCCTGATTGGTTCCTCAACAGGCAAAAGGATATTGTCGATGGCAAATACAGTCAATTGACTTCTTCCAATCTTGATTCTAAACTCCGTGAGGATTTGGAAAGACTCAAGAAGATCCGTGCCCACAGAGGCATGCGTCACTACTGGGGCCTCCGTGTGCGTGGTCAGCATACCAAGACCACTGGCAGAAGAGGCAGAACTGTTGGTGTGTCTAAGAAGAAGTAATTTAAATAAATAAACTCATGAAGCATACTCAGAAAGTGTTTGATTTCTCTTTATTGGCATCTTTTTAAAAATGAACATTCCTATGTGAACAACTGTATACTGAAGCTGTGGATGTATCATAGACTTTTAAGTTTTGAATAGTTGAACATTTATACAAGTTAAAAAAAAATATTGAGAAAAATTCATATAAGACCACTACTTGTCATTTTGAAATTAATCATTGTACCACCATAAATTTATCAATAATTAAAAAAATATTGAATTTTTGACTAGCCTGTTGAATTGAATGAGAGGTTAGGGTGCCTGCCTGACTTAGGAGTCCCAGGTTCGATTTCCGGTCGGCATAGCTTAGGAAATGAACTATTTAGTTTACTTTGCAAACCCAGGGCATGCTGCATGTCACAGTTTTTCATTCACCCTCTTACCGAGTACCACCATGAAATAATAGCATTACTACAGTTGGGTTAGACGAAAATCGGGCCTAAGCTTACATTAATACTAGATAGCGAATTCTTTATATTCGGGATTCACTCCCACTGGACCCCCCTAAAGGTGGGTGAAAAGAGTTCACTACCTAGACTTAATGTAAGCTTAAATGCTAACCCGGCTGGGCCACACGTGTGCTATTATAGTAGATAAGTAAAATATGTTCAGAAAAATATTAATACTCTGGGTTTAAGTTTACTAAAGGTTTAAAAATTTAACAAATTAAATATAAATATAATCTGTTCAATTTTTCTATGAAAGTGAAAAAAATAAAATAAATTGCCAAGTATAGAAAAATGGATCTAGTGAGGTGATCCTTTAGATTTCGTTACACCATCCCATTTGTAGATTTACTGGCTCATGTGAGCCCCTTGTATATTTGCTCCTGAGTGAACACACACACAAAGGTTAAATTGCATTATTTAGTGAAGGAACAGGTTATGAAGGAAATATCTGATTATACTTTTCAAATAAAAGGCAAAATTTAAAAAATAAAAGTTTATTTCATTGAAAAGTTAAATTCCTATAACTAGAAAATTAAGTAACTAAAGTCTAGCCTTGTTCAATATTATGGTTTACCTATATTTTAAAATTTTTATGCAAGTGTATGCAGTTTGTAAAAGAATGAATGCTTCTATGTTTATAAATATGTGACCTTTCAGGTAAGTAGGAACACATTTAATAAAAAATTCAATTTTTAATACATATTCTCACATTGTATTTTGTGATGATTTTTAAAATGTAGGAAATTCCAAAGGCCAATTGCTATTATACAAAAACTATCATTCATAATTTGCTATTAATACCATCATATATACACCAGCCAATAGAGCCAAAATCTCTTTTATTGATTGTGAAAGCTTATTAGAGCCTTCTAACAACTCTGGAATGACAGATACAGTGGCAATGTAGATAAAACCACCTGCTGTAAAAGGTAGTATGAGGGATGAAACAATTCCATTTTCTGTCCCTTGAAGATAAATTGAAAGAATGGTCCCAGAAATTGCTCCAAAAGCAGTTAATAATTGTAGAGCCATTGCTTTCCTTCTGGAACATCCAGATTGCACCAGTATAGCAAAATCGCCAATCTCATGAGGGATTTCATGTAACAGTATAGTTATTGTGGTTATGTACCCAATGTTTTGTCCAGCAATGTATGAAGCACCAATAGCTAATCCATCCGTAAAATTGTGTGTGAAATCCGCAGCCAGATTAAGATATCCAGATATTTTAATTTCTTCTTTTTTCCCTTTATTTTTCTTCTTCGATTTCTCATCTGTTTTTTTATCTGTACCATGAGAATGGCCGTGATGACCTTTATCAAATAAGCGAATAAATTTCTCTACAATCAGAAACAATATGATACCTCCGAGTACACCGAGGCCTACTGTGGTGTCGTGGGGTTCATGATTATCAGCATCATGTGAATGACTGTGACTATGGCTGTGTCCTCCTTGGTTGTTGGCCATGAGAGCATGAGGAATTAAATGTAGAAAAGCATCGCCAAGCAGACCTCCAGACGCAAATGATAATAATACTTTGAGTAACGGCTGTTTTTCAATAGAACCATCTATAGGTATAAAAAAGAGAATAAAGAACGGCACAACACTGATAAATAGTGTAGAGGCTATTGCGCTGACGTATAAGTCGTAATCAGCACCTGTTGACAAGTCTTCTTTCTTTCCAAATTTCTCATTCGCACTTTTGGAATATTTATGAGCCGGGTTTTCATGTTCATCTGAATGTGAATGGAAATGTTGTCCCACAGCAACTGCCACTAAACATGTAAGTATAAAACACGAAGAAAGTCTTTTACTTATCGAAAACATTTTTGTAGCTGACATGTTTCGCTATAATACTTCTTTGTGTTTCAATTTTAATAAGTAGTAGTCACATTCGTAAAGAAAGAGTAAAAATATGTCTCGAACAACGTAACAAATACTTGTTAGTTTTTAGTTTTATTTATAAAGGTCCGATTTGAAAATAGTAATTTATTCAATGTAAACTCTTAATAAAGGAAGGAACGGATTCGATTCAATCTATGGTGACAGTGACAGTTGACTTGACAGCCACGACACTAGTCGTCATTCCATAGAACGTCATTCATACACTCTCGCGTCGTTGGCGTCGTGTACAAGGAGGATAGAGAGGGCAAACTGAGTATTAAAAGTGTCCGTTAAAATACGCTAAATTGATGGCGCTAGTGTAGCTAGTGAGAGTAAACAATTCAACCAAAATTCAACTCAGCGCACTTCACTCCGTCAACAACTGCTACACTCATGCCATACTCTCCATACTCTCAAACTCTCTCTGTTCACACTAGCGCCATCTTTATTTATCGCTTTTAGTTGCCACTTTTTCAGTAACACCCATTTAAGATGGCACTCCTTATCGTGTCTCACGACCAAAGACAATGATTATAATTTATAATTTTATTTTATACCTAAATAATTTCCTTGAACACGACATCACGAATCACGACTCAAAAACTACTGAACCGATTTTAAAAAATTTTTTCACCTATAGAAAGCTACATTATCAGAGAGTAACATAGGCTATTCTTTATAGTTACGAGGACGAAGTCGTGTGAAAACAGCAAGTTGATTATAAATTATAAATTGTGACTGGAATAAAAGTGGACTTATGACAAAGATTTCCTCAATACTTTCTGAAGTTATCGGATTCGGAATATCTTAATGAAGTATCTTGTGGGTCACTTCTTTTTGTCTAGGTTTCTGTACTATAGAGTATAGATCATTCAGCATCAGACGCCACTAGCCCTTTATGGCCCATCATAGTTGGCCATTGCGATGGCCCATCGTGTAGAGGAGCAGTTACAGACGGTTCGGTAAAACAGGAAGTCGACTTACTTCAATAGCTACTCAGAGCATTGCTTACACCTGTAAAACCTTAATTACGTACTCTTTAAAAAAGTAGGTAACTATCTTTAAAATATACCTGAAATAGAATTAGGACCGACTGCAATATACATACGAATCTATTTAGGAAAAAATTATAAAAAAAGGTCATTCCATGTTCTGACAACGTCAATTTATATCTAATTTTTTTTACCTACACTCATCCTACACTCATAAAAGAACCTTGCACTTAATTTTAAAACCAATACGTCATTTTTATGTTTCCAGCCGGATCTCGTTGCGTTTCTAAAATACTAGACTGTCGCACAAGTTTTCTCATGGAGTTGCGTCTAATTGGTGGCAACTTTGCCATTTCTTCTTCGTCTTCAATCTGGGGTGCTTGTGTCAATTCCAAATGATCTAAGTTTTCATAGGAATCCGCATCAGCTATACGTCTGCTGAAAATGAATAATTTAATAGATACAAGTAGGTATATCGATCTACCTACATACATCGATGAAAACTATGAGGGAAAATTATGATTGTTTTATAATATGTATTCGTTTTGCTCTTCCACAACTCTTATATAAGTACATTAGGAAGTAATTAGCACATGTAGGTACGCAAGCTACGGTATTGGGAATTTCTTGACCTCTAAGTAATGACGATGTATTTTATCTTATACTAGCTGGTGCCCGCGACTTCGTCGCCGCTTGCTGCAGCTAACGCCATCTAGCGCCGAGTGAATGAACTTAATATTTTTTCTACTTAATAACACTACTCGAAAACAGATGGCGTTTGGACCGGATACCCCGAAATCGATCTGTCAGGGTCTTACCTTCGAGAAAATTCGTTGTAGATGTCAAGTAGAGTAGATGTAGATAGTTTTTTTAATACAAAAGTATTATGTACCGCTTGGTCGTTTTATAATATTTTGATTGAATTATTAATTATTATTTCAAGTATTCTTGAATTTTTTTCTATAATGTTTCAAAGACTTTCTTTCTTACATGTAAAAAATTTTAAACTTTTCTTTGGCCCGAGTGAAGCTCGGTCGCCCAGACTAGTAGATGTTAATATTAATAATTAGTAGGGATATGCATGTGTAATTTTGTAAAAATAAATAATAAAATGTTGGGTACTGTTACACCTCATAAAATATTTAACCATAATAACAATTAGGTAATAAATAAATAAAATAAGATAACTCGCCTTTGTCCACCGCATGCAAGACAGTCGGTGTATGTCCAATCCTTGCCAAATTCCTCTCCCTCTTCAGCAGTTTGGGGTAGTGGACAGTGAAGAGTTTCAGGCAAGCGAAGTGCAGTAATTCCGCCGACGACCGACACGGCACCCATCACAACCAGGGGCAAGACGAGATTACTAGAACCCTAACCATGAACAAAAATATAGACAGTTTAGCGTGTGGAAAAGCAGGCTATGACATCGTGTATAGCAAGACCAACGAGACTACGCAAAGAATGTACACAAACTTTCAAAGATACTTAAATTAAAATAATGCAATCTTTACTTCTATCACTCTGCTGTACCTATTTTATTGTCTATATTCATACTATTCTTTTGGAAAGCAATTTAGAGTGGAGAATTCGTCCGTGTTTGATAATTTTTCCATTTTAATTTCCGTTATAACTATATATATGTACCTACATGTATTATTAGATTCTCTGTGCTATAGCCAAGCCATTGGGCGGTTTTAATTGACTGGCCGCTATACATAAGTATTACTTAATTACGGTCTGTTTTTTAATCTCAGAGACCAAAATGACACATGCAAATGTCAACTTTGCATATAATGATACCATGAAATGACATGCAATGTATGTAATGCATGTCAAATGTAATGTCATTTTTGTCTGAGATTAAAAAACAAACAATACTTAGTCGAATCTTTACTTTAGTTTTAAATCCCTACAGACATTGTGCCCAATGTACCAATGTCGCTGATGTTGGCAAATATAACAACGGACATAAGAATAAACATTTAAATAAAAGCAAAATCTACTTTTATCCTACCAAATAGTTAATGAAGGGTATTATTATTAGACCCAGTCCACCGATGTACGCTGAAGTACCAATTCCAACGCCTCTGAGTTCTGTTGGATATAACTCTCCCGCATATGGATATATTATAAGAAATGATGCGGAAATAAATAGTTTGGATATTAGAAACAATATCAGTGTTTCTGTTACAGCATCTGAAAATTAAAATTTCATTAGTATCGTAATCAAATTATATTTGCATTTGTTTTTTAAGTAAAGGGCAGCAGGTAGTCACGCTGGGAGTACTAAAACAACAAGGATCATTCCAGGGGCGTCCCCAGGCAAAGAACCAACTAATCATTGTACCTACTGTCTTTCTATATGCAATGGGATTTTTTTAATTTGCTAATATTACTAATAAAGTAATAATAATGCAAAAACAACCTATTAAAAAAAAATATGTGTAACTAATATTGTTATAACACTAACGATAATTATATTGAAGTTATTTCCTTGTGAATGTCATTACTATTCAATTACAATAAATTAATCTTTCCACATTTATATGTACATTTTATATGTATATTTAAAATAAATAAACGAGTTATTTTATACAATATCTAATTGCGTCTACATGACTAATTTGTCTAAGATCCGGCATCAGAAATATAATATACCGTGTCGAAAACTCAAAATAATGTGAATAATTTATATTTAACAGCATCGATACGAGATTTACTTAAGCAATGCTTTGTTATTTATCAATGTAAGTATTGCTTACCAGATAATCTTTGTCATCGTTAAGTAAATAACAGGTTATCTCTTATGCCTTGGATCTTGGACTATAACAGTTTTGTGATAATTATTAATTGACATAGTTCATGTTAGGAAGAAATGTTTATTAGGTTTGACAAATTCAAATACATACCATTAGGCAATAGGACCGTTACGATACAGAAAATACCGCTTATGACCATTGATAAACAAAGTGGCCATCTTCGCCCAATACGATCCATTAATACCCAACAAATTAAGTAGCTCGGAATCTCCACAGCCGAAGACAGAAAGAAGCTCATGTATTGGTTGGTTCCAATTGCTGGGCCATAATAACTTAGACCAACGTACACCATCTCTGATGCACACCAATTTAGAGTTATTAGAAATGTTTTGAGCCTCATGTTAGGGGTACGACATAGAGCAAAAACGCTTGCGTTTTTAACTTCCTTTGCGCCATTTTCTTTTTGCGCCAGTACTTGTTTTTGGAGTTTATTTGTGAATTCCTCGGGCAGTTCTTTTCCATTTATTCTCGCTATCTTCTTTAATATTGTGTTAGCTTCTTCTAAACGCTCCCTCATTAACAACCAGCGTGGAGATTCTGGTAAAACGAACCAGTATAGATAATACAGCAGAAATGGCAAAGAGGTAGCCAGAGCAAGCGACCTCCAATCGCGTAATATGTAAGTAACGCCAGATAATAAAATCAAGCCTAAAGTGTAAAACACACAGGTCATAACGGTCACAAAGGATCTGTAATTGGGCCCGGCTAGTTCCAATGCTAAAAACAAAAGAAATATTAGACAACTGCATTAATTTGTTCAACGAAGATAACAGAAAATGTAATTATAGTGTTGATACTCCCGCATTAGAGTTAAAATAACAATGCAACATTAAAATATACAATAAAAATCAAAAATATGAGATATAAGAGAATCTTTTCATTATGGGTTATAATGTAAATTATATTACATCTTAAACTATACCTAGGTACCAAATAGTTTTTCGATCGAGATAAATATAGTTTTTTTTTTCTCATGAAAAGTGTGAAGTCCGACTGTGGAAGGTAATTTATGTTTTATTTCACAGCCTTAACCTGCACTCCACTAGCCAAGAATTCAAATTAGAGTTTACAGTAGAGCCACATCAAAATATGGTTTTTATTTTATAAATACGAATTAATCGTTTTGCCTACTTTCCTAAGATCTAAGTATGTTGTCAAAAAAGAAAAAAAATACGAGTAGCCATGTGATTTTTTCTTAGCTGTTAACATTTTTTTAATGGAATAGGTCTGAAGTTATACAAGCAGAAGATGGCGCCATACATGTATTCTGTCGTTTCGGACGCTCAAAGACTACCGCAACACTACGGGTAAGAGGATAAAGGGTAAGAGACACGAAAGGGATAGGGGAATGAGTACTGGCATCCCTCACTCACGCTTAAAAACACTCTGATCTTCTGTAAGAGGTATCTGGATGGGCCACCCAGTTTATAATTATCGTATTTGTCGATAGATAACAGTGTATCATAACTCTATTGTGGGAGCACAACAAGTAGGTAGGTATACATACATATTATGAAAGGTATTTGATAGACAGCAGGAATTGTTAAGCCAACGATAATCCTCGCCGTAACCCAAACCCAATACGCGTGGGCGTACGCAGTCAAAATACTTCCTGTCAGTAGTGTAGTTAAACATGCGAAAAAGGACTTTTTGCGTCCTATCCGATCATTTAAATATCCGAAAGTGTACACTCCTATGGGACCTCCAACATTTAAGGCAACCAAACCAAGTGTCGGGTAAACATCGTATTCGCAAACCAAATCGAACTGTAATGTAAAATTAGCAATGATTTATTGCTTATACCGCCGAATTTATAAGCAGTAAAACTATAACATCGACTTACGTCAATAACAACAGACGAGCTGACTTCACTGGTGTTATATTCGTAGCCGTCCAAACATGGTTCCAAAGGCCAACTTGCATTCGCTTCCAAAGATTCACCGGAATACGCAAAGTCGCGCCAATTTATTGCGTATCGTGAACATCTTTCGAATGTTGTATTGTCGTCCACCTAAAATATTGTTTCATGAAATTTTCAAGAACCAAATTTACTAAAGTAATAGTAGCGATTCGTTCCCGGTTTCGCCCGGAATGCATTTTTTTATATCACCTGCACAAACTTTCCTCATTTATCCCTCTTTCCATAAGTGGAAACGGAATTAAAATACGTTGAGTGAAGATAGGCGTCGACAGTTTCAACTTAATTGAAATTTAGTGTTTATAATAAATGAAAATAGTTTCATGGTCTCTAGCTTTGTCTGTAGATTTGCCCGTGTAGAATTCTGTTCGAGGTGAAACCTAGTGTTCTACCTATTAACCTATTAACCTATTACCTAGTAGGTAAGAGCATACCTACGAGTACATCCGTCAGAATCACGCTGGAGTCAAAATTTATGATTCCGACAGAAAATAAACCCATGATATGTTTAGTGGTCAGATAAGATATTACTTAACGTCATATTATTTGTAGTTTTATATATCTAGTAAAACATACGATTTCTGTAAATTTTCATTCAAGAAAAGTATGATCAAAAGTGTCACTTTTAGTAATTATTTTTAGGATCAAATTTGAGATCACATCTGAAACTACTAAAAATCATAAATTTTGACTCCAGCGTGATTCTAATAGATGAAAAACAGACGCGGACAGTTGCGGCGACTTGGTTGCAAAATATTTTTTTTCTATGTAAATAAAAACAGATGGTAAAAATTACATCAACATCCGTTGTGTGGTTTATTAGCGGATATAAACAGAGAGACGTGGACTTCAAATTATACTATTTAAGGATATTGGGGATGTTAATAAATTATTTGCTTGGCGTTTAAATTCCTCATTTGCTTTAGGTATGATATATTTGCTATATTTACCCTTACCTTTCGCGGTATAGACAGCATTTTGCGTTCCATTTGTGTCATATTCAACTTTTCCAATCCGGGAACTCTGCACCAGTGATCCGGGACGTCTGTCATGAACAGTTGATTAAATGCGCAGAAGCCACACGGCAGACATGCAGGCAAGCAGACAAACCATAAAAGAAACTTCTGGTATATGCCAAATTCACCAATCTTCGGCAGCAGGTCGTCCAAGTCGATGGCGTCTTTCGATTCATTCGTCTTTTGAGGAACAATTTGTTATATAGGTAAGTATATTAATGATAATTTTATCACACAACACATGATACGTTAATATGTTTTAACATTGAAATCACAAAATGTAAAACAACACAACAAGTGACGAATAAAATTTAAATGAACAAGTACCGATTCTTTTTCATGGATTCCTTCGCCATTGTTGATGTTTTTCCCATGTTTTGACATGGTTTTATTTTCAAAAGAGAATGCTGCCTGTTTACTGTTAGTGAATGGCCAGAAGTGTCGTTCATTCGAGCCTAACACTTATTAACTGACTTTAGCATAACAAGAAGCCGTATAATATTAATCTAATTGATCAAAGTTGAATGCTTACGTATAGGAAAAGACTAAGTCAATGATAAGTCCGAAATACAAAAACAATAGTGTAGCTTATTGTAGAGTTTATTTATTATATAATTCTTAATTTAAATCCAGACATTTGATATACTACATAGATATAATAACTACACTAAATAAAAAACAAAACTTACTATTAAACGTAAAACTAGAAACCTTAAAAAAAATATATATATATAATATAATACCTAAAATATATTATTAAAAGGAGTCCCTTTGGGCAAGGTTCCGAAGATACTGGCAGCGTTCCCCCTTTGAATGGCTAGACTAATTCTTTGTCCGAGGTAGCTGCCAGCTCTTCGGTCTCCTGTGATGTCGACTAACCTTTTTGATATTTCTTTAAAAAGCCTTATAGCGCTAGGACCCCACGGACCAAGGGTCTCGACACCGAATGGGACAAAATCATATTCGGAGCCTAGACCCTTGTATTTGAATGTTTTAGATTTTTCAATCGCTTCACAAGCCGCACCAGCTCTGTTGTTGGTTCCATGTAGATGGGAAGGGGCCAGCGTGTCTGAACAGGTTGCATCCCATACCAGCACCCGGCCCATCTTCCATGGAATCAAACTCATACCGTCCGGTCTTTTGCCATCGTCTCTTGCAATACCAGTCGGCTCAAGTAGACTTGGCACGATGACGGTGGCAAGGGACCGGCGGATGATATCGTTAAGTGCGGCATGTCTCGAGAAGCGGCCTGCACTTTTTTGGCATGACAGTCCGTGATGTCCTAGCTTGTCGACATCACTGCCACAGGGACATTTATGAGGAGCGCAGACCGGAACCCCAAGCCGTAGACAGGTTGCGATTCGGAGCGTGTCAGGCTCAAGAAATGTTCCTGTATTTGACGAAGGGTACGCGTGAAGCCAGTAGCCGGCCTCATGCGTACCCACGGCCAAAAGCCTGGCACGCGCCGAACCTGTACTACAGCTCAAAAGATTGTCATAAGTCAATTTACAGTTTATGTCGTCCCAGCTCCTCTGTGAATTTGGAGAAATTGGAAAATTTTGACCTGGGCATGCAATTAAGAAAGCGTTTCTAGCTTCTTCCAAGCCAGCAATCTCAAAGTTTGAAGGGGATGCCCTTAAAATTTTACTTATGAGATTTGCTGAACTATGGACAGAAGATAGGAAGGCTGGTAAAGCGACACTGGAAATTTTGCGAATCCCTAAACCACCATAACGGATGGGTAGGGATGCTTGGGTCCAAGATTGCTCGTTCAGCTGCATATTAAGAATCGATTCTAAGCTAATTTTGATTAAGTCGTCTACTTGTGACAAAAGATGTAGGTGATTCCAAAAGGAGCAGCAACGGAGCACATATGTAAATTTTGGGACGAAAAGACAGAATTTTAAGATGCAAAGTGCATAATGTGGACTAATTTCAAGGAGACGGTCAGCAGAATTTTGAAATTTAGTAATTGAGTTATTAATATATTCAGAAATAGATTCATCAAAAATTGGAGAACCTAAAAGGTAAAGGGAATTACTGTTTACTATTTTAATATTTGGAGCCAAAATATTAAATTTTTGTTTTACGTCATTTAAATTTAAATCGCAGTTATTTATAAAAAGTTCGCATTTGCTAAAATTAAGCTCCAAACCAATAGCTTCAAATTTATTTTTGATTAGAAAAAGGTCCGAAAACACAGTATCCACATCACCTCCTAGGGTTCCGTCGTCCAAATACCAAACGTTGAATTTAGAATTTAAATTTTTGATTATCGGATTTATAGCCAAACTAAAAATTGCAGGCCCAAGGGGATCACCCTGTTGACAACCTACTTCCGAGGACAGTTCATTAGAACGATATAACAATTTTGTTGGGTCAGCGTAACTGAGAAGAAGATAATTGTATATTTCCGGTATATGTTGTTTTATTTCCGTCAGCAGGGTATCCCTATTTATTATATGTATATGTTTTTATCCCTACTTATGTATATGTAATATAGTGTAGCTATATTACATATACATAAGTATATGGATAATCTAGTATATGGATGGTCCGCGTTGAAAAATAAAAGGTACAACATGGTGGCGCCGCCACTGTTCACAACAGTTTTTATAATTTCTGACGATCCCTGGGTAACCTAACATTTTTCTAGGAAAAAAAGTGTCCTTTATGTTAATCTAGGTATTAGTGTGCAAAATCTCATCTAAATCCGTTGTCATTTTTGTGTAAAAGAGTAACAAACATCCATACGGACCATCTTCGCAAACTTTCGCATTTATAATATTAGTATTAGGAATTAAAATTATTAGGAATATAAAAAGAAATATACTTTAAAATATGTAATATATGCAAAATAGCACACACATACATATATGGCACAAAACTTAATTGAAACATTTACAAAGGTTCCTTAATTTTTTTAATAAAAATTCAGATTATTTTGTTAAAATATTTTATTTCTGAAACGTAGATAAAATTGATACAAGTAATTAAAATTCTTACATAGATAACTTATAATTTTACACAATAATGAAACCGTGAAAATTGTCTTACCAAGTTCATTACAAACAAACAATACAACGAACGCTTTCCAAAGCGATCTTCGTTGTTTCATACCTACGTATTATTGGTACATAATATATCAACAGTCTCATTCTTTGCCAATATATTTATTTAAGGTCTCAAAGGTAGGTACAAACTATACAAAAAACTTCGGTTATTAGAGAATTGACGTTTTTATAATAGCTAAGAAGCTAAAATTTGTATAAAATGTGGAATATTTTACTACACGTACAATAGATTTTTCATCATAATATATTATAATCTATAACAGATAAAACACAAGTAAAGATTTAATGCCGTTTAATTTACATATAATATAATAAATTTTTTGTCAAGCGAATCTCTTGTAGGTAAACATATTATACCTCACTAATATAATAGAATTTTTTTCATGTAAGTACTGCATCAGTTAATGACGATTTCAATATTAGCTTTTAGCTTTTTTTAATCACTTTTATCATTAAAAATAAAGGTACTTTACCTATAAAGTATAGGTAAAATTGTAAAACAATTTTCAAATAGACATTTAAATACAAATTCTACATTTATTTAAAAAATAATATTACAACATTGAAGGATATATAAATATATATACATACATATTTATATGTGGTACATATAGTTACATAATAAAATTTATAGGGCACATAGATGTACAGCGAAATAACAGCACCACAATTTCATTCTTGCGTTTAAACCTTTCAACCTCATCACCTATTTTATTTATTCATTACCGTAACTTGGAAATGTTAAGTTTTCACATGGGCAAGTATTTTTTTTTTAATTAAGACATGTTGCATTTTTGTTAATATGTAGGTATTTTCTATATGCAGGTTTAAAAACCCTTGGTCGATGCAACCAAAGTGACAAAAGGTGAAAGTGATTCATTACACTTATCTAACTTTATGTAAGGGACACATAATACCTACTAAGTATCGAGAAGAATTGTTCTCGAAACACAGAATAAACTTTTCCCTTTCTGAATTCATCCACTGAGACCCGTGGGGGGGGTTTATTTTTTTTCCGAAATCGGTGGTCAAACATTTAACAATCAGACAAAAGTATTATGTCCACGACTTTCACATTTAAATGATACACAACGTCAAAAATACACTAGCAAACCGAAGTCCTTACCGCCTATTAGTAGTAAAGAAAGATTTATTTGTGAACCGCAAACTTACCTCGTTCACAAGTTCAACTCGTATAAAAAAGAAGGTTCAGATAGTGAGTGTATTTAAATATAACTTTAGATTAGTGTTTGGTTTTGGCTATTCTTGGTAAATAACAATTTTTAAATATATTTACAAAAGTGTCAATAATGCAATAAGGGAAAAAGGGCGCGCGCGCGCCGCGCACCGACGCTACGTCAGTAGCTTGAAGAACATAATACCCAGAGAGATGTTGATGAACAACACCAAAATCACCAGCTGTTGTCTGGAGAACCAGTCCTGAAAAAAATTGAGAAATTTTACTTTACAAAAATACTAGCTAAACCGACAGTTGTTGCTCTGTTTAAATACCTATCTATATCAATCAATACTAATAATAAAACTGTAAGGGTCGGTTATGGAGTAAGTTACTTTGTTTTCAGAGATATCGTGTTTATAGGCTCTATACATGATACTGAAACTAAATTGACCATTTTTAGAATTTTTTTTCTGTATGTATGTATGTATGTATGTATGTATGTATGTATGTATGTATGTATGTATGTATGTATGTATGTATGTATGTATGTATGTATGTATGTATGTATGTATGTATGTATGTATGTATGTATGTATGTATGTATGTATGTATGTATGTATGTATGTATGTATGTATGTATGTATGTATGTATGTATGTATGTATGTATGTATGTATGTATGTATGTATGTATGTATGTATGTATGTATGTATGTATGTATGTATGTATGTATGTATGTATGTTCCCTGATTTTCATGAAACTTGGTAGATAGACATTTAGACGTACGGGACACAGGATAGGCCATTTTTTTCTTTTTCAACGCGAAATCGCGGGCGCCAGCTAGTACTCGTATAAAAAAACAATAACTCAAGAAAGGTTGGACCGATTTTTATGATATTTTTTTTAAAATTCTGTATGGAATATATTTATATTCCAAGGCAATACAAAGTTCGCCGGCTCAGCTATTTTCTTAATGTTTTTTTTTTTAAATTCGTAGTTGCAGAGAATATATTTTGTCTAGCTGCGTTTTGTTATGTTCTACCATAGCTCGAGAGTCCATAATCAATCACTGACTCTATTTGGGTTTTATACATCACCAATAAGGTGTGATAGGGAATTTTCCATTTGATAATAGCAAATTTAGCAAGCATGGCTCTCAGTCCCGGTATCTGCTCACTAATTGTCCGCCCGCGTGCCATTATTTACCATAAAAATAAGCTTTAAATATGTAACATAGCCTTTCAAAACATACCTTGACTTGTGGACTGACTAGGTATAGGAGAGGGTTAGCTCTCAGTTTCTCGGTTTCTTCATGCATCCGCCGAACTTCCTCGCGACGAGCTGAGCCCAACGCGGAAACTTCTTCGCGTGTCATACCGCTACCGTCTGCCATCCGCGGCATACCAGCCACGTCCGGCAGTGACTTCTTACGCTGCAACGTCTGCGGCGTGCTCAGCATCTGATCACACGAACCATAATATAAAACAAGCTATAATTAAATTTACAATCTAACCCCCGACTTTCTATTGAGCCCAAACACATTATATCTACTGTAAGTTGCTGAAGAGTTGAGTGTATCGCAGACTATTTGATGCTGCACCATCAGGTCAAGGTTACCATGTCATGGAAACACAACTGAAGTAACTATACCAAATTTCACATATAAATCATATAAATCAATCCTGTGAAGGCTAGTGAAACCCCTTCGTCAACTAGGAAATGAGCTGCCATAGGAAATGAGCGTTCTTCAAACGTCTGAACTATATCTTAGAACTATCTCGCGCACGTCAGCTTTCAAACAAAAAAAAACCAAGAGTCCATTCGTTTGGGAGATAGATACACAGACACATAAGTCAAACTTATAACACCCTCTTTTGAGAACTATCACGATAATCAGCTTTCTAACAAAAAAATTCTGATCAAAATTTGTCCATCGATTTGAGAGTTATGATTCCATAGACAGATACGCACAGAGACAGATACACACGTCAAACTTATAACACCCAGTTTTTGCGTAGGGCGTCGGGGGTTAATTTAACACGACTATGAATGCTAGCTTTTCTACTGAAATTCGCAATGAGCGTACTTCCACGGGCGGCACGTTAATCCAACTCTCTGAAGCTCTACGAGCAAGAATTGCTGGCGAACACATAAGGTCCTCATCTTCTTCTTCTTCACCTTGATACCACATTTTTAAATATTTTACAATACTATTTATTTCTCACAACTTTTTCAATCTATTTCATCACTTCGACAAGACACCACATTAGGATTCGCTGTAATAGGCCTTCGTATTGCCTTTTAATCATTATCTAACGAACCGTTTAGGTTTTTAATGAATAATAAAGTATAATCGGTTAATAATAGCAGAGGTGCAGATGCGCGAAAAGCGGCGACGAGCGACTGTTTCTCGATATAGAAATAGAACGGGCTGAGCGGCAAAGTCGAGCGGCCGCCCGCCCCGCTCGTCCGCCTACGACAGCGGCCGCCCAGGGCCGCAGCTATTCGTCTATGCGTTTCCTACTAACCAGGTTCACTCAACCCGTATTCCGTTTCTATTATTATTTAATCAATCCCTACTAGCATTTGGGCTGCCACACTATTGATAAATTAATTACCTTGAATTAGTCTTATGGTTACTTAAAAAACTGTCAACATATTTCTCTTTTTCAGTGTTCTAAAAGATTATAATTTGGATTTTTAAGGTTACTTGGATTTGCTTTAAGTTTTCGTCCTCAATTTTCGATAGAAAGTTGAATATAATGAGTAATTTATATGTAATGATTTAGTTAAATATTAAATCCTGCCCTGTATATTAATATGATTTACTTTTATGTAATTTTGATATACATATATTAATTTCACCACGTTTAATTGACTAATTTCTTTACTATATAGCTATCTATGTACATATTTTGTATGTGAACTTGAGGAATAATCAATACTAATAATAAATCTGTAAGGGTTGGTCATGGAGTAAGTTACTTTATTTTTCAGAGATATCGTGTTTATAGGCTCAATACATGATACTGAAACTAAATTACCGATTTTTAGATTTTTTTTCTGTATGTATGTATGATCTATTCTTTTTCTATTGATCAAAAACGTAAACAAATATAGCGTCGCCATAGTTACTGGACTGTTTTAAAGATGGAATTTGTACATTAGGCATTGTCAAAGAGAGTTAACTCAGTGATTAACTCATTTAGAATTTGTTCGTATTGTTTGTTTAGTTCTATATCGTGAATTGTTTGTTTACCTTTTTGATCAATGAAAAAAGAATACATTATATGTATGTTCCTCTATAACTCTTAAACGAATCAACTAGTTTCAATGAAACTTGGTACATAAACATTTAGACGTACGGGACACAGGATAGGCTGCTTTTTCTTTTTCAACGCGGACGAAGTCGCGGGCGCCAGCTAGTTCAGGAATAAATCACGTTATTCCCCACAAATTAGCAGTCCGACACACTAGTGATGTGTCGGAGCGTTAAAAATGAAGATCCGCGGATTCGGATCTTAATTTTCTTACTCAATCGATGTCGGTGTGCGTGACCTTGAGACGATAGTTGACGCCCGCCACTTGACGCTTTCATTATAAAGGTGCCAAATGTTTGATTTTAAGAAATAAAAAATAATCTGAATGGAATTTAATAGTTTTTCATTGCTACCTAATCACCTCTATATATAGAATTTCAGCCATGAATTAAAAATTAATAAAGTAAAAGATCCGTGAAAAGATCCGCCATAAAAGTAACGGATACGGATACGGATCTTTCTTATCCTTCGGATATCCGCGGATACGGATACGGAGGTCCGGCACATCACTAATATATGCCTAGCTAGAATGGTGTCACTTTAATCTTTATCAAACCTAAAAATTTGTCGACCTAAGTCGCGTTTTGCTTAAATGCCATAACATAAACTTATACCAACAATATTTAAATTTCTATATCAAGCTTATTCATAGGCGAAGAAATGTTTAATGTTTTAGGTAATGGCTAAACACTGCACGTCCGCTTCTATTTCTGCCTTTTAGCAATAATATTTTCGTTTCGTTATTTCCGTTATAGCTAGCTTACAGTTATGTAGTGCATTGTATGACCTGGCAATAAAATAAAAATTTATAGGTAACCTATAAGTAAAATTACTATAGGATAAAATATTCCCGAAGACCAAATATGTTGGTACTTTACCCCACACATTTAACAGCAAACCCGTCACCAATTTTTGATTATGATAGAGGTCATTTTAGAATGCTATCCAAAGTGGGGCGCTAGTTAAAAGTTTTTTATTTGAATATAATATATACTCTTGCCAAATCTCAGTCTCAGCCAAATGCCAATTTTTTTTTTATATTTATAAATTAGGAAATAATTACTAACCTTACGCCCCCCTCCTCCTCCTCCTCCTCCCCCCGTAGGTGCCGGAGGTGGGGGTGCAGGATTCTGCGCTACATACAAGCTTTCTGTCCGTTTCGGCTGATAGGGAGAAGGAGAAATCTCTTGACCGAGTGTCCTTTTCCTTAATAAAGAGTCTTCGAAAGGTTGCGGTTCCCGCGATCCAGCGCGAGAAATAGAGCCTCGCCCGGAGGCCAAGTGGCCGTTGCCGGCCGGAGTCGCAGCTCGCGATTGTGGCCGGGACATCGCCGGCCCTTGAGGCGCCACGGAACCCGCCCGAGACCCTCCGCTTGGAGCTGCAGCCTCTACGGAAGGTTGCCGCGATCGTCTACCGTAACGATCGACACTCGAGTCTCGACTTGGGGGTCTCTTATAGTGGTCGAAATAATCTATGGATGGCCTCGCCGTAGTCTGACGGGGCTCACGAGTACCGTTAATATCTTCTTCTGTCGACAGCGGCTGCTGTTGATACATCTGTTGATTTAGAGGTGCTTGCCGCTGCATCTGCTGATCCACCGGTTGTCTATAATCCTGCTGGTTCATTTGTTGGCCATAGCCTTGGGAAACCATTGACATCGGATCTCGGTCGAGTGGTCCTTCGGAATGTATTGTTCCGCTGCGAAATTCGTTTCTTCCGTAGGGAGCGGCAATGTTATCCACATAAGTGCCGTCTTGAGGGTCAGTTCTTGGTTGCGCGAGTACACTCTGCCGTCTCGGCCCGATTTGTGGGGCGTTCCAATCTTGTTGGGATATTTTTTGATTGCCAGACGGCCTTATTGACGAAGACAATCTTCGACCTTGATTAACGAATTGTTGACTGCTTTGATCCATGCTTGGCTGTTGTGGTAGAGCATCCTGTCTATTAAAGCGATTTGGCGCTTGTTGAAGGGGAATACCAGAAGTATTATAACCGTATCCACCCATTTGTTCATTTGGCATATAGGGTTTTTGGTTTGGAACTTGAGTGTTTTGAATCGTCCGGGAGTCTGGTTGATTAGTATTGTACATAGAATCGTACGAGGGTCCGAAATTTCTATCGTTAACATTATAATTAGAACTGTTAGTTAATCTCGGATCTCCAGGTTGAACTGCTTGTGGATATTGTGTGGATGGTCTTCTTGGAGGCATCGCATTGGCTACTTTATTGTTTTGAGGAAGCTGTGAATGCATCGGAGGGATATGATTTGGAATGCTCTTTCCATCCATGATTTTGTCGGATTCTTGTGAGACAGGTGTCGCTACCTGCGCATCGTAAGGCTTTTGTCTATATCTTTCTCTTAACCCTATTCTTTCAAAGCCCGGATGCTTAAAATCTGAGGCAAACTGCTTCGCAGTAGTTTGTGCTATATCACAGTCTTCTTTTGCTTGGTCTGCCACTTCATCGGCTTGATCAGCTTTACCTCGGGCTGTAGTAGACCTGAAAACAATTTTGTATTTTACGTTATTGTTACAAAAGACCTCATTAGTGAAAATACTTGAATATATAAATGTAGATCGTTAAAAGACTGTAGTGACTTCTTAGACAATATTTATTTTCATATTTTGTAGATTAGATGACACAAGAGCTTATTATAATATGACAATAATTACTTAATGGAGCAAATTTTTTTGTTCATACTCACAAAAAATACGAACCTAGAAACAGCTATATCAGCTTTTTGCAATGCTATTTTTGATGCACGTTGCGCCGCGTTCACGGCTGAATCAACCCTTTCCCGGAATTTCGCCGAACGCATCAAGAACATATGTTTGCGTTTCTGACTGGTGATTAGGACGTTGTTTTTATATTTTCCCTCTTCCCTTGTGCCGTCCCGGAATGTTGTAACGCCATAACCATATTTTCTGTTTGAAAACCATTCGCCCTCATAACGAAGGCCATCGCTACGTTCGCTAACACCAAACCCGGTACGTTTATCATTCTTCCATTCACCCAAGTAGGTTTCAGTTACACCAGCATCTAAATGTTCATCCTAGAAAGAAAAGTATTATTATTAATCTCTCATTATATTCGTTTTCTGTTTGGAAATCTTCTATATATATTTACTAACAACTGAAGAGTCCCATTGTTTTGTATAGATTTCCTTCGCCGATTCAGTTATGAAAAGGTATTAGGTAATTATTATGTTTTGTTTTTGAATTTCAGTTTCAACTTTAATGTGTGTCGGTATTTTGGCTTAATTAGTTAGATTTCAAGGACGATTTAATGTTCATTATTATTATTTTTGAATAATTTATAAACTAAGTAAAAGTAAATTTTTATAGTTTCACAATTCTCGTATGATTCTTTCAGTAGAATTATTTACTGATGTCGAGCATAAAAATTAGAATCTGTGTCTTTATGCATTGAACTTTTTCGTCAATGAAATGCAGAAAGCTTTTGATTATAGCAAATAAAAAAATGTGGTATTAAAATATGTGATAGAATGATTATGAGGAGTTTTAACTGAAGTGATATCGTTGCAATAAGAGCAGATGCAGCGTTGCAATAAGTTTACCAAAGTAAAAAATGTGAAATGATGGACGTACCTCGACAATGAAGCTTGCATTAGAGTCTGTGTGCAGCGAGGCATGGGTCATTGCCGAGTGGGAGCTCTCCACCGATGAGACCCAAGAAGAACCAGAGCCAGCTGAGCCCCCGGATCTGACAGAGCCGGCAGTTCCTCTCTTATCCAACTCGCCGGCACTGCGTTGTTTACGCAGTTTCTGTAATCATCACACCATTAGCTCAGTCAAATTGTTGCTACATAAAAGTAAAGAATATTTATATATTTTATTTTATTTCTATCTTTATTTTTCTTACCTATCTAAAATAAATAAAAATTGATAATTTAGGGAATATGACCAAAAAATGGAATCTATAACTATTATAATAATAAGTAAAGCTGAATAGTTTGTTAATTTTTTTAAACTTTTGCGCCTTAACTAATCAAAGAGATCACCATGAAGTTTTGTATAGACGTTGTTTGGAGAAAAGGATATAAGGTCATTTCATTAAAAATAATATTGTTTCTCAGAGTATCAAAGTATATCAGAGTATCAATATAATGATATATATATATTCGTATTATATTTACCGCTCCTATAAGAAATGTAGGTACATACATATTGCAGATAATATGCTTTTATTAATAAAGGTTTAATAAGGTTTTTTTCTATCTAATATGCATATCAACATTTAATATGTGTAGTGTTTTATATTAAAAGTTGTAATACATTGAAAATAGAGGCGAGTGACTCGCATGATGACTTATAATAATAATTACTTACTTTCATTACATTTAGTTCTTCTAAGTATATGGTATGTGCTACCGGCTTGCAAATAAAGTAAAAAAAAGAAAATTTAGTATGAATGGGATAATACATTGGGAAAATATTCAATATAATTAAATATGTTATATTTCTAGTAAGAACTAATCTCTTATCTCACGAGTTCGCGTAAGTACCTCCAAATTAGTTGAAATCGAGAAAAAAATCAATATTTTCATGGAATTAAAAAGATAAAATAAAAAATTATTTAAGCTTATTAAAATATTTGAAAGAGAAATTGGGAATATTATTATCTTATTTAATTTTTAGTTTTTAAAATATTATGCTCTTAATTTTTTTATCTGTATCTCACAATTTCAGGTTTACTCGCGTTAACTTCTAACGCAGAGAATTATAAAAACAAAGAACAGAACCTTTTTGCGAGAAGTACAATGAGATTATTGTAATATATTTGTCATTATTTTGTACACCGCTTGTTGGTTCAACATGTGGACAGAATGTATTAAAATTTCAACAAAAGGAACACCTAATCACAACAAAAATTCAAGAGACATTGTGATACAATATTTACGAAAGCTTGACGTCATTCACTCTGATTGGTGTTTTACTCGTAGCTAACATAGCGGCTTGCAGTATTTTATACATATGTTTTATTGAAAATTTTATTAATGTTGATGTTTATATTAAATCGGGTCATAATTCGATTTACAACTCCGTGAGATAAGGGACGAACTGAAAGGGGTGAATGCTAAAACCATGTGAAAACACACACTTGCTAGTCGAATGAAACACAGAAGTTAATGAACTGTTTATCTATAAAAACATACCTTCTAAAAGGGCGTTAAATCTACAAATTTAATTTGTCTAGAAGTGGGTGAAACTAGTGCTTAACAATGAAGCGTATTATCAGGTCAATTAAATCATTATAAGTACTCACAGAGAGCAATCCCTTTTTAGGTTTATCAGCGAGAGAGCCGCGTCGGCCCGAAGGCTGGTCGGAGCTAGCCCTGAGGACGAAGCCGCCTCTCGCGTCGTCCATACGAATGGTGCGTTTCTCGGAGGGGTCAGGATATATTGGTGTGTCATTGAGTGACGCAACGGACCCCCGATGGTCGCGAGCTCCGCCGCCCGCCCGGTAATGCGACGCAAGCCCGAACGGTGCGGATGTCCGCACACCGTAACCGTGTCGCATTCCTCGCATCCATTGTCCTTGGTATGTTCCTGAAAATAAACAGTTCTTTCATGTAATTATGCGGACAGTTTATTGTATTGCGTCATTATACGCGAATACAGTGTCTTGTTGTAGCTATAATTATGGCCTAAGATCCGAAGAGAGGTCGTCCTTCACCCATCTGTTTACCAGACGAAAAATATATAATATTAAATTGTTATCCTCGAGAAAATAAATTCGCGATTGTGTTGCCAATAGGCAAAATATTCTACCTGATGGATAGGTATCCATAAGGAACAGGATAAAAAGGAACAGTTGCCCTACTTTTTCTCAGAAACTACTTAATTCCTCCTCCTTATTATCGATATCTAGCAGCTATTTTTTTTAAAATCAATTGTTTTGATTTCTAGGAAAAGTAAAAGATTTAATGAAAAATGGGAAAATAAGCAGTTTTTGTTTTATCAAAAATCGGTAATAAATACATATTAGAAAGTGTATTAGTTTCGGATTGCCAATAAAATTTCAGGACCGCAAAATATATAACTAATGTAGATATTATTTTATGTACATTGGAAGCCTTCCGTCAAGGGAAAAGGTATCTCATTACGAATTCGCAAACTTCCCTTATCATAGAAGATATGATATTGTAGTAGGTATAAATATCGAAGCTATAACGCTCGTCTACAACGCGACAAGGTCACTTCACGATGCTGTCGTAAAACGTAAAGCCTTAGATAAGTAGGTATATCCTATCTATATCCTATGGAAGTTACAAAAGACACATATATCGCTGCTTAAAAACTAAAGGGCCATAAAACAAAAAAATCCAAAAATGTTTTTATTGTCAAAATACAATCACAGTCCTTCATATTGTATGTTGAAAAAAAGAGTTATGGTTGTTTTATTCCATATTTAGTATATTTTGATATTTTTTTTATATAGTCAAAAGTAACTTATATGCTTATATCTCTTCTAGTATTCAGTTTATTATAAAAGTACTTAAAACATTTAATGCTACTTAAAAATACGCTTCTAACGATGTATAATATGCATCCAATAATTCATATTTGATATGTATATCTAATAAGAAAAAAAAAATAGACAAAAATAATTTATTTATTTTCGATTAGCTCTCCTGTAAAATGTGTAATTTTGATTTGTGGCCCTTTAGTTTTTAAGCAGTGATATGTAGAATCTATCTTGATTATAACCATTTCGATCGCATAATCATATAAATAAATCACCCCTTTTTTATTTAGTCTAAATGACTTGTTTAATGACTTTTAAATCTTAAGACTTTAAAATAAAATTTATACTTATTACTACTAGTGACCCGCTCCCGGCTTCACCCGGGTTCAAAATAAAGACTATCCTATCTTTTAAGTTACTCCACATAGTTACGTATCAGTTGTATCAAAATTGGTTCCGTAGTTTATGAGTTCATTGGCGTCAAACATGTGACACGAAATTTTTATATAACTATATTATAGAGATTACTTAATTAGTTAACTAAATTTAACTTAATAACAAGGGCCGGCGCAAATTGTTTAAATTTTTTCATTGTGTTATGTACCTTCTGTGTTTTTAATATAATTCAAATTGCATTGTATTATACCTACCATTATAGCATAATACATACCAATGAAATTGAAATTATATTAAAAGCGCTTAAGGTATATAAAAAATATATATACTTTGCCGTGCCGTCCCCCAATGTGTAGAAAATAAGAATAAAAACTATAAGCTACATGCTTACTCTCATAGACGTACAAACGTTGTTAAAATGGGTAATATTTATTGTTAAGAAATCGATTGACTTCGAAGACATTCAAGGTCGGCCTTGTATCTTTGTCTCAAATGGATACAACTTGGATTGGACACAACTGTTTCAATAAGGACATGTTCGTATTTTGTGCATTTCTTATGCCTTGGTCACACACAGCGAATTCTCGCCACGAATGCCTATTCGCCGCGAGTATTCGCTGTATGTGACAGGCTATTCGCTGCGAATAGATTCATTCGCCGCGAGTTGAATTCACCGCGAATTGAATCGAGCATGTTCAATTTTACTCGCCGCGAATGCACTCGCCGCGAGAATTCGCTGTGTGTGACAGGGTACTCGCCGCGAATAGCCATTCCGCAGCGCGCCGCTCTAGACTACGCGTCTAGAAATTCGCGTGTATAAACTCGCTATGTGTGACAGGCAGGCAGCGAATTGTTGCTGCGACTATTATTCGCGGCGAGTATTCGCTGTGTGTGACCGAAGCTTTACGAGACCGAATGTGTTTTACTCTTTCACGCAAAAATGGCTCAACGGATTTTAGATGCACAGTTAGTTTTTTACCTGGATACTTTTTATCTTGGAAAAATGTCATGTTTTCGAGGGATTGTCTAAAAACATAAAAATTCGGCGCCACTATCGTCGCGTTGTCACCAATCTAAAGATGTGTTATATTTTTTATTTTTCAACGCAGAGGAAGTAGCGGGCACCACCTAGTTTCAGTTCGTCTAATACATAGATCACGTGGTAAACCACACTTTGTAGGTTTAAGAAAATATCTTAATTTCTCACAGATTCTTAGATTTTGCTTTGTTGTTTTTTGTTTTCAATTCCACTTTAATTTAATTTAAAGTCTTAACACTTTCAAAGTCACGGGACTTCGGGACACGAGACGTGCCAGGACACAAACTTTATTACCTTAACAAGTTAAAGGGACTATACCTCATTTCGTTACATTAAATTTGTAAAATACTTAGTTTTTACAATGAAGAACTATACATTTGAAAAAAATAATAATCATGCACTGAACGACAGGTAAGTAAACTAGTAATATCTCAAAATGGAAAAAATCATATTAATATTACCTACTGCTATGGGAATATGGACTATAAACCAAAGATTTCAATCGAAAGATGAGGCGTAATCTCCTCGCGCCATACTAAAAACACACCGAAAATTCTTAACAATGGGTTGGGCGCAGGCGCTCAACCCAACTACAGTTGCACGCCAGCTACAGTGAGTGACGGTCGCTTGTTGAGAGCGTCGCTATCGTCACAGTCACGTTTGAAGTAAGGAATGTGTTGTCTGTGTTTAAAAGTGTGTTTAGACAAAGGTATATGTATTTTATACTTTTGTCTTTAGTATAATGTATGTTGTATTTTGTAACACACTTTCGCTAGTAATGCCGCATCTCTCGATTTAAATCTTTGCTATAAACGATAATAACTAAATGGGGATAATTTGACAAAAAATATATTTTAAAATTATTAATTTGATGCAAAAAAATATAATTACAGAAATAATACAGTATAATTCGATTTAAGATTAGATCTAATTCAAGTAAAACTAAAAAAACTGGTAAAACTGATAAAATGAAGTTGTAAGAGGCGCTGTTTTCACTACTATAATTTAGTAGATTATCTGACTATAAAAATTTGAGGGAAAGAATAGTTTCTATTGATACTTGATAGTCATCTATCATTATGAAAAACTTTAACTACTCATCTTGTAATTTTGAACCGAGAAGAATTTATTGTCGGTTCTTCCCCGTGATAGATCTTAATCGTGATATACCTTAATGGTTTACGTTATCTATGGGTGTAGATAATGTGCTTAAGTTTTATTAGCGATAGATTAATTTCAGATACGAGTATATGATCTATTCTTTTTCTATTGATCAAAAACGTAAACAAATATAGCGTCGCCATGGTCACTGGACTGTTTTAAAGATGGGATTTGTACATTAGGCATTATCAAAGAGAGTTGACTCACTGATTAACTCATTTAGAATTTGTTCGTATTGTTTATTTAGTTCTATATCGCGAATTGTTTGTTTACCTTTTTGAATTTTGATCAATGAAAAAAGAATACATCTTAAGTGCTAACGTCTTTTATTTTTAACTGACAATCTGCAAAGGATTTCAAGGAGTAGCAATAGAATGTTTTTTATGAATTGCTATTAGACTATCATATCATTTGCAACAGTTGTGTTTAGACATTTTATTTATTTATTTATTGTTTTTAATAATAATATGCGCATGGTGTATGGCCGTGAGTGTGTTGAACTAATAGAATGGAACGAAAGATCAGTGCTGGCTTATGTCAGAAAAAAGCTGAGTGGGGGACCTTTTTGTAACTCTATTTTATTTTTGTTTAATTGTTTATTTTTTAAGTAACAAATAATAATTGATTGATTATGATTCCTTCACACGGGGTAATGAGATTCAAATAAAATACTCCTAATATATTATTATACTAGCTGGCGCCGCGACTTCGTCCGCGTTGAAAAATAAAAAAAAATATAAACAATATAACGCTT
The DNA here is from genome assembly GCA_945859745.1 of Synanthedon formicaeformis. NCBI lineage: Eukaryota > Metazoa > Arthropoda > Insecta > Lepidoptera > Sesiidae > Synanthedon > Synanthedon formicaeformis. The sequence goes on along the minus strand of OX243955.1, from coordinate 7,697,149 downwards.
AACCTATTGTTGCTATAACACTTTGGCCAGGCGTTAGTTTTTTATTTTATTTTAGATTATCCCTTTGCGAACAGTAATTTTTTTCTGGATGAAAGGTACCTTTCCTGTTTCCTGACAACTTGTATGAAAAATTTCATGATGATCGGTTAAGTAGTTAAGTCGCGAAAAGGTAAGAGACAGACAGACCTTTAAAAATGACGATACTTCCATACAACCTTTTATCTCCCCCATTCTACCCCTTACAACCCTTTTTTCGCATTAAAAAGTAGCCTATGTCCTTTCCTAGGCTCTAGACTAACTGTGTACCAAATTTCATATAAACCGGTTCAGTAGTTTTGGCGTGAAAGCGAGACAGACAGAGTTACTTTCGCATTTATAGTAATAAAGTATAAATAAAATAATAAAGCATATAATTATGAGTAAGAATGTAATGTGGTTGTAAGAATTGGTGCGTTGTTCGAGACTTGAAGGTGCGATGAGTAATAGACACGAATACACGTAATTAATGAAGGTCGGGCATTCTTGTAGTATAAAATGAGTGACCGAGTTGATTGCATGTCGGCTGTGTCCGGCTAGGTTACGAGTTGCGGCGGGCGTGCCACGCTATATTTATCCGGTGAGGGCCGCGGGCTAGCGGCACGGGACGCAGGGCAGCCGCCCGCCCTCAAACCAATCACCCATTCATCCATTAAATTTATATTAAAAAATCTTCCGCCAAAACTACAACCTACGATCATCCTGAAGGACCATCCTAATTGATCGACGATATAAATATTTTAAAAGTACTTGAACTTTGTGAAAAATATTTTTGTACAAAGTTCAAAAGCTTTACTTTTTGTATAATATTATTATACAAAATAGAAAATACTTAAGTATAGCGCAGTGACTATGTGACCAATATTTAACATTAATAGAGTTCGTGACTATATTATGACTATGTTATGTTGTTGTGACTAATATGATACAATCATAGTGCTAAATGGGGAGGCAAAAAAGCGATACAACAGTTTCTAAACCACCCAAACCAGAGATTTGTATTTTTGTATTTCTCTATTTTTGTGTGTATTAAATAAACTGAAAAACTACTGGACCGATCTTAAAAATTCTTTCACCTATAGAAAGTGTGGTGTATCTCCACTTATCTACGATATTGTTTGTGGTATAATTTATAGTTTGTTCTGTAGTCTATGAGAGAGTTGTCGTCCGGTCTTGAGTAAAAGTATAAGTCGAATCACGTCCTGTAATTGTCCAATAAGTCATATAAATAAATACAAGTGAATCAATATAAGTGCATTATTTATACTCTCCAAGAACCCACCAACAAACACAATAGAAAGCTTTATTATCAGCGAGCACCATAGGCTATAACATAGGTAACAGCTAGTTATATATAAAAATCAATCGCCGTGCGTTAGTCTCGCGAAAACTCAAGAATGGCTAACATACAGATTTTAATTCGCTTTTCACTTATGGAAAAATGGATGTAATGATCAAGATTTTTTTTGTGTCGGTTGAAGCCGGGAGTGGGTTACTAGTACATGATAGATTGCCTTACGTACAGTAATGAATTGATTTTGAGATTTTAAAGAAAATCTATAGCTATCAGTTGGCGATAAATAGATTAAACATTTAGCGGTAAAACACTAAACGAGCCGACACAAAATGTGATTAGTGAGACTAACTCGATCTATGACGATCCGGCAGTGACATGGCCTCGTCTGAAGCTTTCTTTCAATGTGCAAAATTAACTTTTATATAATACGAGTAGTAATAACTTTTACCCGCGTTTCTTTCGCGCTACTTTTCCTTAAATATTAAAACATTTGGTCAATATTCACTGGTCTTAATATTTCTAGATGATTCCTCGAGAACAGTATTTTTTTTTAATGAAATGTTTTTATATATCCTAGACAACGAGTTGTACTTAGGTATGCAAGATTTCATGATGGTTGATTCATTAGTTAAGATATGAAAGCTTAAAAGAAGCAAACAATTTATTGAAGTTATTATATTATATTTATAACTAGCAGTTCTCGCAACGGCGCCGCGTACTGGCGGTTATCGTGAACTTATTTCGGTATTCGGTACAATTTTCTTGTTTGTACACCGATTAGAACGAAACAAACACTTAGGGCCTCTTTCACAAACTACAAGTAAAGTGTTGATTAGTTACTTTTAGAAATCATTTTCTGTTATATTGAATTATGCACTCGGTTTACTGCATCATTCGATAGCCGATTTTTTAAAATTATTTTCTATTTAATGTTTAGCCTACTTGACGTTGGTGAAAGAGGCGGTTAATGTTACGGGAAGCTTGCTACATTAAGTACATTATGGACAACCGCATTCGAATCGGTGTTTCTGAGATTAGCGTGCAACAGACAACAAACAAACAGACAAAAATTCTAAAAACTATTTTTTTTTACCTTGGTAACATAAGTATAACGTGTAAGACAGAAGAATATATCCTTTACACGAAAGCTTCCTGTGTTACAGTAATAAAAACGTACGCAATGCGTATAAGAGAATTCAAAATGTTTTAAAGTATGCATACGCAGAAGTTTAGCGTTTATATAAATAAATGAGTAACCATCATATTATTACGGTCATTCATGACTCACCAGCTCATACAAAACAGTGCATGTCAAGATTTCAATTCATTTGTTTGAAGATTCTTGCACGTATTTTATTTACCTACCCTTTGTTGGATCAGTTTAAAACACATAAACTGAAAAAAAGCGAAACATAAGTTTTTTTTAATATTTCGCTTTTAAATATATTTTATACAAGCTGGCGCCGCGACTTTGCCTGCGTTGAAAAAGAAAAAAAGTAGCCTATCCTGTCTAAATGTTTATCTACCAAGTTTCATGAAAATCAGTTAATTCGTTTAAGGGCCTCTTTCACAAACTACATGTAAAGTGTTGATTAGTTACTTTTAGAAATCATTTTCTGTTATATTGAATTATGCACTCGGTTTACTGCATCATTCGGTAGGCGATTTTTTTCATTATTATTTTCTTTTCAATGTTTGGGACTTTTACTGTACTAACAAAGGTATATCAGCTCCATAATCCCCGGTTACCGGTGACTTTAAATGACAATTAGCCTACTTGACAGATGGTGAAAGAGGCGCTTAACCTCAAAGTTATTGTAACTTTTTTATAAAAGAACTCCGAGTACTTTTATAAACGTTGCGTGCTAACAAGTACAGAATAAGTTCACAGGCATGTGACAATATTGCTTATGTAACCGTCCTTGTAAAAGTGCCTACTTACTTACTCGTACTTATTAATTCTATTTGCTGAATGCAAACATTGCGCTAACAAATACAGGTTACTTCCTAGTTCAAGCAATTGTTCTAGTGTACGGGTTATTATATGAAAGTAAAACTGAAAGATATTAGAGTGGTGTGTTGTTAAATAACTGGGTTAGTATATACACGTAGTTAGCCCGCGTGAATTTAACTGGAACAACCGACGCCCGACGCAAAAAAGGGGTGTTATAAATTTGACTTGCGTTTCAGTGTGTATGTCTGTGTTATCATAGCTCCCAAACGAATGGACCGGTTTTGGAAGTTATTTTCGTTTGAAAACTGACATGATCGAAGTCGAAATGGTTCCTAGCTATAGATTTATGAAGATTTTTTTAGGCGTTGAAGATCATCAGCTCACTTCCTAGTTGACGAAGGGTACGTTTACTTCGGTGATCATGACATGGTAACCTTGACCTGACACTGCAGCATCAAGTAGTCTGCGGAATACCCAACTCCTCAGCAATTTACAGCAGATACTCGTATATCGTGTTTGGGTCAATTAGAATGGTCTCAACAGAATGTCTTAATGTCTGAATGTCTGAATGTCTTAATAAATACCTAGGTATTTATGATTCTACTGAATCTAAACTTGTTATTTTTACAAAATTTTATTATTTTGAAATTAAGTATATTATTCTGCTTCGGTATTTATTAGGATAATTTAATCCTGATTCGGTTGCCAATCTGATTGCTCTATACTAATATATAAAGCTGAAGAGTTTGTTTGTTTGGTTGTACGCGCTAATCTCAGGAACTACTGGTTCTAATTGAAAAATTCTTTTTGTGTTGGATAGTCCATTTATCGAGGAAGGCTTTAAGCTATATAACATTTTGAACGCGGACGAAGTCGCGGGCACCAGCTATACAAATATAATCTACAAATGAAGATTTCTTTTTTGATATTTACTTTTTTTACGAGCCGACGCCGACACAGTCCATGGCACGTTTAGAAAAAAAAACATACGACAATTGTATTCTGTGAAACATTTGATAGAGGAATTTCACGGTCGTGTAATTTTATTTATATCTATGTGTCAACAATTTGGCAATGAGTGAGGCAATACTGACCGCTGTCGGAGTAGGTCTCGGAGCCGTATCCGTCTTGGAGTCCATTGGCCCAGGTGCCCTCGTACTTGGCGTTGCTAGTGGTGCTTTGGCGCACTCCGTAGCGGCCCTTGTAGCCTTGCGTCCACTCGCCCCGGTACAGCCACCGTCCGCGGGTCTCCACGCCCAGCCCGTGTCGTTTCCCATTCTGCCATTGACCCTCGTACGAGCTACCACTGTAATACAAACGAAATATATTTTAGCAATATTTTTCATTATTGGACACATCACTGCTTAAAAACTAAAGGGCCACAAATCAAAATTACACTTTTTACAGGAGAGCTAATCGAAAAAAATTAAATTATTTTTTGCTATTTTTTTCTTATATATCAAATAATACATATACATTATACATATCAAATATCAACCAACCAACATATCAAACGAGGCGTGTCTGTACATTAATTTTACTGTTCAAAAAAACAATTTGTACACATTGTATTTAATTATTTATGTCACCGAGGTCCAAAATAGTTTTTTTTTTAGAATTTTCGTCTATTTGTCTGTAAGCTAATCTCAAAAATGTATTTACCGATTTGAATGCAATTTTCACTGGTATATTGTACAAGCTTAACGTAACATTTAGGGCCTCTTTCACAAACTACATGTATAGTGTTGATTAGTTACTTTTAGAAATCATTTTCTGTTATATTGAATTATGCATCATTCGATAGTCGATTTTTTTATTATTTTCTATTTAATATTTGGGACGTTTACCGTACAAACAAAGGTATATTAGCTAAATTATTCCCGGTGACCGGTGACTTTAAGTGACGGTTTAGCCTACTTGACGTTCGTGAAAGAGGCACTTAGTGTTTGATTCATTTCAATTAGTTTACAAAAAACAAAGTTATACCAAATACCGGAACACCATACGAAGTTTTACAGCTAGTCGTTATATACTTACTCGTATTTATATTTATAGAGAGTGACAAGGCACACTGCGATCCGCAATTATAAAGTAGGCTGCTCGTCTAGCTGCTATATGACGATTAAAGCTTTATAAAATCTGATGATGCCAGGGAGCTGTACAATATTTACCATTGTAGATTTAGTGTTTAGTAATAGTTTAGTATAGTAGTGTATAGTATAGTTTAGCTTTGTATATAAGACCTTGCCCAATGAGGCGACATGTCCCTAAGGGAAAAGCCTTAAATAAAGATGAAAAAAAAAAAAAAAGCTTTATAAAAGACCACTGCAAAATAATTGCACTTGTGTTTTTGATTTTCGGTACGTCCTCGTTCACGTTCAATGTCAGGCAATTTATTTAATTTTCCTTTAAGAATTTATGTTATCAGCGCACTTTCATCCCCTTTGGCGTTGCTTGTGTGTTTAAGATAACATTTTTTTTTATTTCAGATTAAAAGTGCCCGCGACTTGGTCCGCGTTGAAAAATATAAGGCACAGTTAGCCACAAAAATTAAAAACCCTTAATTTTAATAAAAAGTAAGCAGCTTTGCTTATGTGTTTCTAATAATTATAATATTTTTTATTTTTAATATTTCTCAATAGGTTATACTAAGTAACTTAAAAACCTTATATTACGTATTGATAATAACAAAAATAAAAACACTTAACAAGAATAAGAAAAACATAAAAACACAATAAAAAGTTAATGGATAAGAAATTTATCCATTCATCCATTTTATAGTCATTAACTTAACCTTAACCGTTAACTTAAGGTCAACCGTATAGTGATTTTAATACATTTAAAATCACTATATGTTTGACTTTAAGTAATATACTACAGTTAAATATTCCATAAGAAATACTGTTAACAATATATTATTATTTAATGACGTGTGTCTAAAAATATAAAACACGTGTACTTTGAATTCAGAGCGAATTCCTTTTAGTTTTTATTGGTTTGTAATGTGCTTGTATTTGTCTGTTTTATATGTTACATATGAAAACGAATCGAATCTCTAGTCTAACCTCTATTTTTAACGCGTCAGTTCACAAACTACTGTGGTGTAACTGAATATTATACGAGAAAAATAACAGCGCATTTCCATTGTTAAAGACTCGACCTTGAGCTTACAAACGAGGGTGTAGATCGTTGAGTAAAAGCATAAGCCACTATATTTATAACTCACATAATTGGTTTTTACCGTTGTTGTACAGTGATAGTTTTATTTTTGGTTAAGTGAATTTTTTATGAAAGCTATTTTAAAAAATCCACCCATAGAGAAATTATACTGTTTCAAGAAAACAAGAAATGTATCAAAAAAAAGGATTTCATTAGGAAAATTTAATTTCAGAGAGTTCAAGTTAACTTTATACCAAATTACTCTATTTTCGCGAAAATCTCAAAAACTACTGAACAAATTTTCACGTTGTTTTCACTAATGAAAAGAGCGTCTTGAATAAGTCTTAAAATAGAGGCTTTTGATGTTTATTTTTAAGGAATATAAATATATGTCGAAAGAAAAGGGAACAAAATGGGCGGGAAAAGAAAATGTCTAATATTGTAAAATGTTTGATAAAATATACAAGGGGAAAAATATTGGTGCATAAGTTCACTAAATTCATAATACTGTACTATGTATTAAATGCGTTACAAAAAAAAAACTTTAAAAAGCTTTGTCTGCAAACAGTTTACGTAAAGACCGCACAATTTGAGAATGTGGTTCGTTAAAATTATTTGATATTTTAATGTACACGGATTTGCAAATGAAGTACTTGGCTAGCTATTTTTAGAAATCGTTGAAATTTTGGTGAACTGGTTTATGTGTATTTGGCATTGATCTTTGTCTTATATCTTTCGTCTGTGTGAATGTCGGAGCGTTTAGTATTTATATTAACAATGAATATTAATTGCCTTTATTTATTGCCTTTTCTAGCTGTGTCAGCGACTCCGTACGTGCTGTAGTTTTTTTTTGTAAATCCAACAGAAAACTTATTGCAGGATAAAAAGTGTCCTATATGTTAACGTAGTTAATAAAGTATATGTGTGCCAAATTTCATCCCAAATCCGTTCAGCCGTTTTTGCGTGATTGAGTAACAAACATCCAAATAGTACAAACTTCGCATTTATAATATTACTAGCTGTTGCGCGCGACTATAAAATACTAGCTGGCGCCCGCGACTTCGTCCACGTTGAAAAAAAAAGTAGCCTATCTTGTGGCCTGTACGTCTAAATGTTTATCTACCAAGTTTCATAAAAATCAGTTAATTCGTTTAAGAGTTATGAAGGAACATAGGTACATACATACAATACCTAGACCTACACTTACAGATTTATTATTAGTATTGATGATGATATTGATTGGTAGCCTATGTCAATATTCGTTGATAATGTAGCTTTCAATAGATGAAAGAATTTTTGAAATCGGTTCAGTAGTTTTTGAGTTTATTCATTACATTATACATACAAATTTTCTCTCTTTATGATATTAGTAGGATTGCAGAATCCTTAAATATCAGGAGAGATATTGCTGACCTACTCCGCCTTCTTATGTGTTCCTATATGTTCGTTCACATTGATCACGCGAAGTTTTCGTAAGCTTTATGGGCCGTTTGAGAATCAAGGCTTTTAATACCAAGGGTGATTGGACCATTAATACTAGCAACCCGTTTCAGCACGGGTCCAATTTTTTTCTTTGCACTTCGAATGGAGGCATTTTTTTTTCTGAAAATTATATACACAAATCTTCCTATTTTATCGCCCCTTTCACTGGTGGTAACCGTATCAAAATATGTTGGGTGGTTTTGAAGGCAGAAGCGAACAGTGACTATATTTTATAATATGTATAGATATGAAATAGATCAATATACTTTATATATGTATAGATATCAATCAAAGAGTTGTTGATGTTGTTATCTACTGTCCTTCATATAAAATGTTGTTGATCAACTTTTAACATAATAGGTGGTTTAAGGACAGTTCAACATACGTAACTCACGCACTTATTTAAATACCAGATCATATCGGAAAAATCGTAACATAACATGATATTATGTTACATAAAGAACGAGAACCCTTCCGAAACGAAATATATATGAGCCTTTACTTTTAGCATATATTTGCTCCACTTCTTCTATATACGAATCACTTTAAGTTATTGATTTAAATACAAGAAAAGTACGTATCTTATAATATTTTACGTTTGGTCTTTGATTCAGAATACGTTGGACAAATTTGTAAAAAAATGGATCAAAAAGAATTGCAAATAATATAGTAAGTTCAATATACAACATGGAATTAATCTTGTAACAACATACATTATATTTCGATCAGAATGGTGCGGACCAAAACGGGACCACACGCGCCCTTAAGTGATAGGTACCCTTTACCCGAAACATACATACACGTGAGGAATCCTATATGAAAAAGTCTTACTGTCCATTTGGGCTTCTCCCTTTCAGGTATAGCGTATATAGGGACTAAAATTCATGTCCAATACCCTATGTACACATTGTGCCTCATCTTTTATTCTACCAAATTCTGTAACAATAGGTTGGCAAAACGAGCAAAATGCTACGGCCCCCCGGACCAAGGGGCCTCCGGCTCGAATACAGGTGAATACAGGTGGCCCTAACATTTATTACAAAATGAGTGTTAATCTCAGTGAAAAAGGTCATTTACGCTCCTCATTCAGTTTAAACATTCATGAATTACTTAAATGGAAGATGACACAACGATGTAGGTATGTGTCATTGGTGCGTAAAATGAGTAACAACGTCTTCAAGTTATAAATAAATGTAATATTGATTTCATACTGTGTCCCTCCAGGGATTTGGGAATTTCGAATGGAAACGGTGAAGTACTTAGGTAGAAATGCTTTAATGCTCTGTTTCAATATCCCCGGGTTCGATACCCGGCAGGGTCAACTTTGGAAATAAACTTTTCAAATTTGGCTCTACTTTGGATCTGAAACGAAGCAGCAGGGCATACTGCTTTTCGCAGACATTTGGGCAACCCGTCTAGAGGCAGTAACAACCCCGTTACAAAAGACCACCGTGAAATAACAGTAGACGTGAGTAAGGGATGCCAGAGCCCATTTACCTGGCAGCACACTTGCAACACCCGTAGCTTTCCTTGTCTTATTGGCGACGGTAGCCACCTACCTCAAGTGGACTGTCATCCTGTACGTCGACATTAACATATATATATTATATTAATTATATATATATTAATGTCAATAATATTAATATAATATATATATTATTAATAATATATATACTAAATAATATATACTAGAAATAATTTCCTAATTGGATTGTTAATTTAACATTAAACAAAGCATAAAATTAATTTACTACAATTTAAGAAATATTTTTATTAAAAAACAATTTAAGAATAATATTTTTGCCTTCGTAGTTCGTAGCGTAGAGCCCTCTACGGATTGCTACGAAATGAGCGTCTACGTCGCTGCCCGTTTTGTGACAACCCTCTACGAATTTCATTTGGTTACGAACATTTATCTACGAACTAAACAACTCATTCAAATACACGCATGAAATTAAAAATTTTAAAAATTTAATACAAAGAGTAACATTATTAATTAACTTAGCCGGTAAGGCATTATGTAATCCGTGTAAACTGTAAGCATGTGTTAATATTTACTTTAATTTTATTTATTTAATTTAAGTAGGAACCTAAAATTATTTTTGTACAGCTCAAAGGAATATTCGAAATTTATTGTTAAAAGTTAGCAATAGTGACAGTAAAGTTTAATTTATTAATAAGTTTAATAAGTTCTGATAAACTTATTATTAAATTTCCGCGGAAATAATCGCGGACGACGGAGTTTAAAATTTGGTACACTTAAGTTTATAAAGAGAAGGACTGGAGAAAGGTAAGACTGGAGAAGAAAAGCTAAGTTAGAACTACAAAGTATTAGTCAAATGTTTAAATTTTTTAAATCTATTACATATCTCTATATATATCTAATATATAAAATTTTCGTGTCACCAAAGTTTACTAAAGTCACTAAAGTTGTCGATGCTATACTCCTTCTAAATTACTGAACCGATTTTGACAAAATTTCGTGAATATGTTAATTTTGTCCAACTTAAAAGATAGTATATATGTATATAAATTGCACCCCGGGCGAAGTCGGGAGAGGGTCACTAGTAGTATTATATTTTTTACAAAAAAGTTACTTACTGAAATATCGATAATGAATATAAAAATATTTTGAAGGCTAAGAATTTAGGTACTATGAATTGGACGCGATACTATATGCTCCCTAGGCTAACCTATTAGGTATGTAGTATGAATTGGACTCGATACTATACGCTAACCTATGAGTGTAAATGAGAATGGTGTGTGAAGAAGAAAAGTCAGAGGTGGGTAGGAAATAGGAATAGAATTAGTCTGAACGACCTGCAGTCTACACTACAGACTACGATGATGCTTCGTCAAAGTGAAAAAGTCGGTCAAGTGCACGTGTTCTGTGTTTTTGTGCGACTCTTTCTCGTATTGCATATGGACAGTATATGTATACAGGCCTTTATACTTGCTCTAATATTTGGATGCTTTTATTAAAAACTAGCTGGCGCCCGCGACTTTGTCCGCGTTGAAAAAGAAAAATGTAGCGTATCCAGTGTCCTGTACGTCTAAACGTTTATCTACCAAGTTTCATGAAAGTCAGTTAATTCATTTAAGAGTTATGGAAAAACATACATATATACAATACCTACACTTACAGATTTATTATTAGCATTAATTTTAAAGGTAAAAAGTCTGAATCACCGAACAAATTTTGATACGGTTTTTAATGATGGAATTTGCAGAAATAAATGGAATCCGTGCGAAGCCGAAGGGGAAAAAATAACAATATTTTGATTTTTTTTTCAATTTTCTCATTTTGTTGAAAGGTACTCGTATCTAATCAAAACCAAACTCTGTTCGAAAAAGCTCTGAGCTCTGAGATTCTGAGATTCTGAGCTCATAGAATGTTTAGTATTGTGTATACTGTGATTTGTTTACAATTAATTGTAATAATTGGATTTTGTTTGTATTTTTGTGATGATTTATGGATGCATGTGTACTCTTTCACTTAAAAACTACTAAACGGATTTGGATGAAATTTGGTACACATATAGGTTTATAACCTCGTTCAACATATAGTCTACTTTTTATCCTGGAAAAATGTTAGGTTCGTGCGGGATCGGGATATAAAAAATGTAGCGGCACTACTGTCGTCAACATTTTCCGCGCCAATATCCCAGCGCCAGCGATCTTTATCGCAAAAAATAAAAAATATGGCACCTGGAAAAATATGACATAAAATGTCATATTTTTCCAGGTGCCATATTTTTCATTGTTCAACGCGGACGAAATCGCGGGCACCAACTAGTATAAATTTGAACAATGCACCCGTGCGAAGCAGGGACAGCTAGCTATACTAGCATTGACTAATAAATCACAATAATTTTCATGTGTGCTCAATGTGTGCTAGATACGCCATTCTGGTCGAGAGTGGCGCCTGCACAGGCCCACTAATACCTTGAACTTTTTCAACATCGAATTAACTAATCTTCCTAACAGTTTTGTTCTTAAATATTTTTATAGTTGGCTTATTCCACTTACAAATAAATAGAATGATTCTCGCGATAGATCTATATATCTTATGCGCCATTTTATCAGACAAACTCACTTTGCGACATTACAACCTTTTGTAGAAAGAATAATTTTGTAGATTCGATGAACGGATGCGAATTAATACACATAGAAAAAAAAATCTATACTATTACTAGCTGGCGCCCGCGATTTTGTCCGCGTTGAAAAAGAAAAAAGTAGCCTATCCTGTCTCCTGTACGTCTAAATGTTTATCTACCAAGTTTCATGAAAATCAGTTAATTCGTTTAAGAGTTATGGAGGAACATAGAAACATACAATACCTACATTTACAGATTTATTATTATTAGTATTGATGATGATATAAAGCTGAAGAGTGTGTTTGTCTGGTTGTACGTGCTAATCTCAGGAACTACTGGTTCAAATTGAAAAATTCTTTTTGTGTTGGATAGTCTATTTATCGAGGAAGGCTAGAGAACGCGGACGAAGTCGCGGGCACCAGCTAGATCGATATACAAAGGGCGACCACGCCGTGACAGAGGAACAATCTCAATACCGCGCGGGCGACGCCGCGGACACAGCTAGTAAATAGTATATTAAATACATCGTCAAGACTAAACACACGTATGGTCCCCAAAATAAGCACTTATAGGGTTGGCACTTCAGTAAAAACCGCATTCAAATCAGTAAAAACATAAGTAAGTACAATGTGCACCTACAGATTGTTTTTTTTTTTAAATAATATTTAATGTATTAAATATTTATGTATAGAATGTAAGTATTTAATGTAAGATATATATTTTTTAATATTTAATGTACAAACACGGTTTGTTTACGATTTTATTATATCTATAGATTTGGCTATGATAATCCAGTACATGGGTTCATTATCATCATCACCATCTTAGGCGGAGGAATTCCGCTGACAGACATAGGTCTTTCCCATTATTTATAATCAGAAATAGGACCGGTCAGAGGCAATCTAGATCCAGTATTACAACCTTACGATCAGAAACATGATCAGAAAAAATAATAGCTTTTTTTCACTTTTTTTTTTACATAAAAAGCAAGTATGAAAGATAAGGCATTGAACTATTCAATGCTTAAAATCTTAGAATCTCAAAAAGTGCACATAGCAGATTTTGGTTTGACAACAACGATGTTATAAAAAATACATGTTGGTACTCAGTATTTTGATTTTTGTTAATTACGAATCGTAAAGTATACGCAACACTCAAATATCGCGATACAAAATTCATAATCTCAAAACATTTTAATGGTATAATTAATTTTAATCGGATGTTTTCAGAGCATTAAATCGTCTTCTGTCTGTACGAGAGCAATGACCCGTTGAAAATGGGTTGCATTGGAACAGGCAATAGCTGAGTGAAATAACCGGAAGACCTGGCACATCTTCGCATTCTGCCAGAGCCATATATTCATTCGTCTACAGATGGCGACAATTAAAACAAATAAACCTTATATCCTATTACATTTGTTTTCTGTGACGTATTTAACGCTCAAGGCACAATAAATACAAAAATCCATCCACTATGGAAGTGACTTAAAAAGTTCCATATCAATCGTATTTGTTATTACACCTAAATTATGGTTAATTTGTGAAGAGAACGAAACGAGACGAATCGTTTTATGTATTCAATTGCGATTTATTGTGTAGCAGATACCTACATATTATTATAATTGTGCCGTTAATGGATCTGTCTCCTCAATGACAACAAGCCAATTGACATAGACACTTCATAAGTTAGTAGTGATACTGTTATCACGTGTCCGTATCGGAGGCACAAATCGATATGAACATTTTGGTAGCGATTAGGCCATGAGGCACTTTCACCGCTGTTACGCGCGTTTTCTAGCGAAACAGCGAACCCAATTATTAATAGCAGCCTATTTTTGGAGCGGCTTCGGACACGTATTCGCGCTCGGGCATGTGCGAGGCCCGGGCGAAGTCACTATCTCACCTGGGCCAGGTGTAGACGCCGGACACTTCGAATCCGAAGTGCCACGATCCAGCGTAGGCCCCCTGTCCTTTGGGGCCGGTGCAAACGCCGTGGCCGTGGGCCTTGCCGTCCTCCCAGCCACCGCAGTAAGTGCCGCCATCGTCAAAGTCGAACCGGCCACCGTTGAGGCCCCGCTGCGGGGGGTTTCCGCTAGCGGCGTGCGCTGCGTCGGCTGGCTCGCTCGGCTGCATCACGCGAAACCGTGGTGCCGCGGAGGGGAGGGCCTCCCGCGCGCGCCCTCCGCCGAGCTCGCGGTATAAATAAACATCAGCTGGGCATGTCGCGCCGCGGCGCGCCACCGAGTGAACACAGCTCCGGTCCTGCGCGAGGAACACTGCGCGCCCACTGCCCGCCTAGCCGCCCGCCCTCCGCGTCCCGCCCGCCCTGCGCACGCATACTCTCATATTATCGCACGAGTAGCTCGCCGAATGATTCGCTTATGAGTACCGCCTCGATTATATTATTCAAGCCTTTTAGAAATTATTAAATTTATACAAATACAGGCGAATAGAGCTGCAACGTATTTGATAATCGAGCCGAGGAAAACCGAGTTTCTCGTACATTGAATATTAGCCGAATACACAGTTTACATTCACGTAATTGAGTACGGAGTTCTTTGTTAAAACGTCCACATTAAATTGTACCTATAGTTTTATGAACATTGAACATGTATTTAATAAACTAACTTGTAATCGATATTTATAAAACAATAGTGATCCGCTCCCGGACTCACCCGGGGTCCAATTTTTATATGAATAAATATACAAAACTTCCCCGTTTATCCATCTTTCCATATGTGAAAACCGAGTTAAAATCGGTCTAGCCATTCTTAAGGTTTGGGAGATGATATTTCTATTTTGATTTGCCATTTATATTTTATTAGCGGCCCGACCCTGTTTCCGCACGATTTTTTTTCTACAAATTATATATAAAACCTTCCTCCTCTATCGCTCTTTCTATTAGATTTTACCACAACGCATTATACGACCTGCGAACACAGGGAAATCTATAAGGATGTCCAGCAGCGAAGGGGACACTGCGGGGATAAGCCGAGCTATAAGCAAAAACCCAACGACTTTTTAGTGCGACCGTAGGTCGCGAGAACGTTATGACACGACATTTGCGAACCGCTACGGCTATCCAACTCGGGAAGAACGGAAGAACTAGTCCCTGCAAGAAACTCGGTCAAATCTTGCATGGAGTAGGTATTGCTCCCACCTTTGGTACTTATGGCTCAGCCAAATACCAACTTGCTGCACACGACAGCAGTACATCACAAGCTTAAAATTCAAAAGTGTGGCAAATCAACAATTGTGGCAAAACAATAACAAGCCCCCAATAGTCACCTATATGTGTGTCTTCTATAAGATGTACATCGGAGAGCTCATACCGCCTAGCCATTGGCGTTGGACATTCGGAATAATTTATAGCTATTTATGTAAGACTTTATTTATATGATTACTTTAAATGTAAGGCGAATCTAAATAGTTTGACCGGGGTACATAATAAATATATTTTTATGTAATCTTTTGAGGTGCTTACTTTGATCTTATATTTAAAACTTACATACATTATAAAGAAAATGCTTTATATATGTACCGTGTGTTTTGGGTGATTATGCTGCTTATTAACAATGAAACCAAGGTTCGATATTTTGTGTTTGAATTGAAATGGTCTGTGGTTATATATAACAGTTGATTATTATATGCTTTTTTTTATAACAAAATGTGTCCGATAAAAATCAAAAGCATTGAATAAATGCTACCTAATTTAATACTTAATAATTAAATTATTATTACTGCTTATCGTTATGATTAATGATGTAGCGACTATCAAGCACAGAACACTGTATACATCGAAAGCTTAATTGACACTAATTTGACAGATTACTTGACAATGACAGTCCTAAGCGGAAATCTTTCTTTTCTTTTTCTCTAAGGAGGGTAGAGATAAGGAGCGCAATCTGACATGGGTGTTAAACCAAAACTGAAAAAGTGGCAACTAAAAGCGATAAATAGAGATGGCGCTAGTGTGTACAGAGAGAGTTTGAGAGTATCGAATGAAGGTAGCAGTAGTTGACGGAGTGAAGTGCGCCGAGTTGAATTTTGGTTGAATTGTTTACTGTTACTAGCCTCACTAGCGCCATCAAGGATTGCCCTCCTTATCTCTATCCTCCTTGATTTTATCATTGTGTTGTGATCACTGATCTATAATAAAGCACTGGATGGGTTATCCCATACAAATTACAGATACTTTCGTGTACCATTTTGAAGCGTCGCCGTATGAAAGTACGCGTACGGGAACTAATTTTGACGTTTGCTTATTTTTAATCCATAGATAAGTATAATAGTGTCTGTTTTATTCTATTTGTTGATGTCTTAGGGACTGTTTAAGTTTATTTGTGTCCGCTTGAGTTTGAAACATGAAGAAATGTGTATTCTGTAAATGTCCCTATCATGCGGACATCACTAGTTTAAGTACATAAAATGGCGATTTTCAAATAGATACATATTTATAAAAATAATAATTTGCCAGCAGCCTATCCAGTGCTTCATTAGAGATCAGTGGTTGTGATGGTTTGGTGATCTGTGGATTCTGTGGTTTGGTGAATTGGTGAATGTGATTTGTATCTTGTATTGTATTTGTAGTTGTACTTGGTCGACTGTCGATCGGAGAGCTCGTTCTTTTATTTTTGATAATAATAATAAGGTTTCATTTTTTGCTGGATTTGGTCAGATTTGGTGTTATTGAATCAGACCCAATTGAATGTACTGAGTTCAATTTACAAACAATAAATCTAATCAAGAGATGCATTTTTCTTATTGGAGTTGTGAAGCTGTATGCTTATGATTGATTTATTTAAAAATATATTAATACGATAAATGGTTTAAATTAAATAAATAGGTAACGTTGGTTTATATTTATTTACACATTATATTCAGTATATGTAGTGTTAGAGATGAAATAATTACAGCGCTTATCTTACTGTTACTTTGAGCATATTGTTATCTTCTGAATGCACATTGTGTTTATTTACAATACTTACGTAGTACTTAATTCATACCTACTTGTGTCTATAATGAACAAAGAAATATGGCAGTGTCATTTTATTAAAATTAATTTTAAATAATAGTGTGATGATAACAAGATTTTCCTTTTCATGTATTTACAGTTTAAATAAAAACTAATAGCACCATGGAAAACGCGGAAGCAAGTGGGAGCAGAACACCATTGGTGCAACCAATAACATGGTGTCATCCTGCACATAAAGTGCACCGTTTCTTTGCGTTGCTATTAATGTGTTTTCTATGTTTTGGTAAGTACTTTTTTTTTATTGTTGACGAGAATATGTCTTTAAATTTGCTTCCGCAGTGAGAGGCGATTCAGAAAAGTTATGATAATAAAATCGGGGGACACAGATGCTGTAGCTACATGCAAAATTTAATTACACCACTTGATAGCTAAAGGATCAATTTTTTTTTTGTATTAAATATTACAGCGATCTGTCTCCTATGTGGGATGTACCATTATTATATACTAGCTTGTGCCCGCGACTTCGTCCGCGTTGAACGATGAAAGGTACCCTATGTCCTTTCTGGTGTCCCAGACAATGTGAGTGCAAAATTTCATGGTGATTGGTTCAGTAGTTTTTGCGTGAAAGCGTAACAAACAAACTCACATTTATAACATTAGTAAGGATATAAAATTCATTGATTTTAGTTTATATATATAAAAAAATCCATTATATATGAAAAAAAGACTGGATGGCTTACTTCGATGTATACCTACACATAATAATTAACAAAAATGTAATTGTAATTCAAAAACATTTTTTTTTTAATATGAATTTTATATTTTTTAATTGCCTATTGTCAGGTGTTATATTTTTATGCGGACAAAGTCGCGGGCACCAGCTAGTTTTTGATAAATGTCTTCTTTAAACCAACTTAATTATCTTACAAAAAATTTAACAGCCCATTTTTATATACATAGATGAAAATCTATAAAATGAATAAAGTAAAATTCCTAATATTTCCTAGTCATATTATTTATGTTCATGGTATAATAACAATGTGTTTATTATTTCCAGGTTCCTACTTTTGTTATGACACACCAGGAGCTCTGGCTGATAATTTCAAAAATGACTCACATTTGAACACATCTCAGTTCGCTTTGTTGTATTCAATATATTCATGGCCTAATGTAATATTATGTTTCATCGGCGGTTATCTAATTGATAGGTATAATATAGTTTATTTCATTATTTATACATAATTATTATAACTGTTATCTCTCCAGCTGGCACAGAATAACATTTAATATTTGGATTATCAACTATCCTACTATAATAATATTAATGCAAAAGTGCGAGGATGCATGTATGGATATTTGTTGTTTTTTCTAAATGGATTTGGATGAAATATGGCACACAGACAGATAAACAACTGGATTAACATATAGGACACTCTTATAATGGGAAAATTTAAGTTTCCAAGGGGTTGACACATCAATAAACATGTTAGATATTTTCTCAGGTGTATGCGCTTTTTGGAAATCCCTCAGGAACCTAACATTTTTCCAGGATTAGGTTGCACAAACGCAGCTTGGCAAACATTCTAAAAACATATTTTTTTGACCTCAATAACATAAGTACTGAGGTAATTTTTTTTTCTCAGTTAAACAACCTCAGGCTTGTTTACGATTTTATTATATGTATAGAATTTTCAATGCGCATGAAGGCGCTAGTGCTAGTGAACCAGCTAGTGGAATATAAAAATTACTTTATTGCCATAACATTACTTTATTGTTAACAGATGTTTCGGCGTAAGATTGGGAACTATAATATATATGACTATTGTGTTTGTGGGAGCAGTGATTTTTGCATTGGGAGTTTATATTAATGCATTTTGGCTGATGATTCTCGGCAGATTTATATTTGGGTGAGTCTGAAATTTGCTTCCAGAATAGCATTTTTTATATGTTAAGGTTTTTTTTATATGATAGACAGGTTGACAGTCCATTTGATGGTAGGTGGCTAGTGGCCACCGTCGCCTATTACACAAGCAACGCCACAGATGCTGCAAGTGCGTTGCCGACCATAGTATTAGCAATCAGGAGGGGATATTGAAATACAACAGCACACATGCTGTTATTTCACTATGGTTACTGCTGCAAAACGGGCTGCCCAAATGACTGCGGAAGTAGTGGCATGGCACAAATCTTGAAAAGTTCATTTCCAAAGTTGACCCTGCCTGGAATCAAACATGGGTACACGGAGATGGAGCGTTAAGGCAAGCACCCTAACCACTCATTCAACAGGGTCGTAAAAAAAAAATAAAGGAAGGATAACTAGAATTAATGCACCTCCTGTGTTTTTAATAAGAAAAAATAAAGTTTCAAAGATATCCTTGATTTTTCAGAATTGGCGGAGAGTCTCTCCAAGTAGCGGTCAACAATTATGTGGTGCTTTGGTTCAAGGGCAAAGAGTTGAATATGGTTTTTGGTCTTCAATTGTCCTTTTCAAGATTCGGGAGCACAGTCAATTTTTGGGTCATGGAACCTGTTTATAAAGCGATGGCCAATTATTATAGGGGCTATGAACAGCTTGGAGTAACATTGTTCCTTGGTGAGAATTGTTATTTTGTTTTTAGATAACTTTATGTTGTTAATATTTTTTCTTACATGATAGATAAAAAGTTTTTGGTTTATCAATGAAAGTATGCTGTAAGATGCTGTTCTTTATTGATTTTTTTTTTGTTTACTACTGTTTTACTAATATAGCGACTTTGTTAGAGCTAATAATACATTCTACTGATCTGTAAATTATTTTTATATGTCATGTATGTAAGTATATGGCCTAGTTTCAGTAGTCAATCAAGTGATTAGTCCGGTGATCGGGCCATTAAGCCCTTTTTTGTCTAATTAGTTCAGTAGCAAAAATTAACTAGACTATTGAGGGCCTCTTTCACCATGTGTCAAGTAGGCTAACCGCCATTTAAAGCCACCGGTCACCGGGGATGACCTTGCATCCTTTGATATTGATGAGCATAATTTAATAAAACATAAAATTATTTCTGAAAGTAACTAATCAACACTTTACTTGTAGTTGTTAAAAGAGGCCCTGAGCCTTTCACATAGTTACTAATTCGATAACACTTCCGTTACCGATGCAGTATAAATCCAAAAAAAAAAAAATTTTATCTACACTAATAAATAAAATTTAAATCTCTATTTGTAAAAATAACTGCTTGTTACTAAACTTATATCAAAGTATATAAGTAAAAAGTTTGAATGCATAATAGTTTTGTGTTCATTAGAATAAATATTTTTATTAACAATAATTGATATTTATTTTTAGCATCCCTCACTTGCCTCTTGTCCCTTATTTGTGGTCTAACACTGGGTTGGATGGACCATAGAGCCGAAAAGATTTTGGGAAGAGAGGAGACACAAACTGACCAACCCTTTCATATAAGGGATGTGTTGCATTTCAAAACAGTATTTTGGCTTGTGTCTGTCATTTGCGTATTTTATTATCTGGCAATATTTCCATTTATCGCACTGGGAAAGTAAGTATGCGTATTGACGTTATTAAAAGACTTTTTGTTAGTAGTGCAGTCTAAAATTAATAACTAGTTTAATTTAGTAGCGGTTGACAGGAAAGTTATGTGAACTTAGTTTTATGATGTATAATCATTACATAGGATAAGCTTTATATTGCTTTATATTTTTTATTATTTTTCAACGCACACGAAGTCGCGGGCACCAGCCAGTAATTGAAATAAGGTTGAGTCAGCGCCGCCCTTTAACTATTCTTAGTCCAATCTATCAAGATGTTTTAGATATGCAATGGCTGTGTTTTATGTTGAAGGATATATAAGTTTGTATTGTTTAAAAGCAAACTAATCAATACTAATAATAAATCTGTAAGGGTAGGTCATGGAGTAAGTTACTTTGTTTTCAAAGATATCGTGTTTATAGGCTCTATACATGATACTGAAACTAAATTGACCATTTTTAGAATTTTTTTCTGTATGTATGTATGTTCCTCCATAACTCTTAAACCAATTAATTGATTTTTATGAAACTTGGTAGATAAACATTTAGATGTACGGGACACAGGATAGGCTACTTTTTCTTTTTCAACGCGGACGAAGTCGCGGGCGCTAGCTAGTTTTTTAATAAGAACAATGCTAATTCCCGTTAATTTTTAACCTAAGATACTTATTTTGTTTGTTTATATATAGAAATATTGTTTTACAGGTTATTTTTTGAACGCAAATTTGACTTTTCACCGCAAGACGCGAACACTGTCAACTCGATGGTTTATCTATTGTCTGCAATTCTAAGTCCTTTCTTTGGAATTTTGATCGACCAGACGGGTCGAAATGTTACTTGGGTCGTTATAAGTATTATAACAACAATCGGTGCCCACTTTTTGATGGCTTTCACTTTCTACAATCCCTATATTGGAGTGGTGAGTGAAAAATTTTGCTATATTTTATGGGTTTCCTTTTTTTATAAAAATCAATCGTCATGAGTTAGTCTCGCAGGAAGTCAAGTATGGCTAAACAGATTTTAATTCGGTTTTCACATATGGGAAAGGGATGGGTCTATGTCCAGCAGTGGACGTCCTGCGGCTGAGATGATGATGAGTTAATTATCTATTCACAAAATAATAATATAGAGCTAGCTCTAAAGACGTCATCGAGAGCATATAAACATTATTTTCGTATATTCTTTTTACAGATCTCATTGGGCATTTCGTATTCACTATTAGCGAGTGGTTTGTGGCCACTGGTGGCCTTGATCGTACCGGAAAACCAACTGGGCACCGCATATGGCATGTAAGTATAGGTGTTATCTTAAACAGAATCAATTTCATCCTTCACCCATCCATATAGCAGACAAAAAGTACATTTTATCTATTGTTATCTATGAGGAAAAAAAAAATCGCGATTGTTTTGCCTATTAAAATATATTTGTTCCTCAATAACGCAAAAACGGTTGAACGAATTTGAATAAAATTTGGTACACTGATAGCTCACTCCTTATTGGATTAACACATGAGATACTATTATCCTCAAAAAGTGTTAGGTTCCCAAGGGATCGTCTAAAAATATAACAAATTCAGCGCCACCGTCGTCACATCGATAAAGAAAGATGTCAAGTTTATATTTATATTACTCAGATAGGTATTTTCTTTTTCAACGCGGACGATGTCGCAGACACCAATTAGTGTTTAATTTTTTTTTCTATGAAACCTTAATAATCAAGTGAAATTATGTATGAAAAGATTATTTTCATAGAGATAGGGGTCGTGTTGACTAATTTTTGTTAAGACTAGAATTGTTTCTGTTTTGGTTTTTTGTTTTCACTTGCCAACATTTATAAAAAAATTATTCAAACATTGTACTCGAGGCATTGTAGTTTGAATTTTTCTCACTTTTCCACATAACAGATGTCAAGCAGTTCAAAATCTCGGACTCGCCACTGTAATTATTCTAGCCGGAGTGATTGTGGACAAATATGGCTATTTGATGTTGGAGATGTTCTTCTTGGGATGTCTTTTTGGTAAGAATTTATTTCTTTATATCATAATTGATGTCATCTACACTAATATTATAAAGTGTTAAAGTTTGTATATTTATATGTACTACTCATAGTACTCACCAGCTAATAGCCATATAATTTATTTTAATAACTAAAAAAAAACTGAAATAGGTATTTATAATTCGATTTTATGTTGTTCAATTGCCAATTTCAATTGTAGATATTAAAAAATGAGATCTGAGTACATATTATCTCTATCTTAATACTTTATTTAATTATAATACATCTGTTGTTTTAGTATCACTGATTGCCGCAGTTCTCATATACGTAATGGATTCGGCAAGTGACGGTATACTCAACTCTCCTGCGAGCCAACGTTATGTTCCAAAACCGTAAGTACAAAAACAATGTTATGAGAACTGGGCTTTTTTGTTTTTCAAGTCGTATTTTCTTTGAAACTTCCACCACAAATTCAATAAATTGTCCATCAGTATCGCATGGCCTTTTAATGTCATCTTTTTTGTGTATTATTTATATACAAAAATCAAAATTGCGTAAAACTATAGTATTATGCTGTTAATAGTTCATTCATCGCATGAAACAAGAATGTCAAAAATGGAGTTTAACTCTTTAAGATCACTTATTTTGAAAAAAAAATTCACCAATAGAATTTCAGGATAGACGTAGGCTAAATATTCCAACGGTACACCAGCTATCTAAAAGTAAAGTCTAAAGTATAATGTCAGGCATTAAATTGCTTAACATAATTTGTTATATTTAATTGTTCAATAGGGACGAAGACGCGGGCATTAACTAGTATTTAATCAATTGCAATTTCACCAATCATCTGCAGGATTTTGTTGTACATACTTACCTAACTCGTAAAACTCAAATAGTAAGCTTATATTGCACTTGGTTAAACTTAATGTTTTCAGTAGTGAAGGAAGAAGCGATGAAACGGCACATTTGCTGGACAACGAGGACACAACGGATCAAGAGGAGCCCGATTCTCGAGCCGAAGAGACTCCTGGACCTGATGTCGCTCAAGCGCACTCGGACAGAATACGAACCAGATACTTGTCACAAATATTGCCAAACACTAACATTCCCGAGAGACAATAGATTAATTAACTACTATGTTGTGGACGATATAGTAGTTTCATTTTCTAACCTATAATTTTAAAGACATTAACATAATTTTGACATTATATTTAAAGCGACAGAATGGCGACAGACAAAAGTATATAAAGCATCACAATGTATCTTTATTCATTTTTGAAAATATTCAAAGACCTGAAGTTTTTCAAAAGACATCAGTCAAAGTAGACTTATATTGTCCAAAGTTTAACTAGTGTGACGTTTGTAAATAGTATTTTTAGATTGTAAAGTTTCGAATATGTATAAATATGTAATAAATAATAAAATATAAGAGATTTTTTTAATAATTTTTAATACTAAAATAAAGCAGACATTATTACAAAGTTATTGTGTTTTATTGCACCTCTAATTTATGAACACATTTTATTAACAAAACAACATATTACATAAATAAACACTTCTGTGCTTTTTTCCTTTTTATTTTATTAATTATGTATACATAACTGCATAGACATTTCTGTATCAAATTATAATATATTGGACGAGTTGTTTCCTTTCAAACAGAAATCTTTTGTAGGCACATAGGTACAGTCATAATTATTATGAAACTATTGCATAATCCACAGCCTCTTATTTATACTATTGGTAATTACATTTTTGTGATACACAATAATTTGGTACAAGCTGTCATATTTAAGTTTTATATAATGCAAATTTTCTAATTAAATCAATAATAAGTTAGTATCTAAATATAATTTTCATTTATATTTATCTTCAACTATCCATACTGTTCCATCGCTAAGCAACGGACTTTTAACAAACGGTGAAATCCACGTTAAATACCATCTGGTACCAAAGACTTCCTCTATATTACATCTCCAGCCTCTATTATAAATTGATGTTTTTTTATTATGTCTTCTTTCCGGTGTTGTTTTACCTAATAGTACATTATTTAAATGATAAAAAAATAAAAATCCCGTAAAAGCTGCCACTATGGCATTAATGTCAACCAAAAGTATGTATAGACTTTCCGAGCCAAAGTCAATGAATATACTTGCAAGAGGGAAGGCGAATTTGGCTATTATAAGCCCGCGACTCCAAGACAAAAATTGCATTAAGAAGTGCACATTATAATAAAATGCATACAACATAGACAGAAACATATAAAGTGTGAAATACATAAAATATCTATGATTATAATAGCCTACACAACATGCGAAAAATGTACAGTGGTGATCTCTTTTCAGTATGCATATATCACAGGTTTCACAATGCCAAGCGCGAGGTGGCCTTAGGACTTCACATGCACTACACAGTGACCATGTTTCTTTATCGACATTGGTTAAAAATACTCCTTTAATACTGGTATTAGTCAACATTCCATAAATCATATTTCCAATAATATTAATTAAGAGAAACGTAATGCAAATGATGTGGATGCAGTACGCGGTTGTCCATGTTTCTGCCACAGTAGGCAAAACAACACACACTTCGAAGTATAAAAACACTGGTATTAACACAAATAATATTGTTAGGTAAACACTGTGCTCTGCTATTCGTTTCAGGCCACGGTTTTTAATTGAATTCACTTTTATAATCATTTCTTCTTATGGGAAAGATCTATATGAGGTCCTATCGAGTCTTGGATAAGGTTCTCAAACATAAACCTTGAATATTTTCTATATATTCTTAATTTGTATATTTTATAGTAGGTATGTTTAACAATTTGACACTTTTCAAATTATTTAATATTTTTATTGCATTGTAAATATGTACTTATTATTTTTAAAAAGCAATTAAAAATATAAAAATGGTTCTAATTTCTATCTTACCAACAGTTAACTTTACTTACCCAAACAAAAAGCTGTCATTCGGCTGTCAATATTGACAATTAACATAGATTAAAAATTATACAGAGTATAGATATACAGTGGATCTAGCACATAGCACATTAATTCCATCTTCCACAGTCTAGCATGAGTTTATAATGACCGTACACGCTAGGTTGCTAGTAAGTACTATTTTATCGACAATAAAATGCTACTACAGAGCCACACCAAAGAGTATAGTAATATATAAGCCACACCCTAAAACTACTATAGCGTCCCAGTATGCCAACATAGGGGATTTACCCCTAAATTTAGGGGGCACGGAGTTAAAAAGGGGGAATGTTAGGGGCAGGATTTTTATAGGAGTTTTTTTAGGGGCTCCGAAAAAAACGGCTCCGTTCTATTCCGCTCTTTCTTTCGTTCATAACGTTGATCCATTCTCATTTCATTCATTCTTTTCTTCTTTCTTGTACACTTGACACATACTCTTTCTTTGTGGACTTTGTGTTGTGTTTTGTTTGCCATTTGATTAGCCTTGCCGATCGATGCAATGCAATATGTTTTGTTAATTGTTTGTGTTATTCGATATTGGGAACTACACTACAAAATAAGGGTGTGAATTTGAGAACAGAACAATGCCGAAATACGAAAAAAATATCAACAAAAGTATATCAAATCTTGGGAGGTAGATCCCGTACTGAAAGGTTCGTAAATTGCTTTAAAATTTAATTCTGTATTTCAAACGTTTTTAGGAGTATTTGATAAAAAAAATGGGGGAAAATTTGGTACGGGTTGGCAACTCTGGCGTCTCTATCCTATTTAAATGGTGGCCGACGGACACTTTATTTTCTTAAACTTAACGATATTACATTCACAGTGTTAATTAATTCCACCACATAAAAATACGAATAAAAGAATATTTAAAAAATAAATAGTTTATTGATTTAAAAATCTGGAATACAACTTTCTAGGTATATTAAAGATATAATAAAACGTTTTAAATGTATAATATATTTCTCTTATTCCTATGTTCACAAATTAATACACATATTATCATGTCACTGAGTGATTTTATAACATTTTCGGTTTCAGTCGTTAGCTGAGAGTGCTTTCTTTGTTTAAACAGACAGAGTAATCAAAAATTAAGCTTACATGGTAATAAAATAAATATTGAAATAAAATTCTCAAACGCTCATTTGGACTTAAGTGAATCTCAAATAACTAGATGCTTTGTGGGCAGTGATTAGTTCTTGTGGAATTTCTTGGTCGAGTCTTTGGCCATGTCGACGAGGGTCTGAGCCGGTTTGAATGGAGCTCCGTACGATGCTTGATATTCTTCCATCTTTCTTACTAAATTACCAGCACCAAATTGGTCTACCCACCTGTAAAAGTAGATAGTATCAATCAATACAATATAATTAAATAAAAAATATGTCACGATATTATTAGTGGAATTTACTAATACAATAGCGACCCACTCCCGGATTCTAACGGGTGTAATTTTTTCTGTAAAATATACATCAAAACCTTCCTCGTTTAACGCTCTTTCAATTAGTGAAAATCGCTTTAAAATCCATGCGTCCAAAAATGCGTGGTTTTAAGGACAGACCTTTTTGCTCTAATACTTATTAGTATATTTAAATAAATTTAAATTAAATTAAATAGTATTTTTTTCTGGATGAAAGGTATTCTATGTCCTTTCCTGTATTCCTAACAACTTGTATGCCAAATTTCATTATGATTGGTTGACTGGTTAAGGCGTGAACAGACAGACAGACACGAGTTACTTTACTTTCTTATACTCTTCTTTTATCGGATTAAAAAAAAAACAATGTCTTAGAGAAATCCTGTAGATGGTATCTGTACTGAGACCATTTTATGTTTTCACAGCTAAACACCGCTGCAACAATATTTGCTGCTGAGATAACTTGAAACATGGAGCCAAATTATCTTTGATAAAGGATACACTAGATTGTGGGTTGGTTCACTAAAAGTAGAATATCACCGCTTGGGGTGATATTTCAAATTAGTTGCACCGAGTTGTCCTTAAGGTGAACACGTGTTATGACTTGAACCATTATTACTAAATGTTAAGGTTAAAATCAGTCATGCAACATTTACTCTGTTTATCAGGAATTAGCGAGAGAAACCGATACCAAAAAAAAAAGGAGAGAAAAATCCAGTGGACACTTTTTTCGCAATGATTGTGTTCGAGACCCTGAATCTGATGTATCCTTTATTAGGGACGGGGACTTGTTTTATAACAACTCACGAAGTAAGCCGATGTTCTCCTTCATGAACTAACGAGAGAAAGTAATAGCATGTATAAAAAATCCAGTGGACACTTTTTCACAGTGATTTTGCTTAAGACCCTGAATCTAGTGCATCCTTTATAGATAATTTTTCGCCTAGGTAACAAAAGATTGTTATTTCTAGTAAAAGAAATGTGTACCTGAAGGGTCCACCAGTGAACGGCGGAAACCCGAGACCGAATACAGCGCCAACATCACCCTCCAGTGGACTGTGCAAGATCTTCTCTTCCAACGATAGTACAGCCTCGTTAACGAATCTGTAATATATAAAAACAAAGCCATCTAATTGTCAAAACTATTTTGCATAGAAAATATGGATAATTTATTGCGTCACTTGTCACCACTACCTTACAGAAAGACCTCCGTGAAATAACATCACATATGCTGTTATGTTTCAGTCAGTGAGTAAAGCCGCGTCCTCACTAGGGCCGCACGGCCACATCAGGCCGGCCGCTCGGCCAGGCCTTGTATAGTGTGTATGCGTGTAATGTGTACAAGGCCTGGCCGAGTGGCCGGCCTGATGTGGCCGTGCGGCCCTAGTGAGGACGCGGCTTTAGGGATGCACTTACATCACCTGTGGCGTTGCTTGTGTTATAGGCGAGTGGACCGTCAGTCTGTCTGCCGACCTTAACGTTACAAAAAAGTAGAGTAGAGGCCGAAAGCTCAGCGATGGAAAGTAATATGTAAGATGTATAAAAAAAATCACCTTGAGACCATACGCAGTGTTCGGTCTTCAACGGAAGTTGATCCCCGGGGCTCCAGCGAGTACTTCTGCTTCAATATTTGGATGGCTTCCTGGTTCACATCCCTGTTCTTCGATCCCTTCTCGTACACGTAAAAGCCTTTGCCGGACTTCCTTCCCATGAATCCTGCCTTCACCAGGTCTTGCATGATGCCCAAGTCTCCGCCGCTTATACGCTCGGCGAAGGCCTTCAAACAGAACGTGAATATA
Source organism: Synanthedon formicaeformis (assembly GCA_945859745.1). NCBI lineage: Eukaryota > Metazoa > Arthropoda > Insecta > Lepidoptera > Sesiidae > Synanthedon > Synanthedon formicaeformis. The sequence goes on along the minus strand of OX243955.1, from coordinate 7,668,439 downwards.
TCTCTTTAAATTTGCTTTCATAGTGGGTGGCAATGGCAATCCAAAAAAGTGATGATAGCAAAATCGGAGGATACAGTTTATTGCTGTAGCTACATAACCTAAGGACTCAAATGTTGGTAGTTACAGTGATTAGAGCTTTCAATGTTAGTAATAAATTTTCTCCACATAAGTACTTTGTCGAATCCAGAAGTTGTCTAATTAAGTCTGACGAAACAGGGTAGCAATAATTGAAGATGATGTGCAAGAGAGGTGTTGTTGTGCAAGGGTTACCTTGGAAAGATCTGCGGCGATGTGAGAGCCGACGTCGATTCCGACCTCATCAGCGAGTGTGGCTGCGCCCACCGGGAACCCGAACTGCTTCGTCATGTTGTCCAACTCCTTCGGGTCCACGCCCTCTTGCAGCAACCTATTACATAATATATGCTCATATTATATGAAACCTCTTATAGAGATTAGTGTTCAATAAACAAACAACAATAAGTACATGAAAAATGCTAACAAACATAGAAGTGACTGTCGTTCATGCCTTAACTTATTATAGAAATAAGTTACAGATGGATTTTTAGCCACTAATTACCTAATTATTAGTCTTTAAATGTGCCTTTGGACAGGTTCCTAAGGGTTAGTTCACACCGAAACGCGACGCGACACGAAAATGCTTGAAGAGGCAAGATGTTTGACGTGAGCCACCGAGACCACTTTTGCGTACTCACAAACTTACATGTACCTTTTATTACATTTACCTTTTAGTGAATAAGTTCTATTTGTATAGCCAGTGTGAACTGACGCTTAAATCTAAAAGTGTCTACACACCAAAGCCGCAAGACAAACTTGCGAGTCGGACAAATTTTCTGACGGGTGATTACCGAGTGTTCGGAGAAATTGCGCATGTTTCGAATTATTACGACGTATTCTCAGTATTTGATATGGATGAAGACGATAGTGATCTAATATTAGCTGCTTGTGCAGTTATTATTGCACGTGCCACCGGCTAATACGCCTTTCCCGTGTAAGCTTTGGTGTGTTAGACACATTAAGGCTACCTCTGAATACTCTATAGCTCTCAAACACCAAAGGGAAGGGTTACCGTTACGCGTACTGGGTTTAAATATGTTAATCAATTAACCTGACGGCCTCGCTGAGCATGGTGGACAAGATGCGGGTAGTGTAAAAGCCGGGCCCATCTCCGACGGTGATGACCACTTTGCCCTGACGCAGGCCCACGTCGACGGCGGCCGCTGCCGTGTCGTCGCTGGTGCCCGGGTGCCGGATGATTTCCAGCAGTTGCATTTTGTCCACCGGAGAGAAGTAGTGCATACCTTAAGAACAACGCATCGCGTTTACACAGGACTAGGCGAAAGTCAAGACTGACTGACTGTGCTAGTCAGTTACTGACAGAACAATGTAAATTGTCCACACAAAACCCATTTTGGTATTACTTCCAGTAGCTATGTGTAATACTAATATACCGTTGGATAGATAATTTTGAGTTAAACGAAAGTTTATACATTTACTGAGTTCATTTACATCCTCGTTACATTAAAACTCTTTTTTAGGATGAGACTGAACATGAACACGAACTGAACTGAAACATCTTTTGAACAACATTTGGCCAAGACTAGTAATTAACTAGTATAGAATAACTAGTATAGTATATATAGTATAGTAATAGAACTAGTATGTATTTTTTAAGTTTTTTAGATTTTTTTTAAACAAATATAAACTAATTTTTGTCTAACACATCTTAATATTTGCTCTTACATGGGGGTCAAAATTTGATAAATAATCGATTAAAAAAAAAGGCGATAAGTATATTGTATTCACCTATAACTTTGTCAGGGCGGCTGCTGCCTGCGGCCACTTTGGTAATGGGTATGGCGCTTGTATTGGTGGCAATGATGCAATGCTGAGGCACAACAGCTTCCAGTTCCTTGATCACTTTGTGCTTGATGTTTATGTCTTCGAACACGGCTTCGATCACGCAGTCGACATTCTTGAACTTTGAGTACTCCAGAGTCGGCAGGAGATTTGCTAAATATTTGTCCTTTTGTAACCTGAAAAGTGAGTACCACTTTTGTAATATTATAATAACTCGATATAGCTTTCTATATCATATCTATATATCTTATATATCTAATGTCTTTATATATCTAATGTCAGGCCATCTGCGTTTCGCAGTCATTTGGGCAGCTCGTCTGGTGCCAGTAAGCACAGCACCCCATTACAGAAGAAAACCATGAAGAATAACAGCGTAAGTGCTGTTGTGTTTTAGTGAGTGAGTAAGGAATGCACAATCTAGTTCACAAGTTAAAATTCGTGTTAAATAGTGATAAAGCTCCTAAAAATATGAACGATAGCTCATCGAGCGAAGGTCCCTTGAGGGTAGTTAAGTCCGGTTTCAACTGAAAAAACAGCTCTGATATAGTAAAAGTGGCCTTACGCAGAGACTCTCTTCCTCTTTACAGCATTGACGAGACCTCCCTGCACTTGACCTACGCCACGGAACAATCCCGCTTCCGTTGCATCCTTCATCACCACGTTGTATCCCTTGTCCACTGACACTTGGACGATGCCAGCACCCATCAGACCGGCTCCCACCACACCAATCTATCAAATAGATCATCATTCAACATTTACCAATAAAGTAAACTTATTCCCCCCAATAAATGTTGACAATTATGTTATTAATAACTCTTTTTAACAAAAAAAAAAAAAGACCAAACCGTTTTCTCATGGATGCCATTGTCAGAACTGGATAAAATTTAAATGGGACCACACAAGAATCATCGAAATCGTTTCACCCAGTCGTAAGTTATGAGGTAACAAACATAAAAAAAAATATAGTCGAATTGAGAACCTCCTCCTTTTTTGGAAGTCGGTTGAAAATATACATGAAATAAATAGATTTAAGATTGTTTGAGTGTTGTTAAGCTAATATAAATTTAAGAAATTCAGCCAGAACTCAGCAATTTTAACTCGAAAATGAAATTCTGTGAATTTCTCACTATGTAGCAAGCAGCACAAGTAATCCAAAAATATAGTGTAGTTACCGTTTTTACATCGAGTTTGGATTTGCCGAACCTGTTCTTTTTGCATTCGGTTTGTCCACGGAACAAGCCGATGAGTCCCTTGCTCTGAGGAGTCATTGCGAGTTCAGCGAATCCTTGAATTTCTGCTTCGTAGCCCGCAGCCGGCCCCTTGTCAGCGCCCACGCGAACCACTTCCAGTATCTAACACACAACTCTGCATTTTTACTCTTACCCACAAAACCATATTCTTACCAAAGACTTGTGAGAAATGGCAGATGCAGTTTGTTAATGCTCCATAACAGCATTTTTTGAAAAAGGCACAAGATACTTTATAATATAAGGCTTATATGATTATTTAAACTAGTCACCCGCTCCCAGTTTGTACAATTTTCTTCTGCAAATCTTAACATAGTATAAAATAAAGTTGCTTCTTGCAATCTCTCCCTCTATATGTACGATTAGAACTTTTAAACCTTTAAGAAAAAGCGTTAAAGAAGGAAGGTTTTGGAGAAAAAATTCAGTGCGAATCTGAAAACGCTGGAAAAATGTTAGGTTCCTGTGGGATTCCAAAAAAAAAAAAGAACTACAGTGTATACGAAGTTGCAGGCATCAAATTATTTTACTATAAAAGTTAAGGTCATATTAACTTTTTGGTATCTTCAATAGTAACATTCATACTTATTTACCTTCAAGGGCGCAGGATAGAGGCCACGAGACGCTTTCATGACCTGTTCTTTAGCCTTTTTGAAAATCATATTCTTAACGAATTCCATTTGCATTATGTTGGCCGTGATCTTTTGGATGAGTCCCTTCTTGCCTCTTTCCACCTTCATTTTACCTGAAGCGATATCTTTTGCAATTTGCACGGCTACATTTTCTAAGTATTTCGTTGTATTTTCTACAGGATTTCCTAGACCTAAAAAATAATTGATATTTGTTTTATTTTTTCACTGAAACCATATTTTATTAAGTGATAGAATTAATTCAATAGCCGTATATACCTGGACCAAGAGGTGACACCAGTAAATCCACTATTCCTAACTTCTTTGCTTTGTCCGCATTCACCATTTTACCAGTAAGTGCTAAGTCCAAAGTTGTGGGAATCGATGTTAGTGCTGGCAGCCTAAAGGAACATAAAACATTTAATTTTTATTGAATCCCATAAATTTCATTTATCTTTAGCTATAATAAAAAATTATAAAATAATCCTCGAGTTTCTATTGAGCCTAAATACGCTATATCTGCTGTAAGTTGCTGGGGACTTGGTTATTATGCAGACTACTTATTTCTGCAGTATCAGATCGAGACGAAGTAACAGTATGCCAAATTTCAAATCAATCAAACCTGTGGAAATTAGTGAAATCCTTTCGTCAAGCTATACAAATAACAGCATGTAGTATACATATGTTTCGGTGAGCGAGTAGAGATCCCAGAGCCCATTTCTCTATCCCTACCCAATCCTTTATCTATTATATTATACTATGGTTGTAGCACACTTTCAGCAGCCTGACAGTCCACATAAAATTACATACATCGAGGCAAACTTAAATAAGCCGCCAATAGATTTGGCAATATGATACTTTATATGGAACTTTGCCAACATCTCATGGCAATCTTATTCAATGCATTGATGTACTTAATAACAGCATGTACTGTGCATTTGGTTGCTATTTATGAACATGAATTATTTTTAAATAAAAGTTTCATGGTATCCCAAAATTTATAAGATTTTGAGCCCACTGATTTTTATTAAAATTTAAGTTTTTAGTTACAATCATCAAAATACTACAATGGAATTTACGTCACAAATGCCAAAGTGGCACATAAAAAGAACGCCTTTGACAGAATCATGGCGGACTCTTGCCTTCACGCGTCAATGGTAAAAGGTAGTAACGATCAACTTCTACTATTTCATTTTAAACTCTAATGGGTTGACGTAAAGTCACATTTTCTTTAAATTACGTACTTATTATTATGTTTGTTTTGTTATAAATGACAGTTCATGCTCTACGCATATGTCACTTTTAAATGTTCCATAAAATTCGTTGTGTTTTGTATGGCACGCGGGTTCCATGTTGTAGTAATTTGATGGTTACAATAAAATATAATATAAAGGAAAATACTTTTTTACCACAATTTATCATCAAAGATAGAGTGCTTACCTTTGGGTACCACCCCCTCCAGGCAGAAGTCCTAACATGACTTCAGGTAATGCTAATTTAGTCTTAGAGTCCTTGACAGCAATACGGTATCTGCAAGCGAGAGCTGTCTCCAGTCCACCACCGAGGCAGCTTCCTTGGATCGCTGCTATGTACGGCTTTGGAGATCTTTCTATTCTTCGAAAGATTTCATGACCTGCAATGATTTCATGTTGTAATTAATTTTCAATGTGTGTGTATAGTAAATTTCTTTACATTGTTAAATCTAAAGTCATGCAAGCGATCCTATGGGCGTAGCTACCCATTTCTACTGTATCAATTATACGGTACCATCAAACTAGAGGGGCCCCGACATTGTATAAGCTAAAATTAGTAAAATCTAATCTACAATTTGATTAATTTTTAGCCCATATGATTAGGCCGTAAGGTTATGAGTTTCGCCATAATCAGATAGAAAAGGCCCAAAACCAAATTTGATACAAGGCCCATCTAGGGAAAGCTATATCACTGTAGTAATCTTAATGAAACAGTGTTTTATCAAATATTTTTTTAAAATTTGAGCACAACACTACAATAACAAAAAAGTTTTGACATTTCTTTCTAATTCTTTAAATGTTTTCTTTTTAAATAATGTATTTTTTACATCAGTTTTACATATTTGTCTGAAGATTGTGCATTTTTTTTTCTGAAAATTATATACACAAACCGTCCTCATTCAACGCTCTTTTATTTGTGAAAATCTTATATCTGTTTCATGATTTAGAAGAAGTTACCAGAGAAACAGATGGAGGTTATTTTATAACTTGCCGGTGTCCGCGTCTTTGTCTGTGTTCAAAAATAAAAGAATATAACATATGACATATTTTTGCAATCTTGCTTTTGACCGTGGCTTCACCTGCTGGGAATATTTAGCCTAGGTATGAACATTCAAAATTATATTCTAACTATAGGTGAGAGAACTTTTAAAGGTTACCTCCTACATACAAAGATATGTATAGATAAATGTAGATGCCTACCATTTTTAGCCAAGGCGGCTACTTCCTCTTTGGTCTTACAGCTTTCAATCATTGTAATATCAGCACCAGCTATGAAAACCCCTGGTTTACCAGATATAAAAACTGCGGCTTCAATGGCTGGGTTCGATTCTACTTCAGATACTATTGATTTGACTTCATCCATTACTTCTTTATTTAAAGAATTTACCTGTAAAGTCCATTTTTATTTCATTTGAATGGATTGAAAAAAAAAAAATCCGTCAAGCCGTTTCGGAGAATTTTGGTTACAAACACTGTGACACGAGAATTTTATAATATACTAGCTGGCTCCCGCGACTTCGTCCGCATTGAAAAAGAAAAAGTAACCTATCCTGTGTCCTGTACGTCTAAATGTTTATCTACCAAGTTTAAAGAAAATCATTAATTCGTTTAAGTTATGGAAGAACATACATACATACAATACCTACACTTACAGATTTATTATTAGTATTTATTGATAGGTAATTGTATTCAATTCTCTGTATGCCAGCGAATAAACTCATTTTATTTTTGTCTTATTGGTAATGATATAAATAAAGCTTTTATTTCCAATAACTATAAACTAGTTAGTACATATAATTCCTATATTTATAGTTTGGAACCCATCTGGGTATGAGCCTACTAAATCTTCAACCAGTTTTCCCTCTTTTGGCAACTCGTAACCAATTTTTATCAGCTTGGCAGCTTATTGGTACTACATTACCTTAACATTCGGAGAGTCTAAAGTGATCACATACACTCCATTGACCAGCTTGCATTTGGTATGGACGTTGGTAGCCGATGCAGCGGCAAACGTTCTGTTGTGCATACCTAAGTACCAAAACACAACCATCATTACATCATTACGTAAGTGTTGCATCAAAATAATTTTTAATATCTCAATAAGATTTTTACGAAAAGTTTGTCTTCATACAAAACTTGTTCAAAGTTATCACTTACCAGTGAGAAACACATCTTTGCGATTCCTTAAGATTTTGAGTGCACTTAATAACTTACTATTAGCCATATTTTATCAAATAAAAATGTAACTATACAATTAAAAAGGTAATATCAATAAATATTTTTGGACCCAGACTTTGAACCTAAACTTTCGGATCGGTTCGTGAGGCAGAAGGGAATGGGTAAGGGGAAGCGGAGAGCATGTAAAACGTGCGCACAGATCAAGAAAATTATCTTATTTACGATGGCAGTGGCACCACAGAATCCACAGATCACCACAGCACAGAAACTAATATTACTTCGTATAAGGCTGGCAACACTGGCAGATGCTAATGCAAATCGATTAATTTCATTTAATTAATGAATCATTGATTATTTTAAAATGATAATGGTAGAGCAATATTTTCAGCTCTGGAGCAGTTTTTTCGCGCAACCTAAACAAGGAAATAATACGTATTTCTTAAGATATGTGCCTTGCAATGGTTCGGTTTGATTTTTGCGGTTGATACCATAATTTATAAGCTGGAGCAATTTTCGCTAATTCATAATTAGATGGAGCAATTAATTTTACATCGATTTATGCTTTTGCTTTTGCATTATTTGTAACTTCATCCAGCCAGGGTTACGGAGGTTGCTACTTTTTCAGTTTTAACTGTAAGTTTAATGTAAGTTGGTTCTCAACATAGATTAATAACTAAAGGATTATTATTCTATGGTTCTCCTACCCTCCATAGTTTTTATGGTGCGAAATTGAAAACTATATTATAAAATATAAGAGCAGAATAAATAAAAATGTAAAATAAGTTAAAATGATAGTAGGTACCAAACTGATATGAAATTTGAAAAATATTATGATTTTTTCAAAATTCTTACAATCTTATTATTCTACATTATATTTTGAGAATTAAAAACCTGACGTACCTAGATTTTCAATTCTCCATTTTCTGCAAAATTTATACCTGCGTAAAACTTCAAACTAATATTGAGTAAACGTAATGTTTATTTAGATGATAATGTTATGTTTTTGGAACTTGTATGAAGGTCTTTGCCCAGCATAAATGGATAATTGAGTTTTTTGTATATAATTTTTTGCAGCAACAAATTGTATCCGTGCGAAGCCGGAGTGGGTTGCTAATCCTTACATATTATAAAACAAAGTCCTCCGCCGCGTCTGTCTGTCTGTTCGCGATAAACTCAAAAACTAATGCACCGATTTTCATGCTGTTTTCACCAATGGATAGTTTCGAGGAAGGTTTTAGTAATATAATTTACAAAGTTATCTGGGCGAAGTCGCGGGCAGCAGCTAGTTTGGTGCCCGCAACTTCGACTGCGTTGAAAAATATTTAAACAATATAACGTTCGACTTCTTGTTGCTATAGCACTTTGGCCAGGCGTTTGTTTTTTATTTTTATTTTAGACTAGCTGCTGTCCGCGACTTCGCCCGCGTAACTTTGTAAATTATATTACTAAATTACGACAGCAGTGTGACTGGTTCAGATACGCTGACTTCGGCGTAGTTATTTGTCGCCGCATTTGACAAGTACGCCGGCAGTATCTAGTCCAGCGCAGAGAGACCAATTATTAATCTAAATTCCAATGTTTATTTTTTTTATTTTTTAAGTAATTTTATGCTTACCATCCTCAATACAGCGCGCTGACACGCACTCGGGAAATTCAAGAACTGTAATCAATATATTTATAATATTTATATTATATATGACTTTTTATCTACAACTAAAACTTTTTTCACACCCTATATACTTAGCTTTTCGCTACTACACAATCCACTTGTTGCAATCTTCGTCTCCCTATCTCCCGTAACTATGGTAACTGTGCCTCCACCCACCCACTCCCTCCGGCCTTTCCTCATCCCACCACACCCACGAGGGAAGTCAAGAGCATAGCCGTTGGACTTGCGTCACAACGGGTAATTACGCTTCTAAAGCTTTTGATGGAGCGTGGCGTAGAGCTTTATCTTGAAAAGCGATAAGTCATTTCCGTAACAGGACACTTGTGGATTGTCTTCAGAGAATTGTCGTACATTTCATTTAATCTCGTTTCAAAGTTTAAAAAACAATATAAGTTTAAAATATCAGCTTCGTGTTACATACCAGCTTCGCTTCTTGTTACATTAGTTCAATAAAATTATTTATTGAACTAATGTAACAAGAAGCTGGTATTTTCCTGTAACATTAACATTTGACACTACTAAAAGATTGTGAAGTTTGGTCAAATGTTTAGCCCAACAATCTCATATTCATATTGGAATATGATCATGGATATTCCATGATTGGATTCATGTTGTGGTATCAGCTCTGCAGGTGTCTACTATAAAAAAAAATAGAATCAATTCCTTTTAAGCTAGTTTTAGCTAAGTAGTTGTTTTAGCGAGTTTTAGCTAAACAGTATTTAAATGTAGGAGACATTATGAGTACTCTGGTCTCTGATGATTAGTTCAATTAGTGGTTTTTGCTGCAATACATTGATAAAGCGTATTCATGATCAGACATTTTTCAAGAACACTACCTAATTATATATTTTTTAATTTAATACACTTGTAATTTTTTTTATCCTGACTATCAATGAATTAAAGTGTTGATTAGTTACTTTTAGAAATCATTTTCTGTTATATTGAATTATGCATTCGGTTTACTGCATCATTCGATAGCCGATTTTTTTTTATTATTTGTGATTTAATGTTTGGTACGTTTACCGTACAAACAAAGGTATATCAGCTCCATTATCCCCGGTTACTGGTGACTTTAAATGACATTTTGGCCTACTTGACGTTTGAGAAACAGGCGCTTACTCACCAAAACTACCTACTAGGACTAAAAGCTAACATTTGCTAAATAAGTTAATTTTATAAACCAAGCATCAGTTAAAAATAATTTTAGAAAATTTCAACACCTTGCGGTGATTGCACGAGTCGCTCTTTTATATGTTCACTTCTGCACTTTAGTTAGACAAAAATAGTATTAACTGAATTTGATTGGGACTCACTGAATTTTTATACACTAAGGGCCTCTTTCTCAAACTACAAGTAATGTGTTAATTAGTTACTTTTAAAAATAATTTTCTGTTTTATTAAATTGTGCACTTGGTTTACTGCATCATTCGATAGCCGAATTTTTTTAATTATTTTCTATTTAATGTTTGGGACGTTTACCGTACAAACAAAGGTATATCAGCTCCATTTACCCCGGTTACCAGTGACTTTAAATGACAGTTTGGCCTACTTGACGTTTGAGAAAGAGGCGCTTAAAGTAATAGGCCCACACTATTTGAAATGGTCGAATCACTTTAACACCCCGTGTATCGCCCACCCGCCCCATCGCGTGAGAGAGGTATGGGTTTGATGTCAAGTGTGGGGATAGCCCTCACTCGGTAAGTCAGCACTCGGGACGCGGTGAATCGAATCAATTCTCTCTAGAGATTCATCTGTCCGGAAATTGTGCCATTTAATAAATTCCGCTTTGAATATTCTCTTTTGCTGACAACTTCGACATTGCGAACATTGAGCCAATCAGCCACGATTCAGATTTGTGTTCGAATTTGTCGTGGAGGGTGGCAAAGATTACAAAGATATATAAGTAACAAGTTGATAAGTAAAGGGACTTACCAAAAAAGCGTTATTTTCGACGCCTATTTTGATTTCTAAGAGTATTCTGACAATAGTTTTTTGTTCAATAGTAAATAACTGGCCAAATACGAGTAAAACTTTCGTTACACAGTAATAAAAATTCTCATTTGTTTTTTTTAAGCTCATTAATTAACTTAATTTCTTTATCTATCTAATAAGGTTTTCATTGGCTACTTTTGTTTCTTTTTCATATTTTACACAATATAAAAAATCCAGTTTTAAACATGTTCGTTCGGTTATCTCCAAAAAGCTACAAAAGTGTTGCGCTCATTTAAGTTCTCGTCTTAAAATAACTTCTTTAACCTATTTTATGAGTAACTAGCTGGTGCCCGCGACTTCGTCCGCGTTGAACGATGAATGGTCCCTATGTCCTTTCAGGTGTCCCAGACAACGTGTATGCAAAATTAAATTTCATGGTGATCAGTTCAGTAGTTTTTGCATGAAAGAGTAAGAAACATCCATATATCCATACAAACTTTCACATTTATACCTAATATTAGTACGGATATCATATTAGAATTTTTTGTTGATTTTAAGGTCGACAGACAAGCTAACATTACCTAACAGCAAATTAATAGTAGGTGTCTACCGTTGCCTATAACATAAGCAACACCATAGGTAACGCACTTGGAGTAAGTGCGTTGCCGACAACAGTATGATTGAGAATATAATCCAAATCCGTTCAGCCTTTTTGCGTGAGCGAGTAACAAATTCATCGTTACAAACGTTCGCATTTATGATAGTATATCCTTACTAATATTATAAATGTGAATGTGAGTTTGTTTCTTACGCTTTCACACAAAAACTACTGAACCGATCACCTTAAAAGTTTGCGTACACGTTGTCTGCGACACCAGGGGCCCTAGACAAAGTGCCATAACGATAACGATAACGAAGTTCGATAGTTATAAATGTATGGGAAGTATCACGTGATTTAGCGAAGGCAGTCAATCCCATACATTTTATTTTTAGCGAATCGAATCGCTACGGAGCGAATGCAACTTGTCTAGGGCCCCAGAAAGGACACAGGGTACCTTGAGACAAAGCTAAGGCTAAACTTAACTAATTGACTAATGAGCTCGACAATTATACCTATTATATCTTAAGTTTATCTAACTAAATGATGGTTTTGAGGAGTTAGTGGCTTTACAGACCGACAGAATCGAAAAGCGACTTTAAAATATACAACACTAGCTGCTACCCGCGACTTCGCCCGCGTAACTTTGTAAATTATATACTAAAACCTTGCTCGAAAACCACCGATTTTTATGGCGTGAAAACGCCATAAAAATCGGTGCAGTAGTTTTTGAGTTTATCGCGAACAGACAGACAGACAGACGCGGCGGAGGACTTTGTTGTATAAAGGTACAATTCCGTAGGACACGGCAGACGGCAGTCGGCAGTGGCAGACGGCGACGCGACGTACGACAGCAATTGCCGCGCGACAGGACGTGGCAATTGGCGGCAATTGCAGTCGCGTGTCGGAATCGGTCTCATACAAGTGAATACTGCAAAGTAATGCCGTTGCCGTCTGTCGTCGCGGCACATACATTCCGTCGCCGTCTGCCGCTTCCGTCTGCCGTCTGCCGCGTCCTGCGGAATTGCACCTTAATATGTAGTGATATTATGTATGTAATTAAGAGTTATTACCATTTTTGACAGATTTTGTTTCGTCAGACTCGTTTCACCAGATTTTATATTCGACAGAAAAAGGACAATCACATACATACATATATAGGTACATCAGACAAATTTTCTTAATAAATCATCGGACAGTTTTACGTCAGGCATATCATACTCGTATACGAGTAGTCAGTTAGACCCGACGGCTCATGCGCTGCGGCTAATCTTTTTAAGTGTAGCTACTACGTATAACAACGTAATGTAATACGTAGGACACTAACTACGTATATAAACCTTGCATTCGCTGCCACCGCCATAGTGATCGTTCACGGCGAGTCGGTAACTCAGTTCGCGTGAATCATTCTATCAGCTCGGACGACGAGCGCAATCCTCCTTCACTTTTTACACTCATTATTTAAGAGGTGAAGGTTGCGTTTTTTATTATTTCTCATTTTGTTTTTATTTGTGTGTTGACTACAGTTTTTGATCAGGTATGTACTTAATTTATTGCCTAATTGTTAAACACTTAAATCTTAATTTTAATAACCCAAGAAGTTAAATTAAATAATGATTCTAAATAAAGTTTATGGGAAAATAACTGAGCCTTTATAAGGCAAAAAAAGTAGAAATATTCTTTAGTTAATACCTACTTAGAAATGATTCAATTATGAGAATTAAGTGGAAACAAACCAATGAATGTTTAATAATACAAACAATATACAGCTTGTTATTTTGTTGATGTCCAAATTGATACTTGTTTGATACTGTTCAAAGTCTATTCGTTATATTAATTTATAATATTTATATTTTAAGGAAAAATATATGTCGAAGCATTTTACAAGATATTATAATTATAAACATTTATACTATTAAGTATTAAATATAGGGATAAATTGATTTTTAATATATTAAAAAACAAGTTAATAAAAATAATTTCTCTTTTAGAAGCATAAAAGAAAGGTTTCCAAATTATTGAACATTTATATATGTTGAATTATTTTGAAACCTTCCAAAAGTATTAACCGATTTTGAAATTTTTTTTTAATATCGAATTTTAAAATGTTTTGAATACTATTAAAAAATTTGATGTTTTATAAAATTTTAAATTATTATCTTGCAATTATGTAATCTTTATAATAAGTACATTATTTGTTCAATATCTCCGGGGATATTAACAGTCGCCTGTTACGATCAATTTGCGATAAAATGTTGTTTTTAAGTATTAAAGTTCAACCGAAACTATCACAAATTAACTACCAAATAAATGTCAAAGAAATGTGTTGCTAAGGACTGCTTGTGTCAAACAAATTATGCTCCTAGGTGCATTTTATAAAATAGGCAAAAAATGTAAAATAAAATAAAATATGAAATATGTATAAAATATGTAAAGCAGGAGCAGGATAAAATATGGATCCTAGTAAACTGCAGCATATATGTCGATCCCCTGAGGGATTCCGTTAGGGGATGTTGGTGAACTCACCCTTGTATTTGACAATACATACTTATGGCCATTTGAGAACTTAATACAAATTAAGGAAGGAATATCTATAAACTAATTTAATTTTATCCTTATTAAACCCAGACAAATTTAAAGAATGTGAAGCAAATTAACCTTAACATTACCAACACATATTATTACTAATATACCTACCAATGGGGGAAAACTGCAAATATACTCGTAATGTAAGTTTAGTTTTGTTAGGGAAAATCCAACTTAAGTTGACGCAAAGAACGACGTGGGTTTGCCGAGGGAAAAAATGTCATTAAACGTAGGTAAATACCCAGATACGACTTCGGGACACTTCTTAATTCTGAATTGGGAAAAAATAATTTTAAATGCATTATACACATTCTAGAATTGGACCTTGCGGTTAATGATATACCTTGCCTGCGGCTTTATAAACTCGTATAAGAAATCGAAACTGTATTGCGATTTGCGAATAATTTTTGTCGCAAAATATTCATTTCCAAAGTATACCTAAGTTAAGGTTTTTTTTATAGACCCTAAAATTTGAATAAAGGTGCACCTGTGCTTTGAAAGCTTTTGAAATCTCAAAGAAACTACGCTCTGATATTATGTAGGTATGTGTATAAATTTATATAGGTTTTAAGATATTACGGTTAGAAAAGTTGAGATAGATGGCTCTTCATTATTTTTATAATACACCGTGGCGATATTTTAACTACGAGAATATTAATACAAAAATAAATGTTTTAAAATTGATACGATGTTAATATAATCAATCATCAATACTAATAATAAATTGTAAGTGTAGGTATTGTATACATGTATGTATGTTCCTTCATAACTCTTAAACGAATTTAACTGATTTTCATGAAACTTGGTAGATAAACATAGATAATAGATACATTTGAATGTGTGGAAAATCGACATTTTTGGGTATACTGTGATCACAAATTTTCCAATTTTGCACTTTTTTTTGTGTACCTAATCCCAAATAACTGTGTACAAAGTTATTATTTTTACTCGAAAGTAACATACAGTAGGAATGTTAAAAATATTGATATTGCGATGCTCATCCTCTTTCCTTGCGCAAAAATTGTTATTTACTCGTAATATAATTATGGTTTGAAAAATCATTGAGCGAAAAATTAGATTCAAGATTATCGATAGAAATCCTCCTAGATGAAATTTACTACTGTAAAATTAAAGTACATCTAATGTTGAGTAAATGATGCCAGAACATATTCCCCTCCACCTACTTTCACCCTTAAGTATCCTTTGTCCTCTTCTAGACTGACAGTTTCATCCCCTGTTGAACTGGAGCTGTTGAACGAAATCAAGGAATTCGGCGTTGCTAAGTTATAGGCGACGGTAGTAGTCATCTCCCATAAAGTGGTTACCTAATTTTTACTTCAAAAATTTTTAGGCACTATAAATATAGCTTATAAAATTTATCGTCGAATTCTCTGTTACATGACGTGCCTACATATTACTTAATTAACAAAAGATTGGGAACACCTGTGACTTGTAAAATTTCACGTCACGCTCATTTACAGATAAGACATAAAATATTTATTCTACTACACCAATTATGAATTTTCATGGAAATAATATCAATTAAAATTAAAATTACTTACTTACCTAGAAAACCAGGGAGATACAAGTTTTTCTTTGTTTTCTAATAGATTGCGTGCTGTCAAATGCTCTGCCTTGACACTAAGCTATTTATTAACTAGATAAACCCAATCTAGCACGAATTTTATTTAGGTATAGAATTTAGAATTTTATTCTTTGTTTTTATATGTAGGTAATAATATAAAGATAGTCTTAACATATATTGCCGCCTGACATTATACTTTTGTCAAGCGTTGGATGTTTATTTTTAGATAGCTGGTGGCCGCGGATTTGTCCGCGTGGAATATTTAGCCTAATTCCATCCTGAAATTCTATTAACTATTGGTGATATTTTTATATCAGACTGGCCACTGCCCGCGACTCCGCCCGCGTAACTTTGTAAATTATATACTAAACCTTCCTCGAGAACCACTCTATCCATTGGTGAAAACAGTATGAAAATCGGTGAAGTAGTTTTTGAGTTTATCGCGAACAGACAGACAGAAATTTCTAAAGATTACTTCCTACATACACACAAATATTATAAGTATATATATATATATAAGTATAGATTTATCTGTAAGGTCCGGGGGATATCGGTGGCGCATAAATAAATAAATGTATAGTAATGATTACACGAGACGGCCAGCGGTACTCAACCGGGCGAGGTCCACGAATAACCTCGCACCACTTGCTCGCGAGTCGCGGCTTACGCAAACTTCGCTGTGCCGTTCTCTCGGCATTGAACAAGGACCACGAATTACTGGGCGTTCAGTAACTTTGCACCCTACACACACTTCATTTAAAGCGCACCCTGTACAAGTGAGTGGAGTCAGTAATAGGCGTGTAATAGGTATTTGGGAGAATTTGTCTCAACTCACTATATAATGCGAATAACCGCTGTTACGAGTAAGTATAATGCGACGCCAAGACATTCGCGGCACTTATTGAACTCGCGAATTAAATGTAATTAAGATGCACAATAAATGTTTGTGGCTTCTCAGAGATAACTTCTGTAAAATTTTAAAAAAAGAAATAAAAGTAGCAGATAAAAACTTTGTAGAGAACTTAAAGTTAAAAGTTAAATTTAACTTAAAGTTAAACTTAAAGTACTTAAGCTTAAGTTAATTAAGCTGAAAAACAAATGCAGTTGTCGCTGAAATTTTCTATTACTGTGACGAGAAAAGTTTTTTTTTGGCAGTAATTTTTTGTATGAATCAACTTTTTTAAACATATTCTATTATACATGTAACTGTATTTTTACCTAAGAGTAAATTTTACCTACTCTAAGAAGTTAAATGCGGCGACGAAAATAATGCTTTTCTGCTAAGTTTTCGCCTTAAACAAAAACCTATTAATTTGCTCAACATAAAAAGCATTTTCTCCTACAGATTTTTATAAAGCCTGCACATGAATCTCGAGTCTCTGAGTTGGTTTGTTATACCTATACCACATACTCCACATAACGGGTTTATTATTTTATTGCTGTCTGAATAACTATACTATAAAGTTTGAATATAAGATGAAAAATATATGGGTATTTTTTAATGTATATATCGTATTTTTCTAAACAACTCTCTATCATTAGTTCTTGATCGATATGGGAATTCGATTGAACGCATCGATTTTGATGAAAAAAAAAAAAACAAACTATCTGTAGCGGTATCTGTATCTCTTATCAGTAGTAAGTATCTGTATCTATGTATGCGGTTATCAGCGAAGATATATTATTTCGATGGCACGTTTGGGATTCGGGAAAAACAGTCAACGCTTTCGACAGAGAAGTTCGCCAGTCACTTATTACTTAGTAAAAAAAATTGAAATTAATCATTGATGTTTTAGGTACCACGTCGCAATGGAACAGGATCGCAAATTGAAATTCGGTAAACAATGTTCACATTTTATGTAAGCTTTGAAAGCTTCATGTGAATTCTTGCTTATCCGTCTTCGTTTATTTTGCGGTCACTTGTGACCAATATTTTTCTTTTTGGCTGTTTTAATTTTCTTTGTTTTCTTGTGTCTTATTATCACAGAGTGACAAGTCCAATTAAGTATATATTTTCGCTTGGTAAATGCTGTATGTCATATAGACAATTAGTTAATTACATTGAATCATTTTCGCGCATTTTTCAATGCGCAAAATTCAACGCATTTGTCGTAATACCAATTTCAATATGTTTTTTTCCTAAGTAATTGTGTAAGTATTAATATAATAATCATATTTATATTTCAAAAATAGTGGACGAATGCCTATGAACATAGGTTTTAAATTATAAGTTAAAGCTTATAAGTTTCAATGAGAATAAAGAAATTAAATATAAATCTAACAGACTGGTACTGCGTTAGGGGTTCACGTTAGAATAGACAAAAAATCATTCATTTGTGTACGTTTACCATTAAAAAATGGAACATATCTTTATATGCTATTTAAATAACACGATGCGATGACACACAATAGAAATTAAAAGCGGCGAAGATAGTACAGTCGGCCGCATAAGTCGATGTAACACATTCAAAAGTGCAAAACAACTGAACACTCTACTTACTTACTTAATTACTTAAGCTTTTTACTATCGTTTGTACGTGAAGTTTATTTTGTTCTCTAGTCGTGACAACGACTTATGGCGCGTTAAGTGTTACGTTGTTTTGCACTTTTGAATGTGTTAAACGACTTATGCGGCCGACTGTACTTATTTCGTACCTACTTAAAATCGAGTGGTCTAAAAAAAGATTTATGTTATGATATGATAGAAAATAGTGAATAAAATTGCCATTTTGGGAAACAATAGGATTTTTTTCCTTATAGAAAGTTATTGATACAATCGACCGTATCAAGAAACATATAATAACATAATTTTGTTTATGGTGTTTTATTACTTAAATTTCAGAAACCATGGAGGTCGGAGACTTCAAAGACTTCGCCAAGGCTATGACCGATTACATCGGCGAATACTTGGAAAATATAAGAGAAAGGTAGATAATTTTCCATATTTCATATCTACGGTTGCTATGCGCGAAATGCATTAGATACTTACTGCTTTATCCTGTTTATCAACCGGTAATATATTGGGCCAATGGCCTAATAGGCCAATGCATGGATAATAAGTTAGTAGGTAATCTATAGGGATTCTATAATCAAGCAATAATAGAAACAAAGCCAGCTTACATTTTAAATCTAAACATATAATAAAATCGTAAACTGTTTGTTGTTTATGCACGTTAATCTCAAAAATGGCTTAATAGAATTGGATGAAATTTGGTAGACAGATAGTTTATTACCTGGATTAACATATAGGATACTTTTTATCATGGAGAAATATTAGGCTCTTTTGGGTTTTAAAAAACCACCGTGTACGAAATGCGGGCACAGTTTTTTTTACTTTTTATTTATTACTTCGTTTTGTGCAAAGACAAGCTGATGGGCATCTTGATGGTAAGTGGCTATCATCGCCAATTAACACAAACAACGCCACAGGTGCTGCAAATGCGTTCCGTCCTTAGTAGGATTAATGATAAAGGATTAGGAATCGTCAGTCATATAATTCTCTATGATCTATTCTTTTTCTATTGATCAAAAACGTAAACAAATATAGCGTCGCCATTGTCACTGGACTGTTTTAAGGATGGGATTTGTATATTAGGCATTATCAAAGAGAGTTGACTCAGTGATTAACTCATTTAGAATTTGTTCGTATTGTTTGTTTAGTTCAGTATCGTGAATTGTTTGTTTACCTTTTTGATCAATGAAAAAAGAATACATATTAATGGTTAAAATTCTACTTAATTAAATCATAGACTTGACTTGGCTGGCTTTCCTAGAATCTTTACAAACGTTATGATAATAATGGTATTCAACAATACAATGTATATTGGGCAGGCATTTAGGTAGGAAATAACCCAACCTTTTGTTTGTTTATAGCACCCTGTTGAAGTATTTTCGTCACTAATTTTTTGGCACAAACTATACTTGCTTCTATTTGATTTCCAGACCAGTAGTGCCCTCTGTGAAGCCAGGCTATCTACGCCCTCTAGTGCCGGAGCAAGCGCCCGAGAAGGCTGAGCCATGGACAGCCGTGATGGCTGACATCGAGCGAGTAGTGATGTCTGGTGTCACCCACTGGCATTCCCCTCGTTTCCACGCTTACTTCCCCACTGCCAACTCTTATCCATCAATAGTCGCCGACATGCTCAGTGGCGCCATCGCATGCATTGGATTTACATGGGTAAGATTTCTATTATCTTTCTCTTTATCTATAACTAGCTGCTGCCCGCGACCTCGCCCGCGTAACTTTGTAAATTATATACTAAAATCTTCCTCGAGAACCACTGTATCTGCTAACATACGTAGATAAGTAATAAGTATAATCTATTTAGGAATCAGCACAAGCTACCCAAAAACTGGTGACCACATCCGCAAACGATTTTTTATTGCCTGTTAATAAATAGCAAATAGTCCATACAATAAGTAATAGTGTGTTACAAATGGCCTTTGCTGTCGTATTTTAGTAGTCGACCCGATACGGTTCCAATGTTTCAATTCAATGCCAGTGTCAGTGTCACTTGTGGAAAGGAGAACAAGCGAAACCGGTTTCCACATAATTAATTAGTACCTAAATCAATTTTTACAATCATTTGTTAATATCCAATTAACTAATACCTAAACTTTTATATTTAGGAATAAATATTAAAGTTAGTTAGCTTTTGCCGCCGTTTAGTTTAACTGAGCGAAATAGGTTTCACTCTATGTTTATGCCTAATTTCCTTCAAAATCGGTTACTTAAGTTTTTTTTATATCAAGGTCGATAGACAGGCTGTCGGTCCACTTGATGGCATCTTGATGGTAGGTGGCTACCGCCATCTATAACACAAGCAACAACACAGGTGCTGCAAATGTGCTGCCGACCATAGTGGGATTGAGAAGGATTAAGGATATGGAATTGGGAAGGCATAGGGAAAATGGAATTTGGCATTACTTACTCTTTCACCTAAACACAATAATACTTTTTCTGGATAAAAGGTATCCTAATTCCTAATATGCCCTTGACAATACCGCTGACAACGTGATCGGTTGAGTTTCATGATTACGATAATATATAGGCTAAGATTTTTGGGCGGTTCATTAAATAGCTGAACTGTGTGTGTACAGATTGCGAGCCCCGCGTGTACGGAACTTGAAGTGGTGATGCTCGACTGGCTGGGCCAGATGTTGGGACTGCCGGAACAGTTCCTGGCACGTTCTGGTGGTGAGGGCGGTGGAGTGATACAGGGCACTGCCAGCGAGGCCACACTTGTGGGCCTCTTGGGGGCAAAGGCGCGCGCAATCCAACGCGTCAAAGAGCAACACCCCGAATGGAGCGATTACGATATTATCCCCAAACTAGTGGGATATTGTAACAGTAAGTATTAACGTAACCGCAAGAACTTATTTTTATCTAAGAACTAGCTGCTGCCCGCGACTTCGCTCGCGTAACTTTGTAAATTATATACTAAAAACCTTCCTCGAGAACCACTATTGCATTGGTGAAAACAGCATGAAAATCGGTGCAGTAGTTTTTGAGTTTATCCCGAACAGACAGACAGACGCGGCGGAGGACTTTGTTTTATAATATATAGTGATAAGAATAAATTTTATTTGTGACAAGGAATAGAGATACACAGATAAGACATAAAAACACACACACGTCTACTGCCACAAACCGGCTTCAATTTAGCATAATGCTGGTTGTATGCTGAGTTGAAGCCGGTTTTTATTTTGTTATTTGCTTTTTGGCAGAGAGAGAGAGAGAGATAGATAGAGAGATAAAAAGAGAGAAATCGTCTACTGGACATAAGATTTTTCAATTATTAAGTTGCACCTATTGAAACTTTGTATTTTGTAATTTTTAGAACAGGCCCACTCATCTGTCGAGCGTGCTGGACTATTAGGAGGCATAAAACTCAGAACGTTGAAACCAGACGGCAAAAGACGTCTCCGAGGTGACATTTTGGCTGAAGCCATGGATGAAGACATTCGTAATGGATTAATACCTTTTTATGTAAGTATTAACTTACGGTATCATTAAAAGCATAGATATGCTTAGCCTATAGACTTATTTGTCTTGCACTCTTATTTGTTCATATGTCTTATAGGATTCTTCAGAAGACCTCGTAGAATAACCTTTATCAAATCTAATTATAATTGCCCCATGATCGCATGTGTTTAAAGTTTACAATGTTGACTTGCCCTGAAGTATGCAATAAAATCAATTTTATTTCAAACCTTAGATCTTTTTATAAGAAATTGTACCTAAACTCGTAATAAATTAATATGAGCTTTGTCGCGGTATTAAATTTTTTTGGCTTAGGTTTATATGAGAATGTGCATCTAATTATATTTCTTCGATCTATACAATTTCACAATATTTTCTCCTTTTTACAGGTCGTATGCACTTTGGGTACTACATCTTCCTGCACATTTGATGCCTTGGACGAACTCGGCGACGTTTGCAACGAACGCAACGTTTGGCTCCACGTTGACGCGGCTTATGCTGGCTCTGCTTTCATATGTCCAGAATATCGCTACCTTATGAAGGGAATTGAAAAGGCCGACTCATTCAATTTCAATCCTCACAAGTGGTTGCTAGTAGGCTTCGACTGTTCCGCTATGTGGCTGAAACAGCCCCGTTGGATCGTCGATGCATTCAATGTCGACCCACTCTACCTAAAACATGACCATCAAGGTTCAGCACCAGACTATCGCCATTGGCAAATACCGCTCGGACGTAGATTTAGAGCTCTGAAATTGTGGTTTGTCCTGAGATTGTATGGTATCGAAAACCTTCAAAAACACATTAGGAAACAAATTTCCCTGGCACACCTTTTCGAGGAGCTCTGCGTGTCTGACAGCAGATTTGAGATTTTCGAAGAAGTGACTATGGGTTTGGTGTGCTTCAGGATGAAAGGCAGCAATGAACTCAACGAGGAACTTCTGAAGCGTATTAACGGCCGTGGAAAAATCCACATGGTTCCATCGAAGATAGATGATGTTTATTTCCTTAGGTTGGCGATTTGTTCGCGCTACAGCGAAGAAAGCGATATTAACATTTCATGGCAGGAGGTCAAAGATTCAGCCGACGAAGTAATGAAGTCTCACGTAGAAAATTAATTTTTCTAATTATATAGACGCGCTTTTCATGTATTACATTGATAGCAATAAAATTATTGTACATGCATTTTATGAATGAGCGTAATATTTTCTTTTGTATGACACGCAATATAGAATTTGTTGTGGTAATACAATCTACGCTCGGTTGTAAAATGCAGGTGCTGTGATTAATTTTTAGACATCAAAATATTATGTATAGGTGCCGTTATAAACGTGATAAAAGTACCTACTTGTGTGTCTATCTATACAAGGGTTGTTGCGGATGCAGAATTTTCAACATTCGCGGATGCAGATACGGATGTCTAAATTGATGCGAATATCCGCAACAACCGGATCTATACGATAGTTATCTATCCCGTAGTGACAAATTATAAAAAAATGTTAAGCTTTTTAAATGTTTAATTAATAAGTCGTCGATAAATTCGACGCGGTATTTGACTAGGTAGTGAAATTATTTTCTTATTAAAGAACAAGTGAATATACAACTAAACTTTCAGGAACTTTTAACGTCAAGAAAAATTACTTTCGAAAATATATGAAACTATTTAAGTTATTCCACGGATTTAAAATAATTTGTAAATTTTTCACTAACATAGTCAACTACCTAGTTGTTGTATATTTAGCATGCATATTGTTGAATAATGTATGTAATGTCATGTATGTAGGTCAACAGATATTGCCTTGATTTATACAAAGAGCTATCAAGGAAAAAGTATGCTTTAATCATTAATCAGTAGTTACACATACCTACGTGCTAATATCGTTGACTTTGTTTGATATTTATGCAAACTTTAAGATATACCTTTATCTACTTTATGTATGTAGTGTAAAGCATGGCCACGTAGACAACGCAAAGAAAACAATCAAACTTTCAGGGGTTCACAACATTTTTTTAATCAAACAAATACTTAGTTAAGATGTGTTTTTACTAGCAGTGCTTATTTTATCTATATTCGTTCATAGAAACGAACTAATAGAGCGCTTTCTCTTTCACTCAATTCCATACAAAAGACAAGGACCATCTTGAGTGTGCGTTTACAATATTAGGTGAACGTTCACATTACGCTGCTTTTAGATTTGTAAACTATAATAAAATATTATAGTAATACCTACGTACTTACCCAAAACCTTACACTTTTTATTTTTTATAAACTATTGTAGGTGTTAAATTGTGAATTATTTATTAAGATAATATTAAGATAAGAGCTGTTAAGATAATAGACATTTTGGTTCCTGATATAATCATAAAATGAAAAATATACGTTAGTTAATATACGTTAAACGTTAGTTAAACGAAATTCAAACCTTAAAATAACAATAATACGAATTAAAATTAATAAACGCAGTATAATAACAGAGAAAGCGTCTGAACAGTGAGTTCTACGAACAGACTAAAAAGTACATGTAAGTACTGTGTACAAGTTACAACTCACATTGTCTGTTATCTCCATCAATCACAGCCGAACGCTTTATCTCCATATAAGCCCGTTTCCATGAACGAAATATAGTAGCGCAACCATTAAAAAAGTGACCAAGTGTTGTCAAGATCTTTAAATCCAGAACAGATAGCGGTGGTCGCTTCTGACATTTTTACGTGCCACGGAATAGGAGAGAGATAGGTAGTGGCCGGATTAGCTACGTAGCAAAAGTAGCAATTGCTACAGGCCCCGTAATTTTTTTTTTTTCACCATAAATATTTTTGCGCTCCTATATTATCTATATATCTTAACAAGACCAGATCTCAACAGCTATTTCAATATTTTGAAATGAACATTTCAGAAAATATTGTTCAAATGTCACTTTCTTTTATGTAGGTTCTTAAAAGCTTAAATAAAATTATCTTTATATTATACTAAAAAAAACACCTTAAACTGAAGATCCTAATAAAAACTAAGGGTCTCTTGATATAATTTTCTACGGGCCACGATAAAAATTAGGTACGAGTCTACATTGTTGGCGTTGTCTACATGGCTTTACTTTAGTGTTGGTATGTACTGCCACCACTAATTTTAATAGAGCTTACCCATTGTTTAATTAATACTAGTTAGACATGTTTATAATAAGTAAAAATATAATAATTTATTGTGATCATTATTATTGTAGTTACAGTATTGATGTCTGCATTGTTATAATAGATTAGTATGTATTCATTGCTGACAATATAAGTAAATTATGACAATAATTTTATACTTGGGTATTTTATCACTAGCATTGTTTTTTCCTTACATAAGCGTATTCGTTACGTAAACGTGTGCATGAATATGAGCGATAACCTTCAATAAAATTCTTCGGTGAATTAAAGTTCTCAAACCCAGCTCTCTCAAGTTCGGAATTTTTTATGATAAAAAATTATTTTTATTGACCTGTAATAAATATTTAGATAAATGTTATTATTTTGATATAAATATATACCTAAATGTTGCTTCCAACAATGTGAACTTTTTTTGTTTTATTTATAGTCCTTTTATCAAACTGTGCAGGTAATGAAGTAGGTGCTTCCCAATAATTCCAAGGCGTCTGTTTCCGAGCTCATATAACCCAAATCTTTTCATAGCTGAGTGAATACATCTGAGGCATCTTCTAGGTGAGCTCGCTCCATCATAAGCCGCATCTTCGCTACACAGCTAGATGCTGGCCAAGAGCAAACTAAAAAAAATGCTCGTTAAGTAACAGCTCGAAAAAAAAAATCTTTTATGTTAATCTCGACTGGCAGGCAGACGGTCCACCTGTTGGTTGGTGGCTCCCGTCGTCTATAATACAAGCAACGCCACTCGGTAATGGGCTCTGGCAACCTTTACTCACTCTTGTACTCTTGTGGTATTTCGTGGCGAAAAACTACAGCATACATGATATTATTATTTCAGGATAGTCTTCTGAAAGGGGGTGGTTACTGATATCAACTACATGTAACATGTCTGTAATAAAAAAATACATCAATTGACTATACCATATTATGCTCATGAAACATGACAGTCAATACTAAACGTTATTAGCATATAGCGAGGCAGTAAATGTTTCGCGAGACCTCGTCCTAATATGGTAGTCACGAATATCTAGGTGGAACGATTTAAATTATTTCAATCAATATTAAACAATACAAGTATTAAACATTAAGTATTTTTAATTTTGTTAAAATTTACTTACCTATTACACCTACACATACTTTCTAGGTTCGAGTCATCCGTAATTATGTAATAGCCACCTATTTCTTAATAGAGAATAATTTGTCTATCAATGACTCTATGACAAATGCAAACATGAAACTTGTCAAACTTTCAAAATTGGGAAGTGCAAATATATTTTTATGATGAATTAGAAATTTCCCAGTAGGTTCTTTTAAAATGAAATTGTCGCGCATTAAATACATTTTTCAGGGATGTCCATGTACGATACCAAAGAAATTCGTCTCGGCAGAGGTGGACTGGTGGAAAGTAGTGACATCAACAGGCACCAGAAAATATGCCAGTCCAGTGCGGTCGGCTGGCATAGGACAGGAACATTGTATACTCGACTCTTGCTGCATCAATCCTAATGTGCAAGAACCTAGAGTTATTATTGTAGGTGCCGGTATGGCTGGTCTCTCTGCTGCTCATCGTCTCACGCAATGTGGCATACGAAACTTCGCCGTTTTAGAGGCGAAAGAAAGGTTGGTAACATGCATAATTAGCATCGTCATCATCTCAGCCGCAGGACGTCCACTGCTGAACATAGGCCTCTCCCATAATTTTCCAATAAGACCGATCTGATGCAGCCAGGATCCAGGCGGCCCTTATCAGATCGTCTGTCCACCTTGTCCGTAGCCGCCAGACGAGGAACTCGTCCCAAGCGGCTGTCGGCTCTCTTTTCGTACAATCTGTCCTGCCCACTGTCACTTCAATCTTACTTCAACTTACTGATCCGCTGACTTATGTCGGTAACTTTCATACATCTACGGATCTCCTCATTTCTGATTCGACCTTGCAGTTTAACCCCGAGCATAGCCCTCTCCATAGCTCGTTGTTTTCTTACAAGGCCCATAGTTACCATCCACGTTTCAGCGTCATAATTATGTCATCACTGGCAACACATACATAATACATTATCAAAATTTTCATTCATATTAGTATCAATAGATGAGTAAAATTTATTTATACAATACCTATGTTTATATTACAGACCTGGAGGGCGTATACATTCGTGTTGGCTAGGCGATGCAGTTATTGAAATGGGTGCGGAATGGATTTATGGCGCTTGTCTTCCTAACTCCATTTACACGCTAGCATCAATGGATAGGCTTCTACAAACACCTTTACCTCGTCTTGACGCATCACGTGGTTTGTTTTGCACTAGCGAAGGCCGTGCAATTGATCTACCGGTTACGATTACGTCATATCATACATTCAGACAAATAGAGCAGCAAGCGGCAAACTTATTCCGCCTTGGCGGCGAAAGATGCCACGGCACTTTGCTTAATTTTATTGGTTTACGCATACAACAGGAACTGCACAACTTTCCCGAAGATCAACGATATGATGCCGCTCGAGTGATGTTCGGCTTGATGAATATTTTGAGAAATAGATGCGGTGACGATTTGTCTCTAGTCAGCGCTGATCAATACGGCAGTTACATTGAGTTACCGGGAGGTGCTGTACGGGTGCCCTTGGGTTATGTGGGTGTTATGGCGCCTTTACTTAGAGGGCTTCCGGACAATTGTATAAGATATAATAAGCCCGTAAACGTGGTACGGTGGGGTAAGGGTCAAACGGGAGATGGACGTACTTTAGTGAAATGTTGCGACGGCGAAGAGTTAACTGCTGATTATGTAATTCTCACAATGTCACTTGGTTGCCTAAAATGTCAAGCTGACAAACTATTTTCACCCCCTCTCCCCGAATGTAAGTTAAATGCAATTTGCAGTTTAGGGTACGGACTGACCGATAAAGTATTTCTAGAATACGCTGAACCATTCTGGGTGTGTCACGAAGGTAGTTTGAAACTAGCCTGGTCATGTGAAGAGTTGCAATGCGGGAGTGAATGGACTCGAGGAGTTTGCGCTATAGACGAAATGCCAGGAAGTAAACATGTTTTGTGCGCATCCATTTCGGGACAAGAGGCAGCTATGATGGAATCTATGACCGACAACGATGTCGCAGAAGCTTTGACACTATTGTTACGCAGATTCACGGGGAATCCCTGCCTACCGTATCCTCAAATGATGCTAAGATCTCGATGGGCATCTGACCCACACTTTTGCGGAGCCTATTCATACATGAGTTGTTGTTCATGTGTGAGTCATCAGTGTGAATTAGGCGCGCCAGTGCCCGGTCCTTGCGAACCGGATCCTCCAATTTTATGTTTTGCGGGTGAAGCAACGGTGCCAGGATATTTTGCAACAGTACATGGGGCGAGGCTCAGTGGTATCCGTGAAGCTGAACGCATCATATTGCTAACTAAAAAATTCGAAGGGCCTCCGCGTTAGACACGTAATTAAAACTTGTATGTGGAATGTTTACAATTTGTTTCCGTATTGACTTTAATTTTATTCATACGTAAATTTTTATAGTTACAAATTTTATTAAATGTACCAAGTTTAATAAAAGAATTTACTTGTCTGCTTTGTATTATTTCTTTTCATTGGATGAAACGGAATGCAATAAATAGTAAAAAAAATAAAGAAAAATTTGAAACAAGCTAAAACACATTATACATAATAGTATAAGAGGTGGCAACGTTTTCGAAAGAGAATTTCAGGTCAGCTGGTTTTTTGATATGTCGTCTCTCTTGCCCTTTCGGTTAGGATCTGGGCAGTCTGGCTAGCGGTAGCGGTTGCGTTTGCCTGTGCGCATCCTATTTGTGCGGGTAATATACTGACTTTTAAAATCATTTTATGAAGGTTCAATTTGCATATTTTAGCTTAAGATAAGTTTAACAAACATCAATCTCTTATTGCTAGACATTTTTATGGTTGCTAATAATGAGCCAGACGCGAATTTTGATTTCATTTTTATTAAAAAATTAAGTTATTTCAGAATGTCTGTCATTTTAATATTATGTTGTTTAAGTATGAACAGACCTAAAAATAATTTGCCAGACATTAATTCAGTTGCTAAACCATGAATCAGAACGATTAAAGTCCTGAAAATTCATACAGTAAAATCATTTTATGAAGGTTCAATTTGCATATTTTAGCTTAAGATAAGTTTAACAAACATCAATCTCTTATTGCCAGACATTTTTATCGTTGCTAATAATGAGCCAGACGAGAATTTTGATTTCATTTTTATTAAAAAATTAAGTTATTTCAGAATGTCTGTCATTTTAATATTATGTTGTTTAAGTATGAACAGACCTAAAAATAATTTGCCAGACATTAATTCAGTTGCTAAACCATGAATCAGAACGATTAAAGTCCTGAAAACTCTTACAGTATGATTCTACTGGTCAGAGAGAGACAGCTGAGTGCTCTCAGCTATAGATGGGTAAGCACTGTAGTATTACTCAAGCCAGAGTAAATACTCAGTAAAAACTATTTAAGTACTTTTTTTTTTACTTTATACTCAGTATTACTACGAAAACTTAATGAGCTATGGCTATCGTTCATTACCACGATTCATTCATTAAATGAAGAATTAACGCGTGATGATAATTATTATTATATAAAATTGTTAGGTACAATGTTTAAATTATCTATACTAATATGTAAAGCTGAAGAGTTTGTTTGTTTGGTTGTACGTGCTAATCTCAGGCTGTCGGGCTAGGCATCGCGTTGGCCACGATCTACGAGCCCGTAGGTTTGTTGAAAAAGTATCGATATTTTTAATTAGATATATTGACATTTTTCCATGATATATCGACGTCGATATTGATATTTTATAAATGAAAATTAATACCGTTTTATATTTCCTAATTATAGTTTTAGAATAATAGAACACTAGCTGTTGCACGCGACTTCGTCCGCGTAACTTTATAAAATATAGCCTATAACACTCGCTGATAATATAGCTTCCCACCAGTGAAAGAATTTTTCAAATCGGTCCAGTAGTTTCGGAGCCTATTCAATACAAACAAACAAATCTTTCCTCTTTATAATATTAGTATATATAAAAATTCAACAAAACAAAATGCAGGTGCGTCGGCAATCTTTTGTATCTACTTGTAGGTATCATCCATAAATGATAATTGTTTTGATGAAAAAAAATCTCTTGTATCCGTATGACTCATTTCTGTTTTAGTTTAAATGTTTGAACAAAAGCAATAAAAAATGTTCCGTGTTTACTTAGAGACCTTCTATCTAGTTGTCTTGTTTATCAAAGTTATCATAGTAGTACTATGTGAAATAGTTGTTATTCTAATATCCGTTAATTTACTATAAGGTTTGTAACCTCTGCTATGCCGCCGATGGGCGGTCTCGGCATGTGAGTATAAAATTGGCTTTTAACAATTTATAATTTAATTTTAATTTATTTTTAATTTTAATTTTAATTTTAATAAATTGACTATTAATTTTTACAATATAATTAATAAAGTCAAAAAATATCTAAAATAAGAATTTAGTAATTACTTATATGATGTCAAACAGGTGACATGTAACATAATTCTTTTGTTTTTTTTTTTATATTATAGGTATTTCTTATTTGGTTAATAATCTTTTCTTGTGAGAAAATTAAGAATTTTAAATTAAGATAAACGCAAAATTCACTGCAATAATAACATAACTAGTAAATTATAATAATATGGTGTAGAGTTAACTTAGTTGTAACTATATCTAGGTAGATAAAAATGTAGGTTTTTCACTCATCTTTACATACTTCTATGTATTCTTCTAATTTCCATGCAATTAAAAGGTTGTTGACATCGTCATCCATTAGGAATATTTGTAAATTATAAAATTTTTTTAGGCAATACGAGTTTATTAAATACGAGACGCAATGACTATCACGCTAGAAAGATTTGGACGAAATGAATGATTCGTTTTCACTTATAGGTAACCCATTTTGCTTTGCTAAGTATTTTTACTTGGTTAATATTTAGTAATCTGTTTGTAAAGATTAGCAAATGTGTCATGGTAAAATTTACAATCGCACTTATTTAATAACAACAAAATATCAATGGCTATTTGTAACCGATTACGTTGTAGGTGGTAACAGAGATATATTGGTTAATTTTAACCAAAAAAAGGGTTAATTTTAACTCTTTTTAAACATATTTAAAATTACATACATAACTTGGTTAGATTTAACAATATTAAGTATTAAAATTTAAACAAGTCTGAATTGGTTCAGAATGCTAACAATTTTGTTTAAAAATTATTAAGTGCAATGTTAAAAATAACCAAGTATCCATAACAATGTTGACGTGTTAGATTATAACCAACTGCGCTTATATATTCTTAAACGAGTTTTAGTTAATTTTAAATAATCTGCCTTTAAACGAGCCAAAATGTTAAAGTAAAATTTTCTCAGTGTATCATAGCGACAAGAGTATTTCAAATAAAAAAAAACTTTTAAATTTTCAATAATGTTGTTTGATTTCCTGCTATCTAATTCTATCTCATTTCAATTTTTTTTTTATGTTAAAATTTGCTAAATGCTAATAAAAAATAATATCCCTAATTTAAAAAATATTGAACTTACGCAATTGTATATCTATTGTATGTATATATAGATATACAGTTTACATAAGTCCAATTCATACTGTAAGAGTTTTCAGGACTTTAATCGTTCTGATTCATGGTTTAGCAACTGAATTAATGTCTGGCAAATTATTTTTAGGTCTGTTCATACTTAAACAACATAATATTAAAATGACAGACATTCTGAAATAACTTAATTTTTTAATAAAAATGAAATCAAAATTCGCGTCTGGCTCATTATTAGCAACGATAAAAATGTCTGGCAATAAGAGATTGATGTTTGTTAAACTTATCTTAAGCTAAAATATGCAAATTGAACCTTCATAAAATGATTTTAAAAGTCAGTATATTACCTGCACAAATAGGATGCGCACAGGTAAACGCAACTGCTACCGCTAGCCAGACTGCCCAGATCCTAACCGAAAGGGCAAGAGAGACGACATATCAAAAAATCAGCTGACCTAAAATGCTTTTTTTCCCGACGTTGCCACCTCCCGGACTATAATGATGTTTTATAATAACTACGTACCTAAGCGACGTTGTCAGCTGTCGTTATTTTTTTGAAGATAGACCACCGTCGTTACCAACAACAAAGAGTCGTATTTACTAAAGTGTAATAATGTCGAATTTTAATTTTAAATATGTTTTTTTTTAACCGATTGAGCTGAAATTTGGTATAAGTACACGCTTATTTTGGATGACAATGCATGCTTAGCTATAAGACGTCATTCTAATTCCAATATGGCGGACTAGTTTTTTTTTTCTGCACTGCCACAATAATATGGGTATCAATTAATGAAAGTGCTTGCTGAGGTAACACGAAAAACTAATACAAGTAAACTTTTTAGTCCTCAATCATAGCTAAAAAATAAATTAATGGTTAAAATAACTTTTTAAAAACAAGCTTTTTAATTAAGTGCCCTAAAAAGAAGAAAATAATCTTTAAATTAAATATAAAAGCTTGTCGCGAGATTTGCATATTTTATAGGAAACATTTCTTTCATAGAATTAGGCAAGACCAGTTAGTACACAGGTAAATCTCGCGACAAGCTTTTATATTTAATTTAAAGATTATTTTCTTCTTTTTAGGGCACTTAATTAAAAAGCTTGTTTTTAAAAAGTTTTTTTTTACAATTAATTAATTTTTTTGTCCAAACTGTTCTATCGTAGAACTAATAGTAGGACACCCATAAAATTTGATGGTATCCGTAAACAAGTCGTAGGTAAGTGGTACATAAGAGTACTTATGTAATTTATATAACTATTCTCGTACCTATTTACTTTGTTACATAAGTCAAAATAAATGAAATAAAAAAATCATTGGAGATTCATTAAATTTATTCACTAATGGCAATAGGCGGGCGACATGATTATGTTATTTATACTCGTAAATAGAGGTACATAGTTAACAACACTTTTAGGGAAAAATACAAACAAAATACCAATTATGGCGGTATTTTGTTTTGATAAATAGTACAATATCAAAATTGGCCAAATATATCTCGGGTAATTTTTATATCTATTTACTAATAAATATATAAATTATAATCCAAGATAAATAACATATTAACATGATTACAGAAAAGTACTTTTGTCAAATAATGTTTAAATTTAAGCCAATCAAAAAGTAATCTGAAAAAATATAAAATATGAGTAAGGCAGTTAAAGATAATATCGGAAAATATTATTTAATTTTAAGGAAATTATAATGATTTATAATTTATTATTTTTCATTTTAAACAACAAACTATTGTTTATTATTATATTGTTTTAGTTATTTTTATTATAAATATAAAACAAAAATTACTTTTGATTTATACCTATTACTTTATATTCGTCAAACACAGCACGGGTGAGGCTAAATGTGAATCGATAGTTACATTATTAAATGCTTTTTTAAAAGAAATTTCATTTACACATAATTTTGGGCATAGCTGTATTTAAACAAAACATTTTTTTTTATGGATAAATTATTGAAAATTTGTCCATTTCCTTCCATTTACATAACATAGTACCTCTTTGTCCATTCAGATCTAAATGAGATACCAGGACTAAATTTTCGCCTCTTGGTTACAATAATTAAAAACTTTTTTTTTAAATTTTAATAATGAATGTTTGATTTAAAATAATACAATTTAAGATTTAATTCACAATAATAGAATTTTAAAAATACTTAATAAAAATGGCATGTCTTCCTACACATTTAACCACCATATTTAACTACTTAATTACCTACTTAACCACCAAATTAACATATAAATGCTAGAATACTGTCTTTTTGTGATTTTATATTGTTTTCTTTGCATGTTAAAATCAAATTAAAATAATTGACTTGAAAACCTATGTTTGATCGTGATAGGCCGTAGCACATTGTTGCACGTATGATAGGCTAGTGGTTCCCAATTACTTTTTTTTGCAAACCTTTTCAATAATGACCAACTCACGTACCCCTTATTTCATATGAATGTTCAATAAAGAGTTAATTAATTTTTTACATAATTATTACCATCAAAACAGATCTAATGATGATCAGAATTAGTTTAAATTTGACAAATGTGCAAGTTTCTCTTTACTGATTCTTATTAAATATATTATTAGGTACGCCAAATTCGGCGTAGTATTTGTTGCCGCATTTGTCAAGTATGGTGGCTGTATCTAGTCGAGCACAGTGAGACCAATCAAATATCTTTGTGTATTGAATTAAAAACAAAATTTCAAACCATCTAGAAAAGCACCATTTGGATATGCTGACATGTCATCAAACTTGACAGTTATCCTGTGGTCTTCGTATAAACTATCTTTGTGTGTACCGCTATAATAAATAGGTTGACTGTATCCACATCCGGTGGGGGGCCAAATAAAGCTAATTCTGTACCATTCGTTTTTACTAACATAACAAAGCTCAGAGAGTTCAATCTCCATGGTCGAGTTATATTCAACATATTCTTTAAATTTTGTCACATTGCTTATACTATTCTCAGATTCACGTACAATAGAAACTGAAAATAACTCAACATAGTTGTTTGGAAAGTCAATTTGATACGCCAAACGCGACAATCTGGTGGGTGCACATAGGGAATGTATGAATACAGACTTACTTGTTTTAATTCTGCAATTTATTGTATTATTATTTAGGCCAATAGTTGTAGGAGCAACCGACCTGAAAGTGCTACGATAGCATAATTGCCATTGCAACTTAATATTGCTTCGTGGCAACGTTGTGACATCAAATGATAAATTGGTCCCACCAAGGTTATTAATATTTGAATTTGAAATTATTTTCTTTATATTTTCATATTCATTAGGCGTTAGCAGATTAAACTCATTAGAGATGATTGTGTTCAAATCGTCTAAAGAAATTGTCAAAACTCTTAGAAATTTAAAAATACCGCTATTTATTAAGAATTCCCGTCTACTTTCAATTGTACTTGGTATGTTATTCTTATGGCAATTTATTAAGGCCCATTCAAATATGTTTATGATTAAATCTTTTTCTGTGATATTTATGTGACCGCTTTTTAGTATGGACATCAAACACAAAGGCGATATGATATGTTTGTTTTTTTGGAACAAATATTGTGCGTGTTCGCAAAAGAATTTCACTGCCTTAATTTTGAATTGGTTGTCCTGGATGTAGTCTGGATAATTCAAAATGGTTACCACATTGTCAACAGTCATAATGTCTTGCATGAACGCTATACACATGCGACCGAGATTATCTAACAAATATTTTCTAGACGCATATAACAATTCAAACGCTTGTTCGATGCTACAAATCCTAACATTGTCAGTGTAAACGTAATTAAGTAGCAGTTGGAATGTATCCGGTTCAATATCTTCTACAACTACTGCACTATTGTTGGACGATAAGGGGCCATAAAACATCGCTTCAAACACTGGGCTACCCATAGCCATTATTAATTTGTGAGCTTTGAACTCGCGTCCGGATACTTTAAAGGTACAATCGCTAAAATTTGAAGATACTAGCAGCTTCCTCGCTCCCTCATTTAAATTGTGTTCAAATTCGCTCTGTTTGAAACCCATCTAAAATAAAAATAAAAATGTTATTAGATCTTTATTGAATCGAGCATTGCTGATAAATAATAATTATAATTTATGCTTACCGCCAATGAACTCTAGCAACCTTGAACTTGAAAAATAGTGTAGTAATCCACACAAAACACTGTCTCACTCGCAATACGTATGTCTTCTATTTGTAACTCTTCGACTAGCCAGGTCTTCTGTACATTTGATGTATTAAACTGTTATATTATTGTGTATTATTAAAGTATTTTTGGTTGCACGTGTAACGAGCATCATCGAAGTAGAGAAAATATTTTTTTTTACTGTTGCCCTTAAAGAAACACGTTTGCTTGCTATTGTGTATAATATTGTGGTTGCTTTATTTATAAAATTGTTATGACACTTGACAGCACTTGACAGCTACTATTTGATTTTGATTGCGTTTGTTATCTATAGCATTTGCCAGTGTTAAGCTAAGAGTATAGTAATATAAATGTGTGTCAAGTCAAGCATTGAATTAAGGAGCGTAGAGATAAGGAGCGCCATCTTACATGGGTGTTAAACTGAAAAAGTGGCAACAAAAAGCAATAAATAGAGATGGCGCTGGTGTGCACAGTGAGTTTGAGAGTATGGAGAGTATGGAATGAATGTATCAATAGTTGACGCAGTGAAGTGCGCCGAGTTGAATTTTGGTTGAACTCTAGCCTCACCAGCGCCACCATTTTATCGTCTTTCGACGGACACTTTTAATACTCAGAGATTGTCCTCCTTGTCTCTACCCTCCTTACATTGAATAATAATTAAAAGTGAAATATATGAACTCATCTGTCATTTAAAACCCACCAGACGTAAAGGGAGTATAGACTAGAGAAGCGGTGAGCATACACTCGATAAGGATGGAAACATAGTATATACCGTAGAGAAAAATCATAAAAATATCATCTAAAACAGTTGTAAAATTTATAACAAGACATAAATTAGATGTTTACTGAACATGCATGCAACAATTATTGCATTTCACCATCGAAATACTACAATGGGACTTGCGTCACAAGTGCCAAAGGGGAACATACAAAGAACGCCTTTGACAGAATCATGGTGGACTCTTGCCTTCACGCGTCAATGGTAAAAGGTAGTAACGATCAACTTCTACTATTTCATTTTAAACTCTAATGGGTTTGACGTAAAGTCACATTTTCTTTAAATTACGTACTTATTATTATGTTTGTTTTGTTATAAATGACAGTTCATGCTCTACGTCACTTTTAAATGTTCCATAAAATTCGTTGTGTTTTGTTCCATATTGTAGTAATTTGATGCATTTAACCAAAAAATAAAGCACATATATGAAAGGTTATTTTTTCAACATTTACAGCCTAAAATGCAACAGTTCACTATTATCACCACTTTCAGCAACACGTACCACACCTAACACAATACCCAGGAACTTTGAAAAATGCCTGAAATATGAAAATCGGCAAAAAACAAAGTGCTTGTATTATCCACCAAGAGATTTGTGTGCCACACTTTCAAGTGTGGCAAACAATAAAAACGCATACGCAAAGAGAGACAAAAAAATCAATAATGTGTCTCGCTCCCTCTAAGGTAATAAAGCATAAAAGCGTCTCGTTTTCACGATTATTATTATTCTAATGACTACTCTAGTCTATACTGCCTCTACGCCACCAACGTCTTTCGTCTAAAGCAAAACATTTTCTGGCAACATTTATAGGTTATCTGTGCTGTGGTTACATTTTTTTCTGTATCAGTCATCAATAACTCATTCCTACTTGATTCCCACGTTCTCGTAATTTGTTATTCTGTACTGTGGTAAGGCTGTTGACATGGGCAACATTACCAGATAGGGTTTTTTTCGCAATTCTGGGGAAATAATTAACCCTTGGGGAAAAATTTGGGAAAATAGAATCTGGGATAAAAATTCTTTGGAGAATTTTGGAGCACTTCTAAAAATCATAAGAACTCAGACTAAGTAACATCATGGTTCAAATCCAGAGCTATTTCAAATGAACAATAACTTACATATTAAAGTGGTTTTATTGGTAAAAAAACTTTTTTCTGTAAAAAAAAGGATCTGTACCGCTAATTGCACACACACCGATTTTGGACAGCCAGTATAAAATCGACACACCGGATTTTTACCGGTCAAACAATCAGTGGCTTTGTTATCGTGACACGAGGTCATTAAATAATAATGAATCCTAAACGTTTTTCAGAACTAGATCGTTTTTCAGAGCGGAGCAAACTTCTTTCCATGCATCCCTGGTAAGATTCCTATCTTTAAATGTATCTAAAGTTTTATCCCACAAAACAGGTATTGCCTCCACTAACGAAATAAGGACATCATTATCAATCAAATCACCCATTGTAATTACTAAAACTAGTTTAAAACGTAGTACCTACAATTTCACCGAGCAGTAGACTGGACTTGTCGGTAAATAATCTGTGCGTGTACAAACGTATTTAGTGAAAATTGGAATTTGATGGCCAGTATAAAATCGGCCGTCTAAAATCGGTGTGTGTGCAATTAGCGTAAGGGGTTGTAAGTACCTTACTGATGCCGAGTACCATGGTTTGACTTGATACTTGTCTAAGAAGATTACAACTATCGTTAGCTGTAGTCAACTTGACTCTTATGAGAACACCAAAATATTAAGTACATAAATTTCCTTATATACGTAGTACCTATTCGCCTATTGCAATCGTGCATTTTATTATAACAATGCAGTTATGATAACCTAGTTTCCTATTAACCTGGTTAGTTAGAGAGATACATGTACATGTCTGTACGTTGCTTCTGCTTAATAAGCTAATTTTGTTAACATAATATCACGGCCTTTCCATGTTATTATAATGTACGAAAGATCGTACAGTATCATTTTGGTGAAAAATAGAATCACTTGGGGAAATAATAAAATTGCATCTGACAACCCTGGACATGTGTTGTAGATTGTAGTATATCTGTATACTGTATTTGTGATGACTGATGTGATTGTGAATTTGTGTTGGATAATTGGGATTTCTGCTTGTTTGCGTTTATTGTATTATGTATTGAAACACAATAATTGTGGCAATGTTAACTTTTTCGAAATGAGTTAAATTCCTCGTGTTTCACTTTTCGTTTTTAGTTGAACGAAATGGATAACTCTTTCGGAAAATATGCCGGCGGCGAAAGCTCTGGTTTGGAATTTCTTGACAACCAGATTACTTCACATTTTGAGGTTAGTTTTTATATTATTATAAATTAAGGCAGTGTTATTAAAAGTACAATTAATACAATTTTTTAATTGACTTCGCTAAGACTAATTTTCTCTGAATTGAATCCTTTACACTATTCTCTCATTCAGATTATAAATGTATTGCATTTTTGCTTACTTTGGCAATAATTGTATGAATGTCGATGTAACTAACGTATGCTTACTAAGATTATTTTGTTAGTTGGTACATATTTTTATATTTTGCTTCTAAATTTTGAAAAAAAAAAAAACAAATAAATCAGTGAATATATTTTATCAACAATGTGAATTAAAAATAGCTATAAAAACATTATTTTCCCGCCTTGAGCGTTTCTTTGTATCTACCTTCTTTTTATGTTATTGTATTTATATAGAATACAATAATGTTATAATTATATTTAATTACTAGCTGTTGCACGCGACTTGGTCCATGTAACTTTATAAAATATAGCCTAAAATTCGCTGATAATGTAGCTTTCTATAAGTGATTTTTTTTTTTAAATCGGCACAGTAGTTTTTGAGTTTATTCATTACAAACATACAAAAATACAAATCTTTTTATAACATTAATATAGATTATATCTAAATTAAGTTCTGAACTTGTTTGGGTATTATCTTTTGTTTGTAAACAACATTCTTCAGAAAATTCTAATAATAGGTGTTCGGAGTCAATGGTGAACACTTTAAACAAAGGAAGTTGAATTAATACCGTTTCATTCAACAAATTCATGAAATGAAAATACTTAGGTACAACATCATAATAATATTAGGCTAATATGAATATTTGTAAAAAAAAAAAACAATATTCAGTTGCATCCCTTGTAATTCTAATAATAATATTAGTAGGTTTCTTAGTAGGTTCAGTTTTAAACAGTTTTCTTCACTAGTTTTTGTATAATGACAAATATGTTAACAGGGTCTAAAATAAAACAACAAGCAAGAAATTAAGAATCTATAGCAGTATCAATACATGAAATGTAAAGCCAGGTACTACAAACAATATCACATTCACAATTGCATACACGAAAAATATCCCTTGTATCAAGAGAAAAGTTATTGGTGGCTATAATTTATCTTTTGGGTTAGTCCAAACAGTTCTACTATTAGTTCGACAATAGAACTGTTTGGACAAAAAAAATCCAACTAGTTCTACTGCCACTGTATGACAGATTCGAATAGCACTGATAATTTTTATCATTTTTTTTACATTTCAGTTAAAACCGAATTCGTTGAAAGAATGTTGTCTTATAATCAAACAATTGCTTAGAAAAACCAAGTAAGTATTATCAAATAATTATGTTGTTTACTTATTTTATTAATTATTTCATTGGATTAAGGTAGAGGCCTTTATCAAGCTGCTGAGTTGTACAGCTCATGTTATATTGTTGCAAATAATAGTTCATTGTAGTAACAAAGATATACAGATGTACAAATACATATGTATACTAGCTGGTGCTCGCGACTTGGTCCGCGTTGAACGATGAAAGGTACCCTATGTCCTTTCTGGTGTCCCAGACAATGTGTATGCAAAATTTCATGGTGATTGGTTCAGTAGTTTTTGCGTGAAAGAGTAACAAACATCTATACATCCATACAAACTTTCGCCTTTATAATATTAGTATGAATTAGTACAGATAGTACAGCTGTGTATGTGTTGAAGGTGATTGCTGGGAAAGTGGTCTGTCCAATTAATAAAACAATGGGTGACATCGCATTTCACCCTTAATAGATATAGTAATCAGTTTATGTTTATTTTATTTATTTCACTTTTTATTGTTTGTGTGATATGTAAGTGTGTATATTTCAACATAATATTATGTTTTAGTTACTTTGCAAGTGAGCTTTATGAAACTGAGTTGCAGCGACGGAAATTAGAGAAGGCCCTGGATAAAAGTAACAATGAAAACAAAAGAGTATGTACGGATTATAGCAGTACCCTCAAGACATTGGGTGAAACAGAGACTGTGAGTTTTTGTTAAATTAAATACTAATTTAATCTGTTTTGAGTTATTATTAATTATACAATAGAGTTAGCAAAAATATTTACTTCATGTGGACTTATATTTTAAACTAGCTAGTGTCCGCAACTTCGTATGCGCTATAGTTAATTTTTTGAAAGTCCCACATTAACATTATACCAAGAAAAAAGTAACCTATATTTTTAATCCAGGTAATCATCAATACATCAATAAAAAATCGCATTCAAATCTGTTAAGCCGTTTCTGATATTAGTGTGCACAAACGCACAGATAAACAGACAAAAATTCTAAAACTAAAAACTATTTTTTTATGACCTCGGTTTTTACATGGTTGTTACAGTTGTATTTATATTAAGTACAACATGTATAAATTGCTTTTTTTTTGTCTACTACTTTGTATTGCCATGGTTTGTCTACGATTTTATTATAATGCGAGAAATCTATATGTATTGATTCTTCACATGCAAAGGAAATGGGTACTTCTTAATTCGTATTAGACTTTTTTTAATTCACATGTTTTAATTTTTAAAATAACTTTTTATTATAATGTTTTCAGGCTTTGCAGTTGTGTCAAGAACAATATAAGGAGCTTAAGGAGAAGGAATCCTTAGCAGAAATTAATAATGAGGCATTTCTATCTCACTTGAATCAATTGCAGGTATTTAAAATATTAACTTTACCTTGCCTTAAGTTATGTATTTTATTAGGAACAGAAAAATAATATTTAATCGTATAATATAAAATTAAATTTTACAGAGTCTGGTTAAAATCCAAGAAAAAACTATAGAAGAAAATAAGGAAAAATTTAAAAAGTACGAGTTAGAAGTGCTTGATGTGAGGAAAGATATTTACTATTTGGTTCACAAGTGGCAACCAAATAACAGTGAGTGAATTTTTTATTACTTAGTACAAACAATATGTATATAAATATATTATTTTGCAATGGAAGTAATTGTTTATTTTTTTTGTAGAAACACAAACGAAATTCAAAGGCATACAAAAGAAATATCCCAATGTGAAGAAAGATAAAGGACACGAGAAGTTTGAAGAAACCAGTGATATTGATGACGAGAATTTTGATGCAATAGATATTCCGCTGGTGATGTCTAAGGAAAAATCAACTATTGGTATGTTACTTATTTATTTACAACAATAATTATTACACTTGCTGTCCATAATAGTAACATCTTTATTTTATACCTAAAGCATGGATGTTCATTTTAAGGTGCTGAATTTAATTTGTTCATTTATTAATCAATTTTATTTTCATTAGTATAGAAGAATGTAGTTAATTTATTATTTATATTTAGAATATTTATATTTATACCCACGATAGGATTCAATTACACTTAAAACAAATTAAATAACACTATCAATACACTGTTGTTTCAGATGATAATGAAGATCATATGATGGACCTCGATTTTGAAAATGGCAGAGTACCTAGTGAAGACACTGGAAGAGGCTCTTCTTTATCTGACATTTTTTCATCTTACGAAGTGAGCCCCAAGAGCATGGCTGATATGCAGTTTGTGGACCAGGCCACAAGTCCGACAAGAGAATTACTTGTAGATACTGGCACAAATACAACCGATGACATGAGTGACTACAACATTACAAATGAGAATAAAAGATCACTTATAGATCGGAGCACAAGTCCAATTTGTGACCTCAGTGACGATCAAGTTAGTCCCTTAAATACGTGTAATAAACAGGCGAAACAGTTAAAAGATCAAGAAACCAATACCTTCAATATCCTTGTAGATAGGGCCACAAGTCCATTGTATACTATAAAAGAAATATTTTCTTGTGAAAATGAAAGCCAGCCACTTTTAGATCTTGGCACGAATACCACTGATGAACTTAGCGACTTCAGTGTTACAAATAAGACGAGCACGACACACGTAAATCGTAGCACAAGTCCCATCAGTTTTTCGAGTGACATTATATGCAGTGAAACAAATGATCGAACAGTTGTTGATCATAGGAATCCAATCGATGATATTTTCAAGAGTCCACACCCAGTCACAAATAAAGAAAAAGCGTCAGTTGTTCATCGTTGCACAAGTCCAGTTAGAAATACAAGCGAATGTGTATTTAATTTATCAAGTGAAAAACTTCTTGATCGGGCTTCTAGTCCTATAAAAATATTTACACCAACACGATATTATGCCGATGTCGGCACAAATACAGACGATATAGGAAATTCATCTGTCGATGGATTTGTCAGAGATTCGGTTTGTGATAGATGTAAATCTATTTTTACCAAAGAAAAAGTTGTTATACCAGCTGGAAAGGAGAAAACAAAGCCTGCCAAGAGTTTGGTTATAAATAATAGTGACACAG
Organism: Synanthedon formicaeformis; assembly: GCA_945859745.1. Lineage (NCBI taxonomy): Eukaryota > Metazoa > Arthropoda > Insecta > Lepidoptera > Sesiidae > Synanthedon > Synanthedon formicaeformis. Next base: position 7,625,576 of record OX243955.1, on the reverse strand, counting down.
CCAACTCTGATCATGACGAATACGAAATGGAAGCAATTTTCAATGAAATGAGAGTTGGTTTTAAATCATTATCGCCTGTCCCATCCATATCTGAAAGCGAAAATTCATTAGATATATTTTCATTTTCAACGGCGACTGAAATAAGTAAAAGTAAAACATCACAAACAGAAAAAATATTAGAAATTAGAACAGAAGCACTCGAGGACCTTTCCAATACAGTAGACAATTTGCATAGTTCTATTTCACTGGTAGACGCTGGTGAAATTGTTGAACAAGAGCCTTTAAATGATGAAAAAGGCATAAAGTTAATTGGATCACAAAAATCTAAAATAGAACAAGACAATATTGGCCATCAGAAAAAAATCTTTCGAACAGGATTAATGTTACCGAATAAGAAAACGAAGCTTACACAATCTGACATAGAAGCACCCAGAAAAAAAGCTGTTGCACTAATTGCTAAATTTTCCAAAGAAAAAAATAATTCAATGAAAGAAATATCTTCAACGTTTGATGTTTTGGACACTGAAAACACCAATGTCTTAAATAATACTAAAATTAATAACGTTATCAAAATTGTCGAAAAACATACACCAGATGTGTTTGTGACTTCAACAACCTCCGAAATAAATGAAAGGCAATTTGAAGGGACTTTCCAAACTAAAATAGTATTAGCAAATAGAACAAAAGCACTCGAGGCTCTTTCTAAAACTGCATTAAATTTAGAAAATTCTATTTCACAAGTAGGTATGCCTCAGCCTGCTGAGGAAGAGCCTCCTAGTTGTGAACCACTAAGCGAAAGTAAGAAAAGCAACAAAAAATTAACTAAATTACAAAGATTCAGAAACAAATGTACACCAAAGGGTAAAATAAATAAAGACAATTATTATCCAAGTCCACAGTTTAGTACTGGGTTAAGGTCTATAAGTAAAGAAAAACAGTTTACACAATCTAACTATGAGGCACCCAGGAAAAAAGCCGCTGCATTAATTGCAGAATTTAACAAACGAAAAAGTCACTCAAAAAATCTAGTATCTCCAACTATTGACACTGAGAACACCATTGTCAAAGATATTAATATTACCAATGCTGAACCACAGAAGAGAAAACGAAAACGTAATTCAAGTGTTACTACTACAGAAATACCGGCTAAAAGAGTATTACGTAGATCTAATTGTAAATTAGGCTGTGATGATAATAATTTAGGTATCGTGAAGAATCGTGAAGTTCGTGAAGAATATAAAAGAGAAAATAATTATTGTAAAGAAAATAGCCCCACAACTAAACAAAGTAAAAACAGAAACTCAAGTCCAAAAGCATGTGTCACAATGCAGAAATCAACTATATGTTTGCGTAGTTCTAGAAACAAATCAAACGATGAAAATGAAAACATTGAAGCAAGAAAAACACTATTTAAAAATAAAAATGGAGAAGTCAATACTGTTGCTTATGAGGAACTTGAAAGTAGCCCTATCAAACGAACTAGAAAGAGAAATAGTAACAGCAACTCTAGTCAAAAACCTAGTGGTACAATACAAAAATCGACTAGATGTTTACGAAGTTCTAGAAACAAATCAATTGAGGAAAATAAAGAAATTGCGAAAATTAATGCAGAGCCTGCGTATTTTAGCAGAAATATAAATGTAAATAGTCGGACACATCAAACAAAAGAAAATAATGAAATCGCGAGTGGAAGTATTGTTTCTTATAATGATCTTGACATGTTTTCTACTGGTGAAGCCTCCTCTGAAATTAGTAACAGCAACTCTAGTCAAAAATCTAGTGGTACAATTCAAAAATCGACTAGATGTTTACGAAGTTCTAGAAACAAATCAATTGAGGAAAATAAAGAAATTGCGAAAATTAATGCAGAGCCTGCGTATTTTAGCCGAAATATAAATGTAAATAGTCAGACACATCAAACAAAAGAAAATAATAAAATCGCTAATGGAAGTATTGTTTCTTATGAAGATCTTGACATGTTTTCTACTGGCGAAGCCTCCACTGAAACTATCAATTCAAAAGAAAACAACAAAGGAAAATTAATACATTCTCAATCACCTAAGAGTTACGATTCTGTACAACTCATAAAGAATATAATGAAGAATTGTAACTCTGTACCTTTTGTTCTGTTAGAACCTTTAGAACTTATGCAAAATGTCAAAAAACAAGATGTAAATAGACCACATAAAATTTTACGTACCATGATTGAAAAGTACGTGAAAATGAAGCCTCGAAAATTAAAAAAGAAGGAAGATACAGGTAAGACAGACTGCGGTACATACTTAGTACATAATTATTTTTATTTTACTGTATCACACCTTAAAGGTTATTTCAAAACGCGGTTATACTTTTTGTATAATACATTATCATTACGTCAATTATCTGTAACTTTTCTGGATACTTGTTATTACTTGTTGATGAATTATAAAAAAATTTAAATCGGTCCAGTAGTTTTTGAGTTTATTGATTACAAACAAAAAGACAAATCTTTTCTCTTTATCAATACTAATAATAAATCTGTAAGTGTAGGTATTGTATTTATTATATTTATGTTCCTCCATAACTCTTAAACGAATTAACTGATTTTCATGAAACTTTGTAGATAAAAATTTAGACGTAAAGGGCACAGCAGGATAGGCTACTTTTTTTCTTTTTCAACGCGGACGAAGTCGCGGGCACCAACCAGCTAGTAATATATATTAGTATAGATATGAATCGAACCTTTCACAGTGCCAGTAGACGGTTCCATAAATTAAATCAATATGGTTTCTATTGACGTGTTTGATATGTTTTTCTTTTTTTTTTTTCAGACGAAATAACCACTCAATTAAGTAACTTACTCGAAGAGCGCATACCCTCAATCATAGAGCGAACAAAAACATTAGACCACAGAGAAATCGTGAAATCTGAATTAGATAAGTTAACAGTAGAGCTGAGCAATTCGAACCGCAATCATTTGATCGCAGGCGTAGTCAAATATCTGATGAATCCTCAAAGGAAAATAGAAATGTTCAACAAGATTTATACGCCGCCAGCTCCGAGCATGACTCAAGCTGAAAAAATGCTTCTATACGTTCTCTTAGAGCTGAGAACACATTGGCCCTCGACAGATATAATCTCAATTCTCATGAAAAAAATTGAACGGACACTTTTCAACTTGAACGAATCCCCAAGCTTCCAAGCAACAGAAAGCTTGTCCCACTTTTACGCAATACTGTGTAGATCTTGCAATAATTTGAGTAAGATGCGATGTTTCATCATGGACGCTATGTATTGCATACAATTCAAGTCCCTGTGCGTCATCCAACAGTGTTTAGATGTGGACACGTGCGTACTGCCAAGGGCTCATCATCACATGGGTGAGTACAATACATATTTTCTTCCTCATTTAACTATTCTTTCCATTGTTGAAAACCACATTATAATCCGTTGCATAGTTTAAAATATCTAAGCGTACATACATACAGAGGGACAGATGGCGGGAAGCGGCTTTGTTTATATCTATACTACTTGTTTGCTTGTACGCGCTAATCTCATCTGGATCTGGATAGTCCATTTATCGAGAAAGGCTATAGAGAACGCGGACGAAGTCGCGGGCACCAGCTAGTACTATATAAAGATGAGATAATAGAGTGAGAATGTAGTCACAATCTTTGGGGATTATTGATCTTTGGGGATCGTTCAGGATGAAAAGGATTGTCACACACAATATTTTTCTACGTTATTGTTACACCTATCCATGCAATCTTTATATATATATATTTCTTCTGTGCGTGTGTATGTCACTGAACTCCTTCTAAACGGCTGGACTGATTTTAATTCTGTCTTCACTTATGGATAGAGGGATAATCAGGGTTGGTTTGTATGTAAAAAAAAATTGATCGGTCACTAGTTTTTATATAAATTCATCATTTTTTTTATTTTCAAATCGAAATTTGTCAAATGTATGTGTAGCACTCAAAAACCGCTCTACCAATAATCGTGAAATTTTTCATAAACGTTATCAGGGTTTCATATTCATATTCATGGACACGGACGAAGTCGCAGGCAGAAGCTAGTTTGCAATATATATGTATAATGTAATTGTATATCTTCGTTGAATTGAATGTAATTAGTATATTTCTTGAGACCTAAAATTTTTGTTTACCTTGATTTAAATCTCATTGCAGCCAAGAAACCCCTCGTCGTAGGATTGGTGTACCTGATGCATTTCTACAAGTGTGATGATAAGTATCGTCGCATAGATACTATTAGACATACATTAAACAGAAAATATTTCTACGAGTTTGCGAACTGGAATGAAATGAAAATATTAGATTTCATTAAAAAGACAATTCTTCAAAAGACAGGTAAAATTACTGTATTGAATTGATTGATTACTGACACATTTTTGATTGATACGAAATTTGGTATAAGTACTGTTACTTTGGTGATATTTCCATGACATGAAAACCTTGACCTGATGCTGCAGCATTAAGTAGTCTTCTGCGGGACACCCAACTCCTCGACAACTTACAGCAAATATTTGTTTTGGCTGAATAGAAAGTCGGAGGAATAGTTCATTATTTATATAAACATTTTAATGCTATTAACTACAACGGTCTTTTATTTTCCAGATGACGAGCTCGAAACGAAAATGTTAGCCGGAATGCTTGTGCTATTTGGCAAAAGGCTTGGCAATGATTGGTGTTACAACAACTTAATAAAGAGAACACTCGATCCCATTATAAAAGAGCCGAACGTCCGAGAGAGTGTGAGGTGTTTCTGCTTATCTGTGATCGGTGCTCTCGTGAAGCCATTCAATACGGGCACGATGAATTTACAAATACATTGTGTATTAAGCAATCTTATAAAAATGCTGTCTAAACGTCGTAAGTACAATATTATTTCTGTTTTCTATTTAAGGTGATACAAGTCAGCTTTCCTCCATACAAATGTAGAATGATTTATTACTCCGCTGTTTTATGTTTAATTTACAAAAGTAAGCCTGATACCTATTTATCTTGTCGTTAACTAGGTTCGAATGCATATAAACTTTAAAAAAAAAGTATTATTTAAAAAAAAATGATCCTTGAAAAATCCATATTTTAACACAAGTTTTAATGCAACTTTGAGGTTGAATAGGTCACTCTAGTGTACAGAATCTCCAAAATACTTTGCCTACAAACATTGATTGGTTATTCAAGAGTTCAAATAATTTTACACGAAACAGACTGTAATGTGAATTTTGAATTGTTACAGAAACGCCTAAAATCGAAGAAGCCATCGTGAAGAGTTTAATTTATATGTGTCGACACAATGAAATAAAAGTGGGTAGAGCGCTCATGAGTTGGGATCCACAGACTCAATTGTCGCAGGAACTCCACGAAAGGATAAAAAACTATATTAAAGAAAAGACACCAAAAAGCTGGAAGTATTTAATGACGAAAATACGTGAAAATACGAAAGAGGCTGGTACTCGGATTATTAAATGAAAGTGCACCAAGCATTTGTTTTAGCGTATATGAGAATAAATGAAAATTATCTCACTTGTCTAAAAGAAAATGGTTGTTTCGAACTCTTTACTTAAAATATACGGATGTGAGTCCCTTTGTGATTTTGATTTTTAATATCAAAATAAATACTTTTGAAAGCTTTGTAGCTGTAAATAAAACCTTATAATTATGAAACATTTCTTCACTATTGGATTGGATGTGTAACAAATCACCTTTTTTATTAAGGTTCACAAAACTGGTATACAATTCCATGTATGTACAAGCAAAAAAAAAAATAACTAGAACATACAAATACAGCAACTAATTCAGAATGTAACCTACTACATGTGAAAACAACATACAAAAATAAAAACGTACTAGACAGTTACAACAAAACAAACAATTAAATAATAATTATAAAGTTACATATTTAAGAATTGATTTCCTTGCGGAGACCGCAGAACCATAGAATAAATAAAATTCGTTTCGAATTCAGTTATATGAAGAGCACATGCGATAAATTGAACTGTGTTGACCGAGTTTAGTGCGACATGCAAGTAGAGCAAATGTTTTACGGTTGTGCAATCGGCAATATTTATTTATTTATTTATTTATTATACAAGGCCCCCAACGAGGCAGACATCCAATTGTAACACATTGTTCAAAATAATTAGCACAAGGCGTGCTAATTAATATATAATAATATAATTAATATAGTGTACATAAGTATTTTCAAGCAACATGTCAGACCGTATTTGTTTGTAAAACAAAAAAAGTGATTAAAATAAGGAATAAACCCGTAATTCACTGAACACTTACAAGTACAACCAATTTTTAGGCAAGGCTGATTTCGTGTTTATTTATCACTAGCTGGTGCCTGCGACTTCGTCCGCGTTGAACGATGAAAGGTACCCTATGTCCTTTCTGGTGTCCCAGGCAACGTGTATGTAAAATTTCATGGCTTTTGCGTGAAAGAGTAACAAACATCCATACAAACTTTCGCATTTATAATATTGTATATTTCTGTATACCGGAGGTATACTATCCTAAGACCATGATGCTATTAGAATAAGTATTTTACGTTCTATTTAATGGTATACTCTTTAAGTCCTATCAAGGAAAACAAAAAAAGTTTCGCTTCTGATTATACATACATGCTTACTATCGTTAATCGTGTTTACTGAATAATTTGGTAAATGTCTTAGGATAGTTTGCTTCCGATAATATATACAGTTTTTAGCTCTGAATGTATCAAATTATTATATGCGTTCTTCAAACCGTAATCTGCATTTAATTAATTAGGTTATGAATATTTTTTTAAGTACTTGAAGTCATATTAATATTGTGTTATTTGTTTTATTATTTATATAAAAAGCCCCGATTATTAAACAACACTACATTTTATTATAAGCTAGTTTTTGTTACATATAGTGTAATTTAAAGATAAGGTTTTTAAGTATACTTATATTAAGGGTTTAACTCGGTAAGTTTGGACATACAGTGCAAGCAGCCCAAAAATAAAAAGATTTATGTAAACTAGTAATTTTATTTTTATTATCCATATACATTTTATTTACATTTAAATAAAATTTAATTAGTTTTTCTTACACTAGTCTTAATTCTTGCAGATCACTCGGGCAGTAACCTGTAAGAACAGATCACTGCCTGATTGATAAGTTGAAAGAATTAATAGATCATGGGTACATTATTGAGCAGTATTATTATGGAGTAACTTTAGCACTTTTCTCATACATTTCTCAAGAGACATGGGTGACTTTACACTCAACTTACTTATCGAAGATCTATCCTGCAACTAAGATTGATATTCTGCTGGTAGTTGAGTTGGCATTAAAAAAATATTTAGTGGAATTTCTGACTTGGACTGACACTTGAATACTGTGCCGCATTTGGCATAATATTATGAACAGGTATAAATGTAACATAGCTGGTTGCCTGTTGTTAATTCTTTATGGATAGCAATCAAATCTCTCAACTAAAGCCACTAGTTTTAAATCTCTTACAAGATTGTTATCAAAATAGCAGGCAACAAAGAATTTGTAACAAAAATAAATTATTTATTTATTTGCTCAAAAGAATTCATCAACTACATCGAATCTTACAAGAATTACCAAGAATAAAATCATAAGCCTCGAAGAAAAATCAGATCCTGGTTTTTATCTTAATACCACTCCCTGGGAATTGTTAGAAATTAATTTTGTATTTCTTTATTTCAACCATAATAACATGAATGTTGACTAGCTGAGTGCGTGCGTTCGGTGTAAGGAGTTTTACGAATTTATGATAATACTGTACAAAGTTTGTGAGAGCCATCTGTAACAAACCCGATCCCGTCACAAGGTTCGGGAATGACACTAGTACTTCTCTATGGATCTCTTCAAGACTGTGTTTCCAGCCAGCACTGAAAGACGCCACTATAGACAGGGATTTCTTCTCTAGACTCATTTGTTCGTTCTTCTTATCACTTTGCTGCTCCCCTTCTTTCACGAATTGCATTAATCCTCCGAAATGTGGACTCAAAATCTCCTCAACGTATTCAGCGCTTCTAGCGTGCAACTGCTCTCTAAAACTTTCCGCCTCTTTCGTATTGTCCCTCGTTCTCTCCATCAGAATACTCAATACCATGTCGTAATTGTTAATTAAAAATATCAATTGTTGAATTCTCTGCGGAAATTCGGCAGCCATTTTCAATAAGAAACAGTGAACTTCATCTTGAAGCTGTAAAAGTAAAATGCTCAGTTCCTCCGATGGGAACTGTTCACTCAAACTTAACATCGCTGCCGAGAATTCTGCATATCTTCTCGTTATCTGTAATATTTTAACAAAATTATTAATTTCATGTTGTGTTCAGTACACTGCTAATAAACAGTCAATTTAGAGCAATCAAGTGAGGGTAAGTAAAAAATAGGACTACCTTCACTTAGCATAAATATAGTGTTCGATTAATAGGACCTCGATCTAATATATCTTTTTAAGAAAAGAAAGATTACCTTTTACCTTACCAAGGTCACAATAGACAACGATATCTACTTACAATCAAGTGTACCCTCAGCCTGTCTGCCTTACATAATGAACATAAATACATAAAAACTTACATAATGAGGTCCTAGTTCCTTATTAGACAGTTTGGCGGGGTCACAGTCCTTGACGCTTTGTATATTCATTTTTAATACATGTTCCAATCTCGGCCAAAGGATGTTATGTAAGGAGTCCCAGTAACTGAAAAGTATAATTCAAAATTCAAGTGTGTTGCTAACAATAATTTTTTTGTGAAGTTAAAGGAACATGTGACTTCGCAAAGTTATAGTGCTATGGCCTTCAAATAATTAATAAATAATTATATTATAATGAAACCTAATTCAGTTTTTATTTATACATAGAAAAAAAAAAAAAAAAAAAAAAAAAAAAACAATATTTTGTAACCTAAGTCGCGGAAACTGTCAGCATCTGTCTATTTCTTAACTACATACTTCTAAACCACCCAACGGATTTTAATTCGATTTTCACTATTAAAAGAGGGGTAAAGGAGAAAGGTTCTCGTATATAAGAAATTACACACGGGCGAAGCCGGGAACGGGTCACTAGTAATAAAATTAAATACCTATCTAAAGCCCCCACTGCTCTCTTGTGACACATCCATCTATATCTGTTTATGAGTTGAATACATAAAAATAGAGCGAGGCAATCGTAGCATTCCAGTACATAATTTTCCACATTTTTCTGAAAGTCAAAGATTATTACTTTCATTATTGTAATTAAACTGAATATTTCTAATATCCAATACATAAATGCAAATCACCTACCACAAGCAGAGACAGTGTTTTGCCAAGGATCCTATCAAAAAGCTCCTGAGCGTGACTTCCCTTCACATGAAAGAATTCCGTGGTAAATAAATATTCTCTGCAGCCGTTGTCAACTAACGCATACTGCAAACTTCTGAATAATGCCTCGTATGCATACTGAAATCAGTTACTTTATATATAAATATATATATATAGAAAAGAAGTTAACCAGGATCTGCCAGTGCTCATACCCGATCTTCCACAAAGATCCAACAAAAGAATTGATCGATAAAGTAGGTACAATAGTGTGAACAACCTACATTGTCAGACATATCTGATCACCTATTTAAAAGATTTTAAAACACTCATGTGGTAAGAAAATTATGATTCCTTAGAGATTCTATGAAATTGACTTCTAAATTGTATTATTAATGGATAAAAATGAATATATATAATATTAGTATGCAATCCTACTAATATTATAAATGCGAAAGTTTGTGAGACATTCATTGCGAAGGTTGTTATTCATGACTCTTTCATGTATAAACGGCTGAACAGATTTGGATGAAGTTTGACACACAGATAGTTTATTACCTGGATTAACATATTTTTATCCTAGAAAAATGTAAGGTTCTTGAGGGATCGTCTAAAAATATTTAAAAAATAATGGTTAACGTTGTGGTGCCACCATTATCATAGCAATGTCAGATATTTTTCATATATTTTTTATTTTTCAATGCAGACGGAGTCTGGCCAGCAAGAGCCACAGGGTTAATTAATTCTAGGATTTATGCCAAAAAAAAGGTTTAGTTACAGTTAAAATTATTAATTTTAATTTACTTACTTTTGTTTTTTGTTGGGCATGAGGAACTATAATTGGGGCCTCCAGTTGCTGTGCCAAAACGTCTCCACGATTGCCAATTGTGAAAATTGTACTTTTGTTTTTTAAATTTGATTTTTGGAAAAAGCCTCCCTTAGATCCATCTTCGATTCCCATTAAATCTTCTTTTGTTGGTGTTTCTTCATACTTCAATTTATCTAATCTCGAGGAATATGATTTGAAGTAGGAATAGTAGACTTTACCCAGAGTGTCAATATACTCATTGCAAATCTCTTGTGCGACATTTCTTTCATTTTCTAGTATGAACTCAAAGAAAAACTTATATTTGAGCATAGCATTTTGTGGTATTTGGTAATTGGCCATTGGTTTGCGGAATTTGTAAATCTGTTCTATAATATAAGTTCGCACTTTTGTAACAGCTTTAATTTTTAATTTCTCCAGTACATCTTTGACATCGTGACAGGCTTTTGTTTCCTTGAAGTCTTGTTCTTTAACAAAATTTAACTTTTGATTTAGTATTGCTAACTGAACCATAAATTCTTTGTCGGTTACAGGAACATTATTGATGCCACTGAAAATAATAATGTGAATTAATACTACCTAATTGAATTATCTGTCAGAAAATAAAGCCTCACAATTCCTACATATCCACCTAATGTCTCTTAATAAACAGCTAAACTTAATTTATGATTCTACAGATGAACCTTTATGTCTTTGTTTGCTGACTGAGAGACTCGATCATTATAGTTGCTTGGGATTTCTAAGGACTTGTTACAAATGGTTCATTAAAACTATTTGCTATACAAGAAATTGACGTTACATCTGATATAGGTAAGTTATTTTACACTAAAAGTATACTTTAAATTCAAGGGACTTAAGTGTTATATCTCTATAACCAAAAAGTTGTTACAACCAAGGTCATTTTATAAATGAAATCCATTTTATTACCTAAAAATTAACTTACAATATAAGAGTTTCCGATACTGCCATGTCTTCAATGAAAGATGAAAGTGGGCCTTTCAATACTTGTCTATTTGACAATTGCACTGACATTTTAACGGACCGTTTTTGTAAACTTATGATTTCATTGCTGATGCTCCCCAAATCATTCTGAAATTATATAGACACAGTATTAACTTAAAAACAATCATTTGGGGATGTGTGCTGTTGAGTTTCTGTCAGAGCTGTGAGCAAAGGGTGTCAGAGACCATTTGCCCTATTCCTTCCTAATTAATCCCTTATCCTTAATCCTACTATGGTCGGCAATGTAATATAGCCTTAGGTGTTATTGCAACCAGCACATCTGATCATAGTCTGTAAGGCCGATCGCATGATTAAAAAAAAATAAAGACTGTGGACCTTAACATAGAAAAAAAATTGACAAAAAGTACCTGGAATGTTAATAGCATGTTTTCCATCCGTTCTAAGATTCCATCACAATCCTCAATTTGATTATGAAGCGAAGCAATGTTCTCGCTTTCCTTTAAATAATCGGCAACTGAGCTTTTTTCGGCTTCTTTAATATTATTATCAACTTGTAAGGCATACTCCCTAAGATCTGTACCCTTTCTTAACACTTCTTGTATTTCGTAATCTTCCAAGTTTTTATTTAGCATTTCTTTTAAGTCTGTCGATTCTGACATTTTTCAAAGTTTACTTTCCAGTATTTTCACTTTTATTTATATACAATTCTTAAAATTATAATATACAAACCAAAAACACTTGGCTTTGTCGCACGTATTATTAGATTGTGTGTTAATTATAGCTTTTATTTATAGATCAATCTACACTGGCCATTTTTAATATTTTTATTTGAAATAATTTTCAATTGAATTAAAATGAGCATAATATAAATAAATACTAGATTATTACTTGAGTTGAGCCTTGCTTGCTCTCTTGCTCGAAAGCTCGAATTCAATTCGTGACAATTGTGATAGATGATAATGAATTGACATTTTATTGACATTGACAAAATGGTTCCTACACGTCAGTACGTGACTCGTGACGTGAGTCAGTTGCAGAGTAATTATCTCATTCTCATTGTGACTTGATTGGACTATAAAATTTTATGGCAGCCCCAGACGGTATCTATCTTTATTTAATTCAATACTTCATCATTAATTTTTGGAATAGCTTTATATTATTAATTTGTTTATTATCAAGCAAATAAACAAACTAGTTAATAAAACTTCGTGTATAGAAAAATAAAAAAAAAGTAAATAAAATAAAATCATGTACAAAATTACTCATTAATATTTGTAATAATTAATTATTAATTTTTGTTATAATTAATTTATCTAAGTTAGTATATTATGTATTTTATTTATTTGTTTTTAAAATTAAATAATTAATATTAGTACTTACTTGTTAGTACGAGTAATACTACTCGTACTAGAGTAGTAGGTATTCCTTATCACTTGTTAGTTTACGGTCAGCCTAAAAATATATTATTTTTAGTATTTAATATGTTTGATTTTTTATAATTTTTTTAATGTACCTACCTAAAGACTAGAACTGATAAGTGAAGTAGGTGGTATCTCTTTTATTTTTATGGATTTTGAAATATGTGCACATAAGTTGTGGCCACAAGAGGCTTTCCATAAAAAACACCTTAATTTATTTTCTCTATATTGTTAGGTTTCATTAATTTAAAAGTATTTTTATATGAATTTTGCTACATTTTGGATTATTATAAAAGCACTTTATTTGATACGCTAAAACATTAAACTAGCAAACTTAAAAATACGACTTGCGCTGGTATTCTGGCTTGATCTGTCATCGGGAACGCGTATTGCTCTTTAAATAAAGGCTTGGAAAATAGTTAATCAGATATAGTTAATTTAGTCAGAGTTAATATGCAGTGCTGCTCTCGTGATTTATACAGGGCCTCCCAAAACTATGCGACATGAAGGGAAAGTACCTTAAAAATCATAGATAGGATATTTTGCTGACAGAAGACTATGTAATTTTTAAAAGTTAGTAATACTGCATTCAAATATTTTCTAAAAATTACGTCGTCGTCGGCAATAAATAAAATATTCTTGAAATTTGAATCAAACATTTTACGTTATTCCTTTCTTTTAAGATACTATGTACTTTTAAGATACTAATTATTATTTTTTGGCAATGGCCAAAAAATAATAATTCTTCTTAAGTAACATAGTATCTTTCGGTTGGCATCATAAGAATACGAATGAATTTTTTTTCCATTTAAGTCGGTTCGATTCCCAGACGAAGCAAGTAATTTTTAGAAAATCTTTGAATGCAATATTACTAACTTTTAAAAATAACATAGTCTTCTTTCAGAAAAATATCCTATCTACGATATTTAAGGTACATACTTTCTCACCGTGTCGCACAATCTTGGGACGCCCTGTAGGTATATAGTTCCTGTGAAAGTATAGTCATTTATCGAGGAAGGCTATAGGCTATAGAGAAGTTTGTTTGTTTGTTTGGTTGTACGCGCTAATCTCAGGATTAGCGCTATTGGTTCGAATTAAAAATTCTTTTTGTGTTGGATATTCCATTTATCGAGGAAGGTTATAGGCTATAGAGAACGCGGTCGAAGTCGCGGGCACCAGCTAGTAAATTATAACTGTAATGTACGACTACGTTATTTCCAAACACCTACCGGCGAGACGGATCCAACAATATGTAGCTTTTTTTCTTAATTTCATTATTATTTCGCGACCCCTTATTATCGCGACTCCCTTGGGGTCCGGCCCTCACGTTTAGAAATGATGCTATATGTTATACATAGATAGAGAGCAATACATACTTATATGTAAATTCTACCAAAATTGAACTTGTTGACAAAGGCATATGCAACTAATGAATATATCAATATTCATTAGTTCAAATGCAACTAATATTGATCGTGGCACAATTTTATGAATCAACTATATTTCCGTGTTTATCTTTTACGTGGTTGAATAATAACTAATAACGATAAAAATGGTAATTGCGGCGAAAGTATTAAGAATGACTCTGATAAGGAAAAAAAAAGGTCATTTTCTTCATGTGATTACCTACATAAATGAGTAACGGCTAAAAACAGTCGAATTTAGTAGGCCTAGGGCGGGCGGTGCATTCTTATTCTTTTCCTCATTTAATTTTATTTCGTAAAGGATAGTTTTGGGATTGAATGTCAGCTTTAAATATTAAATTTTACAGTCGCCTTCATTTTTTGTATGTGAAGGTCGGCACTTGTATGAGGCTGTCGGTGTGTCTGTACTGTAGCTGCCGTCGCCTATAACAAAAGCATCGCTACATGCAGGTGCAGCAAGTGCGCTGCCGACTACAGTAGGATAAGGGCGCGTTCCCACTGTGTCGTAACGATTAAATTATCGTCGGATGACTGTCGTCTCTAGCTGTTGATAATATAATATTGATTGATTGCCTTGATAATTTGTCGTCACAACAAAAAAAGAAGTCGGTAAACGATTGTTAATCGTGTTATCCTATATGTGAACACCTCCATTTAAATGTACAAGCCACGACGCTTTAAATTTCCAGATCCAAACCCCAGCTTTGAAAAGTTCATTTCATAAGTCGACCCTACCGGGATTCGAACCCGGGATCCCTGGAACAGAGGGAGGGTTAAGGCAAGCACCATAACCACTCATCCAACGGGCTCGTCATAGTGATCAAAAGAAGCCTTTGATCTATCAAGGGTAAATAAAACAACAAAAAATTAATGGATGCACTCGCATCAGTATTATTGAGACAAAATATTTACAAAAAAGATAAACTAAGTATGTAGGTGTATATAACATAAGTAAGTATAAAATATAAGCACATTCATCTATTTTTTTTCAGTTACTGAAATGCATTTATGGTAGGTATTCTATTATTCAACACGAAATAGAATGCACAGATCCAATAAGTCTTATGAGTACATTATTTTTTTTTAGGAATTTTGAAGTTTTAATAAATAATTGCTGTGTTCATCGTCCACGGAATGTTGCAATCAGTTAAAAGATAAAAAATGTATAAGTCTTTATGTGCTTTATGTACCAGAATGATCGGGTATAGTGCTGTTTGTTTAGATGACGGAATCCAAATGTGCCGTAAATATCTAATAACTTAATTATAATAAATAACCCTCAGATAAAATAGGAACTAAAGATAGAGCCCTGTGGAGTGAAGCCGGTAAAACTACACCTCGCCTTATTAAAATATTTACTAGTGAAAATGCCGAAATGCGTTGTGGAATGGTGTAAAAAAAAGGAGGATTGATTCAAATTTCACACGTAAGATAATTTGGAAACCAATGTTAAATAAAAATAAATAAATATGAATTGATATGGCAACATTGGCCTACGCACTACATGTTTAAAATCTGCTTCTCTATGTTGTCTACAAAACTCTGTCTTTAGTTTTTATTTAGTCTGAGAAATAACCTGAAGTATCTGCGTCTCCACTAATTTCAAGCACAACCAAGTACAGTTTCATTAAATGTAGTTCATAAAGTTATTGCAAATCGTGACACTCATGTAACAAACAAGTAACAAAAAAAAATTCCTCTTTTAAATATAAATCTATATAAAATTAATTACAATTAAAGGGAATTCTGGCTTACGAGTAAAAAGTTCAGCATAAAATTAATCTAAATATAAAGGTAGATAATATGATATTTTTAATAAGGTATCAAGATTATAAATTAGCAATTTCTCGCATCTAATTTAATTTTCTTATAATGACTATACCGCTAGAGATCCGTTTTAGTCTTTTTTAGTTTAATTTTTTACGACAACACCAACATCGATGGTCAACAACGAGTAAAGCAAGGCCAACGAGACAACGCAAAGAATTTAACGCAAAGACTTTCAAGGGTTTTTAAGGTGGCTTCCTATACCATGTAACAGATAGCGCCGGCCGCTTCGTGTGAGGGAAAAGGACCTAGCCAAGAGCAACCAGTGCAAACGGGAGCGTTGTGTATTTACGAAACGATAGAAAATAAAGCCCAGTGATTGGTCAAAATTTTATGTGGGCGTTACAACAACCAATCACCGGGCTTTATTTTTTTATCGTTACGTAAATACACAACGCTCCCGTTTGCACTGGTTGCTCATGGCTAGGGCCCCAGGTTTGCGTTGTCTCTTTGGCTTTACTATAGATGCTTACATATTGAAAAGATAGCTACAATGTAAGCTTTTATATCCTTGATAAAAAAGTCTACTTTACAAGGCCACTTTCAGGATGAATAACAAATTTGACAATAGCACCTATGGTGCCAACAGCCACGCGCAACCGATATAACTTTTACAAACTTGTTTACTGATTTGTCTTTTTTCTTTTTCATTTTATTTAACATATTTCGTACAATTGTTAAATTAGCACGATACCTATTTACAATTATTTTTACATTCGAAGTCTTTTCATTAAAAAATATAGCAAAATTAGTTTTTTCTTATAGAAATGCATTGAAATAATTTAAGCTATCTAATTTGAGAGTAATGGTGATATGTATTTTAGTATTGTTTCTCATATATACACAATGTATGGTATGCATTACATAACTTTATTAAGTAAAAAAAGTATTTAAGGGTACCTCTAATTCTATTCTATCTAGGAAGGTACTTTTTAAGACACATTGGAGTTTAAGGTTTAAAAAAAGTACATTATAATGATGCTGAACTTTTACTCTTGCCTCGTAAAATTTATTGTTGTAACAAAATCATTACGCCGTAATCCTAGCGTCTAGAGTACCTATTCTACAATAATTTAAGCCTAAAGGTAACTTTCAACAGTTGTTCTAACGTTTGATTTAATATTCAGTACAGAGACACATGAAACTTAAGACGGACTCAATCCTCTGTCAGCGATTTCATATACTGATTAGTCCATTCGAATGGAAAGAAGAAATGTTAATATTATATAAAAATATTATATTTATTATAATAATATTTTATAAAAATAATAAAAAATTTAATAAAAAATTTTAATAAAATTTTTTATTAAATTTTTTATTATTTTTTATTAAATATGTTTATGGGAGAAATGGGGTCCGTTACATCTTAGTAATGTGTCCCTGTAAGTACGATACAACCAGGTATCGAAGAATAGGGTTATACCCCAAGTATACATCGACATCAAACGTTCATAGGTAAAAACAGCTCGTCTTATATTTACTATGTAAAGATACTCATAGTTCACGAGTCAACTAAGTAACAAATAAGTCTTGTGACTAGATTTTTCTTATCTAAATAATACGCAAGTAAATAACATAACATAGGAATATTTTGTACGACAAGATGCCATTGATCACGAGCGGTAACTCAAATGCAGACTACTTAATTAGTATTTAATATTTTTTTAAAAGAAATCACACCCAAAATAAGACTAATGTTACGTTTGCAATAAATTAAGCTTAAACTTACAATGTACATTGCGATGCAAAATTGTATTCTCCGCTTAGAAACTAATATAAATTCATACAATAGCAAGAACCGATGCCGTGGGAGATCGCGTCCTAAATTATCCAACTTTTCTTATTTTCTATAAAAATATCTTTAATACTAAATATTTATAAAAATAACGGAGTCGGCTCTTAAGAGTACGAGAAGAATTCACTGTAAAGGCGGGAATGGTCCACAGGGAAACTATAGCGCGAGTGAAAGGGGACGGGCTCCTTAGAACGGTAGACTCGCGCGAAACATGTTTTCGATGAGCGGTGGGGCAGGTACTAGATCTTCAAGCTTTAGGTAGAAAATGCGTTGGAGTCCTTGCACTGACAGCGACCGGAGTTCAGGCAAAGCGCCGAGAACTCGGCTGAAATGTGGGGCGCCGCCCGCGCTTGCGTTTCCGCCGCTCGGCATGTGAGCGCGCAAGCAGCCGATGATTTTCATCTGCAATTGCTCCACACGGTGTGGCTCCTTCAAGCCGTGCCTCTCTGTTAAAGAAAGAAAGAAAAAAAATAGAAAGTTAGATGTGATTCGGTTCTACTGCGCTTTTTATGTCAAATATTGCGTGGATTGTGTTCTCATTTTTTATAATTATTCATTTTTAGTAACATGTGTTATAATTAACGCAATTATTCGTGCCATTTCTGTAATTCCAGTAATAATATAATCTCGTTTATAAACTTTTAACTTTTCTGAATTAGGTTATTTATAAAATATGTATTGAGATGTCGGTAGATACAAAATATGTAGTTTTACTATAAGATACGAGTAACAGTTTACATAATATACAAACGACTGAACGAATGATGTTTTTTTTTATTATTTTGTTCATGTTGTAACACAGGGTACTTAGATTGATTTTTTTTGATTATACTTTTTACTGTAACTTTTCACTGGTTTAATAATAAATAAATAAATAAATGTAAAAGATAAATAAATAAATGTTACCTGTTATTAAAGTCAATGCACAGAGACAGGCAAACGTAGAGATGTCGATGTCCATAGAGTGAAGTGAGTTGCTGAAGTCGAGCACTGCGTGTAACCATTCGCCGAATGAACGTTGACACTGGCGCTTGTCTAACACGAGTCCATTGCAGAAGGTGAGCTTGGTGTCTTCAGGGCGAGTGCGATACGCAAGCCGTAACACGAACAGTTCAAGTCTCGCGGACGCGAAAAGTTGCTCCCTATCCTCTGCACACAAGTCACCGTAGCCAGGAACTTTTTCAGCAAAAAGTTTGATCATATCAATTGATGTTGTTAAAATGGAATAAAATTGTTGAATAACATCCTGATCTGATAATGGAGGTTCCATTGGGTTTGGTTCGCGATATTGTGAGTAATCTAAGGTTGCAAAATCAGGAGATGTGTCGACGTGCGCTCGTACAAGAGCAGTTATAAGTGAAATTGGCGGACTTGGCGATGATTCCTGGGGACATTTTGGTTTTGATGGTAACCTTCCTCGTCGCCCCTTCAAGGAATCAGTTCTAACCACCTCCTTGACCATTCCAACGGCGAGACACTTCTGGAATCGACAGAACTGGCATCTATTTCTTCTTCGTTTGTCTACTGGACAAGATTTTTCCGCTAGACATACATATTTTGATCCTTTTTGAACGGTACGTTTGAAAAATCCTTTGCAGCCTTCGCATGTTCGAACGCCGTAATGTTGGCATGCAGCAGTGTCTCCGCATACGGCACATAGTTGACTCGGCGATGGAGGTGCTGCACGGGGACCGACACTTTCAGGTGGCACTCCGCCAGGGGAGCTTGACGCCGAACTTGGTGCTGAAGCTTGCATGCAATGTACTCTAGCATTGTGAACTTTAGGACTGTCGTTCGAACTACTGGATTCGGACCTTTGTACAGGTAAAGATGCACGTCGTTGTCTTGCCCCTTGATCTACAGACAGGTGCAAGTCTACAGAACTTGAAAAGGGGGGTAAGGAGTAAGAGTCTTGATTGTGTGTGACACCTCCTGTGTCAAAAGTAGGACTACAAGGTTGAGGTGGCGCATAGTATGCAGGTGGAACGTAAGGGATTGATGGCTGGTGGTATTGATATAGTAATTGAGTGGACGCGTGGCCTTGATGAGAATATGCACTAACATTGTAACAATCTTCGTCCATTTTAATGCCAAATTCAGCCATTTCTTGCTTGGGGTAACGAACTGAATACGTTTCTTCGAAACTAGGAAGTGTCGATCCAAGCGTAGGCGAAGAAGCTTCGCTCACAGGCGTAGTGCGATGAGATTTGACTTCAAGTGGTACCGGCGCATGAAATTCGACGTCCGGAAATGGATCCAAATTCTCATCTAAGATTTCCGAAGAGTCTTCTTTATATTGTGGCGACAATAAATCAGTGAAGGACGAACCGTAGTTGCTCTGTAATAGACAAGACAATCGATAATGTAGGCGTTGTACAATGGTAGGCGGCAAAGTATCGTCAGGGGCGTCCACTAAGCACCAATGACGGACTTGCTTTGTTTGTAAGTAAACTCATACTACAAATTTTGATATGTGTAGATAATTTCAAATTTCTAAGCTCGTATGTTGGTAGTAACTACCATCTTACAGAAAACGCCCATGAAATAATAGAACCTTTGCTGTTGAGTTTAGGCGCGATAGTAAGAGATGTCACAATTGTTTTTTCATTTTATCCGTTTATATCTTTTTATCATGTTTGACGATGCCCTATTCGCCCAAGGTTTATAGGCGACATGGCATCTAATAGGTTTGTTTGCTTGTGGGTGCATCTATACCCGCAAGATTTATGGCTACGTTACGCAAGATCTAATGGGTCGTTTGTTTTTCAAAAGCACAAAAAAAAGTCAATCAAAAATTTTACTTACGTGTGTTTGCAGCAGTAGCATGCTGGAGGTGTTGGTCGTTAAAGGGCTTGGCGAGCGCGGCTCAATTGCGCTCGGCCCTGTAACAAGTAACCGCACATGAAAGTTTTACATTTTACGCGAAAAATTCTGTACAGAGACACACACAGTTGTTATTGTTAAGGGGAGCAGGTGTATTAAATAGCAAAGGAGTCGGTTACATGTGCGCTAGGAGACGGCTGGACGTTGAATTAGTGGCATCGCCACTCGCGTCGTCCACGTTTGAACTATCACGCTATACAAGCCATGCATTATTTATATTTACCCTCGGCGAACATACTTTGATTCCTTTTTCAATAAAAACAGTCGTTATTGACTAATCAATATTGGATGTTACATAGAGTTTGGTAATTTAGAACTACTGAAGACCGACTATCCCCGCCCAACAAAACAAAGTGACGACAGAAAGAAAAGATCCCTCATTTTATACTGCAGTTATAACAACCAAATATTGGCGTTTTGAATACATTGTGTCACGGTGCTTGATTTGCCACGCCCCGAAAATTGAATCTAATATATACAACACCTTGCCATTGTTGATTATAAAAACGCTGTAAAATAGAAGCAGGCCAATTAAATTTTGAACCTTGTATTGTAGTGCAAAGGTTCGAGATTAGTTAGGGAGGGTTGTATGAAAATTTTTAGGGCGAAAAAGCGATGGATCCCTTGGGAGGTTATGAAATCAGTGGCATTTGCAATTTCTATTATGTTAAGAACCATTAATTTCAGACTTAATAAGCTATAAACAAAACGTTTTGTTAGGTTCCGGAATACCTTTTGTTATAAGTAAGAAAAAATAAATAAAACAAACACATATTAATATCGAGTAGGTACTTTTTAATGCATTGGACAACAAAAAAATGAATATGTCGTTTATATTTTCAAATACTAATTCCGATACATTTTGTTAGTTAGTACTATTTCATTCTTAATTAGTATTTTTAGTTACTCCTCTGAGGCAAACTTTACAGGGGGGACTAAAAATGTTATAATTTTTTTTTGTATGATATGAGAAAAAAAAGACAATTTTACATTGGAAATTATGGCTCGTATTAACCGATAGACCTTTTAAAAATTAAATTCTAATTGTCATTAAGTTTCTCCCGTTATCAAAAAGTGGTTGAAAAAAAATTTTCAACCAAAAGTGGAGTTATTCGTTTTGCGAATTAAGGGATCGTTATGCTTTACCGAGAAAGTTCATTTTCAATAATTTAGAATACAGATTTAAAATATATATCGATTTGAACCTAGTTTTGTACGCGATCGATGTGGTAAAAACATCGAGTAACAAATTGACACACGAGCTGGTCATATCAATATACTCCCAATTTTGGTTCTAAGTCAAATTATATAAAAATGTATAGGTAAACTACGGTTACGAGTAAAACTACTACTAGGATTTTTACTAAAATTTAAATTAGATGTTAGTGTCAAATGGTAAAAAGAAATCTAATGATATTTGAATTCTCCTCAAAATAGATTTAATTTTTATTTATGTACACTTTACTGTACTTAATTCATTTTGAGTATTCATACTATACTTAGCGCCTCTTTCTCAAACGTCAAGTAGGCCAAACTGTCATTTAAAGTCACCGGTAACCGAGGTAAATGGAGCTGATATACCTTTGTTTGTACGGTAAACGTCCCAAACATTAAATTGAAAATAATTAAAAAAATTCGGCTATCGAATGATGCAGTAAACAGAGTGCATAATTCAATAAAACAGAAAATTATTTTTAAAAGTAACTAATCAACACATTACTTGTAGTTTGAGAAAGAGGCCCTTAATCTCAAGAACTACTGGTTCGAATTGAAAAATTCTTTTTGTGTAGTATAGTCCATTTATCGAAAAAGGCTTTAAACTTAGGCTACATAACATTTTGAACGCGGACGAAGTGGCGGGCAACAGCTATATAAAATATATGAAAAAATATTTAAAACAATAATTATAATACATGTGAAACATGTTATTATTTTATCATTGTTATTGTGTTGCGCGTTTTTTATTGTGTAAAGAAGTTAAATTTTTATTGATTTTTTTTTCGTTTAGGTATCCACATCTTTTACGTTTTATTGAATAAAATGTTGTATATAAATTATACCTAAGTATACTTAGTTAACGCGACCCCACAAACTTGCGCAAACGATAATTGAAGTTTTGATTTATTTATTTTACACTAGGTACGTAATTGTACCTAATTGAAAAATATTTTTTATCATTCCACTAAACCTTTTTGCAAAAAAAGCAACGAATATAAGTATTGTAGAAATATCAATGCGTATAAAGCTATTTTTATCAATGTTACATAATTATATAATTAGACAAGCTTACGAAATATTTCAGAATGAATTAAAAAATCAAGTCGCACGGGGGACTGACTCAATGTATACAGTCAGCCTGTCTGACGTGACGACGTATGCATTAAAAAATCGCGGTAAATCCCGCGCGAGAAATTTTTGAACATTGGAACATGTTTCTTGATTGAATAAAAGGAAAATACTTGTCCCTTGTTCACAATTGAAGACGTTAGTGGATGAAGGTGGATGAAGGTGATCAAATTCCAATTTTGAATAAATCGAGGTTAAAGTTTTACTTTTAATTTTTGAGATAAGTCGCCACGGAACTGATTTTTGTACTAAATTATGATGCAAAGTTGTGTAAACAACCTAAAATATTAATGGTATGATAGCAATTAAACACTTCTAATATTTAATTAAAAAAAAGTGAATATATCTCCCTCTTCCAACAACAACAACAAAACAGAATTAAACTTTTCTGCACTCTGCTTTTTAAAATTAACTGTACATAACACCTTTTTCAACTTTTTATTTTCCAAAAACGTCTTAAATCGACGATCTTAAGGTCTGTAATCATTCATGTGGACATATTACCTTCATCAACGCAAAAAAACGAAAAAACCCAAAAATGCGACATAACACCTTCATCCACTCACGTCTTGATTATCACCCTCACTTGCGTAGAAGCGTAGAGGGCATTTTCTGCAGCCGGTATAAGAAATAATTAAATACTAATAATAAATCTGTAAGGGAAGGTCATGGAGTAAGTTACTTTGTTTTCAGAGATATCGTGTTTATAGGCTCTATACATGATATTGAAACTAAATTATTGACCATTTTTAGAATTTTTTTCTGTATGTATGTCATGTATATGTTTCTCCATAACTCTTAAACGAATCAACTGATTTTCATGAAACTTGGTAGATAAACATTTAGACGTACGGGACACAGGATAGGCTACTTTTTCTTTTACAACGCGGACGAAGTCGCGGGCGCCAGGTAATAATGAAATAAGTTGGCGGACAAGACAATAGATACCTAATATTGGCATTTTGCGCTCTTATTTCAGAACAATAAGTAACTGTTTTTCATGATTATTTAGTTAGATTTTCGTTCCGTTACTTCTTATTTATTAGATGTTTACTTATAATATAATTATACGTACAGCTGTGAAATTTATAAACGACTAGCTGCGACTTCCCCCTCTTAACTTTGTAAATTATATACTAAAAACCTTCCTCGAGAACCACTCTATCCATTGGTGAAAGCAGCATGAAAAACTGTGCAGTATTTTTTGAGTTTATCGAGAACAGACAGACAGAGAGACGCGGCGGAGAACTTTGTTTTATAATATGTAAGCATAATAAGTTCGTTAAGTACTTAAAGTATGACAACAAATATTACCATTCTTGACAAAAAATATATTAGATATTTACAAATTTAGTAATTTAGCAGCGAGATGCACGTTAAGTAAAAAGAAACATAATAATATGGATAAGTATTAAAAAATATATAAGTATATTATACTAGTTTGAATAATTCAAAAACATTAATAAAAGATACTTTCTCGATGTCAAAAATTACTTTTACTTTGTCATTGATTTTATTTGTAGGGGTTGAGAAGATACCATGGCGATATAGAACTGCTCTTTTATTTATTATTATTGTAGTAACGACATCTGTTTAAAATCAACCAGGCTTATACTTCGCTCTATATCAAAAAGAAAGTTTCACCGCGGCGGAGTTGCACGGAGGACGACACGGCTGTACGCGTTTGTACTTAACACAATCGCTAGATGGCGCTGCTAGTTTTGTATTATATGTTCAATAACAAATTTCGCATTATAATTTGGATTTAAAAACTGAAGTTAATTACAAGATATTGTACATTGGGTCCAATTTAAAAGTTTTGTTCTAATTTTTTTTTTTAATACGAGTAAGTATATACGCTTTATTGCACGAAATAATTATTTTTCACTAAAACACAGTAAATAGATAGCGCTATTATAATAATTACAGTGTGACTTTTGAATTTAGTATAAAAATTTCAAATTTTCTTGAAGCCATGGTGCTGAAAGTGCGCTGAATATTTAGTAGGTTAGGAGGAGTTAGATAAATTTTATCTCAACAATATTCAGCAGTTATGTATCACATAATATCGTAATTTTTGAACTCACTGGAATGAAGTTTTTATCACAATTGTGATGAATATATAAGCATATATTGGATGTTTTGTATTTATAATATGTATGTACGTATTTACAACAAAAAAGTAATCTATTTAGTATATCAACTGTCTGGTATCCATAATATAAGCATTTATATTTACTTATTTAAATAAATAAATAGTGTGGAACTAGATGAAACTGTGTGGAATGTGTAAAGATACTCGTATTCATTTATATTTACTTATTTATTTATTTATATAAAAAAGAAAAAAATATATATAATAAAAGAAATTAATAAAAGAAAGTAGTATATAAAATTATACTGAGTTACATCTGGAATATCTGGTACAGGGACCTAACAAAACTAAAATGTAGTTCAAGTATGTAATGCTCAATATTTAGTTCAGATAAAACATACAAATTTTAAAGTAAATATTGAGATTTTTTCAGACAAAAAGCTCAAAACATACATGTATACGTAAACATTTTGCCGTATTGTCTGTCGCATACTGGCGCGCCATGGTACGCCTGCGGTGATTTTTCAGTCGTCATAGGTATGAGAAATTTCGCAGTGTTCATTGTTTGACGTAAGAATGACTATTCACGACTTTTGTTATACAGAGGCCCATCAGTTGTAACGTGACAGAGGCGCGTGGGCGAAGGGATGGGGGGATTGTGACGTCACGCACACCCCACATTGACGTTTTACGTGATCATTCCATTTTTATATTTCAACTAATTACGGAAAGGTGTTATTTACAAACCGTATATGTACTTATTATTGTTCTTAGTATTATTATTATCATCTTCATAAACATTCTCATTAAGAATGAGAATGTTTATGAAGATGTTTGTTATTTACGCGATAGAAGGAACGTGCCCCCAACTTCGTACGCTGTTACTTCATTGAAGGAACTTAGGAACTGTGCCCCCAACCGCTCGGTTTTCGTACGCTTGGTATTTATCGGTATTGGGTATAACTTTTTTGTTTGTAAACCGATTGCAATGAAACAAACACTAAATGTTAGGCAAAGATTGCTAGAATACATCAATGAAAGCTGCATTAAATCGGTTAAGCCGTTACAGAGATTAACGCTCACAGACAGACAAAAATTCTACAAACGATATATTTTGTAATTAACTGAAAATTGCAATATCCATACTAAATAATTATAAATAGAAAATATTTGTACTGGTATTGTTGTTTGTAATGAATAAACGCAAAACTACTGGACTTATTTTAAGAATTCTTTAACCTATAGAAAATTACATTATCAGCGAGTAACATATAGGCTAAATTTTTATAAAGCGGACGAAGTCGCGTGAACCAACTAGTACCTACTAATTGCAAACAATTCTTTTGAAAAATTAAGGTGAACGACAACAAAGAGGTTTTCTGTGAGCTATATAAAACAAAGCTAGCTATATAAAATATCGGAACAGTTCAGAAGTAAACATTAAAGTAAAGTTAACCTAGTTAACAAAGACAAGCAAAACAGCCAGTTTGTTTATAAGTACTGTTTAAGATGGTTTAAGTGTATAAATAAATTCCGAAGAACTTCAAAAAACTTTAACTTTATATTTAAATTATTTGAGACATTTTTTAAAAGGTAGTTTAAATTGTAAGAAAAATTAATGAAAAAAATATTTTACACTCTTCTGGAGAGCTCGCCTGATATGAAATCCATAGAGAAAATATGTGACCTAATTAAGCAAACATTAGCCAAGTTAGCCATCCAACAAACTAATTAGAAATCAACTTATATAGTAACTTAATAAAACCTAACATATAAACATACTAGCAAAGCGCTCCCGACTTTGCAAGGGTGCAATTATTTTTGCAAATTATATATAGAAACCTTCCTCGTTTAACGCTCTTTTAATTAGTAAAATCCGTATTTAAATCCGTTGCGTAGTTTAGAAGATCTAAGCGTAGGTAGTATGTACATAGGCTAACCGGGGATAATGGAGCTGATATACCCTTGTTTGTACGGAAAAAGTCCCAAACATTAAAAAGAAAATAATAAAAAAAAATCGCCTATCGAAGGATGTACTAAACCGAGTGCATAATTTAATAAAACATTTCTAAAAGTAACTAATCAGCACTTTAATTGTAGTTGGTGAAAGAGGCCCTTAGCCTTACAGTTCACTGTATAAGAATGTTTTAAATTTCGATGCATTAAGAACGTCTTAACATAACGGTAGTAAAGCACGCGGGCGTCCTTGAAACAGGGCACGGGTCGATGAGTGACGTATTTTGGCTTGTGACGTCACGGGCGTCAAGCGACTCAGCCGAGGCCGCGGGCACGCCATCCCTCACACCCTAGCGCCACCCCACTATTTTTAGAACTCTGTGACGTAACTACCTATTTCATTTGAAAGCGGATGGACACCTGGAAACGAACGGGCAAAAATATATCCATTATATAACTCAACTTTGTCTTGGTCTCCACGTTTTATATAATATACACTTAGAGGCCCGGCCCGGTTCTGCAAATTATATACAAAAACCTTCCTTGTTGATAGCTCTTTCCATTAGTGTAAACCGCATCAAAATCGCTTGAGTGGTTTAGGAGTTAACGGATATACAGACAGGTAGATAAACGCGAGCATCGACTTCAATTAAGTAAGGTACTGATTGTAAGCGCCTCTTTCACCAACTACAAGTAAAGTGTTGATTAGTTACTTTTAGAAATCATTTTCTGTTTTATTGAATTATGCACTCGGTTTACTGCATCATTCGATAGGCAATTTTTTATTATTATTTTCTATTTAATGTTTGGGACGTTTACCGTACAAACAAAGGTAATCAGCTAAATTATTCCCGCTGACAGGTGACTTTAAGTGACGGTTTAGCCTACTTGACGTTGGTGAAAGAGGCGTATAATTTTTTTTCTAAAAATCAAATCTTTATTATAGTAAATCTTTTTTTATATATTTAGTCATTTGCTGTGCGTTAGTCTCATAAAAACTCAAGAATAGCTTAACCGATTTTAATTAGGTTCTCACTTATATTAAGAAGGATAAACACGGAAGGTTTTCATATACATATGGAAATTGCAACCCTTGCAAAGCCGGGAGCAGGTCGCTAGTTATAATTAAAATTTCGGAATTATCTATACCTAATATCTATTAACGTTTATTCTAATCTTTAAACTTTATTTTAATCTAATAGTATACAACAAAGTCGCTTCCCGCAATTCTGTCCTTATGTATGTATGTATGTATGTATGTAATATGTATGTGCACTTAGATCTTTTAAACTACGCAACGGATTTGAATGCGGTTTTCACCAATGGAAAGAGGAACAAAAAAATTACAGAAAAACATCACCCATGAGAAGCCGGGTTATAAGATAAATGAAGTCGCCGTCTGCTACTTCTTCGCTAACTTCTTATAAACCATCTAACGGATTTTAATACAGTTTTCAGTGACGGCAAGAATAAAACAAGAAAGGCGAAGCAGGCGGCGGGTCGCTAGTATTGTCATCGTTTAGAAGTAAGCAAATTTTAACAGTTTTTCTCTCTATAATTTTGTAAAAGAATACAATTTAAAAACTGTGACCTCTTTATTAATTGGCAGCTTTAATTAATGCTTTTCGATATTAAGAGCACATATAGACAACACTTAATACTTTGCTTAGTTTGTAATCTCTTATTTTTATATTGTAGATATAATTAGGTAATTTTGACATAATACTACTTTACCTGTTTTAGAGTAACGACTCTGGCTTGTAACTATTTCATTTTTTATAAATTTTTATTTTACTATCATTTTAATCTTGATATTAATTTAAATGTGTAAAAATACATAATTTGTAAATTTTAGAACACATAAGAACGCACTTTGCATAATTGATACTTTGTTATTTTATTAATTTATAAAGAAACTGCATTTCTTTTAATAAAAAGAACTGAATAATTTATAAAGAACTTAATATTGTCAATGGTTAGTTTTAGAAAATACTTAGTTATTAATTCGTATGGTTCCAATGAAAAAGGGTTTATTGGCAAGCACATCACTGTTTTATTATTTAGCTGTATCGTATGGGAAAATATAAAGTTCCGTTATCGTTCCGCCGACTGGGAGAGGGTTTGTTAGACGGTGGGGTTGGGAGAAACTCCACAGTGACGTCGATTGTCGCCGTGACGTATATCCAGCTGGCGTTGGATATCCGAGCAATATTATCACTACAACCGTCTAACAATATCACCTGACAACCAAGACAATTATACGATGCCTCTTTTGACGCGAATGCGTCTTTAAATTTGCTCCATAGTGGGTGGCAATTCAGAAAATTGATGATAACAAAATCGGGGGATCATCTAAATCCAAAATTTAATTACACCACTCGATAGTTAAATGATCAAAGATTTATTGGTTAAATATATGGTTTAATAGAATTCGTTGAATATAATGAATTATTACTCGTTACAAATTATTATACACTTATTCACGTAATACACGGCCGTAGTCAGACACAGTCACACCCCATTTAAAAAAAATACCAAATCAAAAACCAAAAAAACACGTACGAATTTTTATCTATAGTTAATTTGCAATGCAAATTCGATTTTGCTATTTGAATTCTACGTTCATAAAGTTTTATGTCTAATTTAGTTTGCGTCATTATTTAATTTATAGAACCACTTTTGCCTTCTTCTAGCCAAATTGTGTTTTTTATATGTGTAGGATTGTTTAATGTTAGACAAATATATTATACCTACGTATAGAGAGGAGTGCTAAAAGTGAAAGTTTGAATCTCTATGTGCTTATCGTGTATAATAAGTTGTTTACAATATAACTGGGTAACATCTGGATATTAGCATTAGACGAGAATTTCAATAGGTTTGATAAGTAATTTTAGTTAGCTGTATAAGAGTATATTGTGAAAAGTTAATTTAGATCATGCATGGCAAATAGGAGGTTCGCATCTCAGCAGGTGCAAGAAACGTCTGCCGGTTGCGACAACCGATTGGGTAAGCCAGGCAGTTAGGCAGAGGCCATCGGCTCCGAAGCCGATCGCGACATAAACATCCCACATTATAGTCGCCGCAGTTACCCAATCCTGACCAACTCTATACAAATATATACGCACAATTCGATGCGTCAGTTAAGAAAAAGTTCTTTGAAATATTGTTGTGTAGGTGGTCTTGAAGTGTTTACAATAAATAAATACTTCCTTGTCCCAAGTTAGTTTATTTGAAAAAGTTTTCGATTTCTTTTAGTTTAACAGTAAGTACATTACGACAGATATATTGTAATTAGTTTAACACGGTTTAAAACTAAACACAAGTTGGAATTTTTTATTAAAAAAATGGGTACCTATTCTGTGAAGTTTGATTTAGATTACTATATATTTATTTTAATGTTTTTTAAAGTCTCATTTAAATTTAGATTAAGTATTTCATTTAATTAGTATATTTTATAATAAAACACATTTACAATTTTTAAAAAGCATGTCTTATTTTTTATGTGAAATTATTTTTAAATAATTTAAGTCTGAATCTATTTTTATAAATAGTTTTTTGGGTTGAACTTTTTTTGGGTTGTTTAACTTTGTATAATGAGTTTAAATTTTTTTTTTTATTATATTTCACTCTCGGATAAACCGATAATTTTTGACGCCGGGTTGTGTGAGGATTTTAGGAACTTAAGAGTAGGGTTAGTCGACATGCTGGGCGGTAAAACACGGAATGGATGCCAAAAAAATTTTAATAGCAAAATAAAAAATAAAAAAGGGAGTACGTACGTGTATTGTGGAATTGTCTAAGGCCGCAGTGTTGGCTGGAGGGCGTCAGCCACGCACCTCGCATTCTAGCCGATGGCCATCATCACGACAGTTCCACACAGAGTCTACAACACCCGAAGGTTCTACACAACGAAAGCGGAAATAAACACAGAAGTATTGGGACGCGTAACGTGGTACGACCGCTGACCTGGCGCAGACTTATCGGGTTCCAGCGAGGAGTCGCGTGGCTCCAGGGTCAGGCCGAAGCACGCGCCAGACAATCCCAGTTCGCTTAGCAGGATCCTCATGCGGCCGGGCACATCCCACTCACTTGCACGCGCACACACTCACTCAGTCCGTCGACTCTCGTTACTATGTGTCGGGTTGTATTCGCGAAAGGATCCGCGGAGGTACGCACTAGAGAACGGTCCGTGCGTTACTGAGGCCGCCGCCGCCGAGGCTAGTGGCTATATCGCGCCGGCTGACGTCACGGCGGCGACGTCACCGAGGTGACGTCACTAACGGTACCTCCCACGGGCCGCCCGCCGCAGCCGCCCGCCCGAGCCTGCGCTAACGGCATCGCTAGTACGGAGCGAAGCTTTCATGCGCCCGCCCGCCATTGCGTTACACATTCAAACGCTTCCCATGGTCAAGCTCGCGCCCCTATAACTGATCGAATCGTTCTGGTTTGACTTTACTTGTTTATAAAAATTCACTTAACCTTCGGTGTGCAAGGTGGAAAACAAATCTTCACTCATACAAATGGGGTAAATTTTACCCCACGTAGATATTAGGTTTTTTAACATACCCATTTCGTGTTTTGTCATATTCTTTTGTTAACTTGATAAGTGGGTACAGCGAAGAATAAAACTCAAAACTAATGAATCTGTATAACTTTAATCAGATCAAAAACAAGAAATATATTTCTTAAACAATAGGATCAGCAAAATGAAACACTAATTTTCATTTGAATTTGTCATTGACAAAGATTTGGATAATTATATTAAAAGCTAGTGTATCAATTTTATTGAAAGCTTTTGCTTAAAGCTTTGATAGCTTTTTGAAATTATTTTATCTAGTGTTTAAAATTTGTTTCAATTTAGATCACATATTTAAAATGAAACGATATAACTGTTCCCAAAGAAACATTGCATAATACGTACACCTATTTACCTCAACAGCAAATCAGTAAAATATCCTTTGGCGATAGATGGCACTGTACAACAATCACAATTATTGAGCTAAGTAATAAAGAAAAATATTGCTATTTTTATTATATTATTATTATAATATCTATTGCTATTACGGTATTAAGGTACCTACTATTGCTATTACGTAAAAATGGCTGAACGAATTTGAATGAAATTTGCACCCAGATAGTTTATTACATGGATAAACATATGGGATACTTTTTATCTTGGAGAAATATTAGGTTCCCGAGGTATCATCAGAAAATATAAAAAAATTGGCGCCACTGTCGTCAACAGCCACCATCGTCACAGCGATAAAGAAGTCACAGACGTTATATTACTCATATATATTCAGATTTGTATATATTGTATTGTAATTGTGCTAGATTAAAGCTAACTCCTCAATATTCTTTTCGGCAGTTGACCTTGTAATAAACGAACCTAACGACTCCATCAACGGGCTCGTCGTATTATTATACTGTTACTTTATTATTTTATAATACTAGCTGATGCCGGCGACTTCGACTGCTTTGAAAAATAAAATGCCTGACAAAATATGTACAGCAATATAAATCGGATGAGTGGTTTCTAAGATTACCTCCTACATACAACCAAACATACAAAATTTACCTCTTAATATTAGTATAAAAAAATATAAACTTTTCTGTAGACAGCGCTTACATTTAACTGCCTACCCAACTTAGGATAAGGATTAATGTTTGGCTGTCGACATTGCAGACGTAGGTTCAAATCCTAATCAGCTCTGCATTTACTGTACGTTTTCAATTTCATGTTTTTATTGGAAATAATGAGGGTCATATCCTTAAAAAAAAACCTTCAAAGATCGCAAGATCCAACATAATTTTTCTGATTAAGTAATTAGCTGCTAAGATATTGGTTGAAGTGTACGTAAAGGGATAAGTTCCTCATTGCAATATCTAAAGTAGTGAGGAGACAAATGCAGTGATGGCGGGCGTCGCGGGACGCATCCCGTGTTCCCATTCGGGGCGACCGGGAACGTTTCCGCATTGATTGTGCCGGGCGTCACATGCGGACACTTATAGAGTGGCTGACCGTTCGCATTTAGCTCATATTTGTGTGTCGTTTTCTATTTATTTCATACTATTCCAAGACTTTTTATAACGTAGGTATACAAACACCTGAAATGTGAAGATGGACAGTACACATGCTAAGAGAAGAGATAGCTGGTAAAGAATGGACACACATTGAAAAAATGGAGTCGGCCTTTGTCGTAGGACAAGTTGAAACAGAAAAACTGGCTGTCGATAGTTAAAAATTATATATATATATATTTTATTTTTTCACGCGAAACTGACTTCGTGTTTGTTCAGGAGTCGTAGTGTCTTCCGAAAAAGCCAATGTAGCCGTATTATTAGTGCTCAATATTTAGTGGCTTTCGAGTGAATTCCCCGATTTTCATGTTGTTTTCACCAATGGATAGAATGGTTCTCGAGGAAAGTACATATAATACGAGTACGAGTATATATAATTTACAAAGTTACGCGGGCGAAGTCGCGGCATATTTATATATAAAACTAGCTGGTGCCCGCGACTTCGTCCGCGTTGAAAAAGAAAAAGTAGCCTATCCTGTGTCCCGTACGTCTAAATGTTTATATACCAACTTTCATGAAAATCAGTTAATTCGTTCAAGAGTTATGGCGGGACATACATACATACAGAAAAAAATCTAAAAATCGACAATTTAGTTTCAGTATCATGTATAGAGCCTATAAACACGATATCTCTGAAAACAAAGTAACTTACTCCATGACCAACCCTTACAGATTTATTATTAGTATTGATGAATTTTCAAGACAGAGTTGGGGGGTAGTTGCCCACCACGGTATGTACTAGCAGAGAATGGTACATGTATTTGTGGCTGTTACGATTGGTGGCATGCCCCAGTACTATTTGCTGCTCACAGAGCGGGCAACCGTCCAGTTATTCTAATTTTACATATAATCGATGCCGCCGCATCGCCAACTCATCCGACCAAAGAGTCTACTGGTCGTACATCCGTCAAAGGTGAAAATTGACATGTGCTAAGTACTAAATTAAGGAATTTAATACGCATAGTCAAAGAAAGAGCAGACCAATGACATGAGAATATATTCAAAATCAAAATCAAAATATTTATTTATCAATTAGGTTTCTACAAGAAACTGTTATGATCGTCATTATAAATTTAAATTTACCAGGGTTTCGGAAAAAAGCCAAGATGACGATCCTGAGAAGAAACCCCGAAAGAAACTCAGGATACTATTCTTTTTGTCATCATTAAAATATAAAATAACACAATATACTTAATTTTAACAAAATTAAAGTAGGTATATATATATATACAATTATAGTTTTTTAATACTAAACATAGTAAGAGCTCCGAATCGCTTAAATCCAGGCTTCTTTGTCGCTTAAATAATCAGTGATTTTATAATAGCCTTTCGAGAGGAGTTTAGTTTTAATGACATTTAAATTTATTTATAGATAAGGCTCTGATTATTTGAGTTTATTATGAAACCGTACACTTTGACCTATAAAAGAATTACTTATCTTGTGGAGTCGCGTTTTATTTAAATTTAAATCACTTTTGAACCTGGTATTGACATTGTGTACATAACATTTTTTTATTAAATTGACTAATATTTTTATGCACATAAATTAAATTTTCATAAATATACTGACATGCAACAGTCAAAATCTTTATTTCTTTGAACTTTTCTCTGAGGGAAGACTGCGGATTTAGTTGATTGAACTATTGAAACATCACTCTGAGAAATTTAGGGTTATTAAAATTGATACAATGAAAAAAAAAAAAAAAAAATTAAACGTAACACAAATCTTCCTCGTTTATCGACAAAAATTACTGACAAGACTATTATTACAAAGAAAATAACAATAGTATAATGCTTAAAAAGCATTTGCTAAATTTGTAATTTGTATAGAATTATTTATTTATTTATATAATATTATATAAAATTTATTTAATACACTATAATTTATATATAAAATTAATTAGGTTTTATACCGGGTATCTCAAAACTATGCGACATGGAGGGAAAGTACCTTAAATATCGTAGATAGGATATTTTGCTGACAGAAATTTCAGAATTTCAAGAATATTATTTATTGCCGACAACGACGTAACTTTTAGAAAATCTTTGAATGCAGTATTACTAACTTTTAAAAATAACATAGTCTTCTTTCAGCAAAATATCCTATTTACGATATTTAAGGTACTTTCCCTTCATGTTACGTTGTGTGGTTAAGGAAGAGCGGATATAATTTAGACAGATAAATAAGGAAAGCGGTTTCAATTTATTGTGAGGATAAGGATAAGGACCCAGAAAACAAAATTATGAAAAATATTTTTATTAATTTTAATAACTCGGCTTATTGATTTTTTGTACACAAAAGGCTGGCCTGAAATTTAGTAGAAAAGTTAAACGTAATAAAAGTAGCTCCAGATCCAGACTAAATGGATGTAATTATTTTCTGAAAATTATTGCAAATAAAAATAAAGATTATGAGATACTCGTATCATTTATAGGACGTAAAGCTACGAATTATAATACGAATCTAATACAAACAGTTTTCTACATTTTCCTCTTCTCCCATTCCTTTCCATGTAATCTCACAGCAATTGAATTTTAAATTTCAATAAATAAATAAATAAGGTTTTTTTTAATTATAGTCATCTTCTATTAATAAATCATTCTTTCTTTTTATTTACTATCTGGTGCTCGCAATTTCGTAGGCGCTGTAGTTGGTTTATAAAATCCTACAGGAACCTAACATTTTTCTAGGATGAAAAGTATGTTTTTTTTTTTTTATATGTAATGTACAGAAACGGTTCGTTTACGATTTTATATAGATTTATTTGCAGTCGAAAAGAATTTACACATAAATACCAATGTGCCAAAATATCCATGATGGATTCCTCTTGTAAAAAAAAAGGTATGCAGACTAAAATTTTAATTTTTTATTAACTGATCAAAAGCTATCAAGTAAAATAACAATTAAGTATACATATTTATATTTTATGAATCAAATTTTACAAAAAAAATATTAATGTAGGTATACCTATCTATACCAATATATAAAGCTGATGAGTTTGTTTGTTTGGTTGTACGCGCTAACCTCAGGAACTACTGCTGGTTCGAATTGAAAAATTCTTTTTTGTGTTGGATAGTCCATTTATCGAGGAAGGCTAAAGCCTAATAGGCTATTAGCCTATTTAGTGTGACCTAATAGGCTAAAAAAATAAATTATATATATTATCCTTATTTAGATTAATGCTATCGTTCAGTGGCGGAACTATTAAGACAAACAGCTTTAACTCAACAACTCGGCTACTCACCGCGAGAGGACGCCATAATCAAAGGCTATAACATTTTGAAAGCGGACGAAGTCGCGTGCAGCAGCTAGTACATATTATATAAATTAAGTAATAAAAGTTTTGGTCAAGTTACAAATCGCCAGATCGGTTGGTAGTTTAAGCGAGAAAAAAGGTATACTTTATATTTTCCTACATTTCCTGATACCTACCACGGTTACCGTTATCTTTGCACGATACCCACGTTTTTCAGCGGTCTCCGCTTGGATTATACTAATAACGTTGTAATGCCATAAATAAAACGAAAAACGTCTTCCGCGAGTGCAATCGAAACTGTGCAATGTGTTGAAAGACTCTAATTGACACCAGGAACTCGTATGTGGCGGACCCGCCGCTGTTTCCGTCGCCTGGAAGACCTGGGACCTTGCCAGTGTTCTACGAGGTAGGTGGTGCGTGTTCTTTTTTTTTAACGTTGGGAAATCCTCTTGGATACCCAGCAGTGAAGGGGACACTGCAGGGTTATGCCGGATTCCTACTTGCTAAAACCCAACGACTTTCTATCTATCGCGCCCGTTGACGGGCGGGGTCGTGGGGACGTTTTACACGACTTCGGTACCCCGCCACGGCTTTCCAACGCGGGGAGGCCAGTGCTCCCTGTCAGAACCTTGGCGTACCCGAAAGTGGAGGTACGCCGGCCTGCTCGGGGAAGGTGCTGCGGGTCCTTCTTTCTCTCGTTTCCTAACCCCCCTTTGATTGAGCGTACCGCCAACAAAAAAATCCTAACAACAGTTAGACGAAACTATGTATAACTATCTTTATTTTATGACTAGCTGGCGCCCGCGACTTCGTCCGCGTTGAAAAAGAAAAAAGTAGCCTAACCTGTGTCCTGTACGACAATGTTTATTATTACTTTTTACTAGTATTTCATGTATTTACATTATACTTACATTATGTTTAGTCCTGAAAAAAAAAAATTCATGATTATCTTCTACGAGCAATACATAAAAACATGATACATGATATATTTTAAATGAAGTATTAAGGTTTATATGGAAACAAAAAAAAAACTGAAATTAATTTCATATTTATACCTAACTAGCGGCCTGTTTCCGGCTTCATACGGATGCAAATTATATACCAAAACTTTCCTTCGAGAACTACTTTATTCACTTTAGTTTTAGAGTTTATCGCGAACAGACAAATAGATAGACAGACAGACGCGGCGAAGGACTTTGTTTTATAGTATGTAGTGATTTGTAAAATGTACAGAAATTGTGACATTTTCGCGGGTTGAATTCTTGTAAATTACCTACTGACTAAAAGCCAGTAATATTTTTCCATGAAAACATCCTAGCTATAATGTACATTCAAAATTGCAATGCCAATGGTTACCATCTATGAAGGATTTTCTAAAATATTGGAATTGCTGGCGTATGATTTATTATTTTCGCGAGTTCGATAAGAGTGCTGCGAATGTCTTTCGTCGCATTCTGACTTCGGTTATTGGCATTTTAGAGACCAAAAATTCTCCCAAATACCTTAATAGGTACCAGAACAGATAGATACAGAATAGTAAGTACTATTACTGACTTCACTCGCTCGTAGTGTGCCCTTAATTAGGTTTTTAAAAAAAGTAATAATATTTTTCTTTTTATTACTTACACAACATTCTCTAACTGCACATAGTAGGTATGCGTTTTCTGTTAGACTTGCTTAATCAAATGTCGCAATATCCGCTCGAATTATCGCTATTGTTATTGTAATCCGACTTAATTTTATTATTATCAGTTAGCAGTGGCATCACCGCGAGCGCGAGCGCGTCATCTACACTATATTAGTATAGTGTATGTGTGTGTGTGCGAAGGAAACGTACGCGTGTGTGCGTCTCGCTCATACTCGTGCTCGTATCAGTGGCCGAACAAACAACGCAGCGGAGAGAATTCCATACGCGATCGCGACTAGTTCGTTTCTATGCCGTCAGCGCGTTGAAACATTGCGTGCATTTGTAAATTGTACTAATTGAGCATGGCGGTGTCAGTTTATAGAACAGTGGCTTCATCAATTACTGCCCTAGGACCTATGTTTTACAACGTCCGTGCGTGCCACCAGTAAAGCCCTGTGTGACGCCTGCGACGCGAACCAAACCAAACTATTCGGTGCTAGGTGCAATATGCACTTTGCGTGTGTGCGTTTCAAGTGAACATAAATAGTCAGTGCACAAGGAGTAGAACGCGATGGTCTCTTTTGTAAGTAATAAAGCGAATGTTATTGGTTAAATATATTGAGATATTTGTTTGATTTTGAGGTTATGTTATAAAGGTACCAATACTGTGGAGCTGAGCATTCATTGCGTTGCGATATTGTATTACACTTCTTATGACGCCGCAAAGGGCCTTACACTACACGTCATGTGCATTATTGCTTTTGGCTTTCCTATAGTTAGATGTTTAATGAAATTATTGGTATTGGTTTCTTTGTTCACCTTATTGTCGATGAGTAATTTATGCCACCTACTAATAATATTTACTTATATAATAATAATATATTATTATAAATGCGAAAGTTTGAGAGGATGGATGTATGGGTGTTTGTTACTCTTTCACTCAAAAACCGCTTAACCGATTTGGATGAGCTTATTACCTGGATTAACAGATAGGATACTATTTATCCTGAAAAATATTAGATTTCCGAGGGATTGTCTAAAAATGTAAAACATTGGGTCGTCACAGCCATAACAATGGCCAAGCGTAACTAATCAGATGTTACTATATTTTTAATCTTTCAACGTGTATGAAGTCGTGGGCACCAGCTAGTATATCTGTTCTAACTATAGGCACTCTTTACCCTAGATTTCATTTATATAATTCATATATGTCTAGAAAATAGCTACAACTTTTGTTACACTACCTAACTAACTATAATATGTACTAATTATGATTCCTACCCTGTATGCATAATACATAATAATATAAATAGGCTATCTATCTACAAAACCGAAATTTGGAACATAGTGGAACATTTTATAACTAGATAGTGCCTGCGACTTCGTCCGCGTTGAAAAACGAAAAATGTAACACCTGAGAAAAATATTTTTACCGCTGAATGGCGCCCAATTGTTTATATTTTTAGACGATCCGTTGGGAACCTAATATTTTTCCAGACTAAAAGGTGAGTATCCTATACATTAATCCAGGTAATAAACTACCTGTGTGCGAAATTTCTGCTAATTCTGTTCAGTAGTTTTTACGTGAAAGAATAACAATAACAAAATACACTTTCGCATTTATAGTTATTACCTATTAGCAGGACGTAAGCAAAGCATCCGCTAAGAAAGGTCGCTGTAGTCTTGTAGTTACACAATATTAACATGTTGTTTAGGTACCTATAATAGAACGTTTTAATATTCAGTCTTCACGGTATAAAGATCCTTTTGTTTGCACAACTACTGGGGAATAAATCCCCCTTTATCGTTTTCAGGTCGGCAACGCACTTGTACTTGTTTTTAGGCGACTTTTGTCACCTACCTACCATAAAGTGTACCGTCAACCCGCCTGACGGCAATTTACAAAAAGAAATTAGACACTTACAAATAATTACTTAACTATCTTTTGCCTGCGTTAAAAATGGATATGGATTACACCAAAGTGAACAAGTAGAATCCTATTTTAAGAAAGTCGCGAATCAAAACACCTTCTCACGTACTAGGTATTCTGGTTCATATTGAATGTTTGTAGGTGCCTTGTAAACACACTTGATTGAAACCTCGTTTTAAAAAAACATGAGTATATCTACTTAGGTAGGTATTTACTTGTTTAATATACCTACTAACTTACTACTTACTAAGCGACCAGCTTCCGGTTTCGCACTGGTGCATTTTTTTGCAACTTATCTAACTATCTGCGTTCAAAAATCCTAAACCCATTTCTGGATTAAGCTGGATAACGAACATTAAATAACACTGGTATTAATCGTTACGTTATAATAGGTATATAAAAAAAATACGCGATAATAAATTCAAAATATAAAAGCGTGTCTTCATAACCAAAGTAAACTCACCAACTTGCGCCCACACACGACACACACACATACATACACAACATACATATTATACTTACATGTACATACATAACTACACGACATGCACAGCCATATACAATACATACTCCACCACCTACTTATTTATTTATTATATTTATTTATTATATTTATTTATTATATTTTATATTATTATTATACTTGCAGAACTGACACACAAATACCTTGCACGAGGTCATACAAAAGCACCTAATGCTGATTCGTTTGGGTTTTGTACTTGTCAATTGCTAATTGACCCCCTACGATACAAGCTGAGCTTAGTGTAGGGGTCAAAATAAAATATATTTGTAATTTGTTGAGAAAATAAATTATTATTTAATAAATTATTATTATTAATTATAACGCTTGACGCCTTGTTGTTATATAAAACATTGGCCAGGCGTTAGTTACAGTTTTATATTTTAGAAATTTAGATGATCCCTCGGGAATAGTCCTTTTTTTCTGGATAAAAGGTACCCTATGTTCTTTCTGGTGTCCCAGACAACGTGTATGCAAAATTTCATGGTGATCGATTCAGTAGTTTTTGCGTGAAAGCGTAACAAACAAACTCACATTCACATTTATAATATTTAGTATTTATAATATCACCAGTCATTTTTAATCTATATATAAATAAATAAAAATGAATTCCTAAATGTGTTGCTAAGCGCAAAATTCTAGAACGGCTAGACCGATTTTATTTCTGTCTTCACTCATGGATAGAGGGATAATCAGGGAAGGTTTTTACGTAAAAAATGCACCCCGGGCGAAGCCGAGAGCGGGTCGCTAGTTCGGAAATAAAAACTTAGTAGTACTTAATAGTAATGACTACAAATTTGAAATGGGAAAGAAAAGTCAGGAGTTCTGAATTCAAATGTTTGCCATTACAAAATTTAAGATAGGTAGGTATGGTAGGTAGCCCCCCCTAGGTGGGTCATGACCTTAACGTGGTGGGGGGGCTCAACCCATGGCGGTCTGGGCGGTCGCGGAAGCCGTGGGCCCGGCAACCGCTTGACCAATCGGATCGCTGTGGGGAGCTAAGAAGACCCACCAACGCGGAGGGCTCTAAACGGGCTTCGGTCTCCGGGGCCCGCGACAGAGCAGGAGTTTCACCGGTCGCCGCCCGGTCGCGGGCGTGCGACCGGTAGAGACGACAACCCCGTTTCCCTGCGCGCGGGACCGAGGTATGGGCCTCGGTCCCGCGCGTCTGGACGCACGGGGCCGCAGCGGGCAAATTTTTCTAACAGGGTGGAGCAGCCTCCGGCTCTGCGGTAGGTTGTGCCGCAGAGTAGAGGTATAGGGGTCTCAGTGGAAGCCCCTTGCTAATTGCCCGCTGCGAACGACGAAACTGGTCGGTGTGGGCTGCTGGGTGTTCTGCATCGAGTGGCCCGCGCCGCCCTAAGGCCGGGGACGGCGGGCGTGGGGTCGCCCGCTGTCATCACAGCTACCGGCAGCGTGTGTAGTGAGATAGGCCACGCGTTCCGGCACATCTCCTCATGGTGCGGAGGTCGCACTTCGCGCCCACGCATAACTGGAGGGAGCGAAAGCTCTCTCCGCGACTGGTCTGCTTACGCAGACAACTGCCGGTGGATCCTCGGATGTCACGTTGTTCTCTTCCCCAGTTTTCCACCACCCAGGCAGGAGCGTAGGAACGCCAAGGGGTTTTTAGTCGGTTAAAGTCCGACATAACCCACAGGCCACCCCGGGCCTGTGGGTATCCATGATGGATTCCCCCTTGTAAAAAAAAAAAAAAAAAGGTATGGTAGGTAGGAACTGGGACAGTTTCAATGAAATTAACACTTATTTAAATAATGAAATTAGAGTTTAGTTAAATTGAAAAACATAATTGATGAGTTGGTGTTTTAGTTCAGTATTATATATGTGTATAATACGTCACATCGTGGCTTGTATACAAACTCACAAAGACAGCTCAAACAAAATGTACTGATAACATGACACGAGAATGTACCTACAATCTACATATTTATAAGTATTATTATACAAATAAATGCCTACGGGAGACTACAACGGATCGTTTGTAAACAAATCGCGAGATAAAGAAGAAGGTCTTTATTATTTATGACTGTTTGTTTATTGAGAACTGTTAAAGCAAAGGTTTTCGACCAATATGTGTGTTTCTAGCGATGACATATTTTTTTATGTTAAATTCAACATACAGGCTGACGGTCCACTTGATGATAGATGGCTACCGTTGCCAATGACAAAGTAACGCCATAGGTGCGCAGGTGCGCTGTAGACCACAGTAGGATTAATGATAAGGAATTGGGAAGGAAATCTGGCATCCCCTACTCACCGAAACACAACGATACACATGCTGTTATTTCACTGTGATCTTCTGTAAGGGGGCCGGAAGGTTCTCCAGTGAAGACCACGGAATGACAAGTGCGTGCACCCACAATGGTTAGGGAGCCCACGATTCTAAATGTGTAGTCACTCGAGCGTCGTGAGGACCTATTGGACTTTGAATATTGGATGGTAAGAAGAAAAAAAGGTTATATGAAGTTTTTCATTTCAGCGGTGGGGTGAGCGTCTACAGGCGTTCAAAATTTTGTAGGCGCTGTAACTATTTAAAAAAATTCTCCATAAAATCGTCAGATTAAGAATCAGCACGTTCAGGAATTTAGGCTGAACCGTCTGTATGAAAATCTGACGCGCTCGAGTATTACAAAATGAGAATCGTCAAAAATATTTTTTGCATTTTCAAAAAGCTGCCACGAGCTTGCGTTACATCCGAATCGTCTGAATTTTAAATGGGAGCTTAGTTTAGGTTCACTTAATATTCTCTCTGAAAATCTGACGCGCTCGAGTTGTATTTAAAATTTTACCCCCACCCCCGCCAACCCCACCAAGCAAACCGTCAGATTAATACATATCCGTTATCGGAGACACGTTGGGTATATACATGACAATATCTGACGCGCTCGAGTAAATCCAAAAATCCCCTCTTGGGCTTCCCTACCACAAAATGGACTGACAAGATGACCGCCGACTGACGCTTTATCCAGACTGCTACTGACCGGTTTTTTGGATAATTATTAGGCTCATGCCCAGCAATGGATGGCCACTGCTGGACACGACGGATTGTCTTTTATTAATGGATCGTCTCATTCCTGATTCCCTTTCCATAGCTCTTTGTGCAAGTTTGAGCTTCTTACGTTATTTCTTACGTCATCATTGGCAATGGAAATACATATTGGTCAGAACCATAAATTATTTTAACAGTTCTCAATAAACAAAAAGTAGTAATAAATAACAATAAGAAGAGCACTGAGGAATTTTGGACAAGAAGACGTCTCGAAGCTTTCCGAACGACTTTATTCAATAATAATGATAACTAATAGTAAATCTTAAAAATGTAAGATTTAGGAATTTAAAGCGTTATCTATTTTCGTGGTCTAATTTGACTTCATTGAGTAAAATTGAAACTCAGATAAAAATACAGTGCATAGGTATAGTCTGATATATTTTAAAAAGTATGAATTGCAAAAAAAGACCCTCTTTTCCCCCAGTACCAACCAAGTAGTTATTTTTTCCTGCAAATTTTACTCTAAATAACAGATGACATTTGAGGTATTTTCTTTATTTTCTCAATTTATCTTCACAGTAATCTCTTATTACAAACCATTTAGGATTTTTCTTACAACACTACTGCGAAGTGATTTTATAATCTTTTTAATGCCCCATGAGTACTTTATCTTAATCCCTCGAGTGTCTGACAGTTACGTACTTAGATTATACAAATAACCACTCAAATATGGAGATATTTGTACATACACTCAACTGATAAAATTATCACTTGATTTCTTTGGACTCTCCCGACATAATGCTAATATAGTAAACAAGTTACAAATTCATTCAGACTGCATTTCATTCATTCATTACTGTCGGCAAATATAATAAAATAGAATAAATAATTATTGAAATCTGTATTTTCTGTTTAACAATTTGTATTTTAGGCTAAAGTTAGCAAGTAGTATCATAAGTTTAAATCTTATGGAGAACCTATTCTGTGTTCATGATACAAATTTAATGGTAGAAGAGAACTTCTTTTAGCCTTTATTAATTCTTTAAATTTTTGAAGAGAATCAGTAGGTAAAAAGAGAGCAGTTCTAATTTGAAAGAAGTAACGACGAGCTTAAAGAAAGACCTAAAAAAAAAAAAGAAACAACACGCTGACACGCTGGATTTGTATGGAAAGCGTTGACCATGCCGTCTCTAGTAACGGACGGCGCGATTATTCTTTGCTCTGTGAAGAAAATTGTCATTAAAAAAAAAATAACAAGAACTATGCTTAAGTGGAGGATAAAAGGATAATCTGCCTATAAAAGGAAAGAAATGGTTTACGTAAGGGGAAGTTCGTCAAGTCTTATCGGATTGATAAATA
The DNA here is from genome assembly GCA_945859745.1 of Synanthedon formicaeformis. Taxonomy (NCBI): domain Eukaryota; kingdom Metazoa; phylum Arthropoda; class Insecta; order Lepidoptera; family Sesiidae; genus Synanthedon; species Synanthedon formicaeformis. Next base: position 7,580,952 of record OX243955.1, on the reverse strand, counting down.
TAGATAACATGTATTTCAGCAATAAATCAATGAGTTGTGTGTGACGTTGTTGGCACGCCTACCTGTACGTTATGGATTCGTTGTAGGTTGCTTGTCAACCCAGTTACATAACTGAAAGTGTCCGTATAATTATACTATTTTTATCAGAACCTGCGAAGTGTTGTCTTTAGTTAGTCATTGCAATTACATTATCAGAGGTTTGTTATTTTCTATATTCAACGTCAAAGTATCTAAAAAATATTCGATACCCTTTTTTTTAAATGAGGAGTAATCCGCTTACAGATTTCCTACCGCTGGCTAGACGCTAGGGGTATGTGAGGGTCGCCCAGAACCTGATCATAGCGGTACTGGGAATACCCACTAAAATTCCCCGGCGTCTCCTTGCCCTTTGAACGGGATGGACCGGGCTCTGCCGAGGCAACAACTCCGATCCACCCCAGTTCTTGTGGACCCTAAACTTGTGGACCACTCCTGCCAAGTTTCGGCACCTTACGTCATCACTGGCAAAACGCACTGATATAATTACCTACTCATCTTACTATACTATCTATACTATATTATCTATGCTCGTAGAATAGATAAGTAGCTTTCCGATTGCAGCCCAACCTAACTGGATCGGTTGTCCCAAATAAGACACAATTCTGCACAACCTTTACGGTTCAGGTCCTGAGAGAATGAGCTCGTTGAACATAACTTTCGTTTTGCTCAAATTCATTGCAAGTCCTACTAGCCGAAACATTGACTATCCAATATCACTTTGAGTTATTCCAGCGACTGAGCCAGGATGACTATATCGTCAACCAAAACTGTTATTATATCGACCCTAGTATTTAGTAGTATTTAGTATGGACCCTAGTGCCGAAACATAACCGATTAGTTAAATGACATTCGAATTCTTCCCTTCGATGTGTGAAGTTGCATAAAAGGCCTGAGTCTCACGTAAGCATTAAATCGATCGAAAATAAGAGTTATTAGTTATCTGTTTTCATGGTTCAATTGTCTGTATTCCCATTGAACCACTTATAATGTCACATGTTCTGAACTCCTTAATGAATCAGCTGACCTGTGTTCAACAACGCGAACTGAGCAATCGGGTCCAGCTTAGTCTAGCACGTGAACTGTCGACCCGTGACTTATCTAATAAAAGGCTATAATAATGTCTAATATAATAACTTCAATGCTGACATTAGTCGAGCGTCATTGAACTGGAGGAATATCCTACTAAAGCTGTGTATCGATCTGCAACCTTCGCCCTCCCCCATTGATACGTCATCGTTTCCACCTCGCCCGTGACAATGACGTCATTGATCGGTGACGACACATTACGTCATAGTTTTTCACGCATGCGTTGGGTTGTTTCTCGCAAAGTTTGGCTAAAATAAGATCGCTGGCGTAAGTTCCACATTTAGACAAATAAGTCTTGGGTTGTTGTATAACCTTAAAAATGTTATATCTATTGATAACATGACGTCTTGTGTTATAAGTAGATTAACTATATATTTATACTTTCCATTCATGAAATCACTGTAGGTACAGAAATATTACACTGTACTTAGGTATAGATAAGTACTCTGTATGACTGTATAGATAGATCCCAAAGGAAATACGATTTCTTAATTCTGTTTTAGAAAGACGAAAATTAAAACAGTATTATGAATTCTAGTTTGAGCTTTGTTATTTTATTCCTATGAGTTCATTCATAATATTTCATATTGTAAGTTGTACACTAAAATTTCGTTCGTTTATGAATTTAGTTACGAAAATTGAAAATTAAAAAATACTTCAGAAATATATAACATATGATTAATATAAATTCTGACATCTTTATTGCTGTGACGACGGTGGCGCCGCCACAAATTGATATGTTTTTAGATTATCCCTCGGGAACTGTACTTTTTTCTGGATGAAAGGTAGCCGTTATATGTCCTTTCCTGTATCCCTGAAAATACAATGTACGCAACATATTTAATGATGATCGGTTGAGTAGCTAAGGTGAGTGGTTAAGGCGTGAAGAAGTAACAGACTGACCTGAGACTGACAGACAGACATGCAGTTACTTTCACATTTATAAGATTAGTATGGATTTATTTATTTATTATGTTTTACAAATGCCTAGAGCACATTTACTTAATAAAACTAGTGACACACCCCAGTTTTCATACGGTGTTAAAAGTTTGAAAAATTCTTTCTTAGCGGATGCTTACATTATAAATTAAACTAAAGAAAAGTATTTTATAAGTTAAGTTTATAAGGATTATATAAGCAGTTAATAGATTACATAAATATAGGCATCCACAATACTCTCAATAAACAACTACACGCACACTAAAAAGCAATTATATGAATTCTAAAAGGCTAAAATATAAGTTTGGCAAAACTGCCTATAAATTAAAAGATATAAATTATAAAAAAATATTACTAAATGATTAAGAGCGCGTACAAAGGTACACAAGCGCCACTCATTAAAAAAAATATTATCTCGTGATTGAGAAGGAATTATTAATAAGGGCTCCATAAGGCCTTCGGTAAGTATGTCTACAATTTTTAATACCTTTTATAAAGTTTCATTATGTAGACTCGAAGCAACAAAATTCGATCTAAAGAAAAGCGGCCACATTCCTCTAGATCGTATTTTGTTGCTTCGTGTCTCAATATGAAACTTTATAAAAGGTATTAAAAATTGTAGACATACTTACCGAGGGTCTTATCGAGCCCTTATTAATAATTCCTTCTCAGTCATGAGATAATTTTTTTTTAAATGAGTGGCGCTAGTGTACCTTTATACGCGCTCTTACGGCCGAAATTAATAACCTATCCTGATCCGTTTTTGCCAATCTAGGATTGAATAATCAATCTTTTTTGTGTGTGAAGTGTGTCAATAACGTATCCACTGATTGACATTTCAATCTAAAAAATGAAACTATCTTTGGGAGGACAGATCTCAAATTAAAGATCGACCTCTGTTCGTAATTGACAGTTTGGGTGTCTCAATATTCAATCCGTACATTTTGACGTTTAGTTTAATAGCGCAATCGATCTAGCGTTGCAATCCCACGAATATCACGGATTAAAAGCTAAAACATACAAGAATTTAAAATTATTTGAACTTAAAATCAAAATTCTTTGAAATATGGCATTGGCGTTGTCATCTAGTGAAAGTGATAGTGATAGTGATCTAGATCTGGCTTTGTTATCATCATCTGATTGGGACAGTGACGATGTTTCGGACGAGGAAATAGCACGACGACGTGCCCCTCAAAGAGTCAGGAGAGTTAATTATATGCAGACTCTTGAAGATGCTGAATTTACCTTCAGGTTTAGGTTATCAAAACCCGCAGTAAATTTATTATTGGAAGAAATAATGCCATTTGTCCGAGTTACTTCGAGAAGGTAAGTTAAGTAATCGGTCTTAATTTTACCGGCTTTAAGAATTATTTAAGAGAAAAACTGATTGCAGGAATCATGGAGTACCACCTCTGCACCAATTATTGCTGACACTGCGGTTTTTTGCATTGGGCACAATGCTTATTTCTGTGGCGGACTTTGTCGGAGTGTCCAAATCTACAGCTGGTAGAATAGTGCGAGACATTGCAACGGCAATAGCCAGATTGTACGACAAATACATTTTTATACACCAAAGAAGTGCAGTGAAATTTTACGAAATAGCTGGATTTCCCCGGGTTCTCGGGGCAATTGACTGCACACACATACGAATACAATCTCCGTGTAAGTAACAATGAGTCAAGATTTTTATGTTTATGTATTGTATTTGTATTATTATGTATTGTATTTTTATGTATTGCCTAATTTAAAAATATTTTTCAGGTCGTGAAATTGGCGAGGAATTTAGAAATAGAAAAGGTTACTTTTCCATGAATGTTCAAGGTGTTTGTGATGCTGAGCTGCAGCTCATGAATGTTGTTGCTCGATGGCCTGGTTCTTCACATGATGCTACCATTTTTAATAACTCTACTCTCAGAGGTAACAATTTGTTTTGTTTGTTTGTTGTTGTTATACTTGTTTGTCACAGGAATTTTAGTTTTGTAGTAAATAATAGGTCTGACCGATGGGTTTGAAAATGACTATAAAACACACATAATAGCCGCCACACATGGTCAGTCCATCGCGTCAAATTAACTGGCGTGAAGCCAAAATTTAATCGTGAATGGTAAAAACTGATGGCTTGATGTCAAAAACTGTATGTAAAATCGGCGGCGTTGCCTCACGTCATTTTGTCGTCACGCCAAACGCTTGATCGCGTATTTCGTCCATTATATAAGAGCTATGGCTATGTACATGTAAATAGTTTTTGTTTTATAAAAATCGATGCAGTATTTCCGAAATATTGACACCGAAACTTCGGTCGCTATTTATATTTTCAAGATCGCCCGCGCTAAGTGGATGACGTCACAAGGGCCGATTCTAGATGCAAGTTCATAGTAAAAAGAGAGATTTGTATGTTTGTAATTAATTAACTCAAAAACTACTGAACCGATTTTAAAAATTCTTTCATCTATAGAAAGCTACGTTATCAGCTAGTAAAATAGGCCATATTTTATAAAGTTACGCAGGCGAAGTCGCGTGCAACAGCTGGTAATATTATAAACAGATTAGTAATTTTCAAATGCTCCGGCGCCACTGACCTATAATAAGCACTGGACCTTTTTAACTTTTTGTACCATTTTGAAACGCTGCCGTACGAAAGTACGGAGAACTAATTTTAACGTTTGCGTATTTTTATTCGAATCGAATAAAATCGATGGTCAGACTCATTTAATATATTTACATTGTATTTACAGCTCAATGTGACGCTGGTCAGTTTGGGAATCACTGGCTACTTGGAGACAGTGCCTATCCAAACAGACCTTACCTATTAACACCTCTGTTAAACCCTGTCACTGAAGCTGAACAGAGGTACAATGAAGCACAGATAAAAACTAGAAATACAATTGAACGGTAATCACAAGAAACAACTTTTTTACATCAATGTTTAAATACCCAGACAACTAACTTTCAGTTTCTTTGTTTTGTTTATAGCACATTTGGAGTTTGGAAGCGTCGCTTTCCCATTGTGGCATTAACACTGCGCTTGTCACTGCCAAATATATATGCAGTAATAATAGCAACGGCAGTTTTACACAATATATGCAGAAAATATAAACTAGAAGATATTCCTGCAGAGGTTGAGCTACCACCAGATGAAAGGTTCCCAGAAGTTGGCCCTATCGATATAGGTGGCCAAAATATAAGAGAGAGGGCTGACCTTATAAATAATTATTTTAATGATTAAGCATTGGATTAATAAGATTTATTTAGGCTGATTGTGTAGGCTATAATTTAATAATAATAATGTTAATAATAAAAGATTTTTAAGTACATATTGCTTTTTTTTAATGTTAAGGTTGACAGACAGGCTGACGGTCCACCTGATGGTATGTAGCTACCGTCGCCTATAACACAAGCAACGCCACAGATGCTGCAAGTGCGCTGCCGACTGCAGTATTGTTGTATTGTATAAAAATTAAAAAATTGTATTGAATTGAAGTTGTTTAGTGTTTGAATATTTTCTAGTTTCAATTACTATGTAATTTTTGATTTAATTCTCTCTTTCTGAATTATTATATTAATAGTTCGGGGAAAGAATGATAATTTGATCTTGTGGCTGAAATTTTGTGAAAAAAAAAATTTTGTACTAAAACAATCATTTTATTTACATTATGTATCTTTTACATTTACAAAATTATAAAATTAAAAGTCGACCCATTCATTGCCTCTTTAAAAAATAGTTAAATTACGCTCATGCCGCCATACATTTTGTATCGTCACGCCAATGGGCGGTCACGGCATCTCGCTAAATTTTCCGTCGCCGCCGATCGGCGTTTTCGGCATGAAGCCGTATTTATTTATAAATCAGATGTAGTAAATCTTTCTTATTGCAATACCATTATTATATATGTATACATATTGTAAAAATGTACGTCTCTTCATATTTTTATATACATCTATTTTGGTTTCTAAACAATAAGACATTTTAATTAAACTTTTTAAAATATATTATATATATATAAATATGTTACAAAACACCTTTTTTGATAACTTTTTCTAACACTTTTTTTATTTTGAGTTTTTGGATATTTTTAACTTATATTTTCAAAATTATTCAGTCTTCAGTCTCTCACATATTTTTTTATTCATTGAAATATTAATATCCAACAGTAAAGACATGTTTTGGCGAAATCCCTCTTCAGTGATCTTTTTGAATTTTTTTTTCATACTAAATTTCTGAAATTATTGCAAGTTGTTATTTATTTATTCTGCTTTCAGACAATGAAACTGACTTATTAGAAATATGTAGGAGATATTCATAAAAATGAATATAATGTATACTCATATAAATGTACTTCTACATACTCATAGCGAGAAGTGATATTTCAAATGGCCAGTTATACGTAGAAATTTTGTTAGAGACCTTCTATCTAGTTGTCTTGTTTATCAAAGTTATCATAGTATGTGAAAAAGTAGTTATTCTAATCTCAGTTATTTTTTAATTTTACCATAACCTCTGCTATACCGGCCATCGGCGGTCTAGACATGTGAGTATAGAATTGGCTTTTACCAAAACCTTAGATATCCGCAGGCCGTTTTGGCTATGAATAAATTATAATGAAAGGAGCCGTTAGACAAACACTTACAATTTTATATTGGTTTTTGACCTAGATAATCAACTTTGAAATCAGCTCGCCGATTGGCGATCTCGGCATGTGAATAACAATTTTTCGCACGCCGATCGGCTTACTCGGCATTGAATGGGTTAAGGAATCAAAATAACACAATATGTGCTGTTGTGTTTCGGTGAGTGAGTAAGGGATGCCAGAGCCCATTACCCCATCCCTCCCTTATCCTTCTATGGTCGGCAGCACATTTGCAACACCTATGGCGTTGCTTGTGTTATGGTAGTCACCTACCATGAAGTGGACCGTCAGCCTGACTGTCGATATTAATATAAAAAAAATCATTTAAATCCCTAATTAGTTACTAGGGATTTGAACGTTTTAATTCCTTAATTTCTAGTTTTAATTTCTCATTTTGCAACAGCACATTTTCTAATTTTGCTTCAGTGAGTTTCTTTTTTGCTATAAAAAATTCTGCTATTGCAGTATTCTTGGCAGCCTGGCTCGCATCCATTTTATGTTTTCGTTTGTAACCTGCAATTATTTTTAAGTATTAACATGGGCATTTATAGAATTAAATTCAAATAAGTATTTTTTCAAAACTTACCACTAGTTCGAGGAGTACCAAAGGTCAACTTTGGTTTCGCGGGAGTAAAAGTAGGCTGATTTACCAGGATCACCTCTCCTAAATCTGTTGGAACAGTCTCAACATTAGGCAAGATAACCCTGGCATCAGGAGGCTCAATATTATCTTCAACACTTTCACCCCCAGTGTCAAGAATCCCAAACTCTTGCGGCTCTGCATCACCCCCGTACTCCACAACAAATCCATCGACTGTACTGCCCAATAACGAAGCAACACGATCTAATATATCATCTGGAGGTATATAATCGGGTCCACCACCCCCAGTCTGAAAAAAAATAAAAGTTCTTACTTTAAAAAAATAATATAGGTTGTCATTTATGATATCTATCTATACTATTACCTATGTAAAGCTGAAGAGTTTGTTTATTTGTTTGGTTGAACGTGACAATCTCAGGAACTACTGGTTCGAATTGAAAGATTCTTTTTGTGCTGGATAGTCCTTTTATCGAGGAAGGCTTTAGGCTATAAGTATAACATTTTGCGCGGGCATCAGCTAGTTTTTGATAAAACAATTGACTCACCTTGATGTTGTTCATTCGTATAGCGGTATTGCGCTTCCGGGCATTCTTTTTTAAATTCTCCCATTTCAGTCTTAATTGTTGTGGAGTACGGCGACACGTTGAATTTAGAGCGTTAAATGCGTCGGAGATTCGACGCCATTCCTCATTTTTGAGATTGTTTGTGCAGGCATTGGTGGCCTTATTATTTATAATTTTGCTACCCTCAATCATGTGTAACAAATTCTTCGTCTCGTCTTTAGTGAGTGGTTTCATTTTGATCTAAAATAAAAACAATAAAAAGTAAAAACTTCATCACACCTCGAAAATAACAAGAAATGCAAGCGCCCCAAATAACCGTGACGCATTAAAGAAATGGCAATAACATATGAAAATATATTTTACTTACTGTTTCTGAATTCATTTTAGTTTACTATTATATAAATTTAACTAAACGTAATAGAAATTTAACACACGAAATACAATATACCAATGGAACACAAAACGAATAACGAACATTGAGATTGAATTGAAAATTTGAAATGTCAGGCAATATTCGTTCCTTTACTATTCAGAAAAACGAATGAATTAAAAGCAAAATTATGTAGTACGCTTATAAATAAATAAAAATAAATTGAGCTTTAATTACTTTATCTTGTAATTGTAACTAATTCATTATTTTCACATTTTAAATATGCATAAAATTAAAAATTTAAATTGTCTCGTAAGTAAAATTTTACTAGTTAGCATGAAAAGGAACGGCGTGGGAGGGAATGGATTGCCTACCGATCTATCCTTATTATCCAATCGCATACACACAAATTAATATTGGCACGCAGATCGGAGATCGATCTGCCGATGGGAAAAAACTGGAGATTGTTTTCAAGATCGGATTGTAGATACAATATTAATTTCGGCCGTTAGCAAGTTAACATAAATTAAGGCATTTTTTTTAAATTACAAGTAATTTTGTCATCACTTAAGAAAGAAGTACTTATTAGGTATAATTTTTGTCTTAAAACTTTTGAAGAGACAACTCGATAATTTACAAATTTTAGTCTACATGCTTAACAAAAAATAAAAAGGTCTCGTATATTAACAGTACATCGACATCTTACGAACAAAGAACAAAACAGGATTCGAGTTTTTTTTATGTTTCACACCCTACAATTAATGTCGGTCTCCCGCCGTTAGATGTCGCACTCCATTGCACCCCTCCCGCCGTTAATTGTCAACATGGCCGCTCACAATATCGGCGTACAATGTTACCCTAAAAATAGTGAATAGTTTTTAAGAAATAACATATGCAGGGCCTATAAGTAAATGTTTTATGATCGAAGTTAAAATGTTCAATAATCCACAAATCAATTCAGGTATGCGATAATACTTATTGAACGCAATTTTTTTGTCGTTCTTCGTTTGTGTTATTGATTTTTGCAGACACGAATAAACGAATTGTATGTAGCTGGCAATATTTATTTGTGTCACTTGAACAGTATGGCTTTTTGTGCTGTTTTGTTATATTGGCAAAAGTAATTTAAATTATTAGTTATTTATTTGATGAGTAGATTATTTTCGATGTAAGATTGCGCAATAGTACACTTTCTGGGCTTGTTGCAGTTAGTTGCATTTACTGCAGTGCGAGTGCTAGCCGATTATTTATTGGACAAGTGTGCCTTGATGAGTGCTTTTATTAGTGATCATTGAATTGTTTTTTTTTAAATTCATTTTTTAATATTATTATAACTTTCCCGTGATAATAAAATACGTAATACTTAGACCCGATATTTTTTCAAGATCAAATAGGTACAATTTCATTGTTACATAATAGTTATATTGTTTTAATATAATTCATAATAATAAAATAGTTGACCTGAAATAGAATATAAGAGCCATTTTTTACTATTGATGAAAATATTGTCGTACTAGATTCAAAATGTTATTTACGCTTGTTTTTTTGTAAATATAATTCTCGTACTATTTATTTATACAAACTTTTTTCTTCGTTACAGGTGCCCGCATTACATTGGTCGGAACATGGTCCATTATAGAGGTACTTAAAAATTAATTACTAACTCAAAATTTAATATGGATCCAATATTAGAAAATGAAACTGCAACGACATCTGATACACCAACGAAGTATGGAAAATCCAAACAGAAAAATAAAAAGAAGAAAACTCAAGCCGATACACAAAAAGATGGACATACCGTCGTCGGAGAAACGAGAAAGTTTCTTGTTACTAAATTACCTAGTTCCGAAGAAAAAGAGTCGTCTACGAGTGAAGTTCATGATAATGTTCATACTGTACATTTTGGAACGAGTGGTGTCGAGTCTCAAAGACCTCATATTCGATCAGTTTTTAAGGATAAACCTGAAGCGGCAAGGGCGTCGAGTGCTGAAAGGGATTCATCCAAAGCAAAAGAATATGAAACCTTTCACGGTACATCATCTAGTCCACGAAATAATATTTTTGACATTTTTCGACTTAGAAGGAAGAGTGATCCTAAAAAACACCAATCTCTTATGCAAAATGTCAAAGCTGTTTTAGGCGGTACTTCAAAATCGAACGAAGCTCCAGAAGTAAAAGAGGAACCCAAATCGGAAGAGTCCAAGGGGACACATAAGAAATATTATCACACGGTCACAGGAGCATCTTCACGGAAATATAGTCCTATAACTCGTGTTATGGATATTTTTAGAAGTAAGCCCCAGCCTGAAACGAATCAAGCGAATCAATCAGATCCAGCCAAAAAGAAGAGTGCAAAGCAAATTCGTCGATCATCAATAGGGACAACTTCGCCTACTTATCATAAAAATTCCTACGCATTATTAGATCCAACTCAAGCGAAACAATTATTTAGAGAAGTTCGTGGCCTTCCCAAGTGCGATCCTTATTTGTCGATCGTTCAAATATCTTTAGGCGGAAGAGATAAGACAAGACTTTTGTTAAATTTTTTCAAATATCATAAATGTCATGAAATATTACCAAAATCTGCGAAAGTAATTATTTTTGACACACAGTTTTCAGTACGGAAAACATTTTCAACACTTATATCGAATGGTATTCGAAGTGCCCCGCTTTGGGATTCACATAAAAAACAGCTTGTGGGCATGATAACGGTAACAGATTTCATAATGATACTTTTGCATCTCGATAATGAAAATTTACCTACAGATGATTTGGAAAAGCATACTCTCCACAATTGGAAGAAAATGTTGCGTCCTTCGCGAAAGCCCCTATGTAGTGTAGGTCCGGATCAATCTTTACATGAAGCCATTAATTTACTTTCTAAAAATCGTGTCCACCGTCTTTTAATGATCGATCCTACATCTGGAGATGTATTGTACATATTGTCTCACAAGAGAATATTAAGATTCCTATTTGTGTATCTCAATGGGTTTCCAGAATTAACATTTTTCCATACAACACTAATAGAATTAAAAATTGGGACATACGATGATATAGTGTCTGTAACAGACGCTACTAGTATTAAAAAAGCTTTTCAGCTTCTGTTAGACAAAGATATATCTGCATTGCCAGTTTTAGATGAAGAGGGGAAACTGATTGATGTGTATCCTAAATACGAAGTATTGAATCTTGTGAGTGAAAAGCTCTATTCGAATTTGTCTCTAACAATAGGAGACGTGAGAAATAAGAAGAAAGACTGGGAAGAAAAACTACAAAAATGTCGTTCAAGTATTACTTTATACGCGGCCTTAGAAGTTATAGTCAGAACTGAGAGTCATCGACTATTGTTAGTAGATAAGGAAGATAAACTAATCGGAATTGTTTCATTGTCCGATATTTTAGTTTATTTAAATAGAATAATCCCAACTGAGAAGAAGATGTCGTCGCTTCAAGAAATATTTAGACCACTAGAAGTAAATAAAGTGCCAGAATCTTCAAAGGAATCAGAGCCTGAAACGCTGTCAATTGAAGTACCAAAGATTGAAGTACATACGAGTATACCTGAAAGTAATGAAATTGTTGATTCCAATATAAAAGAAAAAAATGACGATAACACAGCAGTAAGAAATAATGAAGAAAACGTGGAGACGGAAGAAATTATTTGTGTAAATTCTGACAGGGTTCATGAAGACAATGGCAAGGAAGAGGAGCCAATAACGGTTTCAACAGAACCCGAAGAGTCCAACTCCAAAATAGATGAATAAGTAGGATAATAAATCCAAAGAAAATGTGATAAGTGGAATCGTCGAAACCGTGTGTTTTCTGTGCTTAAATTCTTGCTTAAAATTAAAACGTTACTTAAATGAATAATAATCATCGATAGATGCATCAAGTACCACGTGATTGCCTTAATCATTATTTAATTCTCTATTTAACATTGCTGGAACTTAATAAATTATTTTAGCAGTATTGTTTCATTGTTAAAAATATTTTTTAATCTTTAGTACCTAACTTTAATTTATATCAGTTATGATCTCAGTAACAATCCTAAATTGTAAATATTATCATCATACATAGCTGTCAGATTGTGATCAATATAGTGCCTGTAGTGTAACAATAAATGTATGTTTTACTATAATTAATTATCTTTAATAGTATTAACTACTGCATTCAAAGAACTGAATCAAGTCGTGTTTTTCAGACGATAACTAATCAGTTTAAATTGTGATTAGGTTTGTATTTGCATTATGACATGTTTCTTACTTAAATTATTTAATATCTAAAGACTTAATTTGATTTAATTTCTATTATACTTTACTATTTTGTGGACAGGATATGGGTGAGAACCAGTTCTGAGAAACGTTCCTAGTTATAACATTTTTTTAAATTGGGTAGTCGATCTGACAGAAGTAAAAAAATAATAAGAAAACCACGCGTGCTGCTGCGTGCTGCTGTGTTTCGGTACATGAGCAAAGTACGGCAGAGTTTATTACCTTATACTTAGGCTATGTCTTTTTCCACCTTATATCTTTTTAGAGTCCTTAACGCTGCCTAGGTCCTTCATCCTAATCCCTTCATTTGTATTTTATTTTCCCAGGTTTTTATGACAACCTGGGTATCATAGGTACCCCCGACCTCGTCTGCGTTGAAAATGAATAACACCTTACAATTAGAAAATACCCGAGACTAACAATGGCGCCGCCAACGACGATAGTGGCGATATTTTTTATATATTTTTAGCCGATCCCTCAGGAACCTAACATTTTTCAGGATGCAAAGTTAGTTCTATATGTTAATCTAGGTAATAAACTATCTGTGTGCTATATTTCATCCAAATCCATTAAGCCATTTTTGCGTGTAAGAGTAACAAACATTCGTTTGTGACGGATTGTGTCGCCGATAATACCAAATTATGTATTTTATTGTTGTTATTTTAAAGAGTTTATTATCCGTTCGGGTCTGGTCTGGTCATTGGAAATGGTATCAAAATGTAAAATTGATTTTTAAAAAATAAGTTGAATCAGTTTTGTATATGCAACAGAGTGGACGCTTGTAGAGGTAGATAGACGCAGTGACCGGTTGGGTGGAGGAACGAACGCGGAACAAGCCACTTCGATTCAAGGTTACCAATTTTTATTTCTTTTTAGTGAGGAATTAATTTCATCTTGACTAACCGATCTGACGCTCGTTTAATATATTTTTGTCTCGAGTAAGGTCCATTTTTATTCTTAAATGGAACAAATAACCTACTTATTTGTTTGCCTAATAATTTGTGTAGGTTTTTGGGATAACTACATATATGTACCTTGTATTTTTATGTAAGTATAAGAAATTAATTTATTATTTTAATGATGATTCAGTGCGTATGAGTCAGTTTTCAAAACTGAATTACCACCACTGAATTGTCATTAAGATGACTCGCAATCGCAACATTCACTCGAGAGCCTTCCGGCCGCAGCAGCCGTCGGCTCTGTACTCTGTGTGATAAAATCTTACAGTGAAACCCCGACCATAGCCCTCTTCTTAGCTCGTTGAGCGACGTTGAGCTTTCTTACGAGGCCCACAGTCAGAGACCACATTTCAGCGCCATATATCATCACTGGCGACACACATTGGTTGAAAACTTTTCTTTTGAGAGACAGGAATTTTGAACGAGAAGATATCTCAGAGCTTCCCGAACGCTGCTCATCCGAGCTCGATCCGACATAATTTAATCAATTGTTATTTTCTTATTAATACTAATCTCTTGCAAACTCCCAATTTTAGATCATAATCAACGATATTCTATAACAATGCATAAGGTAATCGGTATTCAAATAATCGCCGTTTCACATTTATAAATTATAATATTTAAATAAATTTACCACGAAATCATTACAGAATCAATCACTACCTATCAAAGTTAACTTATACGAGTAATCACGATAGGTAATTTATAATCTTTGGTAAGTGATATTTTTCAGCGTAAGTGCGAAGTGCGCACAGTAGCATAATGTACAAAAAGCAAAATGTGCAAGAAGTTAAATGAACCAACAATTATTTCGCAGATCAACGAAACACAACAGCACACATACTGTTAGAATATATGCATATAGAAATATTGTAGATATAGGTATCTTCGAAATATAACTACTCGTATTAGCATTAAGCCAAATTATATTTCTAGCGTGGTACACTTATGAACGGAATTTACTAGACTTTATTACGAGAAAGTTTTTGTTATGGCAAACAACTGACAAAATAGTAGTACTATAGCTCGATAGTTAAAAATATACATACTCGTACCTATTTAAATATTTATCTGTTGTCAATACCTGTGCAGTAATACAAAAGTGGTACAATGCACACCTTACCGTATTTGTATTCAAGTATTCATTATTTTTTTGTTACATATCTCTTAGTCAAATTATCATACGAAAACGAACCAGTAGCGGCCCACTCGCTTGAGAGAGGACCGGTAAGTCACCTGGTTGGGTAAATATGGAAGCTTGTTGGGCGATTGTGAGACGAATCTGCCTACACTCAGTCGCCGCGTTCAAACTCATGTGATACGACAAGCGATGATAGCAAACGGATTAATTTTATTCAAACTATTTTTTTATAATAGTATATAATTACTACTGCTGGGTATTTCCCAATAAGAGGGAACAGTGTAACTCTCATAACGCAATGTCTTAAATAGAAGGAAAAAAATGTGGAGGTAAGTTATTAGGGCATACTGTATTTCACCAATAATAAAATACAGAAGCTATAATTAAAATTACCATCTAACCTGTTGAGGAGTTGGGTGATGCTGCACCATCAGATCAATGTTGCCATGTCATGAAAATACCACCGAAGTAACAGTAGGTAATACTAAATTTCACATCAATCGAACCTGTGGAAGCTAGTTCGATCAAAATCTGTCCATCCGTTTTTGAGCTACGATTTCATAGACAGACACGTGAAATTTATAACATCCGATTTTTGTGTCAGGCGTCTGGCAGCTGTAGCCACCCTCTTACAAAACACTGTGAATTGTGTTATGTTTTAGTTGAGTTAGTAAAGCTTTATCCAATACCCCATCCTTACCTACCTGTCCTCATAGAGTCAGAATTTTTATTTTCATAGGGTCGACACGACAGTGCACTTGTGACAGTTCTGGTATTGGTATCTACCATCAAGTAGACTGTCAGCCACCAATTGTAAATCTGTTATGAAAAAGAATATAAAAAGAAATATAAGAAAATATTGAATTATACTCTTTTTTGCTGCTAATTATGCTTAAACGAACCGATTGTATTAGGCATACAGATGAGACTTAATTTTAGAAATACTCGTATCACTGGAGCTCGGGGAGCTCCACCTTGACTGGCGGCATAGGTAGCATGAAAGCATGGGCAACAGTTAGTTTATAAAAAAAAATATTTTTAAAAACACTGAGCGTATGAGAACCTAAATACAGCAAAAGTTGTATAAAAGAATCTGCCCTACTACCGGATAGTCAAAGCTTCTTTAAAAATATCAACTATTAAAATATTTGAGAATTGAGTAGCGGTTAGTTGAGTATTGTAATGATATTCATCGCGTGTATTATTAGGTTAGAGACAAAGTTTGAATACTCGATGTATATCAGACGGGTCCTTGTGTAATAAATAATGGAATCAGCATATTTTACGGTCCGCGCCGAAGAGAATGGTCGAATCGATCAAGTAGAGGTCGCGTGGTGGACATCTGCGCTTACAATTCCGGATTAGGTGGACGGCTCATTATGTTGCAAAATATTCTCTCAAGGCTGACAATCTTTTATCTTCACGTAAACTATTAACATATTTGTTTTCCTTTTTTTTTTATTTTATCGCTTCTTAATGGTTTATTTTATTTCACTGATTGATGCTGTAGATTATAGGTATTATCTATTCATATTTCTTTTTAATGACTTGTGTGTCTGGCGTAGCATTTATATACAATATTTGTTTATTATACAAGACCTCTAACGATGCAGGCATCAAATAATATCGTCAACGTTTATGTTAAGTAAAACTTGGCGGATGAAAGGAGGCACAGCCTGCACCAAAGAAAGCTCTACACATCATCAAATATACTAAACCTACAGCTAAATCAGAAAAAAATTGAAAATAAATCGATTAAAATGTCCTATAAATAAACAAATAAAATGTCAGTACAATACGTATATATATAAAAAATTGTTTGTGATTAATGATAAGAAGTAAATATGTACAGAAATCTTCAGAATCTTCCGAATCTAGAACCTTCCAATCCGCCCTACTACTTGTATATCTTTTCACTTCGAAGACAAGGTGCCCAGCACTGTGTATTCTGATTAATGCTCATATAGCTTGCACTAAATGTGCCATAAATCAATTTTTTTTAAGAGGCCCTTCTGCTTGACTAATAGGTAGCCCAAATTGAGAGTAGATTTTATATAAAAGAAGAAAGATCGCATGTTTTTGACTTATCTTTTTCATTTTCTAAATAGGACGAACTCGCGGGCACTCAGCTAGTATGGAATAATTTATAGTTGAAAGTAAAGGTGCGTATATGATCAAAGCGTGGCGATATTTCATAACATACTGTGGAGTGAGAGTCATGAGATTTTTACAAGTCATTGAAGACACAATTTGTAAACGTTGCCAAAGAGAAAATGGATTGATTACTTTTTAAGTTCTGCGATTATGTGTTCTGTTACAAAAACGCCTTAGGCAGAATGTATACAAATATTCTCTTATTTTTATTAATGGTCATCGTTATGTTCTTGACACGTTAATCTTAGACATAGATAAAAGTGCGATATGACTCAAGTTTGCTTTACACATTTTCCGTGGATTTGTCCGTGTTTGCGTTTCATATGTGCAATTCATATTTATGATATAATTGGCTGGAAAAAAATTGCATTTGTGCGAAGCTGGAAGCTCACCAACAATATTATTTTTTACCAACATAATTTTCTACACTACACATAAACTCTTCACCAATCCTTACAATTTCTTAATTATTAAATATATTATTATTTATATTGAACACAGCTTTTTATTAAAACTTACTGAAGTTAAAACAACTAATTAATACATATCTTTCGCAATAAATTCTCATTTTATATAATTATATATATCTAAGCAGTCATAGCAAACACTGTTACATTACATATACTTAGCTACTATGGCTATAGTGACTCATTAGTTGTGACCGTGTCTGTTCGTAGTCTGCTCGACAGAAATCTTATAACATTACGTCTTATCAAGTTAAAAAAAATATGTAAGTGTATAGGTGTTTTAATGAGCTGATTGCTAGCAAAATCTACATGAACATTATTACAAATTAATTAGGTTATTTTGGAAAAATCTAATTCACACAAAAGGAGATCAATCAGTTTTGTATGGAGATCAGGACATCAGTTTTTTATTACTTGTGTCATTAGGTAAGAAGAAATTATATATTTTATTGGGAAAATATAGTATAATTTGGTAATGGTGTTTCATCAGCAAACTTGAATACAACTTATTTCAATGGGTTTCAAAAATATAAAAGTATGAAAGTATAAGTATAAAAAAGTCTTTTTAATTTTCAAATGTTTATTCTCATTTAGAAAATCTGAAATATTCACAGGAAATAACTGAAATTAACTTTTATTACCAAATTCTTACAAATGTACGATATCCGCGTAAAAGTTACAAGTGTGTATTAGTGTTATTTTTCGTTCAAATACTCGCTTTCTTCGGCTCTTCGTCTAAATAAGGTTAATTAATTAATTAATTTCATATCATATTCTCGATTATCGCTATATCGCTTGGTGAAGACGGCGCTATCTAATGTTTCATAGGTCTTCAGGCGATCTATGTCATCCTAAGCAAGGATAACCCAGTGGTACAACTAATGACTGCTTGCGATAGGCGACGGTAGCCACCTACCATCAAGTAGACCGTCAGCCTGCTTGTCGACCTTAACAAAAAGATGCAAGTTCGAAATGCAGTCTGACCTGCACCTCAATCTATACTAATATCACAAAGATTTGCTACTTTTTATAAAGTTACGCGAACGTAGTCGCGTGCAGCAACTAGTAATTTATATTTTCCGCGTATGTATGTTGTAAATATTATGCCGACAAATATTTCTCAATTTTAAAATTGCGACACGTCATTATATAGGTTAGGTATAATCCTAACAGAAATTGGGTAATTTCAAACAAACATCAATATAATACACTAATAATTACGTGAGCTAGGTGGTACAATAATATTGCATTTTTATGATACTAAAAAGTCTAGCTTAGTTGTGTTACGTGAGCGAGTGTAAGCATTTTGTAATCCTAAGTAGTCGAGCTGATGTCATACTATTGGGAGGCAGTCGACGACCTCTTGACACTATATGACGACCGCTGACCGATTCGTGAAAACGCATTCAACAATACCTTTTAATGTACATGTGTTTAATGTCTGTCTGATAGATAATTTGCAGATACAACAATAGTCTGTGACGAGCATTAAATTTGTACGTAAGTTTTTAGCATTTATGACCCATTTTAGCTAGTGGGTTATTCATCGTTTAAGCTTAGAAAAGCTTAAAAGTTTATAGCTTAATTTAATTTTAAGTTTAAAAAATAATATTAAATACAGTGAAGATCACTATCGCTGTATTAAAAACTACTTATTAGATAATATTATAAAGAGGGAAGGTTCTCGAGTCGAGTGGGCAGTAGACGTCCTTCGGTTTAATTACAATAAATAATGAAGATGTTTTCTAATATGTGTTGTCTATACAAATTATATAAGATTTGACTATTTATCAAAGGCGGCAATCTGACTGAGAATTCTTCGTAAAAATTATGGGAGCTTTTGAATAAATATTTATATACCTAAAAACAGGGACGCCGATGAAGTCGCAGGCAATACTTAGTGTATATAAAAAAAAAGTTTTTAATTTTATTGTCTTGCGAAACCAAGAACTCATTTTGGACTAGATTGAAACTAATCAACTCATAAATAAAAATCAATAGCTAAATGTGTTGCTAAGCGTATAACTCGAGAAGGGCTAGACTAATTCGGTATTTTTTTTTAAATTAAGAGAAAAATTGGCGCGAAAATTGCATCTGTACGAAGCCGGGGGCGGATAGTTAGTTATAAAACAAAGTCACTTCTGTCTGTTTCTCCGCTAACCTTTAAATCACCTAACGGTTTTGATACTGTTTTCTCTGAATACTGTTTTCTCTGATACTTCTGAAAAAGTTTTGTATGTTGAACACTAGCGAAGCCGGGAGCGGTGTTCAACATACAAAACTTTTTATCACTACTAGCTAATACATAAAGATCGTATTAAATTATCTAACTGATGGTGAACACCGCATCAAAATTTGTTACGTGGTTTAGGAGTTAGCGGATATACAATACATTCATACACGCGCGAAAAGTGACTTGAAATTTTACTATGTAAGGATAAGACTCTACCACGAGTCTATAATGACCACACTTGCTAGCAAGAGCGTAAAATATTTATATGGAAAAGTGACAATTATAACACAGAACACAGCGAGTGCGGTCAATATAAATTAAATTATATTATTAATTATTATTATTATGAACTGTAAAGTTTCATGAAACTCCGTTCAGTAGTTTTTGCGTGAGAGTACCATACTCGTAAACTCGCATTTATAATATTTATAGAATTGTATTTCCAAGTCTGTAATATTGGATAACTTCTATTCTAAAGTACCTACAATCAGTCATACTTACATGGAACACAAATTAAAAATGTTTTCAATAGATCAAATTGAGGAAGCAAAAACAGGATGTGCATCTTGTTAATATGACTGCGTTGTATGGACAGTTGCATAATATATTTTGTTTGACAATAAAGTGAAACCTCTCTAGTGATGATATAATATCTAACCGAGGTATTAACAAACAATATTTTGTGTTAATTTTCAACATGTTTATTTTGTTTGAAGGAGAGTTTTTTATTGGCCCTGTTACCTGCGAAATTCTTTATTGAGTGTGTGTTGTATACAATTTTTTTAATGTTAAGGTCAGCAGACACGCTGACAATTCACTTGATGGTAAGTGGCTACCGCTGCCTATGACAAGCAACGACACTGGTGAGCAAATGTGCTGCCGACTACAGTAGGATTTAGGATAAGGGATTGGGAAATGGGCTCTAGCATCCCCTTATTCACTCACCGAAACAAAACAGCACACACGCTGTTATTTCACTGTGGTGTGCTGTAAGGGGGGTTTCTACCGCTAGACGGGATGCCCAAAATGACTGCGAATCGCAAAATATTTATGTACAGACACACCTCGTTTACAATTTTATTATATGTTTTTTAGTACTAATTAATGGAATAAAATCAATTTTGGTTATATTTTAATTTATTTAAATTTTTACCATAATAATATGTAATTTAAAACTTTTTTGTCTTTTACTAAAAATAGTCTTTCAGCCCTCTTACGTGCTGTCCTTCAATTTATGATTCAGTCTAAATACCACAAATTCAGACCAGAAACCCACAGCCCACAAACGTTTCAGCTATGGTTCCTGAAAAAGAAGAAAAGTAGGGGTTATTATACTTATTTCGCGTTAATATTTTTTATTATTATTTATAAATTTACCAGTAATTTACCATTACTGAGTAATGGCAGAAGTACCAGTCTGCCATTACTCACAGGATCAGATCCAGTTTGCATGTAATTATTGGTTGATATATAGGTGCAATTTTCTATTATTAAATGCCTTTGTAATTATTAGCCTCTGTTATGATCTAATTAACATTAGCAATGTGTAGCAAAATGCAAGGTGTTTGTTCCGCTGAGTCCGTTATTGTACACCGTAATGTCGTCTAATATGTATTTTAGTTATGTGTATTATTCATGTTTCCTTTTTTGTGTCGACATATTTCTCACGTAACTGTTCATATCAACCTACAACTTGTCATCTAACATAATCGCAATTACGTCATGTGTGCATTTAATTTAATAGGCACATTTTTAATTGACACATTTTTTTTTATATGAATGACTAACAGTATAAGTACCGCGTCTAAAGTGTATGAGGATTTGCACAATTTCCTGAAAATATAAGAAAATCAAGTTAATTATTCAACCTGTTCAAGCATAAATGTAGATAAATACATTTAAATATCTAAAAGAGTCATTTGGGCAGCCCGTCTGGCGGCAGTAACCACCACCTTACAGAATACCACCGTGAAATAACAGCATATGTGCTGTTGTGTTTCGATGAGTGAGTAAGGGATGCCATTACCCCATCCCTTCCTTATCCCTTATCCTTAATCCTACTGTAGTGTTGTTTGTGTTATAAGCGACGGCATATAGCCTGTGGACCAGGCTGATGGACAAGTGGACCATCAGCCGCCTGTCAGCCGCCGACCTTATCATAAAAAAATAACTTATCGGCAGAAGGTTGTCTGTAATTTATGTTTTAATCGCCTAGTCACACTCGCCTACGCTTCAAGAAGTGTAAATTGATCGCTTGATTTATATGTGCTGGTTTTAAATAATAGGTGCACTCACACATGCTAAGCGTGCGCGTGCGTCTCCTATCAATATGCAAACATTTTTGACATGTAATATTTCTCTTAAACAGAAGCAGTTACGTTACACGATTTTATCGGTGTCTTTGTCTCACATTACTGCAAACGTATGACCATTGTATTATTTTATGTAATCAATCTTCGACTTTTCACAATTTGTGTAGGTGGACGACCGCAGCGTATCTTTGGAATAAGAACTGGGCATTAAAGGATAATATTACATTCGAAGTACTATACATAATTAGGTAAAGCGTATTGGCAAGGCACATTGCGCTTTAGCGAGTAATGATCGGGCAGTATTTTTATATTTTTGACGATCTCTATACTCTTCCAGGATAAAAAGTTAATCCATATGTCATGTCAATATAATGTTAATCCAGGTATTAAACTATGTATGTGCCAAATTTCATCCAAATCCGTTTAGCCGTTTTTTCGTGAAAGAATTTTTATATTATGTAATATTTAAAAAAGCAAGTATTTTACAAAAATAAAACAACACTGAATCAAGTATTTAGTTCTAGTATATTTATTTACAATAGAGATTGTAATTAGCAAATGCAAAAGAATATGCATGCAATATTACATTTCAGCCAGTCGTTTTAGTAAGTTGAGTTTCAGAAGAAAAGAACTATTGTAACGCAGCATACCTTATTTTTTTTGAGCGAATACTTTTTGAAGTTTATTTATTCGATTAGACTATAGAACTCGCTTTAATTTACTTCTAGAATAAACTGTCCATAGAAGTTTTTAGCAGTACTTGTGCCAAATTAAGCTAAATTATAAATATAATTTGTCATTAGGTTGACTTTGGGCTGACTCTTAACGTGTTGCCTAATAAGTTAATTTTATTGTTGTTACAAAATATGTGCATAATATTACAATAATGTCTCTGGATAAAGCTAAACTGGTTTTATGGCTTTTCAACGTTCATAAAATTCATACATAGCTTTTGAAAGAAATAAAAGTTATATTAAACTTAATTGGTGTTGTGATTTTTACAACATTGTCGCATTTTGTTAAATTTGGGGACAAGATTGAGTAAATACATATTTAAATATTTTTAGATGCTTTTTCTATAATATGCTGTATGCTTTTTAAAAATTAAATTATATATTATACATTTTCATTTTTTATTGGATAATTCTATTCTAACAATCTAACTCTAATAATAACAGCATAGTTTTTTTTTATAAATCTAAACCTTATTGGTTGAAATTCGCAAAAGTGTATTATTCCATTACATGATGAAACAAACACATACGAGTATTATTCGCTTTCTATAAAAGAAGAAATTCTCAATAGGAAAGGATTTTTTAATATTATTTATTAAAGACAATGTTTGCTAAAATTTAATTAAAAGTGAATAGATCTTAATAATAACTGTATATCTGTATAAAATTTGCATACACGTCAGATATACAGAAAAGGATATAGGGTACCTTTCATTGAGAATAAAAGTACTGTTAACGTGGGATCATTAATATATAAAAAAAAATCATTATTTTCTCACATTTTTTATTTATCAACGTGGACGAAGTCGCGGACGCTAGCTAGCTAGTAACAGTTACATCAATCGGTATTGCGTCCGTGCACTCATATCTTTAAGTGATTACAATTTTAAGTAATTAATCATTAATTAAACAACTTTAAGTTTTTTAATGATTCATCGTGAACTTCATTTTGTTAGCTTAAAACATACTTAAGTTTTAATTGCTTAATTAATGTAAAACAGATAAATCCAATGTCAAGTCCAAGTTTGATTCTAACTTGACTGTTTAACTAGAATTATTATATTGGGTTGGCAAGAAAGTTCTTTCGGTTTGCACTAGTTAATGATGTTTGTTTTGTTATTTTGAGATTTCGTAGGTACGCTTTGGCTATAGAAATGAATTCCGTGTATTTTAGTTTTTTTTTTCCTGAAAAATTCCTTCTGAAGCTTTTTCCCTGAAAGATGACCAATGTTCTGGTCGACCATCTAAAGTTGATGATGGCAAAATAAATGCTATAGTTGAATCAAATCACCATAAGTATATGTAACTGTGGCAGATGCAAAACGGTTAAATGTATCACACAACAAATTGATTAGTTATTTTTTTGTATGGAAAAAGTTAAGTTTTATTTCACACAAAAAAAAACCAAAAATCCCAACATCCAATTAACTTGGTCCCACTGAGAACTAGGTTAGGTTATTAGGTCTCGTCGTCTAAGCAATACCAAAAGAGATGCCTCCACTCGAGAACCTTCTGGCTCCAGCGGCCGTCGGCTCTCCACTGCCACTTCAACTTACTGATCCGTCGGCTTAAGTCGGTAATTTCCTTATGTCTACGGATCTCTTCATTCCTGGCCCCCTAGCCAAGATGCAAACGCTTCGTTTCCGAAGTACCTACGCAACGAAGCGTACTTCGTAAACGAAGCGTTTGCATCTTGACTAGGGGGCCTGATTTAATCTCGCAGTGTATTTACCTAGCTCGGGATTACACTGTGAGCGACATTGAGCTTTCTTATGAAGCCTAGAGTTAGAGACCATGTTCATGTGCACCGACAAGACCTGATAAGGCCTCGAGTCAACGGGATCCAGGCTGGTCCTGACAGATCTATTTGGAAAATTATGGAGGAGGCCTCTGTCCAGCAGTGGAGTCCTACGGCTGATTGTGAGATGATGATGAATGAAGAAAATGTTAGTTGGTTGCTGAAAATTCAAGAATTTTTAGAGCTCTCACAGGGGAGGGAGATAGAATGTAATAGAAAGTGCTGATCAGGCAATATAGTTTTAGTGCAGTACGTTGAATTACCTACACTATGCTGTATTTTCAAGGGTACAAAAACAGAGCTTATTACTAAATCATAATCCAAGGTCCTTGCGACAATTATAAATATCGTTTAAATATAGTTAACGCAAAGTATAATAATGCAAAACAAAAACGTTCGGAAATTTTCCGTTATATTGATGTTGTTGATTGGCTCAGGCAAATTACATTAAAATATAGATCTACATAAGTATAGGCGATGATCTAAAAGATTGCGGTCTGGGTGCGTCGTCGGATTCAGCCAGCGACGGCCGCTCAAGGAGGACCGGATCATTGCGGAGCCGGAACCGAACCAACACTCGGATGAATACCTACTGCCTCTCACACTCACATAGCTTTTTTAACATTATTAATGTTCCCTCGCGAACTTATCTCGGAACGTTTCTTGCCGATCTCTATCGTCTCAATGCCTATAAATTTTATATTAACAAAATAGCTCAATCGATAATTGCATATTTTATTTATTACCTAATAAATTATTAAAATTAATTTTATTATTTGTATAAAAAAACGTGCAACGTTTAATTAAAGTATTTGTCTGCTCACCTTGAAAACAATTTAAACAAAATGAGCTAACGTTTTGCATTAATATTTATCTACCGTTAGATCGTATTGCCAGTACTAAATATTTTGCAAATTCGGAATTGCCATTTTTTTAGTGAGAACGTGTGACAGACAGAAAGACACACGCTAATCTCAATTTTTTTACGTTTATAGGTACTTGATAAACAATGCATCCGTATGAAGCCGGAGGCAGGTTGCTAGTTATTTATACAATATTGATTTTAAAACTATGTTTAAACCACAAACTGTTTAGGGAATTTATTATAATCATGTATGTAAATGTATCCAATTAGTATAAATAAATAAAAAACCACAAATAGATATATGAGCGCTTTGATGACGCTCTCGTCAGTCCCACGAAACCCGTCGACCTACGACATGTCGATTGAAAGTTGTAGTATATAATACTTTATTACAATTAGTTTGTAAGACTCGTTTTTTCTTCCTTCCCTCTATCATTACAACGGAGAGTATAGTTCGCTTTCACTATCGCCCATCAAGTGACGAAGTGACAGCATAATTAAGCGCGTCGAACGTAATCACACGTCGCGTGCACCGTAGTGCTGCACACAAAAACTAGCGGTCGTGACCCCAGTCAAACCGCCTGCCGGATATATCGAAAGTGCCCATCACTATCTCGCGGACGCCGATGACGAGCCCGTCCCAAACTCGCCGACTCAATGCTCAATCCAATTACATGTTGAGTAAATTATGTTTCTTTTGTAAGGTTTGCTTGTTTGCTCACTAAACTAAGTTCCTCGTAGAAAGTTATTTAATTTTTTGTGGAAAATTTTGTGTTGTTAAGATCATTAATTAGTGCAGATTCTGTAATAAAATGTGATGATTAGTAATGTTCTGGGTATTAATAAGTAGTTTATAAGTTCTTTCGAGTGACCCAAATTTGACACCAAGTTTCTACCATGAGTGCTACACCAAGGACAGCTTACGTATATATTGGGGCGCATACTAAATATGCTAAAACTAACAGTATATTTAAGTTTCAAATTCAATAATTGATCTTAATATAATTCATCAATGTTCGATAAAAAAGTATGATTTTCTAATTCTTTCTATTAGTTTGTACTATAAGGTTTTGGTGAGATTTACAACAGAAAAAGAGATAGCTAAACTAGATCATGGTGATAGGTACAATGTCTTTTGTTGGTTGATATTTCTCTATTATAAAATTAGTGGCAGAATTAATATTTAATTTTAGTGACTCATAACAAAAAACTAAATTTTTAATAAGCTAATATATTTAATAAACGTAAAAAGAAAGTAGGTACTTACCTACTTTGTAAATATAAAATAAACAACATTAAATTTATGATAGCCAAGTCAATTTTTATGGAATAATATACCTGCGAGTAGGTTTCTTAAAAATAAGTCCATTAATTTTACCATTTGTATATTTAGTCGACGTTATTTTGTTAGTACGCAATAAAAGTTAATTCTTTACTGATTCGTAACGGCGTTATGCAACACAATATGGTCTTCGAAATAAAATACTAGCATATCAAAAAATATCGCATTCATTTATCAATTATGCAAAGAAGAGGCACGACGATCGTGTGTCCGACACCATTTGAATAATACGACAATGGCGTTTAATTAATGATTCAAATGACAATAAAACGATGTTTTTAGGTTGTGTATGTGTAGCCTTATAAAAACACTTTGGAAGATATTCGAGCGCTTATAATTATTTAGAAAGCTGTTTTGAGTATATGGAGGTGTTTGCATCTAGCTACAATATGGGCTTAATAGCTAGCTACAATAGAAGGAGTAAGGGGAGAAAGGAACTAAGATCTTATCCTACCCTACTGTCATCGTTTACTGCTCCGTGGTGCTCCCTGCTAGACAACAGACGAGGCTCTGGTGACCGAGTAAATGGCGGAATAACCATTCACTCGGCTGGGCAACCGGTTGGAAGAGGCTGAAACGGCCTTGGGGCTTAAATTACCCCTAAAAAGCTTAAATGCAGAAGGCAAGGGGAAACCACTGCATATCTTTTTTCCCATGACAGTCATCATGAGGGTTCAATTGGCGGCGTGTTGTGAAGCTTGCCACCAACACCTAAAATGATGACCACGACCACTCTGTCAAGAGTGAAACCGACTAAGAAGAAGACAATATGGGCTTCTTCAAGCGAGCAATAAACAAATATTTACAGGACTTGTCCCGACGTGTTCGTGTAGAGCCCATGTGTGTATGCTGGGCATCTGTGTATCAGGTAGCAGGGTACTAAGGGAGTAACAATGATAACATAAATAATAAAAAATCTAATACAAAACAAGAGATAAGATGAAAATGGACTTCCTTATCTTCACCTAAACGGCTCTCTCAGCACTCTACACAAAGTCATCTTGTCATGAAATTACACACATGTGCCTGGTTTACTAGTTGAGTCTGTTTCGTTATTCTATTTCTATTTTCTGATTTTCTGCCCGATTTTCTTGATACTACATTTCGATTCCTTTCTTTTCTTGTCTTGTTTGTTCTGTGCCTCTCACATTTAACATTGATATAATTATTGTAGATATGTTTCTATTTCTTTTCTTTTATTAATTTTCGCACGTGTTGTTCATTTATTTTACACCTTTGTTTTGAACTATTTTTACTATTTAAGTACTTACTGCAAATGTAATTAGCGTAAGTGAACCTATCAATAAATAAATACCTACTCGTTGTGCTGCACATAACATATAAAAAAAACCTTTCATAACAATACAATACAATTTCATGACTAAGCGCCTGATCGACATAACTCGGAGAAAAAAGAGAGCATTACACATTAAATGTCTATTTAGCAGTATCTTCGGAGGTAGGTTTACTGATATATGCAAAACTGCGGCAGTATTGTCAAGAATCATTATTAAATTAATTGCGTGCATTACATATAATATATTATTATTATACAACGGAGCCATGAGTTATGAGAGCGGAATTATCGCAAGTGGCCAAATTAAAAATTAAGAAATATTCTGAGAAAAAAATTATAAGTTTTAAAATTATAAGACTGGTTTTAATTAATTTAAGTACCTGAAAATTAAAATGTTAATCGGTTTTTAAATTTTATAATATTGCTTATTTTAATCAAGTTTCAATGTATTTTTATTAAAACAGGTAGGTTACATGAGAATCAGCTGAAGTAAATTTCAGAAAATCCGGAAAATCATCAGCAACAACTCTGCTCGACAAATAAGACTTTTAAGTTAAACTAAGTTTTAGTGTAACTATTTTTATATTATTATATTACCCATTTTAAATTTATTAAATGGGTATTTAATGTTATTCAAACATTAACACGAATGTCAGCTGAAGTAAATTTCAGAAAACTCGCAAAAGCATCAGCGAAAGCTCTGTTCGATAACTATAACTTAAGTTTTAGTATTACCATTTTTATATTGTTATATTAACTATTTTAAATTTATTAAGTACTTAATTCTAAACATTAACATGAGAATCAGCTGAAGTAATTGAGTAACATGAGAATCAGCTGAACATGAGAATAAGCTTCGGAAAACTCGCAACCGCTTCAGAAAAAGCTCTGTTCGATAACTAACGATAACAAATGTTCTTTTAAGTTTTAGCTTAACAAAATTAACTTAATTTAAATGTATACAAATTAAATTAAATTTACATCTAATGATTCTGATTGATGAAACTCGTGGTAGGTAATAATATTGGTTCGTTGTCGGCGCCGGCGATGTAACGGCGGTGGTACGGTGCAGTATTGGGCGAGGTTAAGCGATTGCTTAGATCCGCGTTCACCTCATTGTGTAACCGCAGCGGGGCGGGAGGGACGCGGGGCGCGGTGATGGGTGCCGCACCGCCACCACTGCCGTGGGAACCGCCGAAAGCTCGCCGCGAAACAGCTTCCGCCGCTACGCCCGCATTAACCTAACGACGCGTCTTGCACGCTATGACGCCACACATACACTCTTAACACAAATTGATTCGCTCATTATCTACGTGAAAGATTGTTAGGAAAGAGTTTAGAAACGCGCGAAAGGCGCGAAGAAAAAACAACTTGGAATAAGTAAAAATAAAGTAATATTTTTTTGTATACAGTATAGCGATTGATTACAATCTCAGCTGATGGTAAGTAAAGTTGAGGTCGAAGATGGAGTTCCCTTGCCCGGTAATACCATATTTACTCTGTTCTTAAAGAGTCCCAAGTTGTATATTCCAGGGGTCCCAATAACACCGAAGGAAGAGTATCCCGCTCTCTCACTGCGTCTTTTTTAAAAAAAGGAGCTTCGCATCTTTAACTCATTATGTTGATGTGATCGAATTTAATTTATCATCTGTATTACAACCTAATCTAATAAGTATATTACTTATATATTTTCTCATTTTCCAAAGCAGACGAAGTCGCGGGCACCAGCTAGTGCCGCATAATAATACAGTGATGCATAATATTCCATGCAAAATATCTTTCGTCTATAAATTATCATAATTTATGCAGGTTCGTCGTACAGGTTATACACAGTTTGAAGATTTGTTTTTTAACAGTTTACTTTGTAAGCGATATTGTTAAGAAGCAAATAATTACCAATTGTACCACTAATTTAAACTTACAGACAGTTAAAGTTTAGGAGCGACATTACCGGTTACCTGTTACGAGCTGGTTACGAGTGGCTCAGACTAACTAGAATGGGGGTACATGATTTAATGCAATCCGCTCCCATCTGCATCATTGTTACAAGCGCAGCCAGTGCTATACTAAGAGTTTACAAAGAGCATTGTGAAATTTATGTTATGGATTCGTATTGTTTTGTAATTGTTTCCAAACAGTGCAGAGCGGCAGAATAATTCATAAGTGTTGTTGTGGTCTCGCGACGACAGCTGAATAGGGCAATGGCGACGGCGGGTACAGGGGCAGGGAGAGGTGCTCAAACGGCCGAGGGCGGAGCACCTGAGCGCGCCCTGACCTGCGACCTGTGGTGAAAGGCGCCCGAGCTTGGGCACGGGCCGCGCACCGCGCTGCCTTACTCGCGCGCCCGCAAAATAACCGCATTTCACACACAAAAACAATATAATGGCTACAAATTATCGACTCTTGTGCAATGTACAGTACACATTTCGTTTAAGTACGTACAAAAGAAAACGGTTTCGCTTAACTGCATGTATTCGTCAATCTTTTTGTATTCGTATCCTAATTTCATTCAACTGCTGAACGGATTTGAATGAATCGCTGTTTAGTACAGGTGTTATTTCTTTTATTATTCAATCCGGACGAAGTCGCGAGTACCAGCTAACATAATCTATACTAGTATTATAAAGAGAGATAATTTGTATGTTTGTAATGAATAAACTCAAAAACTACTGGACCTATTTCGAAAATTCTTTTACCTATAGAAAGCTACACTATTACTACTATTAGCGAGTATTGGCTATATTTTATAAAGTTACGCGGGCGCAGTCGCGTGCAACAGCTAGTATAGTAATAATATCATTGTTTATGTAGTATGTTGTATGCGGTCTCGTTAAAAAGCCTACCTATGGTAATAATGTGTGCGTACATGCTCAGACGTATTAACTTTTCGCCTTGTTCTATATGCCATTGATGAGTAGATATTTAGCTGTTTATATACTGTCCAGCTCAATACGCGTGTGATACACAAATAAGCTATAATTAAAAATTGTGAACTAACTCCCGACTTTCCATTGAGCCCAAACACGCTATATCTTCTGTAATCTGTAAGTTCCTGAGGGATTGATTATCCCACAGACTACTTGATGTTACACCATCAGGTCAATGTTAGTGTCATGGAAATACCACCGAAGTAACTGTATACCAAATTTCAGATCACCAAATAACACGTGGAAGTTAATAAAATCCCTTTGTCAACTAAGAAATGGGCTGATGGTCATCAAAGTCTTCAAACGCCTGAACATATCTTCATAAATTATAGCTAAGAACGATCCGGATCACGTCACGTTTTAAACAAAAAAAAAACATAGAGAAACACACATACACATTCCGTTTTTACGGGTTAAGAAATACATCAGTTGGATTTCATATTGATCTAAAATTATTTATTTAATTTATTATTTAGCTTAATTATTTAGAGCCCATTTCCCTATGCCTTATTCATAATCCTACTGTAGTAACAGAACTGCACTGTGCTGTAGTCGGCAGCGCACTTGCGGTACCTGTGGCGTTCCCTCGAGTATCAAGTGTACAATCAGTTTGTCTCAACATAAAAAAAAATCACTGAAAATTCCGCATACTAAGGGTACAGATATCTTATACAAAACGTATTCGATTGTACCAACAACTATACTTATCGCATCAAAATATGAGCTCGTTTATTAATTGTTGGCTTATTTATGTTGATGTGATTGCTTGAGATGAACGGTAATGATGCAACTTTCACGTGGTGCATGTGAAATTAATCGCGAGGCGCCGGTTACACGCAGTAATGAAGATTGATGGCCAGCTACAAAGTAATTGTGTATGACGATTAGTGCTCGAACACCGTCATTTTTCATCCTTTTCGAGCAATTGTTTTTACCTTCGAATATGAACATCAGATCAACTACTAAGTTATGGACTGATTAATTCAACACTGAACGGAAATTTTGTTCCTAATAGAGACGAAGGGATCGCACAAACTTACATAGTTTTGTTAGTTCGGTGGTATTTCTGTGACATGGCAATCTTGACTTGTCATGACATGGTAAGTAGTCTACGGGATACCCAGCAACTTACAGCAGCTATAGCAGTGTTTGAGCGCATTGGAATGTAATGGTCACAATAGAATGTTCATAATTTTTAATTACAAGTAGGTACTATTTTTAAAAACATTTGTTTTAAAATAATTCTTAACTATTGATACAAAGATTACTTAATGTCTGAGATGATAAGATTACAGTAGAAAACAGTGACTACATATATTTAAAACTAGCTGGCGTCCGCGACTTCGTCCGCGTTGAAAAAGAAAAAAAAGTAGCCTATCCTGTGTCCTGTACGTCTAAGGGGCCTCTTTCACCAAGTAAAAGTAAAGTGTTGACTAGTTACTTTTAGAAATAATTTTATGTTTTATTAAATTATGCACTCGGTTTACTGCATCCTTAGATAAGCGATTTTTTTTATTATTTTCTTTTCAATGTTTGGGACTGTTACCGTACAAACAAAGGTATATCAGCTCCATTATCCCTGGTTACTGGTGACTTTAAATGACAGTTAGCCTACTTGACAGATGGTGAAAGAGGCCCTTAATGTTTATCTACCAAGTTTCATGAAAATCAGTTAATTCGTTTAACAGTTATGGAGGAACATACATAGGTACATACAATACCTACACTTACAGATTTATTATTAGTATTGATTGCAGGCTCAAAATTAGAAATCAAATTACCTAACTGCAAGCGAAAGTTGTAATAATATGTAATTGTTAATTGTCATCGAAACTAAATTAATTGTTATGTTGCTTGCTGCTGAGTGTAAGGTACATGCGAATATTGCGTGTTGCGGCGCGACCTATGACACAGCTTTCCAGGAAAGTAGTAGCTTCGGGCGTTCTTTCAAAACACAAATACAGCTCGTTATTTCGAAAGCTTATCTCGTGTATGTACAGGCCGTTTTTGCCGCCTAACCATTGCACTTAGCAGAGATATGCATTTTAAGAAGTCACTAACAAATGTGTCGAGATGTTTTTATTGGACAATGTGAATCGTATTTTCTTTATTAGTATTTTTTTAAATTATAAAATGTGAAATGTTCGTAGTAATTATATTTATTCTTATATATTATACTTTATTTTAACTACACTGGATTTAATGTATATTTCGTGATGATGGCCGGGGGTAGTTATAGGGTAATATAACAATATAATTAAAACACTATAATAAATATAATATATTTATTTAACAAAACACTAAAAGTAGCCTATAACAAAACTATCTTTTAGCCGCTACGTTGTCCTTTTTCTTCATCTTTTATTATCCAATCTAATTTTTTATAGATTTTATTTTTTAATTTTATTTTAAAATTATCCTCCAGGTATAAAAGATACCTATTTCTTATTCTGTATATCCCTGCCAACTTTTTATATAATCTGTGATGGTTAAAATAATGTGTGAAAATCGAAGAAAGTTTGTACCAATATATTTGCAATGTTGTTGCAGTTGAAACGGTGACCACTGTAAAGTAAACCTCTACAATCTACATATTTAAAATTAATGTCCAATACAGGCAATTAATGCAGGTCCGCACGAAGGAATAAGTAATGTTTCGTTTAATAGGAATCGCTGGTCCAAAACAAGTTGGCTTGAGAACGCGTGGTGTTAATTAAAAATGTAGGCACTAAATATTTTGCGGGATGGATTTATGCACATACAATGTCACACGGACGGAATGAACGCCAGTTCGCCCGTCGGCAACACTTTCTGGGTTGTACTTCGTGTCATGTCACGTTGTTACCAACATTGCTCCATGTCGTTAACTGTGAAATTCCAACGAATTTCTCTCGGTGGCTTAACGCTTCGTTATTATAACAGGTGTCGCTGCGGTCAAAGTTTCATTTTAAAGCTCTACCTAAGTGTAACTCTGACATAAGCTTAATTATCCGCATCATTTTAAATACTGAATTATTATTTTAGTATGAGACTGTGACTGTTTTTTTTAACCTTTTTATATTATAGTTTTCATGTTTTCAAATTATTTATACAAATTTTTTAGAGTATCATCTATTACCAGAGTATCGTCTTTTGTCTGTTTTTTCTTTTATTAAGGTCTGCAGGCAGGTTGACGGTCCACTTTTTTTGTTTTGGGGGAATTATACAGAAACCTCTTGAATAAGCAAGGGATCTTGTTCACCAAATTATGATAGCATTTATTTTTATAGCATTTTTATCCATTTAATTTTTATTCATCCTGATCGACACCGTTGTCACTTGTGGTAGAAGCCTAGAATCATAATAGGCCTGGTAGCCTCAAAATCATATCATTTTTTTTAAAATACATACCTTTGGAATAGAACTCTGAGGACCTGGACTCCACATAGTGGCAATTGCTATAAACTATTATCAAAACAAATGGTTTCTTAATGTTAATTTTTTTGTTTGTATTACATAATGAATTTAAGCTACAGTAAACAGGAATTTGACATTACTTTTTATGAAACCTATTTAGATATTTTTTTTGCGCATTTGACTATTTTTATAAATAAACGAACCGTGGTAGCCGCAGGCGGTTCCCAGCCGTGATTGACACCTCCATAATCGCTCGCAGCAAAACGGACACTTATTGTACAAATTAGTTAATATTTTACAATCACCCAATAAGTATTTAGTTATTGGGTAATTGTAAAATATTATATTAATACTTATTTTTTATAAATGTAGACTTGTAATAAATTACAGGATAACTAAAATCGCATTTTGATTACATATAATTAGATAATTCCAAATTATTATTATATCTTTCAAGTTTTATTACTTATTTGGTACAAATTTTTATTGGAAACACTTACTGATTTAAAAAATTAAAATCTATTGTGAACATAAAGTAAACCAAGTATACATAGGTAAGTCCCAGTTATGCGAAACCTCTCTTTAAAAAAATATTATATCGTGATGGTCTTCTCTTAATTCGAAAGTTCTTCCTTTTTCAGATTGATTACATATTAGAAAACTTCATTAATCATTCATTATTTATTTATATTTTAATATTTAGAAAATAAATTAAGATTGAGTTGAATTCTGCGATTGTGTGCAATAACTTTTATACTCGTACCGAATAATACTTACAATTTTTGTACACGGCTTAGTCAAGCTTTAGGCTTATGCAATTTGCGAAAACTTTTCGTACTATAGTACTGTTTACCTTAACTGGATTAACCTTTGTAAACACATTTCAGCGGCATTATGTCATCACTGGCAACACACATTAATCAAAAACTTTTATTTTGAGCCAATGAGGAATTTTGGTCGTGAAGAAGAATTTTTGGACTAGTTAAAAAAACAAAAACAAAAAACAATAATTTTCAGCTATACTTATATACTTACTTACTAGCGGACCTGGAAGACGTTGTCCTGACCGAACGTTAATTTGCTTCTTATTAAAGGTCTCAGAAAACTTTTTTTAACCTTATTGCAACTCCCGCTACCGGGTCTAATTGTGAATCTAAACTATTTAGAGAAGACCCTCTCAAACACACATTCATCAATATTGGTCTAGTAGTTGATGGATCAGTTTAAATTCATCTTCCGTTGAGTATTATTCGCTAACATGTTGAGAATAAAGTTGACTTTTAAACACCAGTTTATGATTTTGACGTGTGTGTGTCGCACCTTGAATATTTTTGTATACCAAAGACTTTTGTATCTAATTTGAAAAGTACCACAAAACACCGGTAGGTATCTGTGCCAAATCTAATTCCGAGAAGCGTTCAACGACGTCGGAATTAAAGCTGTTTAAATTGAAGTACAACAATAGAGAACGGCCCACGCCAATACTCTTGCGGCGCACTTAACCGCACGAGCACCCCGCCATCAATTGTCAAAATCGTTTCCGACATGAAACAATGGACGTTAAGCCCGCAAGAGAGAGAGAGTGATTTTCCGTAATTTTAATATAAATAATTGTGGACCGCTAGAATGGAAGGCCGTGCGTCGACCGGTCACGAGCGTGCGTCGCGTCCGGACATATCTGAACCTAGTTTCTTTGTGTACACTCATCGTGTAAGGTACTTGTAGGATCCGTATGACTAAGGATAAATCGTTTAAAAAGAAATCAAATGCAACTTGCTTGCTAGGTTAATAATTAACAAGAAATATCATAAGTAGTTCCCTAGACTACAACTATAAACGAATTTCATTAAAATCTAGTTAGTTTTAAAATTAAGAAACAGAGTTTAAAAAAAAGTTTTTTTTTTTCGATGAATGTATTTCAGAAATCCTCCAAATACCACCATGAATATTTGTATAAAGGACACAAATATGGACAATTATAAAGAATATCACCGACAAAGAAGTGTTTCATGATTTCCAGGAAATAATCTTATTATATGACGCTTTAAAACGCTTTAAACCGAAGCAAGAGCCTCGCATTTTAAAATTGTGATGCAATTATTTTAAACGCTGACATTGAAAAAGACAAGTTAAAATAATCCGAGAATTCCGAGTGCCCTTCACTTGGTTGTTGCGCTGATGCATTGTGATGGTCGGTGTATTTAGACCGTATGATTTCAAGTTACCTACTCAGTAAGCTCTTATAAAGGATGACTTGAGCTTACGCGTTAGCTGATGCCAGCTTTCGTTACTGCCTCCTTTCTTTTTTGGAAAGCTTTTTTTCAGTGGAGTTGATCACATCATTTTTATTATTGTTAATGAGAGCAGGAAGGCTGGCGGTTTACTTGATGGTAGACTACCATCAAACCCTATAACATCAAGGGACAGAAAGGGTAGCTTGAGGAGTTTTCTCTTGAATAGCCAATTCAGCAGATATATCCAAGTAATGAGGATGAACTTTGCGTCTATAGTAAGGTATATTATTAAAAGAATAATTCAGATCATGATGAATAATTAAGGTCGCACCTGTCAGGCAAAACCAATTTCTGCTCACCGAAATTTTTCCTCTGCCCGGAAATTCGAATATAGCACAAAATGTAATTTTGTTGATCGATTATCAATTAAAAATTCACTTCCTTTTGATAATGTGTGCAGGAGATGATGACTTTGAAATAGCAAACAAGAAACGATTTAATATAATTAATGAGTTAAGCTTCGAGTAATGGACAACCTGACAGCTTAATGCAGTCACCAAAACTTACCTTGAATCGTTATAAGCATCACCGAATGTGTAAATAACAGACTTAGTAACTAATGCACGAAATGTGGGCAGACATGTTGACATTATGTTATCGAACTAGGTGACGTTATATTATCAACAATTAGTCTGTGAAAGCACTTCGAGTCTCGGTATGAATAATTTAAGCCGTTCAACTAGTGTCTCTCAGGCAATACCTAATGCTTGCGTCGGTTCCAGACAGACAAAAAGCAATATTGAATTAGGATTATACTAATAAAACCGCTTAGTCAATCTAGATGTTACCGCTTCACTGAACAGCCTAGTTAGTTTCGTAAATTAAATGCCAGATTCCCAGTAACTTCTTATAAGACATATTTTTGTTTTATTGCAATTTTTATATCGACAATTTTTTCAGCCACTGTCTCTAACTGCACTTTGTATGTGTAATCAAAATTTTGTTTTATTTATGCAGGAATCTTAATCCACCTGTTTGCACTTCACGTTTTAAAGTTCAATGCTTGCAATATTTATCTATGCAATAATTTTTCCTGTACTTTTAAAAGTTGTCTTGATTTGATCATAATTAATGCGAAATTCTAAGAGAAAATAATGTTATTTGGTTTTTGCCTATAATAAAACTATCTTCTCTGCCTTCTTCCTTGTCTTTTGAGGATTTAGTCGTAATAAAAATATTTTTTTGACACCGATTCATAATTCAAATCGGTGTAAATACATTCAGTACTATAATCATTTTGGATGCGTATGCATTATTGCAGTAACTAATAGGTATATCCTTAATTAAATTTCCCAAGTAGTGAATGGTCACGCGGCTGTCACAAGTCGTAATTCCTCATAAGGAAGAGTAAGGTTGAGTAGGTCAGCCGATCGACATTTAGTTTAGTGGGTAAGGTACTAGTAATAGATGAGAGGCGCGATTGTCGACGATAAAGCATCGCGGCGGGCGAACTCGGCGGACTGAGGTGCCGTCTCGAGGTGAGAAACGTGGTAACAGGGCGTGAGATAGAACGGCCGATACCGTCCACAGCCCGATCGCAGTACTCCGGCGAACCAACCGCCACTACCCGATCAATCCCGATACCCTATACCTCTATACAGTGGCTGCATCACAACTAAATCCCGTTAAGGGCACCCTGTACGATCGAGCGAAGTCAGTAATAGATATTTGGGAGAATTTGTTGACATTTGCAGCACTTATGGAACTCGTAAAAATAATAAAACATTTTTAGCTTAGCCATATAAAGAATTCAACCTGCGAATGTCACAATTTCTGTACGTTTTAGACATCGAGATCGTACTAGATGGGAAATTATTTCAGTTTTTTATTTCCATCCTAACTTTCATATTATATTTCAGAAATGTCATGTTTTATCAATAACTAATGAGTAATCATGGAATTACGTAGTATGGAATTAGTAAGCAGCTCCTTTTGGCAAGTGAGCTCTTTTAAGAGAACTTCCTCTCTGGAAACATTTTCACAACAAACCTATACATTGTAATAACAAACCAGGTATTTCACAGTCTTGTTAAAAAAATTAATACACAATAATGAGAATTGGAGCCCCCACGACTTCAATTTACCAAATTGGCTTAATAACTATGATTTGTAAAAAAGATTTTTTTTAAGATTGTTTTTTTTTTTCGTTAACCGTTTTTCGAATCGACACCTTCGTGTAATTAAACCCCGTCACGCGATCGTGAGACCAGAAAAATAAAGCGTAATCGATTTGTAATACTGGTTTGAATGGCGAACTGAGCCGTCATTTCTCGGCGCGCCTTCAGCACTGGTCGTGCAGTCAGGGGTGCATTGTGCTCAGTGCGACCACGGTACTTTTATCGCATTGCATTTTTATAATCGTATCTTTACCTCAATTTTTCGGCGACGTGGAATAATTACTGACAGCATCTCGGAACTGTTCACGCGGCAAGACTTCGACGACAGCTGTGTGAGCGTATGAGAGGTTTTTGAAGCGGAACGTTGTAAGATCCGTTCATACCTACCAACAAACAATGTATGTAAATTTAAAATCAGTTAGTACCTGTATTGATATTAGTTTGACGTAATCCATACTTAAAAATCGTTTGTCCTAACTTTCCTGCTAGCCATGAAAGTTATTTATAGACATACTAGCTGGTGCCCGCGACTACGTCCGCTTTAGAAAATAAAAGATATATTTTATTAATGACAAACTATGTAAAGCAATATAAAGAAATAGACGCCTGACATAATTTTGCCAAGCGTTGGATCTTTATTTTTAGATAGCTGGTGTATGGAATATTTAGTCTATGTCCATCTTGAAATTCTATTTTTAACTAATATAATATTTGTGATAGAGTTTTTAAGTCGGATCAGTAGATATAAACAAACAAACATACAAATTACACCTCTTCATAATATAACAGTATGGACAAGCCTATACTTACTTATATCCGAAATGTAACAATTATGTACTGTTTTCCACAGGTTTTCTTTAAGGGAGTGGTTACTGTAGGTCCGGGTTGAACGCAGTGTGCCCGACCATTACTAAAGCTGGATTAAATGCTCAACGTTGTCAATTGTGACTCAATAAATAATTATAAATAAATAATTGAACACTTTAGTCTGATACGATACTACTTCTTGAAAATGTTTTCTTTTTTATGTCGAGTATGCATGTAATTGCAGGCTTCAGTCGGAGTAATGATACGCTTAGCGACCGGTAAGGTGAAACGTGTAGGGACTTTGATAACTTCAAAAAAAAAAAAAATTAAATTCGCAAAATGATTTCGAGGTGTGATGTGGTAAAAATCACGCGCTGGTGATTACAAGGGGCGTATCCCTGTCATTACGTTGTCGGTCCCTCGGTGGCCGGATAATGAGCTACATTGCTTGCTCGAATTCATTTACTTAAAAACATTTAAGCTGTCTAATACGAGCTCAACTTTCTATACTTTTGCTAAAACATATTTCCGATTTATCCGAATTTGTTGTCGTATGGTTAAGGTACCAAATAATACGCGAAGTGAAAACTCTGGTTCCCCTTTTAAGAAAATTGCGCGGAGAGGTACATTTAAATTTACTGGAGGAAAAGGACCGGAGAATGCTACTATACATTTTATATGATATGCAATAGAAATACATTAAATTAATTAAAATAAACTAACGCGTGTTTGAGGCTAGCACACATGCTCGACACTACGTATGTAATATGTAATATGTATATGTATATACTACGTATGTATAATATAGGTACTCTTCTGTTTGTGGTCATAGTCTGTGGTCAATGTGAGAAGATATTAATAATGAAATTAAGTAGAATTTAGTTAGACCACTGGGGACACATTAGTTCCTTTAAATCATTCACGAAATGAAATGTCTATCAACAGGCCTAATCGTAACGATCCACTAGATGATAGGTAGGCCTATAAGATGGTAACGCCACAGGTACCATTGTAGGGTTAAGGGAAACGGGTTAGGACTTTTCCTAGGGGAAAAATGGGGATTAGTGATTAAGGGATGCCAGAGCTCATTTCTCTATCCAATAACATATCATTAATCCTAATATATCCTTAATCCTACCTTGTCTGCTGACCTTAACATAAAAAAGCTATTCTATAATTACATCCAAAATCAAAGTATTCATATGACTTGAAGAGACAAGCAGCATAATACAACGAACGATAAACACCAGTTGCATAATTTAAAAAAGTGCTCATAATAAAGTGTGATGTTGGGTCATATAGCTTTATTACGCGGGGTTCAATTCTTCCATTCATTCGTATTAAAACTTACTTAACAAGAATTAAACTTAATCAACCGACTTTATAAAAAGCTTAAATGTCAGTTTTTGTTGTTTTCGTAAAATTACATGTCATTGTGCAAGTAATTACGAATAACACCTTGGAGCAAGAGGTCAAAAAGAAATTCACTTAAAACTGTAACACGCCCTTCGCGAGAGCCGCACCGCAGCAAATTTATAAAGTCAGGTCATTTTCGAAAACCAGTGTCCGAAAGTGAAACTACCCTGCGCATTTATTACCGAGTAAAATATGTAGATTGCTGGCGAGATAATAATGATATGTGCTCGTGGTAATGAAATTTCCCGCCGTCAAACGGTGCCAAAGTAATTTGCGTTGCTTGTCTCTGGCAACGAGTGCCCCAAGGGCCGCTTTCGAGGTTGCGCAAGGCGTTAATGAGACTTATGTCAACTTTTTATTGGGAGTAACTTGGGAGTAACGCGCCTCGCTAGGACGGCGCTCAATCAAGATGCGATTGTGTCCTCTGCCTAACGACGTCTAGTCAGAAGATTTCGCTCCACCATCCACAATCCATTCTGATCCAATTATTGAATACTAACTAGTACCCGCGACTTCGTGCGGCGTTGAATAACGCCTTTAATCTTTGTTGCTGTGACGACAATGTGTTACGTTGTACTCACCGCGACGAAGCAAACAAAAACGCAATAATAGAACGGAATTTTTAAAATATGGATATCAGTGAAGGAATACTAATTAAAAAAAAAGGTTTAATAAATAGGTTTTAAACGGATAACTAAACAAATAAGGTAATATAACAAAATTAGTAACACTTACAACGTTACAAATGGCGCCCAATTTTTTTGTATTTTTAGACGATCCCTTGGGAAAGTAACATTTTTTCAGGAAAAAAAGTATCCTACAAGTTAATCCAAGTAATTTGTGTACCAAATTGATTGATGTACTAATTCATTAAGTCGTTTTTGCGTGAAAAGTTACAAAGTGAAGGAAAAACAAACATCCTCACAAACTTTTTCATTTATAATATTAGTAGGATTGGAGTTCATTGTTCATCATTCAATAATTTTAATTGCTTTTAGTAGTACTTGTTTAAACTGTCTTGTGACAGAATGAAAATGTTTTATCATTACTTAAAAATTTTCTTTTTTGGGTGTGTGGGCTTAATGGAAAGTCAGTGAAACATAATTATTGCTGCACAACTTGTTGAAAACTTATAAACAAAATAATACACTTGCATATATTTACATCGAAATAACATGAGAATTTATGAATTTAAGATGCTTAGCTTAAGTCATGACTTCATTAAAGGTATTTACCATATATTTTTTAAATTAGCACATTGTGCTTGTAATAATTTAAGGCAAGAACAAAAATCTCGAATATTTATGCGTATTATTTTTGAGGTAAACGTTTTAAAATCCATACATACATATATTAAGTTTCGTAATTTTGTTGTTACGTAAGTAAACAGCTCTTATTTGAATAATAGGTTGGTGCATACGGCTGTTGATAATTGGTGTTTGTGTAAAATTTAATTTTGTAACACAGATTCTTTCGATGCGACGAAAGTCATTAACCCTGATCGTGTTTACCGCCGACTATCATTATATGTCTTGCTCGCGAACGGAATAGCATCATAAAATCACTTTACAAATAAAGAGATTCTTGTGTTTAATTAAGTGACTCCAACAGCTCAATTGAGACGATAATTAAAAAAAATTGGTCCAGCTTTCGTGGCCAACCTAAATTATTGTTAAGAGCCATAACATTACAATTTCACGGAAGAGCTACACGGCCACCCCGAGAGCACGACGCAGGCGATCCACTCATATTTGTTAAATCATCGGAACCCTGTAATTTTGATCGATATCTTTATTGACGGCACAAATTTATTGATCATTTCTTTGCAAACATACGTTCCCAGTGAATACAATATGGCGATCGGAGTGCTGTCGCAAGTCGCCGCGAGACCTTTTTGCGTGCTGTGATTATTGCTACGGTTTCGATTTTCAATAGCCTCTTTATATCTGATTGGCCCACTTCGCTCACTTTGTTTGGGGAAATTGAATTTATTGCATCCATCTATTGAATAAACTCATATCTACGAATAAGAAACGGTAATTTTATTGTTCATTGTTTCTACAAGTTCGTGCGATTAAACGGATTTAATCATTTTAGGAATGCGGAAGAAAATATTGTGATGCATCGCAATCTTATTGTTATATAAAAGTGTATTCCTGCCAACTAGTCTACTATAAAAATAATATTAAAAAAATTAATGTATGTAAGAGTCAAAAATTTAACCATAAAAATGGAATTATTAAATATTGTTGTTGCTTAGTATTTGTAGCCTCTAACTCTAACTAACTGCTCAATCGCCGACAATTTATACAAAATAAACTTCATGCAAATTCTAGTAAAAAAATTAACTCTTTGTACTATAAGTGAGTGCCTACATCAAAAACGTTACAAGCTAGGTATAATTAAAACTCACAGTGTCCTTATCCAGGAAGTGCCCAAGATTTTTCCTGACAATGGCCTTCAGCCTAGCAAGATCAGTTTGCCAGGCATCTCTAGTCTAATGTTGTATCCGCAAAATTTGGTTTCTAAGAACCATTCAAGTGTTCTCTCAGAAGACAAAAAATGCTATTGAAATGATTTCTTATTTAATTCTACTGAATTCAAAACCACAAATTCAGTTTAATTTTTTCCTCTTTCTAATACATACATATGGGCTCTCATCTTTACGCTGCATTCGATGACGTATAACGATAATTTTGCCATCACAGCGCTAACTCCACAAAGCCAAAGAAGGACATTGAGGTAAGAGATAATGGTTTACTATTTTTGTATTAATGAATATCTTAATTTACATTATTACATTATTTACATAATATACGGTCTATGAGTGAGTACAAACATAATTTTTCGCTGCTCTTTTCATTAGCCGCCTCTTTTTCGGTGTTGATGTTGAATACGGTTTTAACAGCGTTCAGAATATTGTGATAATTATCGAAAGTATTCTGTCGTAAAATCCTAACTTATTTTATAAATGCGAAACCGAGTTAGTTTGTATGTTTATTACACTTTCACGTCTTAACTTAAGTCGTCATGAAATTTTGCATACACGTTATCAGGGACATAGAAAATGGATTCAGCTTTCATCTAGTCAAAAGCATTGTTCTCCAGGGATAATATAAAATACAAAATAAAAAGATTTAACGGCTTACAAAAATATATGATCAATAAAGATTGAATAAATATTTCAACACCTAAGAAAAAGTAGTGAAGTCGCGAACAAAAGCTAGTATAATATAAATAGAAACGTTCTTAAAATGTACAACGGCCAATAAGCACCTACTACAATGCATATTGTATCGAATTTTATAATGTAACTCGGGCTATAATTTCGCTAACTTTAGAGAGAATAGTTAACTCGCCAATGTTAACATTTCTCTACACAACCATATAGTATTTTGTTTATGTGTTGAGATAATGTATATTTATATGTGCGGTTAAAGTTAGCCAACATCAATGGCAGCCGGTGACCGGGCAGTGCGCAGCGGGTGACGTTTTCCGCCGCACGGAACATACAAGCGTTGCCCCCATGTCACGTGCTTGTTTTTCGTCGACAAGCCTATCTCAAACTTGTCTCTTTACCAACCTCGATGACTTATCCCCATTTTA
Source organism: Synanthedon formicaeformis (assembly GCA_945859745.1). NCBI lineage: Eukaryota > Metazoa > Arthropoda > Insecta > Lepidoptera > Sesiidae > Synanthedon > Synanthedon formicaeformis. Next base: position 7,536,590 of record OX243955.1, on the reverse strand, counting down.
ATACTTTCACCATTCCAGGAAGCATTGTCGTTTGTCTTAAGTACGGCCATAATCATAATTATATTATCTGCAGATACTTCATACGCGGTGATTTTGTCTTATACTTAATTTCAATGTATAATGCGTCAACAACTTGCACATTTTTTATGCCATAAATAGTAAGAAAGGACGAGTCTAATTAAATTATGAAAATTCGTTTTATTAAACCTGGTGTTAATAGCTGTACATAGGTTTAATGTTAGGATATAGATAGGAACTGGCTTGTACTTAAGAAATCGCTTTCTCGGGTCTCGCGGTTCTTACCGAACGCAGCTTCAGAAATGAGAATGGATTACGTTTGCTAAGGACGTCCTTGCAACATCAAGTCTATTGTCAGACTATATAAAAATTATAATAATTCAAGAGTTTACATTTGATTAAAATGCGGTTTTGTATTTTGTAGCCACAACGTAGGCGCAGTGAGACAATTATAGTTACCAAAACCGATAAACAAGGACGTCTTTGTGCGGATGGTTTCATACTTAATGTATTAGGTTTTGGGATTTTTTTTACTTCCTATTCAAGTGACGGGTCGTCGTTGTCGGGGTTTTTTGACGTGATTGTGATCGTGATGGTTCTTAGCTATAATTGATGAAGATCTGTCCAGGCATTTGAAGATCGTCATCTCATTTCATTTCCTAGCTGACTAAGGGATTTTCACTAATAACTTCCACAGGTTCAATTGATGTGAAATTTAGTATGCTGTTACTTCGGTGATATTTCCATGACATGATGACCTTGACCGGATGCCGCAGCATCAAGTAATCTGCTGGTTAGTATAGATATAGCGTGTTTGGGCTCAATAGAAAGTCGAGGGTTATTTTAAAAAAATAATAATTATAGCTTCTGTAATAATATTTCTCATTGTAGAGATGACAGTATCACGCGCATATTATATATTGTCAAAACAACCTTGAATTTATTGAATTTTAAAAGATATTGAGTGGCTAATAAATCTTTAAAATTGACTATTACATCAAATCGATTGCGTATTTAAATATAAATTAATTATACGGGTATGCATTCTAATAATATGTTTAGTTGAGAACACATATAAAGCTAAATTGAATTTTTTTTTAAATAGCAAATAGAATTATTGTATTTATTATTCATTCTTTTTTCTTTTTAACGTCTATGAGTGTAAACGGAGTTTATCGACTAGATCTTAAATTTGCGCATGAAAAACTGGGATATAAAAATTAAAATTTAAAAATTATAATACATAATAAATCAACAACTAAATATAATCAAACAAAGTTAGGTCAACTTATCCGTACTAATATTATAATTGTGAAAGTATGTCTGTCTGTCTGTTACCCTTTCACGCCTTAACCACTCAATCTATCATCATGAAATTTTGTCACGTTGCCAGGGATACCGGAAATTACATAGGGTATCTTTCCGAGTGATCACCTAAAATTAGGAAAAGTAACGCCTGGCAAAAGTGTAAAAGCAATAAAGATATAAGGCGTTTTTTTATTTTTCAACGAGGACGAAGTCGCGGGCATTAGCTAGTGAATTATAAATAAAAAAGATAATCGATATAAGTCACTTAATATCTACGACGGACCGCTAAGCAAGAGAGAGCCTAGCTCTCGGGTCGCTAGGCTATGTCAATTAGATGCATACTCTGGTTGAAATGTCTAAGATCAGGTTAAGGCTCGCTGAACCTGTACGCTTCAAATTAGTCAAGTACTCGTTACGTCAACAATATGTTAACTTTCCACAGAATTCTATCAAAATAAAGTTTATACTTACTTATCATTTTATCATCCTCCATTGGTAGAAATATTTTAAAGTTATAATACCTAGATATAAATACTCGTGGTCGCGACTTCGTTCGTTTTTTTTCAAATCCTTAGGAACTTAACATTTTTCAGGATAAAATATATCCTATAAATACTAATCCATTTTTTCGGGATAAAACTATCTGTGTGCCAAATTTCATCCAAATCCGTTCAGAGGTTTTTGCGTGATTGACTAACAAACAAATATATAAAATTTCACATTTATTATTAGGATTATTATTATTAGAATATCTTAAAAGCGAAAACTTCGGCTCCTTTTTTAAAATTTATATGTGAACTCATTCCCATTTTTGTTTTATATTTAGTTTATCAGTAAAAAATTTTTGGTCAATGTTGGTTTTTTTTCTCACCGCAGTCAAATTAGTCCGCCCACTTCGAGTCGGATTAGAACATATAAAAATAGTAATATGAAATAAGTGTTCATTTATGTAATAACAAAAACTAAAGAAGCATTATTATGTAGGTTTTTTAGTACGAGTTTTCGTGACGACTCCGTATAACCGTCAATACTTGACATTTAAATGTAAAAGTTTATTAAGAAACATAATAATATTCGACTGTTTGGTCGATCTATAAAAAGTAAATCACGTCGCCAATGAGTTCTTGAACTGATGCAATTGTGAGAAATAAAAATGTCAGTTGAATTATGAAAGCGATCGATAATGAAAATGTTCGCCGCGCGCTGGGCGTCGCGATGCATGCCACAGCCGGTAGAAAGTATCTCGGGCTGCGTGAGCTTTCGTTAAATTGGCAACAGGTCACATGGAGTCGAGACTCGGGACACATAAATATGCCAGTCCGCCCCACGGACCACTTTGTTTGTTAATATAGTGCCAATTATAATCAAAGTAAACTGGCCACTGGCAAGCGTCAACTTCTTAATCTTTCTCACAACAATCAGATTCTTTCTCGTTTCCGTATCCGTAAAAGGATACTGTTTAATGTACTTGATAGATTGTGCGTTTACATCGAATTGATTTAATCGATTATTACTTCCAATTCTGGGATATATTTATGGCTTTATATTCGTGATATCGTAAAATAAACATTTAGGCAGAGAATTATCGCAATATCGTTTTATGGATCACTGGAATATCTTGCGTATTCTTTAAAGTTGTACTTATGTTTTCAGTTCAGTTGAACCCCATGGGATTCAGTTGATTTCAAAAACTTATTGTTTTATAGTTTTTAGAAATGTAGATATTAATTGGGCAACAAGTTTGGTTGCAAGGCTTCATCTAGTCCCTTATCCTTTACCCTATCACTTCCATACCTTCAGTTTTGGGAGTAGGGATCCCCTTTGGGAGTGTATTAAAAAAATTAAAAAACACGTTGCTTAGTCTTCAACCTTTTGATCAATATCCATTAAAATTAGTGGTTTCAGTGGTTTTAACAGCGAAAAGTAACAAAGAAAATAGATTTACTTTCACATTTACAATATATGTTAAGATAAACGTATAAATGTTATATGTTGTTAATCTTGTTTGATTTGATTGAACGAAATCGAGTGTACAATACCTATTATAATAACAGTTAGAGGTCTGATATCACAAATAGTGGGCTATTGCGAAACGGCACGATGCCGAGCCGAAATTTTGTTCCCACGGTGCGCGCGTCGACCGTGGCGGTGCGCTGTCGTCCATCAACATCATTATCTATTAAAAATATCACATCATATTGTTCACTATTTTGTATAAAGTCACTTTCTGCGTCGTCTCTGTCTTGTTATCGTACCATTATCTTAAAACAACTATAAATCTCCGTAACAATAATTACGAAACATGCAACTCTCACTGGTTGACTGAGCTTATAAAATGACTTAAGCGGCTATTTATTAATTTTTTTTTGTAAATTAATCTATTTAGTATTTGGTTTTTAGCTAGCTTTAGCCCGCGACTTCTTACGAACTCCCTTTTCTTTAGTGTTAAAACATTTATTCAATCTCTATTGCTCGTATATTTTTATGTTTGTTTTTAGATGATCCCTCGGGAACAGCACTTTTTCTAGATGAAAGAAATATCTTTTTAGCTACGTCTGTGCTGGGCTTTACTCTCCCAGGGATTGAGCGCTTTTCCGTACCTACACTTTTTTTTTGTATATAGTCGACGGTAACCAAGCTATTATTAAATAAACCTGCCTTCCATCACATTAAAATATTATTTTGAACTCTTTTTATATGTCGTTACAGTAATATTTCGCAACACCTTTTGAAAATTATTTTTAAAATAAATAATGAATTATCTATCAGTTTCAATTTCAAATGTGACAAAGACTGATTGCATTATATCATAAGCAGGATTATGGCTGACAAGTGGATGGAAACACTTTGACATATTGCATCTGCATTAAAAATATTTAACACCCACTGCTACTGAGATAGCTTTAATTGCTTGAAATTGAAATGAAGTTTTAACTAGCCCGTTGGATGATTGCTTAGGATGCTGTTCTAGGGTTCCCGAGTTCGATTCCCGGCAGGGTCAAAATTGGAATTGAACTTTTCAAAGTTGGCTCTGATTTGGATCTGGAAAGTAGCGAAATACTTTCCCGTCACTGTGAAATAACAGCACGTGTGCTGTTGTGTTTCTGTGAGTGTCAGAGCCCATTTCCCTAGCCCTTCACAATCCCTTATCCTTAATCCTGCTGTAGTCGGCAGCGCACTGAGATATTTTGCGTGGTTTGGTTAATAGGCCACTAACGATTGCCAACTACGAGACTGGACTGTCAGCCTGTCTGTCGACCTTAACATAAAAAAAGAAATATACATGAGCCTTTTTAATACTAATTTTGATTGGTAAAAACTGACCAATATTTAAGTGCACTTAGGGTGGGCCCGTGTTATAATTGCGCTCGAATTCGTAAAACCCTGTCCTAGAAAGCTCACGGCGCTGCTTCGTTACGGCCCTTAAGACTGATTTATGTCGGCAATAAATATTTTTTGAAAGTCCCAGTGCGATAATAACTCCATTAATTTTGATTAATGACCATTTCTCAAAAGTGAATTTTAACTTACTATTACGCGTGCAAGTCCGGGCCGTATCGCCGTGGATGGTAGCGAACCTTCTACATTTTAATTAATTTTATATTTTTTGACCGATTGTTCTTGTTTCGATTGCAATTTAACATGTCCGTTGACATTTTAATGAACACATACCTCATTATTGGCATTGATGTTAAACACTCGTAAATACATCACAAATAAGAACAACGCGATTGTTCGAGTCATTTAAGATTTTGTTAACATATCTTGCCCAGGAAAATTTACTAACAAATCAAAATGAGGGGCATTTTTTATATAAGTTTAAAGTAGTTTAAAAAATTTTTATAGTAGATATAAGTTTATATCGATGGGTTGAAGAAATTTTTGATTCGACCCTGTAAAAACAGTTGCTTTTTCCAAATTATATAATGGTTAGTTCAAAAAAAGTTTCAGATAAATGTTGTAGAGAATTTAATTACACATAAAAATAATATCTACTATACCTACAGCCTTTTTTGCTACAATTACAATTAACAGAATTAGAAGTTAGATGATTGTAATTTTTTGGCTCTGAGATTTTTTTAAAAAATCACCTAACTCTTATCTCCTGTCCTCCCTAGTCCTCCTGTGTGTTAATTTTAATTAAAATAAAAGTAATATGAATATTTTTATGTAAAATTAAATTAGCTATCTGCAATATTTATCTGAAACTTTTTTTTGACTTTTTATTTATTTTTGTATAATTTGAAAATATAAAAAAATGCACCTGAGGGACTCAAATTTTGATTTATTAGTAAATTCTCCTAGACTAACAGTTTCATTGCAATAATGGATCCCTTTCGTTGCATCCCTATTCGTTGGAAATAATATTATGTACATTTTGTATTACACAGGTTATCGCGACCGGTCCTTTCTAGTGGCGACACATTGAGCACATTTGCAATGCGCGATATGCGGCATTACCATAAACAGTACAGGCGGAGGGCATGCCGTCTATCGCGGTACGACATATAAATTATTCAAAATAAAGTATCGCTTAACCCCTGACCCGCTGCGCGAGCCACACAGGAGCTCCGCTTAACGTTACCCCGCCCCCGCACGCCGGACCTCTACCCGACGGCGTCAGAGCTTTCTGCGCTAGGATTCGCCCCCAATCTCATACACTATTCATCATCAATACACTAGGAATTAAATCGTACTCCTGCTACACACGTTCAAGTATTACCCACACTGGCTACACTCAATTTAGGAAATGCGTGAAAAAATAGAAATATGTGTGTGGGTGTGTGTGTGTGTCCCCACAATTATTAATCCACAATTTAGGACAAATTTAAGACTATTAGAATCAAGTTACAGCGTACAAGTACAGATATTTGGCCGTAAACTCTTATATGAGGAACCAAGAATCGTAAACAAAATTCCCTTTTTAATTTAACGTTCGACGTTTACATTTTTATTTTAATGTTCCATTCTTTACAGGAATGTTGAATTCGTTCGGCGACGACGGTCCGTTTTGTTGAAATATTCTCGTATAATTATTATTGTTTCCGAGGCGGTTGTGAGCCAGTGTGACGAACAAGGCTAGCGTGCTAACACGCCGTTGTGTGCGCGCGCGCACCCGGCAGGAACCGCAGGACTGCTTATTTACTTAACAGCTTTCGTAAAACGACCCATTAGGGATAACTGTACTAAATAATTGCTGCAATGTGCCTTTCTATTTCTATGCGCGTGCGATGCCACCTGCCGCTGATCACTGTAATTATTTACTATGCATGAATGCAATGCGCGGCGGCTGTCTAGGACGACTCGGACAAAGAACGGTCCTACCGCAACGAACTGCCCAGGACAGGTTCCGATATCGACTTGGGTGTGCTACGCTACCATTTTAAAATATACCTATTAATTCGCATTCGCGTAAAATTACTTCTACTTAGTATTATGACTTAACTGAAGCACTTTTTTCTGTTTTTAACGAACTTTTTTTTTTACGTGCTCATTCCAATTTCATTATTATACTTATAGCCGTGAACATTTTTTTGCTATCACTTTGCGTGTAAAGTTAATATAAGAAAGCTTTCGTTCAATTCTTCAGTACTAAAGACATCAACGCCGCTGAGAATCAAGTTCTTTATTCTTGCTGTTAACAAAACTTCTTTTTTATTGCATATCGATTGAGTAGAGTATGTAGAGCTACAGCATCAAACTGAATCCCTCGATTTTGTTATCATCACTTTTCTGAATGACCTCCAACTATTGAAGCAAATTAAAAGACGTATTCAATTTAAAAAAAAACCATAGACAACACCTCTTTTATTAAATTTGTAACTTGTAACTGTTGATAGAAATAACAATTTGATTTTGTATTTTATTATTATTTTCGTGCGCTCTCGCGACCTTGTCAAGAACATGATGTTTGAAAGCTTTATTTGAAGCGGACCTTGAGTTATCGATGACTATCAAAATGTGCCATCCTGCATTGTTCACTATATAGGTAGATATATATTAAAAGTTAAATTTTGCACGTGTCTAATACGCTATTATTTTAGAATAATTGCCGAGTAATACATCGATTTGTATGGGTGTTTAAATTGTTACAATGAGATAGGCCGGTCTGCGTCGAGTTGACGCGCGCGGGCGTGGCTCAGACAATTGAATTGATAAGCGACTTTCTAGCGGAATGTAGAGGCATCGTAACAATACCGCCAAACATATTCCATTGTGAACGGCGACGTATTCTGCTTTTCACTATAATAATACAAATTAAATAAATTATATCGAGATTGAATTTTGAGTACGGTTTATGAAAAATTACGATACGATTAGGTGGACATTTCCTGTGCAAAATGTTATCATCCTTTTTGAAAAAATGTCTAAAACTGTAAATAATTTTCATATCGATCATAATGATATTTAATCGAAAATTTGATTTACTTTTATACTGTCCCTGTGATTTCGTCTGTTAGTACAGAATTCGGATAGTAAAATAACCTATTGACGCCAAAGCGAAATATATTATTCAATTGAAAATCATTACCGGGATGAAAAGCCTTTTTTTTAGCCTTTGATTTATATATGGACTCATGCAGACCATTTCACACTCAAATATAATAATATGAGAGAAATACGTAAGAAAATATATTCAGAAGTGCAATCACAAATTTAAAATACTTACGCCACAATAATTGTACCCTGTTCTGTTCATATTGACTCATAGCAAAATGGATGACACATTTTTACGCCAACATCTAAATCTATCAACAAACATGTTTCGTCGGCAAACATGAAGAAACATAACTAAGTGAGCAATCACGATTCTCTGATTGACAGTTGATGAATAAAATATAAATAACGAAACAGCCAATATTGGATGTTGTTCGAGCCTCATGAATATTCAATAAGTGAGTTATTGAATAAAAGTAAAAGTGAATCCTCATAGACGTAATTGACAGATTTTGATTGATGTATCAGCTACCCGCTTGTCTGAGAATTTAAATATGTTTGTGTAAATCTCAGAGCAAATGAGAACTAAAGACAGAATTTTGAAGACAGACTGACAGACAGAACATAATGCCGGCTTTATAAACATCCAAATATTTCTAGCCGTAAGCATAATGATAGAAACCAGCATTTTCTATCATTAGTATCAAGTATCAAGTAGTCAGCAATTCAGGTTTGCGATTTAGTAAGTAAGTAAACCTACGATAGTATGGGGCACTAATTTCCCAAGTACCGATTTGCAGTTTTTTTGCAGGTTTTTGTAAGTAATACAAAAACCCTTTAAGTATAAAAAATATAGTAAAAAAGGGTAATTATAGTGCTTAATAAAGTAACCACTATTTGGAGTTTTGTGTTCCAAGCTATCATCAATTTTTAATTATTTCTATTGAAAATATTGTTTCCGAATATACTTATACATGTAAAATGTGATTCCAACCTGATTTAATTTTTTTAAGCACAGCTTTTTACAACGTTTCACTACATCATTCGGCATTTTAACTAAGCATTTATAATAAGGCGAGGCATAGTTTGATTGTATGTGTGTGCGTGTAAAGCTTAGTTTTACCGGATTCAATCTGCCGACTACACAGAGGTCCATCTTTAATTCTTATTTTAATCTGAGGTGTAAATTAATTGATTGTTTATTTACTAAGAACGGTAAGGCTTCTCGAGGAGATGTACAGTTTTAATGTGAACGATTCATCACACTCTTTATGTTGATGTAGTTACGCTAGTATTAATGTTTCACAATCAGTAAGCCACTTCGCTGCAAGGTCGTCCGGTGCAAAAAACCTGGCGACGATGTGTTTTTGCTCTATTTTTATACGTTTAAGAAAAAGAATATGAGAACACCTATTTGGAAGTGGCGAGCTCACCGCAACTGGTCCATACAGGAAGTAGAACCAATTGAACAACAGCATTAAAGATTTATGCGAGTTTTTCGAATCCTTCTTTAAAAGCCCAATCTTGATTAAATTTTTTATGCTGTCTGCCGACAAAATTATGGTCACAGTATTAATTAATTACGCTGATCAAGTAGCGACAATTGATTGCTTTACGAGACGATTGACATGAGCGGGGGAAAGTAATGGAAATATTGTTTATTATCTTTATGGTTGATTTATTAAAAAAACTATCGTTCGCCCGCGACTTTGCTTGGTATTTTTAAAATATTTACATGGATACATAAGAGTTTATTAGTACTCGTATTGATAAAGACAAGTAATCTTTTAGTGTATTCATGCAAGCTTTTTTTAAAAAAAGCACAAATTTTACAAAATACGCAGTTTTATAACGTCTATTCTAAAAGAAAACTACCTTTTCTAAATTAACCAAAATAGATGTCGTATGCGTGTGTGTGTGTGAAGCTTTTATTTCATAATCATATTTGTTAGTTTTACCATAGAGTAAATAGTTACTTAAGCAGTAAATTATGTAACTTTTACTCTATGGTTTTACCAACACCTTGGTATTAGGCTGCAGCCTTGTTCATTATACACTCGTATAAAATTGAGAATCCATTCGCAATTAACTATCCGATTATTATATTTCACTTTTATTAATTATAAAAAAAAATCCATACTAGTGACCCACTCCCGGTTTTACCCGGGATGCAGTTTTTTTTTACATACAATATATACACTAACGTTTATCTCGTTTATCACTCTTTCTATAAGTGAAAACCAAATTAAAATTTGTTGGGTGGTTTAGAAATAATTAGTGGAGTAACAGACAGACGAGGACAGTTTCGGCGAATTGGTTGCAAAATATTGTTTTTTCATTTCTACTTCAGTATAAGTAGGTTTTATTATATTTGAAGGGAATGGTGTATCGATTTGCTATTGAATGTACAAACAAATAAATATTTTTTAGTAAATAGTAGATAAGTATTTTTTTTAATATAAAAAAAACATTCAGCACTCACATAGCTACTGAGGCTTTTAATTTTGATTAAATATTAGTTGCTTTCTAGTCAAACGCATTCGTGTGAAGCCTTAATAATTGCACATTTGCTACAGTTCATTTAAGTTATAACGATCACAGATTTGACCTATGAGCGTCATCGTAGTTGGTTTATTTATTGTGGGCCACGGGGCATTGTGCCACAATTTAGCAGTGTTATGCAAAATACAAAGCGCCTCTCGATTCTACGATGTCTATAAATCGAGAAGACCGATCGTGGGATCGCGCAGGTGAACGGGAGAATTTGATATGTTACTTTACTTGAACCGTCCGTTTGTGCCCGTAATATATGAGGGCATTACAATTATGTAATGCCCTATACGGTGCATGAACACACGAAACACATCGCATATCGTTACACTAATCAAATTCCGAACGACAAACTTGCGAACATAAAGGAACTGCTGTCTTGTAGATCATAAGAAAGTATCCAGTATTGAGTTTTTTTTTTTTAAATATTTATAATTCAGGAATAAAATGTGTAGAGCCCTCGACACTATTGATATTGAGACTATCCATACAAATTAATATTTTAATAGTAATAGTATGTGATTTAGAAAAGCTCACAATGAAAGTTATTATAATTACTGAGCCAATTTCCAGTTGAGTAATTATAAATATTATAATACACGAGGTCTCCGGACAGAAATGTTTAAAAGGATCACTTACTTCTTAGGATTAGTTTTTTTACCATTATTGTATGCGATATACCGCAAGAAAAAGAAAATATATTTTACAATGCAATTTGGTTCACTTCATTTTATTTATTTAAATTAGAATGAAATATTGTCATATTTTTCAATGAATATCATTTTCTATTGTGATTGAATGATTAATTTTGTTTTTTTTTTAATAGTACAATAACTTTCAAAAATCCATTTAGATTGCAATAAAAAGTGAAGATAACAATCGAGAGAGGCCATTACAATGTTTATGATGTTTTTTCTATGATGCCTATATCTTTATAATGGATCTCGTATCTCGTTCTACTTGCAACTAACCCCTGCCCAAATAAAAGTGTGTTGTTCGCACTTTATAATTTATGTAAAGATTTTAGTGATAACGTCATGAAGTTATGGTTCGTAGCGACAATTTGACGAGGAATTCTATTGACATAAATAATCTATTTGAGTAAAGAGATAGTAATATTTTACACTCTTATATTAAAAAATATTTCGAAATTTTATAAATTTATTTATTCATCAAATAAAAAATATATTTTTTTATTTTATAATTACTTATAAAATTATAATTCTTTAATCAACTTTGTATGAAATACACTTCTGCTCACATTTTATTATTTTTACTAAGCTTATTTTTTATTTTTTGACGTAAACACGTCTTTATCTTTTTTCGTTAGTGGAAGGCAATTCGGAAAACTATCGGAGATACAGGTTGATGCTGTAGCTACATAATCTATCATCTACATCCAAAATTTAATAACACCACTTGATAGCCAAAGCATCAATATTTTTTTAAATTATTTATGTTGATATTGTGTTTTGTATTGTTGTTTTGCTATATATAATATGACATTTAAATTTGATTTATATTATGTTTAATGGAAGTGATAGAATTTTTCATTTCCCCTTCAGCCACATTCGTAACCATTTTTCATGACCAGATTCATAACGAAAACGAAAAATGTCTTCACTGTTTCATAACAAGTTAGTAAACAACGAACTATTTTTCCATTTTTAACTACCTAAATCTATGTTACGTTTACTAATCTTGTGCTGAATCTATGAATAAACTAGCAAACAAACATATTTTCAAATTTTCGATGTATTTTTCTTTGAAAATTCGGTAATTAACTCGTCTGTAGTCTCGAAACGTCTCCCCTTAATATTTGTCTGCTTCATTGGAAACAGTAAAAAGTCGCACGGGCTCAACTCCGGCGAATAAGGTGGTAGAGACGTCAACATATTTTTTGTCCACAAATCGCAATCAAGCCTCAGAATGTTAAAAGCTTGTTATAAATTTTTGCTCACGATCAAACAAGTATTATATTAAATGGCCGAAAATGGATCACATCAATCGCAGTAAGTATAGGTAGGTACACTATATTTTTTGAAGTGAAAACTTTAGGCGCGTTGGGCATTTTTGAGATGGGATAAATCATTGAACTCGTAACAGTGTCATGTAATGTAAGCATTGATGTATTTTATACAAGTTTTTTTATGTTTGTTTGCGTGTAGTTTCCTTATATTTAAATTTAAGTATGTGTAATGTTATTTAAGTATGTGTAACTAAGCGTTTGCCCACGACTTCGTCTGCTCAACTTTTTCTTGGGTGTTAAAACATTCATTCAATTTATCGTTTATCAAGAAAAAATCCAAAAATTATATGTGTGTTAGTTTGTTCTGACGGACTATCAAAGTTGAAAAGGCTTCTAGGCTATCAAGTCTAGAAAGCTGTGGAACATAGCTTCACTTTATGAAGTAAACATCTTCTTTTTGAATAAAAGAATTTTTGAAAATTGGGCGGGTCGTTAGTAGTAGTGACAGTCACTAGTAAAGACTCAAGTTTCTATTATGACTGTATACATATTTAGGGAGTACTCATTTCACAACGCAACAATTCTTTATAGCGAATATGAATTGATTTAAAAATTCATGATGTATTCAAGCAGAGACAATATTGTTCGCGGGTCGCAGCGGGGGTCCGAGATGACATCTCGCAGCGTGCAGCCATACCTCTACGTTTACCACTCTCGAGGGCAAAATTTATAGACCTTAACACTTTATAAATAAGAACCAATTTGCATCGCGCACAACTATTTTACAACGTCCTTAAAGAAAGGAAAATAGAGCTTATTTCTAAGTACAACCATAACGTTTATTGAAAATAAGAGCGTAGATAAAAAAGACAGATAGGTTCAGTTACGAAATTAGGCAACCAAATGGATTTCGGTATCGAAGTTGATTCGCAACGCGATTCCTAGTACCGAGTGCTGTACAAGCGAGCGTCGCAGGCGCAGGGTTATCTCAGTTCGGGCGCCCGTCACGGTTCCCACGGCGAACGGCATTTTAAATACCTACCTTATTTATCTATGTACGGTGACAGAATCGCGGTGCATTCTGTTTAGAAGTAGCCTCTTCTGGATAGGTCAAGGATTTGGAGGTGAGTGCAGATCCGCACTGGTTTAACGAATGACCTGACCTTGTTGTTCTTGTTCCATTAAAAGTTGTAGTAGGTAAGTAAGTATGTATTTCTAATGCATTGATATATAAAAGCAAAGCGACACAAAGCAACTGCCAACAAGAGTGGAATGTAGACTAAAGATCATGTCTTTTTAGTTATACTTAAGTACTTGATGTAAGTATAAGGAAAATCATTAGGAGACAATTTTAAATAAAATTCCGGCAGGATTTAGTATACAATATAGAAAGAGTAGGTATTATCGTTATTATTATATTATGTACGACGGTGGATCCAGGGTTCTTCTGATCGGTCCCATAGGAATAATATGGAGGCTAATGTTTTAGCATTGGAAAATTTGTGTTGTTTTGAAACTTTTGTTAAAATCAAGTTGTATTTCTGCTTTTTTTTAAAGAATTGGGTACAATTCTTTAAAAAAAAGCATAAAAAATAATTTTTAGGTATAAATAGTTTTCAGCCCAGACAGATTTCATTAACATCCATAACGTTAAAAGAAATTTCTTTTAACAGTTTTATTATTATAAAAAACTAGCCGTTGAACACGACAGAATATAGCCTATGTTACTCGCTGATAATGTACGAGTAGTTTTCTATAGGTGAAAGGATTTTCAAAATCGGTCCAGAATCCAGTGTATTCATTACAAACATACAAATCTTCTCTCTTTATAATATTAGTTAGAAGTATAGAAGACGTCATATTTAAATTTTAAAAAGTAAAATATAGTGACATTTTCTAATAGTCCAGTATCCCTCACCTGAATTTTATTTTTGTCTGATTACTAACAGGCTGAATCTTCGTAAGTACGAGTAGTAGCTTCAGTTTGTCGAGACGAATAACTTTTTCCTCTGCGAAAATTCTCGATAGAGGTAGCTGAAGGAGTTAGCAGCCGTTAAAAACTTCCAAGCGTAGGACTGAGAAAACGTACCACTCAATTTGTAGGACTATGCGGCCATTTTATTATACAAAAGTTAATTATACATTTTATTATACGGGTAAGCTGCAGACAAAAAATCAGTTGGTTAGTAATAATTTTATGACCTTGTTATTTTGATATATTGGGAGTGGTTTTTTGGGACGGATGGGATTACTAACCAGCTGATTTTTTTATCTGCAACTTAGTAAACATTTGTATAATAAAATTGCAGCATAGTCCTACAAATTGAGTGGTACGTTTTCCCAGTCCTACGCTTGGAAGTTGTTTACGGCTGCTAACTCCTTTAGCTACCTCTATCGAGAATTTTCGCATAGGAAAAAGTTGTTCGTTTCGGCAAATTGAAGCTACTCACGGAGTTTGAGCCTGTTAGTAATCAGAAAAAAATCCAGGTGAGGAATACTGGACTATAATCAAATGTAAAAAAATCGCTTACATGGTGCAGTTGACCTTTAAATTACATTAAAAATTCAAATTTTCGCGACCGATTCATAGTCACACCTACTGATTAACTATTTAACAATTTTTTTTCATAATGTCAATCTTTTGATTAAAATAATTTCAATTCACATAAAAATTTGATTTGTTGTATGAAATAGTGCAGATATATTATTTTATCAATGACGCCATTCTAACAACTCTTAAATTGTGTTTTAAATGGTATGCAATCACAGCCGTGTAAAGCTGTCAGAAATGTGACTTGAGAACAAGGTTTGAAACATTATAATTGATTAAATACACTGTTATGATGTATAATGTACTTAGTTTTGGTATTAAGAAGATAAATATACTTAGGTTCCGAAATATTTAACTTAAATAATTACAAGTAAGACGACTATAAATCAAGTTGGGGTCAGGCGTCAAGGTTCGACCCGCGAAAAGTGGAGTAAGGAAAAAAATCAAGTGATGAAATTAAAGTAAGTAACTCGTGGGTTATGTCAATCGGGGTCGTTGTGTAACTTAAGAAAATATATACGAGAATGTGTCAATTCATCAATAAAGCGTCAATTAAATTCTTAATTTGTGCATACTTGCTTATGCTTAATTAACTCGTTTAACTATATGGTTTTATTGAATTACAAAATGAATTTTAAAGAAAAAAAAAATCAAAGTTATACTTACTTTAAGCAGATTGTAAAATCAAGAAACTTTATGATTTTTTATTTCCTTTGTTTATATTATTTTCTGATGTTATCTCTATATCTATACAAATACTATATAGAGTATACAAAAATATTTGTATTTATGTATGTAATAAACTCAAAAACTACTGGACTGCTTTAAAAACCGTAATACTAAACTAGTTTTGTTTTTGACAATTACTTGAAAGCATTTAATGGTAACAAACAACATCTTTACCAGTGTAAGGTCCTAATAAGGTACTATGTAATCAAAATTTCACTTTATTACGTTTTCATTTCTGAAGTGCAGAACCATAATTATACATATAAACGCACAATAGCTTGGGGCATTGCAAGCATTGTAACACCGGGTCGATATACCACGAGGAAGCTGAGGTAAAATACGTTTTGCAATCACGATTGGCATAAAATAGCAAGACGCACGTGTTCGATGTTAGCGTATCATAGAAAGAAAAGAACGAAGTTAAATCAAGGATGCATCACACTATTTCGGTGAATGAAAAAAAAAATTTTTGTAATATAATTGTAATCCGTCACTACACAGAATCCGTCCTTAGATTTATAATCAATACTAATAATAATAAATCTGTAGG
Organism: Synanthedon formicaeformis; assembly: GCA_945859745.1. Taxonomy (NCBI): domain Eukaryota; kingdom Metazoa; phylum Arthropoda; class Insecta; order Lepidoptera; family Sesiidae; genus Synanthedon; species Synanthedon formicaeformis. The sequence goes on along the minus strand of OX243955.1, from coordinate 7,520,477 downwards.
GTTGGTCATGGAGGAAGTTACTTTGTTTTCAGAGATATCGTGTTTATAGGCTTTATAGACTCATTTTTAGATTTTTTTTTCTATATGTTCCTCCATAACTCTTAAACGAATTAACTGATTTTCATGAAACTTGGTAGATGAACACTTAGACGTACAGGACACAGGATAGGCTACTTTTTTCTTTTTCAATGCGGACGAAGTGCCGGGCTCCAGCTAGTATAGGTACTTATAAAATCAATTGTTTGCCTTGACTAACAAGCAAAGCATCCATACATCCATACATCCATCCAGAGAATCTCTCGCATTTGTGTCGTTCATTGTGAAAGTGGTGTAACTCCCTATTTTTAAAACCATCTTTTCTTACCTAATGGTATCACATTTAGTCATAACTTTCAATATAAAAGTGAAGTAACTCCAATTGTTGCATTAAAATCCCATAGATGAAAACAATGAATGAATGCTTATATTTTTTTGCCTAGACTATAATTCGCAAAAAGCTCGTTATTCTAAAATTCAGTTACAAGGAGATAGTTCACTTTTACAATGAACGACACATTTATAACTAGAATTTGATTGTAAGGCGAAAACATGTGCCATGCTCTTAAAGAGCACCAAATCTGACTTCCTCTGATTTTCTCTTATTGTTAAATGAACACTCACACTAGGTACCGTCATATTATTATAATGTTGGCGTGTGTGTGTGTGTGTGGTGCCGTCTTGTTGTCGTGGTAAAACTAATATTATTAATCAACAATGTCTCTCTCTTTAAGAGGATAGATAAATTCTTTAGAAATTGGTTCGAGTGGCTCACTCGTCTCCACATTTAAATGGTACAGTTAATTTACCATTGAATTTCTTATCTATAAGTGATTGTAAAGAGTACCTATTGGTAACGTGGGAATAGTCATTGCCTGGCTCCGGATTACGCTGATGACTATCGGTATGAAAAATGAATTAATAATAACACCGATAGTGGTCGATTTAATCTTTGTAAGCTAACGATAAAAAAACGATTGCCACATTATGAACACTCTCTTAAATGGTGTTGATAATAATGTGACTCAGACGTTTTAATGCGCGCAATAAAGCGAATCATACTTTATATAATAATAAATATAATAAAAAGAATATAATAAAAGACATAATATAATAAAAAGACTATAAAAGTATTACCAAATAGTAAATGTAATCTGGAAAAAGTATACATGTATGTTAAATTTAAAGTCGGTTTACGTTCGTAAAAAAACATACTGCATACATCAACATACTATAATTGATATCTATACTAATAAATTAGATTGAAGTGTCTGTTTGTAATGTCAAAATAACTTACTTAATGTATATCAAATTATATACGGTACTTACATATAAAAAAATTGTGACATAGTGGAATATCACTACGTGGTGAATCAGTAAGCCAACGTTAATTTCAAATATAATTAAATATTGACGTATGTAAATGTACTATGAAAAAATAACTGTCTGGGTGTCTGGGATGAGAAATTGACATTATATTTAGTTAAATTAGTCAAGCGGAAATAAAACCTTGACATCTTATTTTGCATCATCACTACACAGTATAAAACAAAGTCGATTCCGGTCTGTCTGTCCCTATGTATGCTTAGATCTTTAAAACTACGCAATGGATTTTGATGCGGTTTTCTTTAATAGATAGAGTGATTTAAGAGGAAAGTTTTAGTATATAATTTTCAACGCGGGCGAAATCGCGGGCACCAGCTATCTATTAAAAATAAAGATACAACCCCTGAAAATTTTATAACAGCAAAGATGTTAGGCGTTATAGAGCCATCGAGAAGCAATACAAAAGCTTATTCACCCCACAATCTATTATCTCTTTCTATGTTGTATCTATTTGACACAAGATAGAAAGAGACAATGTAGCATACGAGCTTGCGTTTGATAATAATATTCATGGACAACCCGGACATCGCCGCGCTAAAACCCTGCATAAAAAAATTACCTTGCGGCGTAGAGAGAGTATAGACTAGAGAAGCGGTGAGCGTACACGCGATAAGGACGGAAATATAGTACCACATATTACATACCATAGAGAAAAATCATAAAAATATCATCTAAAACAGTTGTAAAATTTATAAGAAGACGTAAATTAGATGTTTACTAACATGCATGACTACTCTAGTCTATACTCTCTCTACGCCTTGCGGTAACTTTGTTTACATTTGATATCGCTTCTCGATGGCTCTACTTTACACATTTAGTCAGAAGCTACACATCCCTTACTTTTAACGCGGGCGAAGTCGCGGGCACCAGTTAAGTAGTATTATTATAAGATAAATAATCATGTTTGCTTTTTACTCTTATAAGTCAGTTTAAAAAAAAGTTTCTACCTACGTTTTTCAGGACACAATGGATGGATGCTTAATATTAAAACAATGGCATCAAAAGGGCTTACACTTGGCTTAGCCTGTTACAAAAGAAAACACAATAGGTACAGTTGTATAAAATTATATTAAAGGATGTCGTCATTATAAAACCAAAATCTGCTGTGCACTTTTTTGTAATTTCATTTTGATTTTTTGACCATAGTGAATAGTTTATGCCTTATCTATCAAATAAAAAAACTGTTATTTCTCGAACGTCTATTTGTTATGTGTTAAAATTTACTCCATTATAAATAAACTATTAAATTTTCATGTTTACAAGACAAATAAGTTTACGTAAAATAAGCCTAAGTTTCAAATAAAATACTTTTCTTTAAATAAACCACCATGTAAAAATTTAAAAAAATTTTTTTTTTTTATATCTCAAAAGTATACTTTTGCACATATAGATTTTGGTTTGACAACGACGATGTACACTGAGTACGTAGCGATGTTTATTATTATTGGTGACAGTGCAAAACGAAGCCAGGCAATTATTTGGCCATTTATACAGGAAGCGGTTTACTGTTGCGATAAATAAAACGCCAATAAAAATGTGTTTTTTATTGTTTTTAAATAGTAAATTGTGAAACCTTCTTGTGTAAGGCCATATCGCCTATAACATAGCTAATGATAATCTGAATCAGGTGATCGAAATTGATATTGTCGGAGAGGTGACTATAAAATTGACTCTTTATGTATCGCCAACAGTTCGTACACAAAAATTGTATCTTATGACGATTGGAGCACGCAAGGCGGGTGCATAAACAAAGTCCCACACTAAAACCTTCCATTTTATGACCGGCTGTCTAATAAAACAATCGGTTAATTCGGTTATTGGTGTCATTCTTGCGTTGTGTGGCGAAGCCCATTGTCTCTTCAATTTAAATTGTTGATTTTCAATTAAAGTTGCAATAACCGTAATTGGGTACGTATTGGTTTCTTTGAGACCACCAAGCGTCAAAATACTTTAAAAAATATTAATTTTCAACTACCTGTTAACCGTGACTCCACTTGCGTCATCTGTTAATTAATTTCAGAACTAAAATTTAAATAAGTACCTCACCATCGTGACAAAGTAATTATTGGTATGTTACATAATAATTAATAATGTGTTAAATGTACATGTGATAAAGTAAAATGTGTCAAATCAATTTGTAGCCTATTTATACAAATCCATATTTGCGTTGATAGAGTAACAACACTGTCAAAATATCATCAATATGGTCAAATAAATTTAAATTTAGATATGTGGAAATTTGATTAGTAGCCTGTAGAGATCCGTGGTATTGTGTTTCTATGTTAACATCGTCAGACAGGCTGACTGTCCACTTGATGGTACAGTCGGCCGCATAAGTCGATTAACACATTCAAAAGTGCCAAACAACTGAACATTCAACTTACTTACTTAATTACTTACTTACTGAAGCTTTTTACGATCGTTTGTACGTGAAGTTTATTTTGTTCTCTAGTCGTGACATCGACTTATGGCGCGTTGAGTGTTACGTTGTTTTGTACTTTTGAATGTGTTAATCGACTTATGTGGCCGACTGTAGGTGCTTACCGTCGCGTATAACACCAAAAACGCCACATGTGCTGCAAGTGCGCTGCCGACTTTAGTAGGATTAAAGCGGTAAAGGTAAGATTAAAGGTAAGATTAAGATTAAAGGTAAGATTAGTAAGATTAAAGGATGGGATAGGGAAAATAGTCTGTCTTTTATAGATTTTTCGTCTGTTATTAGCACAAGGAAAGCAAAACACGGAAAAGCTTTTAACTTTTCACTTAAATTCATTGTCGCGGACACGAAGTAACATTACAAGAAGCGATAATGCGCAAGCGCAAGATAGAGTGTGAGCGCGCGACCTCGACGCGAAATAAATGCTGTAATTAAGTGAAATTATTATAATTTTGTTTCAGAATTAAATGGATGTCACAGTGTTGCGCCCTTAAACTCTTTAAATTCACTAAATATTTAGTGTCTTGATTGTCAACAGAAACGGTGGTTACCTTGTTTATTACACAGATTTATTCAAGAATAAATCTCTTTGTCTGAGCACTTTAGTAATTTTAGTGACTATTTCCCGTTATTTATGTTGAATACTGACATGAAATATTGAGGTATGCAGTGATTGATCTTATTTCGTTTTACTTCCGACTACTTTGTTCAAGTAGAAAAGAATACAGAGACGCGAAGGTTTTATTTTAATTTAACATACAACGTATTTCATATTACTTCATCATCAGTCTGTGTCTTCACTGCTGGACATAACTCTCCCAAGGTTCGCCGTCACGCACGGTCTTCTGAATTTGCATCCAGCCACTTTCTGCGAAGCATTTCAGGTCTTCTGTCCACTTGGTCGTAGAGCGTCTCCCAGTCGGTTATTCGCTCTGCGATAGATGTGACCGATCCATAGCCACAACTTGATAATTCTCTTGGCTATGTCGACAACCTTGGTTCTAAGGCGAATTTCAGAATTTCTGATCCGATCCACAAAAGAACCTCTGAGCACCGCTCGCTCCATAGCTCGCTAAGTTATTTGGAACTTGGAACTTATTTTAAAGATGACAAAAAGAATAACATTCTGATTTTCTTTCGGGGTTTCTTTTCAGGATCGTCATCTTGGCTTTTTTCCGAAACCCTCGTAAATTTATATTTATAATGACGATCATAAGAGTTTCTTGTAGTAACCTAATTGACAAATAAATATATTGATTTGATTTGATTTGATTTGATCTGCCCTGCTGTGAGAGGCCACGTTTTAGCACTATACGTCATCACTGGCAGTCATCGAAATACTACAATGGAATTTGCGTCACAAATGCCAAAGGGGGACATAAAAAGAACGCCTTTGACAGAATCACGGCGGACTCTTGCCTTCACGCGTCAATGGTAAAAGATAATAACAATCAACTGCTACTATTTCATTTTAAACTCTAATGGGTTGACGTAAAGTCACATTTTCTTTAAATTACGTACTTATTATTATGTTTTTTTTTGTTATAAATGACAGTTCATGCTCTACGCATATGTCACTTTTAAATGTTTCATAAAATTCGTTATGGTTTGTATGGCACGCGGGTTCCATGCTGTAGTAGTTTGATGCTGGCAGTACTTAAATCCTGCATTTCATATTACTTACAATATCTATTTACTAGTTTTTGGTTGCACTGGCGTTCATTAACACCTGCATTGCTCTCACATAATTCTATTTAATTACTGTTTACAGAACATACTATAGAAGTAGCAAGGACGTGAATACCGTTCCTTAGGGCAGCTGTCTTCATCAGCTCTGACTAAAATTTACATATAAATTGTAGTCTCATTTGCGCACTATAAGGAAACTACGCCATATTACAATATATACTTGCAAATTCCACTTGGTTTGTCTGATGTGTCTGTGGGCTTGGAATAATTCTTGTTTACTGATTTATTTATTGATTGTGTGTGTTTGTTGTATTTATTGATGTTTGCTTAGCCTGTACAATTATAATATTATTGAGCCCTACTGCACAAGCACGGCGTATTGTAGATGTAGAGTCAACTGGATTTTTATAAACGTAAATAAAGATTTTGAAGGCCCAAGTCGGTTTGTCCGCTCACTTCTTTTAATTTTGATGCGGTTTTGTGGTATACTTATAACTTGTTGAATAAATTTGCATCCGTACGAATCCGAGGCGGGTCGCTAGTTATACTATAACTAAATTAATGTGCACTCAAAAACTGTTTAAAAGTCGTTTATTTAAATTGTCAAATAGCACGAATTAAAGGCAGTGAGCGCCAATTGTGTCCGTTATCAGTCCATTATGGCCGCAAACAAATGAGACGGCTTAAAGCCTTTTAAGCGGTCGAGAGTCGTGAGTCTTCGTCGGAGTAATTAACCGCGCAGTTGATTGTGCCGAAACCAAGATCGCGTCGCGACTTCTTTTCCATAGACTTGGACGTAGGTAGAAAATAATGAGGACAAAGCGATGTGTATCAACACTTAAGGGTACCCTGTACGAACGAGTGAAGTAAGTAATAGCTCGTAATAGGTAATTTGAGACAACAATGATTTGAAAGTTACATTTCATCTTATTCATACTTTTTTTATGTTAAGGTCGACAGACAGGCTGCCAGGTCCACTTGATGGTGGGTAACTATACCGTCCCCTATAACACAAGCAAGTGCGCTGGCGACCATAGAAGAATTAAGGCTAAGGGGTAAGGAATGGATGGGGTCTGGCATGCCTTACTCACTCACCGAAACACAAAAGCGCTTATGCTGTTATTTCACGGTGGTCTTCTGTAAGGTTGCCTAAATGTCTGCAAAACGCTGCGTCGCATTCTGTATTCGGTTATTCGCATTATAGTAAGTCAATAGGCACGAGCGAGTGAAGCCAGCAATAGGCAAAATGACTTCACTCGCTCGTACAGGGTGCCCTTAAGATAGCTTCACCTGTACAGCTTTCGAATAAACTATTGTGTACTCGCATTAAGGTGAACATGAGTGGATTGCTTTTAATTCATTCGTTAATACTTACATATGTTTCTCAACTACAGATAAGGATAATGAAAAAAGTACGATACGAGGAATAAAAATATAAACATGTCGTTTAATTAATGTCGCTATAAAAAAATGTGGATATACGATTTTATTCTGTTGGTATAAATATTGTTAATCTTTGACGATATAATGCCGAAAACGGTGTCGGTCCTGTGACAAATTGTGAGATAAGTGCATGTTGGTTTGGTGCACGAATTTGTCGATATCGACGCGTCTGTTCGGCGCTCTTGTAGTGGTAGCACTCAGCGCGATTTACATTGCCAACTCGACTTTAAAACCTCAATTATGAGAACGTATAAATGAAATAAAAGGCACTACTGTTAAAAATTAATGTTTTTTAATTACTCATATAATTGTACTCTGATTGATATAAAAGTATACGCTTATTTGTTTTTTTCTTTTTTAAAATCAACACTCATTAAAATATAAAAAACGTAATAGCTTAATGGTTTGAGAGTTCATTTTTTTTTTTCAAATATTTTCCTTGTGATCCGCCCCCGCTTCATATTTCTGCTTTCTAAACTATAAGGTTAATCATCACAGACAGAAAAAAGGATTTTTTAAGTATAGAATAATGTATCGCACAGAGCTATAGAATAAACACAGAAACCTTGTGGATGACACTGAAGTTCTGTATTACAGAAAAACCAAGTTGAAAAACAAACGTTAAAGGGTTTTGTTTATACTATTTAAATATTGATTTTAACGGTAATTAACGATTACTGGATTGTGTTCAGTGAGCTGTTAGCGTGTTTAACTGTGTGAATTCCGCTCATTATCTGCTATACAGGTGCACCTAAAATTATTCTGTTTCGAATGCAGTATAGAGGCAAATATAGTCAAACACTTTCCCGCTTGAAGTCTTTAAAGGCGAAAAAATGTAATGGAGAAAATGGAGTGTCCTTTTATTATAGAGTGGTGTAATTAAATTTTGTATCCCCCGATTTTGTTATCATCATTATCACCCGACGTTGTTAATTTAAATCATTAAACGCCTCTTTCACAAACGTCAAGTGGCCAAACTGTCATTTAAAGTCACCGGTAACCGGAGATAATGGAGCTGATATACCTTTGTTTGCACGGTAAACGTCCAAAACATTAAATAGAAAATAATAATAAAAATTCGGCTATCGAATGATGCAGTAAACCGAGTGCATAATTCAATATAACAGAAAATGATTTCTAAAAGTAAATAATCAACACTTTACTTGTAGTTTGTGAAAGAGGCCCTAAGGAAAAATTAGTAGTTCAATCATTATACAATGTCCTTTGAAAGATTGACTCCTTTGGAGTCTTATGACTATTATTTCAGAAACTCCTTTTTTAAAGAATCGATTATTCGCCCGTTACTCTAGTAAAATTCATATGAGTTTTATTAATTGTGATCAAAATCAAAATCAAAATCAAAATATTTAGGTTTCTACAAGAAACTCTTATGATCGTCATTATTAATTTAAGTTTACCTTTATATTTACCAGGGTTTCGGAAAAAAGCCAAGATGACGATCCTGAGAAGAAACCCCGAAAGAAACTCAGGATACTATTCTTTTTGTCATCAATAAAATATAAAATAACACAATACACTTAATTTTAACAAAATTAAAGTATGTATACTAAACAGTTTTTAATACTAAACATAGTACGAGCTCCGAATCGCTTAAATCCAGTATGACGCCGCAATAGTAAGATTCAGTGTAGATTGTAGACATTAAAATTCTGTGAAAATACTCTTTGAACTTTAATGAATGTAATCCAATAACAAACAGGAAATACGTTTATAGAGTTCATTATATTTTTTTTTGTTTAGAAATGACATCTGACAATAATCAACGTTCCAGCGTGACAGGTGTAGGTAGAGGTACTTGGCTACTTCGCGTATCCATGTTTACTTAGATAAAAATGCACCTAACATTATCAACAATTAAAAGCCACTTACCCTACTGCTCTTGTTCACTTTTTGCTTATACAATATTTACTTTACCTTTTACATTTTGCTATTATGATAAACGTTTAGATTAGTTATATATATACCTACACACGTTCAAAATCTTCGTCGATGTGGCTAACAAAAGTATTTTTATTTAATTTAGTAAGCGTTTTCTATTAGTACTCCATGGTATTTGGGAGAATTTGTAGCCTCAACTTACTATAACGCCAATAACTGAAGACAGAATGGGATGCATTACATTCGTGCCACTTTACTCACGAAAATAATAAAATTCTAATATTTTAGAAAAACCTATACATTCATCAAACCAAACCTTAGCAAGTTAGTGAGCTCTTAAGAGCCCACTTGCAAACGGGAGACTTCTCCCTTATCCTTAATTCTTCTATGGACTATGGTCGGCAATGCAATTGCAGCACCTACACGCTTGCTTGTGTTAATAGGCGATTCGAATTTATAGATGAGCTATTGACAATCTAATTTTAAATATACTTTATATTATGTAGTTAAAATGTTTTCATGGAAAACAATATTGGCTTTTAGTCAGCTACTACAAGAACTTAACCCGCAAAAATGTTAAAAATTCTGCACATTGTAGAAATTAATTGTACTAGATATGAAATTAAATTCAGTTTTTTGTTTCGATCCAAACCTATGTTTCAGAAGTGTCATGTTTTTTATTATTGCTACGATCAATAACTAACCAGTAATCATGGAATTACGTAAGAGTAGTACGAAATTGGTAAGCAGCTCCCGTTTGAAAGTGAACTCTTAAGGCGCCGAGTGCGAATAGGAAAATAGACTTTTTTATTCTTTATTTTCGTGCCAAAACACGAAATCCTTTTGTTTATTGAGGACTGTGGAAAGTAGGTACTCGTAGTGTACCACTACTGAAACTGATATACAGCTAAAAAACGTGTACCTAGTTAATTGAAAATTAAATTGAAGCTCTAATTCGCACTCTTTCTTCAGCTCTTATACCGCCAAAGATAGTTTACGAAAGCTGTGGATAATATTAAACATATTCCATCATCATAATTCGTTCGAGGATAATTGCTGAGTGTAACTACTAGAGTTTATAATAATTAAAGTATGAAAAAAATATAAAGCGACCGTTAACAGCGATATTATCGCTTCCAGATGAGTGTGCAGACGCACATTGCACAACACAAACAAGCTTCTTTTTACTCAGCGACTTAATTACTTATGCCCTTAATTAGGGGCTTAGCTCTATATTTATCTTCAAGAGATCTAAATTCAAAATCCATAATAACTAAATGTGACTTGTATTCGTCTATTACTATTATTTACGTAGAAACAAATAAAAAATTGGTATTCTTTATTATTTTTTATTGAATATATTGAAGTATTCTTTTATTTCTTTTTTTTTCACTAATTAAATCCTTTGTTCATTAACTTTAAGAAGATATCTGTAGTACCTACTTTTTATTTGTGATTATTGAGTTGTGTGGGTATTAATTATTTCCAATACTCAGATAAGTGATACCTGCTTACGAGTATGTATTATATTTTCTTAATAAATTAACAAACATATAATATATAAATAACAATAATCTCTCAAATATTGTTAATGTTAGGTAGAAGCGTGTAGTCAATCTATTTATTGGAAAAATATCTATTAAATTTAGTTTTTAAATAAATTTTATTAATTATTACTAGCCCCGACTTCGCATGGCTGAAATTTTTTCCTGAAAAACAAATCTTCCTCTTATATCCCTCTTTCTATCAGTGAAATTCATTAAGCAGTTATAGATAGAGAAAGTTAAAGTTAGAGAAAGAAACATACAAAATATAACAGCGAAATTAACTATTACTAAATTAAAACTATGCTTAATGTTAAAAAAGTTATATCAAAGAGAAAGTTTCATTATACAAAATTATTATGTACTTATTTTACGCGCAAGTTAAAACCTTTTCCTGTATTAGTTAAAGAAAATTATACAAAAGATAATTTAGTAATTTCCCTGCATTATGCGTGTATAAATACATCGAGGTTTGCTATAGGTAAATGCATTCACGTTGTATGTAAGTACATAATCAACATGATGCAAACGTTGAATGAGCATTAGTCTCGCTTTTCTGAAGTCGTATAGAAAAGCTGAGTCAATTCCATCTTGTACGAGTATTACCAGTACTTGAGTATTTCGCTCCAAGCACTTTATACTTTAACTCAATATTATTGCCAGATACAAAGCCGTGTGTACGCTATGTCATAATCACGTGTAGTTATGTAATCGCTTTTATAATGGCCATATTTATATGATTATTACAAATAAATTTTGCAAATATTTTTATTGATACATAAGATCTATTAAAGAGAAATAACATTCTAATTTGAACGATTGTAAATAATACTAAGAAAATTCACTCGTAAAGTCTATAAGTTGTTTAATAACCTTTACGATTGCTAATAAGTAAAGGTTTATTTTTAAAGTTATTACTAAATATCATAATATACATTATACTATATGCTATATGCTATATGCTGTATGCTATATGCTATATGCTATATGCTATATGCTATATGCTATATGCTATATGCTATATGCTATATGCTATATGCTATATGCTATATGCTATATGCTATATGCTATATGCTATATGCTATATGCTATATGCTATATGCTATATGCTATATGCTATATGCTATATGCTATATGCTATATGCTATATGCTATATGCTATATGCTATATGCTATATGCTATATGCTATATGCTATATGCTATATGCTATATGCTATATGCTATATGCTATATGCTATATGCTATATGCTATATGCTATATGCTATATGCTATATGCTATATGCTATATGCTATATGCTATATGCTATATGCTATATGCTATATGCTATATGCTATATGCTATATGCTATATGCTATATGATATATGCTATATGCTATATGCTATATGCTATATGCTATATGCTATATGCTATATGCTATATGCTATATGCTATATGCTATATGCTTTATGCTATATACTATATGCTGATTATTTCACGCTGATCTTTTGTAAGGCGATAGATACACCCTGCTGCAAAACGCAGAGCCTGCCACTAAGTACTTAACAGTACATGGTATGTACATGTTCTCCTTAGCGTGTGGTGAACTGGGCACAGTCATATCACACAGGCAATTCTTAAAACAACTAAGTCCAGTTAAAATTTTGGGCTTGAGGGTGATTAAACAAGTTTCTAATTTACGCCGCTTACGTCATTACGGTTCTGTGAAGGCTGAGAGCGGGCAGTGCAAAGTGTACGAAGTAAGCGAACGTGGTGCGATGAACGTGTGCGATATCATTCATTAGGCGGCGGCAACGGCAGACATCGGCAGGGGAACTCACGCGTCAAATTAGCTAGGGCCGCCTTTAATTAGATGGTGAACCGTGAACTTGTTCCGGACATTAATTATCATCTTGGCTTTCTCTCCAATAAGTGTAGTACATAATGTCACTATTAGTCGTGTGGAGGTCTCAAAGGATTTTTGTATAATAGTTTTAATATTTCTCTGTTTTCGCTCCATATAAGACTGATATCGCCGCGATACATAATTAGTATGCTTCCCGCGACTTCGCCCGCGTAACTTTGTGAATTATATACTAAAACCTTCCTCGAGAACCACGGTATCCATTGGTGAAAACAGCATGAAAATCGGTGCAGTAGTTTTTGAGTTCATCGCGAACAGACAGACAGACAGAGACGCGACGGAGGACTCGACCTTTGCTAAACAACACAATTAGCGATTCATTTTTATTTGTACAGATTATATGCCGATATTATAGAGTAAGCGCCTCTTTCTCAAACGTCAAGTAGGCCAAACTGTCATTTAAAGTCACCGGTAACCGGGGATAATGGAGCTGATATACCTTTGTTTGTACGGTAAACGTCCCAAACATTAAATAGAAAATAATTTAAAAAAATCGGCTATCGAATGATACAGTAATCCGAGTGCATAATTCAATATAACAGAAAATGACTTCTAAAAGTAACTAATCAACACTTTACATGTAGTTTGTGAAAGAGGCCCTAAATGTATTAAGAATTTAATTTAAGAATATATAATAATTTAATCTTTTTTTATTGTATTGTTTTTTTTATTTATATTGTTTTACAAAACAGTAAAATATTCCAAATTTTTCGATCAAGATTCAAAATTAAGGTTGAAGAAAAAAAAATTGAGGGGTAAACAAAGGCTAAATCCTAAAAATTTGCATTGTTTCATAAAGATGTTACAAGAAATTGTCAACGCTATTGATTTGAAAAAAAAAATAAATGTTATACTTAAACATGTGAAGAACAAGTTATATTGTTTAGAATTTCCATCGAAGTAATAGATCACAATAAAAGTTAGAACATAAGAAGAATTTGACTTGTATTGAAAATTGTTTCGAAATCGGCTTATTGCGCGCAAATGATTCCTGCACCGATTAATAAGTCAATATCAGTTAAAAAAAAAATTTTTTTTTTTTTAATATTGTTTTAATGGTAAATACAAAAAACCACAATTGTCAGACCTGTTGAATAGTCTCCGCCGCCTGGGAGCTCAAATCGTCAATGTGATTGGTCTATGTGAATCCCTTAATGAAATTTGTTTACAGTTCAGCAGTTATTCTCAACTGGCAAGCACATACATAATTGTCTATAGTTTTCTACTAATTGTATCGATTTTTAATTGCTCAGTTATCATCAAAAATAACTTATGAAGTAGCTGTTGCTTTAATTAAGGGACAATAGCGAGGATCAGCTGCTGAGACCGTTACTCCGAGCGCACGCGAGCTTTGCAGACGTCCGTATAGAATAGACTTGTGTATACACTAGACACTCGCTTGGTCAAGTCAGAATTGTCTCAGGATGCCAATTACCAGTTTGACACACAATAATTGTAACGCCTCGTCTGTCACCAATTAGCAACTATTCGTGCTGCCCTGACAGCATCTTGCGAACGGGTCTGGCAACTGAGCACGCGACTACTTTGTTTCCCGTCATCGCACCTATCATTCAATACTATTAAATTGACTTGTACGCTTTAATACTGCTTTTTTTCTTAGTAAATATATGTAAGGGTGATTCCAGGGGTCTGTTAGTAATTGTACTTTTTACAAGAGACATACTTCTGCTCGTTTTTTCGAGCAGCCTTCGCGTTTTTTAATTAGAATAACTGTTCCTCAGCTATATAATGAAGTGAATACTTCTAGCAATGCATGTGTAGTACAATTAGTGTAATTACACGAACGGTTTTTAAGGGCAGGTGTAAAGAGCGACGTCCACTCATAATTCCTAGTAACGGAATTGGCTTAAGGCGATACTAGGGAAACTTGTCTGTAGGTAACTACGTGTAACTAGTACTAGATAATAATAATAATAGATTCCTTTATGAATTCTAAGCAATATCACCTGACTACGTTATTTTGCTCGTTAATACTATCGCTAGTTGTAATCTGCCTCTTATCATAAATGTTATTGTAGTGCGGTTTGAATAAGAATATTTTCGTAACGCATATTACCTACGTTTTTAAGCGATTGATACAACCTATGTTACTCGCTGATGATAATATAGCTTTCTATAGGTGAAATAAGTTTTAAAAACGGTCCAATAGTTTTTGAGTTTATTCATTACAAACAAAAATACAAAAATATAAATCTTCTCTCTTTAAGTTTACATCGATTTCCTTAGATTTGAATCATATTGCGTCTATTGGTTTATTTTAATAATATAAATTATATGAAATTACAATATTCGTGAAGACAATAATATTCCAAATAGGTATCTTTATTTCATAAAAAAATAGAACATTCCAATAGAACGCATTGTAAAAGTTGGTTTTGTCATAATTACCTATTGCTGTCTGCACTAGTTAGTGTAGTTCGGTGTGAGATCGGTCCTTTAAATCACGCCTGGGGCAGTACTAACACTATTGCAGGATTGCTTTGTTCCTTCGTGATTCGTTATGAGCACACTGTTGGCAAAATCTCGCTGCACATAAATTTGCCAGGTTCCGTTGTGAAAGCCAATATTCTTTGTGGCGCTGAGCGAGGTCTATTTCTAACATTAAATAAATTACTCCGATATTACAAGAACGAATCGGCAGAACTTGTTTTAGCCGGACCTGTCTGCTTTAGACGTTGCATCGCAAACATCCATTTTATATTAGATTTAAAGATTTAGGCATTAATACTTAGAAAAATGTATTGTACCTGTGGATTTTAAGCGTTATGGATAAACAAATAATTCGACGATAAACAAACGAATTCTTAAAGGATTAATATCTAAAAGCTAGATTTTTTTATGTTAAGGTCGACAGCTAGACTGTCGGTCAACTTGAAGGTAGATGCTACAGTCGCCTATAACACAAGCAACGTGACAGGTGGTAATGTGCGCTTCTGATCATATAGTAGGATAAGGGATTTGGAACAGATTGGGTAATGGGCTCTAGCATCCTTTATTCACTCACCGAAACACAACAGCACACAATACATGGTGTTATTACACGCTATACCGTGAAAAAACAGGCATTACAACCTAAAATATCATTAGGTATGCTAGACATTGATACGTCATCATCGCTTTCAAACCATCTAATTCTGGATTCTTTTCGTAATGGATTCCATTGGATTTTATCCTATGCTTTACTGATATATGTTTTGTTAAAAAAATACGTGGAAAATTATTACATATTAATATTTATGAATCGATTTATTAAATGCTTCATTAACATAAAATTCAAGTAAATTTTTGCTATATAAATAGACACGATAAATCAATAACTAATTTTTCTTTGTTATTATATAATATACCTAATAAATATTAAGCAAATTTTTGGCGAAAAAAAAAATCATAGATCATTTAACTGTTTTCCATTATTAAATATGTTGCTTAAAATAATATTCTTACGATATTTTTATGTAGATTGCGTCGTCGCGTTTGTCGATGACCGACACGAGTATTGGCACGCTTCTGTACATTTGCAACACCCAATGCTTTATTGCGAACCGCGTCGAATCACTGCGTCGTAACATCTTGCTTGATTAACAAATTTACAGTTAGGAATATTTCTCTGGGATATATTAGTTAGCTTCGGCATTCCGTATTCAACCCACGGTGTGCGCGAGTCCGTGCGAACTGTGCCGAGCTTCCAGCAACAAATTTATGGCTCAATTCAAAAAGAAGAATTATATAGTGAGATCGGGCATTAGTATAAACAGGGCGCTTCCAATTATTTACGACAGCCCGTAAGGGCTGTGTGCTGTGCACAATATTTTACTGGGAAATTATTGCAAGGTGTAACTTTCACTGGCTTTGTTGATAAATTGCTAATAATAGCTTTTGGTCTACTTAACCTAAAGTTTTACCTACATACCTCAACTAACCACAAATTAAAATTACGGTTATTTAATCGATAAACTGAAAGGGATGGGAAAAAATTCCTTCGAAAGGAAAGCAGAAAGTTCATTATTTCAGATGTCACCTAAAAGCAAGAATAAAGAGTTGGTTAAGAGATTCCTCGTGCTACTCCCGGTCTCCTGTTATCCTGGTGCTGGTGCTAATGGTGGTGCCTAAGCTTCATAAACTTTATCATTTTTTTATGTTAAGGTCGGCAGACAGGCTGACGGTCCACTTGATGGTAGGTGGCTACTGTCGCCTATAACACAAGCAACACCACTGATTCTGCAAGTGCGCTGCCGACGATATTAGGATTAAGAATAAGGCATTGGAAAAGGACATGGCAGAAATAGCAACGAAGGTTTTTTTCTCTGGAAATAATGGTTTCAAAATGTTTTTAAATTGATTTAATTAAATGATTTAACATTTTTATTTATTCATCTGTTAATGTTAGTAAAAACTTATACATACTGCAAATAAATGTATTTACATATGAAGTTTAACGTTGACACGCGAAATATGTAAACTTAACAAAGTGCATTAAAATTTAAAAAAAAAATATATATTTTTCGTTCATATAAATGCAACAGTTAGTAATACTTAGTAAGTATGTTCCCTTATATAGTGCTTCAAGTTGAATCTTTGAACGTAAACAAATGCTACATTGTGCAGTGCTCGAGGCTGTTTCCGCCCTCGCTTCGCCATCTCGCCTCGCGCTGATATACATTCAACCTATCACCACTCCTTATTTATAGTTTTCTCTCTCAGATCTATTTCTTAGCTTTCGCTAATCTATTTAAAATATTCAAAAGCGTCTTTAGAGAAGGTCCTCTCGATGGTACACTTATTTATTTACTATTAAACCCTTTCTCCAGTTTCGCAAGGAATAGTTTGATGTACTGCAGCTCCGTCTACATGGCATTCAATTGATTTGAGAAATATCCAGTTTGTACGTTGAGCATGAAATGTTATGCCATAGGGAATTGTTCAGCTTAATCTTAACTAATTTATTTACTTTAATTTATGTTTATTTTTTATGTAGTTTAGCTAGAATTATATAATATGTAAATATAGGTATATAACTTAGAACTAAATGAAACATTACATTGTATTAAAAATCAGTCATGATATAAAGAACTGCAATTATAAATGCGATAGTGAGTTTGTTTGTTACGCTTTCACACCTTAACTATTAGACCGATAATAATGAACTTTTCTACACAGTGTGGCAGAGAAACAGAAAAGGACATAGCGTACCTCAATTCACCCAGAAAAAAATTACTGTTCCCGGGGATCATATAAAAAAAAGCGTCGACGTCGAAATCGAGCCGGCGCAACCGCACGTTTGCAACTTCGCGGTACACCGCCACCAGTACTTCGACTTCCAATTCCAATGGTGAGGTGCCGGCCATCACATACCCCCCCATAAAAGAGATGATGCCACTACTAAACCAGCGCAAAACATAGACGAGACGCAGTGACAGCTTCGGATACAAGCCTATTTATTAGCCTTATACCGTAAATTATAAAATTTTACAGTAAACTTTAATATCTGGTACTAAAACTTACAGTAGTACCACCTATAACGGTACCAATACTTAGCTTGTAGTGTTGTGACACAACGATCTTAACGTTCTTACAAATTGTTTTGTGACCCTACACACTGAGTTAACCGTGCTATCGCCGGAGACAAATGACGGACATTTAATTAAAGTTTCAAATGTGTTAACAAAGCTCATCTGCGTTGAGTCAGAGTCGCCGAGCTTGTGTCGATAGCGTGAGCTATTCGTGCCAATGCTAATGAGCACGCCAATCTCGAATATCATAAAACCGTCAGTAACAAACTACGAGGCATAAACATTACGACGACATTATTGCGTTATTATCGATTAACCACCTATCTCATCATAAAATCATAGAGGTAAAATAAACGATGCCTTCTTATTGTTTTTGAGCCATCCATCGTGATTGTTACTGGATAAGGTGCGATGCAATGCTACTTTCAATCTCGCTGTCGTTTCGATATTATCTGTATATTTATCAATTGCCGACCCTGCAAGTAAAGGGTAGTAACAGGAAAGAAAGGATGATACAAACACAGCACACGTATTCTTTGACGATGGTCTTCTGTAAGAGGGTGAATTTTGCTGCAGACTGACCGTACAGTTTATGATTAGGGAGCGCAGTGTGGCCAGCAAATTATTAATGTAATTCATGTTAATTGAGAAAATAACTGTCTGTATATTTATAAGGATTTCATAATTATCATCAATTTAAAAAATAAATTAATTTAAAGAACCATTAAAACTTTTAAGTCAAGGAATTGACGCAGGTTGTTTATTTTTTTATGAATTCTTAGGTTCTGTAATTATGTAAAATGTGATATTTTTACAGATTTTTAAAGACATAAATGGGATGTAGTTCTATAGTTATACTAATTAGAGTAGGTTATCTCTAGTATTTTCATTTTTAAATTAAAATAAATGTAATAGAAAAACTAAACGGAACACAGTAGGAATTTGAAATGATCGAAGATACATAACTGATATTTGCAATACTTATTTTATATTTTCAAATATTTTTTACATTTTATTGATAGGTATACTGATACAATTAATTGACAATAATTATTATGACAACTAAGTAGATTTTTTAAGAATGACTGAGTTATTATCTCAATATTTAAGTGTTTCTCTAAAAACTAAATTTATAATATTAGTAACTAACCTATATCTAAAATTAAGTTATATATATTTACAAATAATCTATACTAAATAAAAAACAAAACTTACTATTGAACCTAAAACTAGAATTGAACCTAAAAATAGACATGACTTTGATTACAATGTCGATAATACAAATAAAACCTATATACCTAATAAATACCTATAAATATAGGTACAAACCAAGAAAATTTACATTTGGTTAGATTAAGCGCCTCTTTCACAAACGTCAAGTAGACCAAACTGTCATTTAAAGTAACCGGTAACCGGGGATAATTAAGCTGTTATACCTTTGTTTGTACGGTAAACGTCCCAAACATTAAATAGAAAATAATAATAAAAAATCGGCTATCGAATGATGCAGTAAACCGAGTGCATAATTCAATATAACATAAAACTATTTCTAAAAGTAACTAATCAACACTTTACATGTAGTTTGTGAAAGAGGCCCTAATTAAATTAGCTAGAAATATCTAAATTTCGTCGAATTCCACACAGGTAAAATTATTATAATTTTTTTTTTGTATTAGTAATCGCTTTAGTATTTTAACTTAATTACACACCTGCATGGGTACGAGTACACAGGGGAGTTTGTAACCACAGAATCAATGGCGATAAATGACCCCGGAACGGCGACTCGTCAAACCGAAACCGTAGCTCACGCAACACGTGCTTATTGTTCAAGCTACAAAAATAATTGGTTTTATATGGATTTAATTATAATAATAAGACGTCAAATTAGGGCTCTTTGTGGCGAAGTGTTTCCGCACCAGTGCGTTCAACTAATTTGTTATGTCCTGTGTGAATCGACGGCAAATCAATTATTTTATTATTTTTCTTTTATATAAAATATAATATTATTATTTAAAAAATTGATTATTTTATAATTTGATTTTACTTAAATAATTTAAAATAAAATATTGATTTGTGGAATCAAATAAGTATATGAAAAATTTCATTTTAAGTTATTAAAAATTGTATTATTATTTTTTTAAGTTTTATTTTTTGTTTATTTTTAGATTCGACGTAATACCCAAGTGGTATGTTTTTATATTTTATTGCATGTAAATAATTATGATAAGACTTAATTCTTTAATTCACCGAAACATAACAGCACACGTAGGTACCTACTGTTATTTCATTATGGACTTCGGTAAGTAAGGGGGTGGTTACTGACCACTGGTACTTGACTCGACAACTTTCAGTACTAAGTAGTTGCATCCGCAAGAAGCCCGGGGCTGATCGCTAGTTAAGTATAACTAAATTATGTAAATCCATTATTCTTATTTAGCAATAGAAATATTAAAATGCCACGTAAGTAATTTTTCTAATCGTTTTTTAATTTTTAATAATCCAAGCGAGCGTGTAAGTGCAATAGGTATTCATAATGTCAGATTATGATACGACGCAACGTTCGGTCCCAAATATCTGTATGCAATAGTCATTTAATCATTATTCCGGTAATTTATCAGAGAACTGTTGCGACGTGTTTTATCCGATGCCGCGGATGAATTTAATTTGGTTTTAACGGCGTCAGTATTCAAATTTATATAATCAATCACTGGATTGTTATGAAAGTGTGCGATACGAGGCGATTTCTCGACTCATTTTGCGTCATCATTGCAATAAACCAGCACACATGTATACTACATACAAAGTATGCATCTATACTAAAGACATTAAAAATATTCTCTTGTAATGAATAGTAGGTCATAATGAACCAAATCTTTATACATTAGGTTGGCATTGCGTCAAATTATTTAGTTTTTAATAGACATGGGCAAGGAAAACTGAGTTCTTCAGACCCACACTGGACAGTACCTTTTTTATATTAAGGTATTTGATAGGCTATAACGGTTCACTTGATAGTAGGTGGCTATACTGACGCCTATAACACAAGCAACGCCACAGGTGCTGCAAGTGCGAAGGCGACCATAGTAGGGTTAAGGATAAAAGGTTTGGAGGGGATAGCAATTGGGCTCTTGCATCCCTTACTCGCACTCACCGAAACACAACAGCACAAATGCTGTTATTTCACGGTCGCTTACGCTTTAACTTAATTTACTCTTGCTTTTTCTTTTTGCTTGTCTCCTAGGGATCGTAAGATAAGAATTGAAGAATCAATATTTATGCAAATCACATTAGTGCATTAGAAAAAATTAAACAAAAAAAAAAATTTTTTTTCGGTTTTATTAAGTATAGTATATTCTATACTATTACATTGGTATAGTGTATACAGCGCTTGTTCTATTCTCCAGTACTTTATGAAAATATTTTCAATGATTCCTTTATATTAATCACATTGATCTACACACAAATTGTTTAAAATTGACTTTACAGTTTAACTTATTAAGCTACAAATAGTTAAATAATAATAACTTAATTGATGTGGCGATCAGTTGGTTACAATCAAGCGACATTAAGGCGTGTTCTCAGTAATTTACCATTAAACTTAGCAACAATGTAACTTAAATGTTATTACGGTAAATATTAACACTTTTGAGAATGTTTGATAAATATTTTGTGAATATTGCTTTAAATTATGTACCTAGCTACTTATAACATATAAATTATGTAAAAATTCAAATATATGAGCGATATAGTTTTCATTGAAGACTGAACTAGCAATTAATGAAACTTTAATAAGGCGGCATGAAAAATCATTTTTTTATGATAAGTTCGGCAGACTTATCATAAAATCGGCTGACGGTCCACTTGATGGTGATAGGAGGCAACGTTGCCTTTAAATAGGCCTTTTAGGCTCCCGACTATACTAAGATTATGGATAAAAAAATGGGCTCTAGCATCCCTTACTCACTCACCGAAACACAATAGCACACGTGCTATTATTTCACCTTGAATAAAAAGTCATGAAAAAACCTTATAAAACTAAATATATATTTTTTTAGTTGCAGGGCTTACTGCGTTTTGGGCAGTAACCACTACAAATACGCATTTCTAGTGGTAGCAATCAACTCCTAACAGAAGACAATAATGAAATAACAAATAAATTTCAAAACTCCCGGAAAACTTTACAGGTAAAACTACCAAATGACTGGATAATGGATCATGTAAGTATTGGTTTAATTATATAAACTTCACAAATTGTCGAAAAATTTAAATTAAATAATGACCCTCGCATATCTCGCATATGTAATATGCCATTACAACTATTATAATTCACTGTGCCCTTAATGATCTTTCTTGTTCTTTAAGAAACATGTAATCTCACTTATTTAACTAATCACCACAGAGAAGGCGAAGTGCGCTACACGAATGTTTATAATTCACCTTCTCAACAGGTTATCGCCATTGTCTGTTTGCAATAATGCGAAATGCAATAATGCTTTATTTGTTTAGCATTTCGAGATAGGCTGTTTAGTTCACGATTAGTGAACAATACAATTGCATTTCCTTTCAATAATTATTGTAAACAGTTATACACAAACTGTCATAAACTATTATCACCATTTTACAGTAGACCACCCTTAAAGAAACAGCATATTATTGTGATTGCTATGATTGCATAACTGCATAAAAATGATCGTTTTGGTGGCAGTAACCAACCTCTTACATAGGCATGCAATATCAACACATGTGCACGTTGTTATTTATTACACATAGGAAGCTTGACATATATAAACATTAAAGTAAATACCAGGTATTTATAGACTTATTAACTAAGTAACAGTATCTAAGTTACCTAGATTGTCATAAGCTTCTCTAATTTTCGATCACAAAAATATTAGTTGACATTAGTTGCTTAACATTCATGAATTACTATTCAAAAGAGTACTTCAGAACCTTTAAATTTCAGTCCACGTAGCTACCTACATTTCAAATTATAGACGAATTGCAGTATTGCGTTACCATTTTCTCAGGACAATCAGTACAAGAATCATTTCTTCGAAACGTTAACGGTGACACTTATCTCAATAAATGAGCTATTATTCGAGACAAGTCATTTCATATTTAGCTTTAGCTGATCTATTACATATTGTCCTACGCATCAGTCACTCGCAATCTTATCGCTGCATCGTGGGAGCAGGGCAGTCTGGGTAGCTGATGCATTCACTAAATAACAGTGCAATCGTTTCAAATGACATCATGCACTCTGTCATTCACGCATTATATTACTACAAATGACGTCAAATCGCAAATTACATTCAATCATTGTATTTATTAAACCATGTTAAAAAAACATTTTCCAATACTTTTTTAGAGCGCTCCTGTAGTAAAGAAAACTTTCTAGTATTGCATTGTTACATAGATATAATGTCTATACTAATAATATAAAGTTGAGGAATTTGTTTGGTTGAACGAGTTAATCTCAGGAACTACTTGTTTGATAGTCCATTTATCGAGAAAGACTCTAATATAACATTTTGAACGCGCCGGACGAAATCGCGGGCAACAGCTAGTGTATAGATATTATAGAATATAGATTACGCTAGAGAAGAGAAGCGACACTATTAACTAAGTATAAATAGAAAATATTTAAGCATGTATGCTTGAAATAATACTTGATACTTGAAGTATGAACGTGGGTTCTTGAGACTTTGACATTGGAAGTGCTTTTTATTGTGCATTATTATTATTTTTATTCAAATCACGAATGTTACACAGTGTTTCCACCTGTACATAATAATGTTCCGTTACTACAGTAGTAGACGAAGGTAGAGTACCTACTAGTAGGCAGCGAACGCTTGGACCACTGCACTGAATAGCGCCGGTAGCGCCAGCGACGCGACGAATGGTATCCGTGAGAACTTACTCGTAGTAATTGATCTACCTAATCTTATCTAGCTCGCCTTACTAATGCTTTAAGTCTTGATACGCCGTAACTTTTCCAACAAATCTTTCATTAATAAACCTATCGTTAATTTAAGGCATTAAATAAACATTTAATTATACGAGTATCACATTAGCGTGACATGATATCAGGTAAGAAAGAGTAAAAATGTTTTGTTCAATTTTAAAGATAGAAATTTAAGAAATCTTATAATCAACAAATAATTAATTTTTGGAAACTAGTTGCGTATCAAAGCTTCAGTCGCATATACATATATGTATATTATATACTTTTTTTGTATAAATAACACAGTAATTGAGAAAGCATTCTTTCATTGCAAATAGTTTTTTAATATAAATTTTCATATTGGTAATATAAGGAAATAAACATTTAAAGTCTAATTAATGATTTCTAAACACGTCGATTGACTATAATGCACAGTCTCATACAAAACAAAACCCAATAAGTGACTTAACGCTTAAGTAAACCTATATATAGATATATCCATTTACATCTTTTACAAACTATATAAGAAAAAATTACATTTATAGTCGATCGACGCCTAACTTTTTTGAAACTAATTTTAAAGGTGCCCCGGATAAGTTAAGGTTAAAATCTCATAACAACCAGCAAAAAATCAGAACTACCGGATTTGACGCAAGGTCTGTAAGTATTATAAGGTAACTGAACTATTATGGATTCTTCCGATTTTTATACTGTCGATCATACTGTCGAAAAGGATGCCTAAGGACAGTAAACAAAAATTAAATTATGCATTGGTGGGCTTCGATAAGTATCTCTATTAACTAGTTAGTTTAAGCTTGTCACATCGAATTAGCTCGTTCGTCTGACTGTACGCAGTTTCATAACTTTCGCGTTAGTCACCTGGAGTGTTCATGAATATGCCGACGGTGGCTCGGTTGATTGGCTTTTTCTCACACGGCTGCCAGATAAATGCGTCAGATAAGATGTTGTCGATGACTAACGGAATTAGATTGGATGTATAAGAAAAGATGTTTCTGAATAGCCATTTAGAAATGAGAGGATTACACTAGACCAATCTCTATTTTTTTTTTGTGTTTTTATAGATTACAAATGTCTATTCATTAAGCTTAGTCCGGTGGTAATTATGTTAACTCTCCGACTCACAGGCAAAGATCTCTTGCACGGCATTCGTTACTGATCAGGAAACGAATCCCGTGGAAGAGGTATTTGTTTACTAAGGAGAAGAAATTTTCAAGGTTCACCTTCATCTGGATATAATGATTTTCGCTTTCAGTACGTTATTTGGTTCCTTAAATACAAAATCGTTGATTGTTGATATAAATAAAATTACCTATTATAAAATTTAAAATATACTTTTGAACCACGGCTTCGTCTGGGATAAAATATAACCTGAGTTTATTCTAAAGGCTCTTCTGAACTTTGATCCCTGAAATTCGTCGGGCAAAGAATGATTTAAATCGGATATGTAGTTTCATGTTCTGTTCTACACCTATAAATCAAACGAATTCATTTGTTTGATATGAAAATACTTTTCTTCAATTCTAATCAATCGGTGGTTTAGAATAGACTAGAAACGACTAATAAATTATAACGCATACATCATTACTTAAATCAATTATGTAGAAATAGTCTTCTATCATATTTTTTTATAGACATAATGAGTCATTAAATTTGTAAATTAAGTACGGAAATAAAAACCGCAACTCCTGAACAACACACTGGCCGCATGCAGGACGCGGCGAGCGTTTTGACCTTGCGTTAATGCACCCTAATTTCACCGTGTCGTGAATGCCTACCAAAAAACGTGGCACGTCATTCTGTTTGCACGACTTGCCGATAAATTAATACTGTCCGAGTGCTCCTGCGAAAAAGACACGCACGATCCTTGCACGTTCTTGTCCTGTCGCGACTCACTCTCAATGACACGACAGCCAGTTGACTGCAGCCTCGCAATCCTTATAATCTCGCCACAAAAACGCCTCATTTAATCATATAACCAGTTAATGTACGTGCTTTCGATAAAATTGTTGCCAAGATTCACGTTGGAGGGAATTTGTTATTAAGATTTATGCATCGTTCGTCCCGATATTTTTGTATTTTTTATATATTTGATATTTTGATATTTGATATTTTCCCGATATATTTGATATTTTTGTCCGAACACATTCTGAAAATTTCCTTGGTCGCCCCACGACAATGTAAGATTCCTAGTTCGTCAAAAAACTTAACAAGTTGAGGTAAAGTACAGTTAACAAAAATAACTGTTTGTTGCGTCGTTTCACCGTATGAAAATGCCTATACACTATACTTATTCATGGATGGATTATTTTTCATCCATATATAAGTAGCCCTTTTAAAACTTCTATCTATTCAGGCATTAAGTTTTTTACCTTATAACATTTTTTCATAAGAAATGAGCGTATCTATCTTTTTATTTGGACTATTTATTGGAATCACTGAATGCGATTGATTCGTTCTATTTTTCCTGATGCATGTGGAACCCGTACACACTACTTTCAAAGTATTATTGACAAAAACACTAAGAGTTTATTTAAACGGAGTCTTATCGTTATCTTTAACGTATACAATGAATTATTCGACCTGATCTACCGCACTAGTGAAATGATGGTCCATGTACAAGGGAATGAGAACTGATTAGCTAAAGCGATCGCATCTGAGGCCGAAGGGTAGATCATTGATAAGCCGGCAACGTTGGCAGCGCATGCGTAATTAGAGATAAACAGAAAATAATTGGCCGCAATCACGCGCTATAAACGAACGTGCCAGGGCGGTTACCGCTGGATGTTATAAACGACCGTTTGGCGGAAGCTCTGGCGAGAGTTTCCAACATCGATAAACCTTAAAACGTCATTGGCACAAATACATGTACATGTGAAGTATAAATTCAAATCGACCGAAACCAAGTCGAGAGACCATGGAAATTTAAAAGGTCGGGTCTAATCTCGATTTTGTCTGAAGCGAAAGCTCCGTTGGCTCCTGTTTCGTGCTTTTTCACTTTGTCTGCTAATATGTGATTTGTGATTCACATTCATAAGAAAACTGTTACGGATATGGAACTTAAGCACACATATAGAAGCCATATCCTAGATTAACACATATACTTTCATCCATTTTAAAATTTAAAATTTTAAAATAAAAAACGATGAGAATAAGAACAGTTATTAGAGCAGAAAAAGAACGGTGAAGTAAAGCTTAATACGTTTTATTGAATAGAACTGAAAACGAGCTACCTGATTAATGCAATTTAAGATCTGTCTTCTGTTAACTTAGCCATGTTAACTTAATGATGATACATGTGATGACATTTGTAATCCCTTAAGTTTTGTTTACAAGTGAACAGTGTCTGATAAATGCATGTAAACGTTGACCGAACACCAATTAAGAGCTAGAACGGTTTAAAGGAATGTTAAAATGGGCGCCTTTGAGAGGATGAAGTAATCAGGTATAATGTATGTTGCGGTTTTAACATGTTAATCCGAGGACATTAAAGTTTTATCTATCAAATAAAGTCTTCGGCTAATTAATCGTAGTAAGTTCTATTCACTAACTAAGTTTACGTTAATTGAATATTAAATTTAAGGCAATCTGTGCTACATTAGTCCTTAGGCAAAAAACAACAACATATAAACAAATTCACTGATTCATTTGATTTAATTTAATTGAAATATATTATTTTTTCTTATAAAGGCTCTCAGAAAGACTGACGAATTAAAGTGAAGGAAAATTTTTACTGTCGCCTGTAAACACATGAAACGCATGTAAACAGACCCACTGCTAGACTTAGCGCCTGTTTCACAAACGTCAAGTAGGTCAAACTGTCATTTAAAGTCACCGGTAACCGGGGCTAATGAAGCTGATATACCTTTGTTTGAACGGTAAACGTCCCAAACATTAAATAGAAAATAATTTAAAAAAAAATCGGCTATCGAATGATGTAGTAAACCGAGTGCATAATTCAATATAACAGAAAATGATTTTTAAAAGTAACTAATCAACACTTTACTTGCAGTTTGTGAAAGAGGCCCTTAGCCTCAAAGATGCCATAGTCTTCAATTTAAAACTATATAATCTAAGCCTTTGATTTGAAATTTTTAAAGCCAATAAGTTAAACTAATGGGAAGTTACGAAATTTTAAACCAGTTTAATATAATTAACTATAATATATTACCTATACTTTATGAAGTAATCAATCTTGTGATCGTATGTTATGGTGATTTTTCCATATTGAATATTGAATGTTATGGTGATTATTGAAATGAAGACAGAATGAAGGGAATTCGACCTCAAACACGAAACCAATAATTTTCATAGAAGTCAGTAACGTTTATTACGAACTAATAGAAATCAATCACATCTCGTTCGGGTCGCGCCGGGTCAAGTCATTTGCGGTAATAATTCTGACAACAGTCTTTGTTGCACAAACCATCGGATTCAATCAAAAGAGAATGACAAACAAATTATATAATAACATATTTCACAAATAAGTATTCGTGCATTTTTTTTTTTGTTAGCTATGTTGTAATAAAGATAAAATATTATTAATTCGTGTCTGGTAAAATACGGTGACATAATAATCATAGAAACGCAAATTAATGTGAGTTGAACATTTTTGTTAACCTAATCCCAACCAATAATATATAAATATTTGTTACCAAAATGGGCTCGTCAAAATTTCTAAAATTAGTGAATATTGAAAAATAAATAACGTGGCTACCCGGGAGCGGGATATAATGTGGTTTCTATAGTGAAAAAGCGACTTTACATATTTAAAAACTCATGTAAAAATATGTATTTATTTTATTACGACTAAATACTAAAATTCTGTAGTCTATCATGACACTAATTTATCAATTACTTAAAGGTGTTTAGGAGTTAGTGACAAAATAGAGTTATAGCAAAGTAGTTGGAAATTGGAACAAATCTAATTGGTCTATTAAGTTGTTAAATAGTTGTAATTAATTTATCTTACAACCTTATCTATACTATTATATATCGGTTGTTGCAAATCACAAATTAACAGTTATATGTAAATGACAACGTTATCTAGACAAACACTAGAACTATATATCTTATCTACTCGTATTGTGTAATAGCAAAATCTACAGGTTACACCAGTAGATTTTGCTGTTAATCTCTTTTTTAAGGTCAGTGAGACGTTTAAATAAAATGCTTAGATTTTATATTAATCTTAGCACCTGTTTCTCAAACGTCAAGTAGGCCAAACTGTCATTTAAAGTCACCGGTAATCGGGGATAATGAAGCTGATACCTATACCTTTGTTTGTACGGTAAACGTCCCAAACATTAAATAGAAAATAATAATAAAAAATCGGCTATCGAATGATGCAGTTTACTGAATGATGCAGTTTTTAGAAATCATCTTCTGTTATATTCTAAAAGTAACTAATCAACACTTTACATGTAGTTTGTGAAAGAGGTCCTTAGACTTAAGACACAAACTTTGCTTAAGACATATTAATTAAATTCAAAGGTTAATTAAATATTAATAGATTTTTCTCAGATAAATTGATAATAAACTAGCAAAAAGCCATCATCTTATTTGAAGCATATTATCATAATTATAATGATATGACACACTTAAGATTCGCGGGCTATGTTGTACTTTTTATTTTCCCAGAGTCGGCGATTGAACTGAAACTAATTTTCCAAAAAGCACTAAAAGAAAAAAATTAAAATAATTACAAATGGTAGAAGAAAGTTAGACGAGTGGTCCTGAAAGTTTGCCTCCGGCTCCGGGCTCCGGGTTCGATTACCGGCGAATCAACTTTCGAAATGAACTTTTCAAAATTGACTCTACTTAACAATAAAATTAGAATTAAAAATTAAGTAAAAATGCAACAAATTATACCAATTAAAAAGTGAATTTTTCTAAAATTAAATACTGAAACACATAGGAATTTAGAATCATGTTGCATTTATTTTATCAATGACTGGCCGACAATTTGGTGATTTTAGAGTGTGTGATTACTATTAGAGGTTGTTGTGTTTATGGGTGTACGTGAGGTGAGATAAAGTCGAATCTCACATCGAAGGCGACGGAGCTTCAGATTAACGACGCAAAATCGATGTTTGTACACGTCCGACCTCTTCCAATATAATAGGAGCTGATCGATCTACGAGGCGGTAAATTACAACTACAGACACTTCGGAGAAATAACGAAACAGTAGATATATGTATGAGCATAAATTGTACGGTGAGAATGTCCATTTCAATTACCATAATTTTGTTTTCAAGAATTTTTATGTTTGACGCATGACGGACAAGTTGAGACCAATAGTTGCGATGTTGCTTTTTAACCTTTGCAATACGTACAGTAGGAGTAAGAAAAGGTTAAAGTCGACATTAACTTGCACCAGGTCAATTATCAGTCATGCCAAAATTTCATTTCGAAAGTATATGTCTATTGCCTAATTAGAACCTACTTCAGTTTCAAAAGAGTCTACGTTGATAAAGGAATGAATTCGGAAACTGATTAAAGTTTTCGTACCCCGACTGTACATCGCTCACGGTAAAGCATTTGTCAATCACACAATTAATATAGGAATAAAATAGTATAACCGATAAAGGATAAAATGAGGATCGAGGAATGGATTAATGCATCCCTTATTTATATAACGAAACAGGTTTTTTTTTTAATAAAGTTACACCATCATTTGCTCACATATATACAGAAACTTTATAAACAAACACATAATATACATGTGTAGCAACTGCGTACCGAATACCACTATGTACAATTTTGGAGTAATTTTCTAAACCTTCATATTTCACGACTTTTAAGCAAAGTGCGACATGCCACTCGTTGAATACTATTGTCTACTTAATTAAACTTTTAACTACGCTTCCAACATGTTGTAATACTTAAATGTAACTAATAAATAATTCCTGCAACATTTCAAAGATCTTCGTCTATCCACGTACAAATAAAGTAATGAATCAATCTCTTGGACGAAGAATTTCCACAAACATATCCAAGAATTCAATCGTCGCCCGGCGGCAGTGAGCCTTAATTGACATATGTCAGAATGTGTGCAGCTGACCTGGAGGTCATGCGTGAACATAGTTTATTGGGAGGTACTACACAGTACAGACGCGTCGCGGCCATAACTTTCGCCAACGTCATTCGAAACTAGGTATAATTTTGAATTTGCTATAAATCTGTAGACCCACACTTTATGCGAAAATAATTAAGTTAATACCTATTTGATTATGTTTAGTTTTAGATTTAGTTTAATTGAATTCCGATTTTAAGTTTATAACTTGTATTGGTGTACCTAGTTAATTATTTTACAAAACTATTACAAAGTGTAACAAATTCTATACAACCTAATTATACTTAGAATACATGCTGCATGTTACTAAGTACTTACTTAGCTTAAAAGGCACATCCGCATAGCTGGCAAAAAAGCTCAAAAGTTTAGGTACAGACACATGTTCGCAAAAAAGTTAACCATATAAATTTCCATGGATTTCAAAGAGCTAAACATCCCCGCATAAGGCGGAATAAGATCATCTATAAGAATGAATACATTTTTGCTATTTATAAGGACATCCCTCATGTTTTAAAACCCAATATGTGGTTTTTATTTTAATATGTGATATTTATTTTGGTGTTATTTCTAAGTGTATACTATCATTATAATTAGTATAATAATAATCATCAGTGTTGTAATACATCATCAGTTAGTACCTATGTACTAAGTATGAAGACTGAAGATGGAGACATGACTGTGAATCGTTAGTTACTTAGCGATTTCATCTTATTTAATTCTGCGCCGACACGTTACAACACCGTTGTTTTTTCTCTCTAAAATATTTCAAACCATCTATAACAATCTCTTTTAACCTTGCCAATAAACATACAAGTGTATACGGAACGTTTACGCCGTCGCGTCGTCAGAACACACAGCGATTACATACAATATATTTTCAATTCTATCTGTAGCATTTAGTTAAGAAGTTTTGCGCAATACTATCGACTGATACAAGTGTGGGTATCTCAGACATGTCATTATAAATACTAATCGTGATTTTGTACCGTAGCACCTTCGCAAGCGCTTACCTCCGCGCCCCGGCATTCCTTTCGAGTCCTGAACCGGGCTGAACTTTGCTCTTATTGTCAATTCGTGATCACCATTGCGTTTGCGCTCCTAAACTTATGCTCGCTCGATTGAGAAGGATCCCGTTCATCATTTTCCGATCGGATGTCGATTGCTAATTGAGGCTATGATAATTAACTACTAGTAACTGAATATACCAGACAAACGTGCAGTCTCGATATTATGATTTAGCATTTGGACTATTTATGGTAATTAGAGTCAGATTTTAATATACAATCTTGTTCGAGCCAGTGTCACGAATTATGCGATGTTTTGATTCGTTGAAACATTAACTGTTTAGAAATTCACATTTTATTTATTTATTATGTTAAGGTCGGCAGACAGGCTGACGGTCTACTTGATGATAGGTCGCTTATAACACGAGCAACGCCACAGGTGCTGAGAGTTGTTTGAAAAAGATTGTTTGAAAAAAAAAATGTATTGTACAGACACGGCTCGTTTAAAAGATTCCATTATAATGTATAGATTGTAATTTATTCCATCTAACAATCGAATTTGTATAAACTAGAAATAATGGCAGTAATAATCTCTAATTTATATGTATAATATATATGTTTATCAGTCACGCAATTTCTGTAACAATAGTACGATACAAATTAAATTCATCTCGAAGGCAGACGCTATGTTGACGCAACACAAAACAATGGGGTTTCGGTTCAGCGACCTTTCGGGATCTGTGACATCGCGGCGAAAATATGGGCACAGCATAGCTTGAGCATTGCGCACTCCGAACAGAGTGCAGGCCCTCGCGAGATGACGCGATGAAAGGCGCAAAGTTGTACGGAACGCCCCATCAGATTAATAGGTAGTGTTGTTGAATATTAAATTAGATGACTTGAGTAATGAGTAATAAACGACATATTAGTCAGAATTGTGATTTAAATTACATTGTGTTACCTACCTACTACGATTTATAACGTTATACTGGATTTTACTAAAGCTATTGCATTCTTCTGATAGTTCTGTGGCTTTTGTGACGAGCCTATTGAATGAGTAGTTAAGGTGCTTGACCTAAAGTTGTCACTCAGTGGTCTCGGGTTCGATTTCTGGAAGGGGTCATCTTTGGAAATGAACTTTTCAAACATGGCTCTGGTTTGGATCTGGAAAGTGGCAGAAGGACACACTGCATTTGGGCAGAATATCTGACTACGTAGGTAACTACCCCCTTACAGAAGTCCACAGTAAAATGTTGGTGTCATTCGGTGAGTAAGGGATGTCCGAGCTCATTATCCTTAAATATAATTATATTTATTTCCCTTCCCAATCCTTATTCGTTAATGGATGCTAACGTTAATCGTGATTTTTTATCAAAAAATATATAAAATGGTATAGGTTTTCCTGGTGATTAAACATATCTCCAAAAATGTTGGGGCAGCTTGTGGTCATGAATGTGCGATTGCGCGCAGAAAATAGTCCCATGTAATTCCCCCCTAACGTGGTTAGGCATTGTATTGTATAGGCACAGCGCCAGGCTGTCCGCGTCGACAAACGCCAGAGGCAACAAGATAATGCAAGCTCGAGGCATCAATGAGAGTAATGCGGTCTCCAGTACTCCATGCAACGACGTCTTATTTAGAACCAAACGCGGCACAATCGCGCCTCAAATTGATGCCTTCAGCGCAATTACCTCGACGAACAACGGACCGCGTTTTAGCAGCCGGCTATCAAATCAAGTATACACTTGGGGTCACTTATAACCATACAAGTTGCATACATTAGCATAGTTACCTCCTACGTGATTTAGGGGCGTTTCATGTCAGCAATTTACCCAAATAAGACTCAGCTTAATGGGTAATTCACTATCTTCGATGGAATTATGTACGATTGTTTTAACCGACTTCAAAATAATGTGGATGTTACTTAATTGGTATGTTTCTTGTGTGCTTTCAGTGATGTTTTGCAGGACTTACATGCACTGCAGCTTATAGCTTAAAAAGTGTTTTCAGATGAAATGAATTTTTGAGAGCATAGGACAACTATCGTAGTTACAAGAGGTCTGCATCTAGCACTGCAGTTTTCGTGTGACTTAAGAATTTGAATCTAATTTTTTTTTTAATATTGTATGTGTGGCTGAATTATGTTGGTTAGTGCCTATTTATTAGAATAGATTTTATACTCTATATTATTAAAATTTGTAGTAATGAGTTTCTAATTGAATTTTAGCTATTAAAACCTATAAACAAAGACTCGTTCAAGACTTTGTCTATAAGTGAATATTGTAGAACTATTTCGAATATTTCGAAACAGATAATCCAATCATTTATAAACTTACCTATATCTTAACCCTTTTAGGGATGGCGCTTCTATAACAGAGTATTTAGAAGTATGTGCGAGTATACTCACCGTGCGTATTTGTGATTTCAGATAAAAATAAATTGAACTGCATACTTTTAGTTACAATAGAAATTATAAGGATGTTATCTTTTCGTTTCACAATAGTATTGTTCGCTGTGAGGCACACAATGG
The DNA here is from genome assembly GCA_945859745.1 of Synanthedon formicaeformis. NCBI lineage: Eukaryota > Metazoa > Arthropoda > Insecta > Lepidoptera > Sesiidae > Synanthedon > Synanthedon formicaeformis. The sequence continues at coordinate 7,486,036 of OX243955.1, read as the reverse complement.
AACACCGAGAGCGGGACCTGTCGAGAGAAGTAGGGCGGTCGAGCTACGTCGCCGGTTGCAAGTCGGAGTCGAGGTGGTGAAATGGATGGTGGGCGGCACCGCGCACGGCCGCTCCGCCCAGCCCTTTCACCATCCGCCCGCCCGCACAGCCCCGCCCCACCGACCTCCTACCCCTCACTGTGCTATTACGCAATCCCCTGCTATTTCCCAGAATAGTAACACACGCCTCGGGCCCAACTCCATTCAGCTTGTAATAGAAAACGACTGCAATCCAGCAATATACAATTCAACCCTCGCTCCGACTGTGTGCAAACCGTAAACTAATATCGTGCATTAGCAAACAAGCGACTAAGGTTGCACGATTACCGTGTAAATTGTTTTTAGAAGATTGAATTCGCTATCGCGGGTCAATTAGATTTGCGGGTCACCGAACTACATGTATCTGCTAGCATAGCATTATACCTACGCTTACATTGTTTGTAATCATGATTCATTGGTTTATGTTATTGTTGTTGATCAACATTTTTTTGCTGTGCTGTGCTTTGCTTTGCATCAGCTTATGCTGAGCCAGATACCTTTTTGATGCCATGGCGCACACTCATAGGGATTTTATTTAAGTATGTATTCTCCTTTAAATGTAAAAAAAATGTATGTATTTTATTTGTTATCTTTAGATGTATTCGTGTGTGTATGCAAATACCTAAATGTTTTCTATTCTATTCTATTCTATTTTACTATTAAACAATGCAAATCTAAAACATACCAATGTAGCCGTTGAAGACGACCCATTAGATGAGTGGTTGGAGTGCTTCTCTAAGAGTACGCTTAACGCTCTGTCTTAGAGTACCGAGTTCGATTCCCGGCTGCGTCAACTTTGGAAATGAACTTTTCAAATTTGGCTCTAGTCTGGATCGTAGAGGCAGGGCACACTGCATTTCGTTTGGGCAGCCCTACGGACGCAGAAACTACCTCTTTACTGAAGACCACCGTGAAATAACAGCACGTGTGCTGTTATGTTTCAGTTAGTATTAAGGTTAAGATGTTAAGGTGTAAGGGATGCCATTAGCCTATCCTACCCTATACCTTCCTAATCCCACTATGGACGGTAGCGCACTTGCAATACCTACCTGTGGCGTCGTTTTTGTTTTAGTTAGGCCAGGCGATTTTATTTACCTATAAAATAAATAAAAAAAGAAACCAAATAAAGTTAGTAGAAATTTTACAAGTGAACTCCAATGTATCTTGATTGGTCAAGTGGCACTTTTGGCACTCTGTCTCAGGTACCTTTACATGAGTCCTATTCCAAATTTTAAATTTACCAAATGTGTGTTTAATTCATTTATCAGCTATTTTGATATATAAAATTTTTACAGTTAGATAATTAAAAAGTAATTTGTTTTTGCTAACTGAATCCTCTGGTATTCCCAGGAAATAACCTCGTGAAAATACCAAGGCTATTTTTAAAAGTTTTTGCCTTAAAAAAGGCACATTACACTAAAAGACAATATGTAGTTCGTTGCAACAAAAGTATCAGCCATTTTGTTGGTCCCTTAATTCTTAAGCCCTGCACTGCAGATGAAAGGTTAAAAAGCTCAAATAAGCGTGCATTAGGAAAGAGGTGGCCCGCCGGGTCGCCGCTAGAATGCAAACTGCCGCCCATACATTAAATCTGCTGCATTGGAATTGCAAAGTCGTGATTTGTCAAAGCATAATCTAAGGAACCGCAATATTCGCACATCGTAATTATTATCGCTGTAAAATGGCACCAAAATCTTTTACAGGATCTCACGGTTTAGACCCAAACCGAGTCGTATCTACATCGTATTAGTTATACCTACATAGATTCCGTGTACTGTAAGGAACTGGCTGTTTTTTTTTTTTAATTCTGCAGTTTTTAAACAGAGATTCTTCTCAGATGTGATTCCAGATCCAATTTTTCAAAAGCTCATTTCCAAAGTTGACTCTGCCGGGAATCATCCAGGAACAGAGCGTTAAGGTAAGCACTAACCACTCATCCAAAGGGCTGGTTAATGCAACAGTTTTCAGTTTTGAACAAGTATTAAGTATTTAACAAGTATTAAGTATTTAACAAAAAAAAAATCTACAATGACAACTCAAAAAGAAATTTAGACATAACGTAAGTATACTATTTCAAAGTTTCTTACATTAAATTAAACTACCTGTTCATTGAGACAATAAGTGTATGCCAAGACTAAGTATGCAGACCTAAAATGGATGCGCTTCCAAAGACATCGTTAATGTTATGTAGCTGTTAAAGCCGTGTTCTCCCGACACCCCGATATCGCTAAATTATATCCACGTAGCGTCTGCGGTGTAACCGTTACGACGACTTGAGATAAACTTTGATTTATCACATGGAATATTTAATGACAACACACAATTGAAATTTATTATGGAGCGCACAGTTTAACTGTCTATTGGTTTAGAATAGCGGAAGACACATATGGAAGCATTGTGCTTAGGCACACATTGCAAAACTTTATGCTCACAAAACAATATTATCAACACATTCTAAGCTATCCTTCGTCTATATTTATTAAAACCCCCGACCACAGCCCCAATGCCCGACGCAAAAATAGGTTGTTACAAATTTGATGGATGTGTGTATCTGTATTGTAGATATGTCCCAAACGGATGGACCTATTTCGATCGGTTTTTTTGTTTAAAAGCTAACGTAATCGGGATTGTTCTTTGCTATAATTTATGAAGATCTATTTAGAAGTTTAAAGTAAGCCATTTCATAGTTAACGAAAGGATTTCACTAACTTCCACATATTCGATGATGTGAAATTTGGTTAACTTACTTCGGTGGTAGACATTTCCATGACACGGTAACCTTGACCTCATGCTGCAGAATCAAGTAGTCTGCAGAGTACCTAACTCCTTAGCAACATAGCGCAAATATGCGTATATCAATAGATAGTCGTGGAAAAGTTAATAATTTTATTTTTTGTTAAAATCGTCAGATAGGCTAAGGTTAGGGTTAGCTACTTTACTACCTTTGCGTATGACAAGCAACGCCACAGGTGCTGCAAGTGGTAGAATTAGTAAGGGATAGGGAAATGGGCTTTTAATAAACACATACGCACACAAGACACAAGACACTTGTAGGTACTAGCACACAGAGTACCTACAAGTCTAGAAAAAAAAAACAAAATGGGGTTAACTGTGTCGTGGACATGGCAGTGTGTTTTACGTGAATACACGTTACGAGTAAATATTCTTTGAGTGTACTATATCTTCGGCATTTTTATCGCAATTCGTCACCGTACGTATCTAAATTTGGTCTAGAAATTGACCTGAACTATTATACTCGTAGTTTTATATAACGTTCATACTTTTCGACTTTTCGTGACAAACGAGATGCTTTTTGATGAAACCACAAAATTACACGATATTTTTCCAGTAAAATCTGTAATTTCTTCTTACCGTTAACACGAAAATACAAAATATGTTAAACTAATGCCCTGCATGATCTTCATACAATAGTGATTTATACCCTTTAAAAACGTCAAAAACAAATGCTTTGATAATAATATTAGAACCGACCGGCGCAGTGATTAAATAACGTTATTACGTCGTGTATTAATCGAGACAACACGTCCGATACATAAAGTGTTACACTGGTTATAGTAAGCGTGAGAGCGAACTACCCTCGGCAAATCGCCTCAATCGAAATTACAACAAGCACGAAGCACGACCGCAGCAATATCGCACCCGCAACACTCGCGCTTGCATTCGGCTCTGAGACCGCCGTCCCCACAATTTATCCGGCCAACTCCTTCTTATTATTAACCATTTAATTACAGTCAAGAGTGGAGAGATAAATCGCAAACAATTATTTCTAACTTCTAACGACGCAGCGGGTTGCCCAATGGCCGATATTTTGCGCTTGCGGCACCTACGAGCTAATAATTGAATTTCCCCGAGAGAACAATTACTTCGATTACCGCTCGGCTCGACACGGATCGACGCCTAATGAATCTTTCGCTGTCTAGTTATTTACTGAGATAAACTCTGTGTTTACTCTGTACACGCGCATGATTGCACTAGCTTCCAATAAATTAGATTTACTCAAAGATATGTACATATTTACAAGCATGTGTAATATCATTACACGATCACAGTTCAATTAATAAGCTGCGGCCCCTTTTAATTTATTATAGTATTTGTTATTTTTTATGTATGAGAAAAGAGATTTAGCGTTCAATAGTAAAAGATATCATGGATAAATAGTTAAACTGCACCAAAGTAAAATAACTTCCAATAGTAAAATAACTAGCGAAAATTTGCAGGTACACGTAAAATTAATTTGACAGTAAAACTTAGCGCCTCTTTCACCGACGCCAAGTAGGCTAAACCACCTGTCACCGGGAATAATTTAGCTGGTCTAATTTAAAAAGTATTTAGTTGAGATATGTGTGGAAGAGTACCCCTACTTACCAGTAGGAAAGTAAGTACGAGTGGGAATACTTGCAAACATTAGCGTACCGACTAGCTAGTGCCCGCGACTTCATCCGCCTTAAAAAATGAAAAATAAAACACCTGCTGAGAATATAAAGGCTGACATCATTCTGTATTTTTTATGTTCTTGGAGGCGAACCCTCAAGAAACTAACATTTTTCGAGGATAAAGTACCCTATATTTTAATCCAAGTAATAAACTATCTGTGTGCTAGATTCAATCAAATTCGCTGAAACGATTTTACGTTATTAAGGAACAAACAGCCAAACATACAAACTTTCGCATTTGTAATATTAATCAATCAATCAATCAATCAATCAAAAACATTTATTTGTAACAGTAACATAACAAAGAAACAGAAAAAAAAAACACTAAAAAAGGAAAATATGTGTTACAAGTTACAAATAGGTCCCTACTCAGTATTTTGCTGGTATAGGCCAGCACTGATCTTCCGCAGGAACCCTAGGTTAAACACACACACAGCCATACACCATGCATATGCCCCTTAAAATCAAATAAGTAGTAATTAAAATTTAAACAAAATTATAATAAGAATTATTTTATTGTCAAAAACACTACTGCTTGCATGAATAACTTATGACACGACATTATCTACTTTAAAATCACCAGTTCCCTGCCGAACATAAGTTATAAAAAATAAAAGTTATAAAACAATTTACCTAAAAAGCAAGCAAGGAGGTTGGTTTAGAATTTATAAAAAACTACTCTCTACTCTTAAATTAAATTTATTAATATGATTGACGGATTAAGCGCCTCTTTCACCAACCACAAGTAAAGTGTTGATTAGTTACTTTTAGAAGTCATTTTCTGTTTTATTGAATTATGCACTCGGTTTACTGCATTATTCGATAGGCGATTTTTTATTATTATTTTATATTTAATGTTTGGGACGTTTACCGTACAAACAAAGGTATATCAGCTCCATTATCCCCGGTTACCAGGGACTTTAAATGATAGTTTGGCCTACTTGATGTTGGTGAAAGAGGCGCGAAGTGTTATAAAAAAAAATTGGGACAAGTTAGTTTATTTTTCTCTTACAATGATCGAATTTCGACAACTAAGTTAACATTTTGTAGGTAATATTAATTTTTAATAATAACAAGAAAACTCGATATGCGATCCGATGATTTTATGCAGGCCAAACTTCGTGCAACATTGAAGAAATATTTTCAAAATATTTCTAAAGTCCCATAAACGTAATAATGTTTGTTTGTGTAAAGATCATTTGCTACCAAATAAATTCCATGTTATGGTAGCTTTAAGTTATGGTATGTGATTTAACATCGGATAAACCTATTTGGTATCTAGACTGATTTCGTCGTGAGTTCAATTGATTTTCTAAAATTACGTATATTAATAAAGATATTATTGAAAATAAAGTAGATATTTAATAGAAAACGTGCTGGCAGTGTCCTTATTATACTGATTTATTCCATTAGAACATGGTGTTGCGAATGAAAACAATATCGTCATGAAATATATTATGTTATGTAACATAAAATAAGAAAATGCATCAAGCTGCAGTATCTTTGTTCCAATACTTTGTTCCATAGGATTTAAGTAACATGCATTACATAACTTTATTGGAAATGTTCATTGAACGCTTAGTGAAATTATATAGCGTGAAGCATTGTTTTGCATTCTCATTAAAGACGAGCACAATTTATCGCTTGTAAAATTTATGGTTACTTTATTATACATACACTCAACGAAAGAGGATTATGTGTTATAAACTGATAAAAGTTTTCTCGCCGTTTAGGTACCACTGCGTTTTCCAATCATCAGTCCAGTTAGCCAGAATGTCTGGTTGCAATGTCCGCCTTCTTATCTGAAGACTAACATGACATATATTTATGTGTTTGGGTACGTGAGCTTATTCAAGACAAGATGTAATTTATTTGCTTACAACTTACAACTTGTTCTCTATCGATGTGTCTGTTTGTCTATCAAATTGATAAAAATAAAAAACAGAACCCAGGATTTAAGACAGAGGTTTTTTTTATAGTAAGGTCGGCAGACAGGCTGACACAAAAATTCGCAAGTCGAATGCCGTCATTAACATTATGATTTCTAAAGGTATTACCTAATATCAAATCTTTTTTTTTTATTGCCATCTAAAGCTTATGGACAAACAAGGCTTGCGAACGGTTATAAAAATGCGCAAGAGCATATAAAAAGCGAATTTAAAGACAACGCGTGTCGACGAAGTGCGATGACTCGGCAGCGGTTGCGGCTAGCGGCGGGATGTTCAATATCTATTAGCGGTAATATCTTAGCGGAGAGATGGCTCTGGCCCAGATCCGGAGCCGGTCTGACCAGTTCTACGGGCATCCTTGCGTAACAACCAAACGGGCGCTCGATATACTTGCAAAAATGCATTACGGAGCTCCCAAATAACACGAGCCCCGTAAAAGCTTTTTAAGACAGGGACTAAGCTCAAAACACACAAATTTTACGCACTAATTTTTATAGCTTCTCGAACATAACCGAACAGGCCGCCTTCACGGGAAGGCTTTTTTAAGCATTAATTTACTTTTTTTTTATATGGATTTTTTTTTTAATAAACCTGCCCGTTTTATTGTATTTTTATCTACTTTGTAATTTTACTACAAGAAGTCAAACTATTCTCATGTATACGTGTGCAAATTTGTGACATTTCGCGGGATGCCTTTAAGATTGAAGAATAAAATCCACGAGATCCAAGAGTCGCTCTGAGCTCGTTGTTCGCCTTGCACTGATTTCCGACAGGAAAAATACTTAATGGGGAGATTTACCGAGATGTTAATATAAATCACCAAATTATAATTACACATGTCTCTACCACGCCCCAGAATGTCATGCAATTTCGTTTCGCAAATTATACGGTAAAATCTTATTTATTACGCTTCTTTAATAATTAGCATACCTGCGTGATCATTTAGGAAAGTAGGCGACCTCCGCGCGGCCGTTTAAGTGAAGGATGTTTCTTCCTACTAAATCCACGTAAATAACAGTTAATAAAACAGTAATTGATTTTTTTTTTTTCGTGAATACAGGGTACGGCTAGTAATGCGTTTTTGTGATCTATGGAGTAGATTTTTTTAAGTGGGCATATGTCACTTTTAGGTGATTGTTACTGTTAAACTTACTACTATCCGACGACCTCAATTAGTTAAGTTCCTTCTAAATGTCAAAACAAAATCTTTTAATTGGACTTGTCGAAGTTACAAAAGAGTTTATTCTGTAATCCTATAAGTTAAAACAAATAGGTTAAATTCAATTTCTTGAAATAAAATCAAACGGTTTATCTCTAATATTATAAAGAGGAAAATTTTGAATGTTTATTTGTTTGTATGTTGAAGGTAATCTTCGAAAATACTCATCCGATTAAAAAAATATATTAATATACTTAGGCTAAATATTCCACGCGAGCGAAGCCGCGGGCACCAGCTAACTAAAAATAAAGATCAAACGCTTGGTAAAAATAAAATGTCAGGAGTCAATGTATGGTCAGGCGTTATATCTTTTATTTTTCAACGCAGACGAAGTCGAGGGCACCATCTAGTTTTGTATTAAATTATTAGAATTTATTAGATGCGGTGTTCACTGTGGTTTAGATTTTTTTATCACGAAAGCTTATATTCAAATAAAATAAATAATAAATAGTATAAAAAAGTGATGCTTTACAATCAAGTACTTAGTCGAAAAAATATTTCGAGCGCTTACATATAATAAGCAGGTTAATAAATCTTGAATTCAAGTTAAGCGTTTAACGTAGGTATATATAGCTGAAATTGCCTTCTACTCAATTTCAAATAAATAATAGCGATTAAAGGATAAGTCATTGTGAAATAATATTGTTTTATTTCCTCACAATTGAAGTTATAGCGAAGCGGTTCTATAACCAGTTTACACTCAAATTAAATTCACTCGAGACGCGACTAGGCAGGTCATGCATTAGTCATTATTTTTCAATATTGTGCATTTGTCAATACCTAGATTTAATGCCAATGCCAATTTATTTCTCCCACGTGGAATATTTAGCCTATGTTCATCCTGAAATTCTATTATTCTAACAATTGGTAAAATAATTTTTTAAATAGGATATATAGTTTGGGGTTACTTTGCGTTTCGCCCCCAGTACGTTGTTCATCTAACTTGGAGGCTACACAATTGGTCCTACATTTTGTTAAAAATAAAAAATTAATTTATTAAAAATATTATTTACTACTGGTTGGTCATTACAGAAAAACTTATTAGTTCATTGCTACAGAAGAAGTAACAGTGGAAATAAATTCAAATACTTTCTTACTGGTATCTCTGGAACAGTATTTTTTTTCTTAATAAAAAGTGCCCTATGTCCTTTTCTCTACCGTTAACAAAGTGTATGCAAAATTTCATGATTATTGGTTGAGTGGTTAAGGCGTGAAAACGTAACAAACTAACTAACTCACTTTCACATTTTATAATATTGTTAGCATTATTTTATATTAATTTAAAAATATTTAATTTAGTCGGATGACCATTATAGGTACGCCAGTGTTTGCCAGGAATATCAAGTGGTGTAATTTGAATCGCATATACAATTTACGTGCTTACTGATTGCTGATTGTGTAGTCGCTCCGTCGGCGCAATACTCACTAAAATGTTAATAAAATTGCAGCGATTTCCAACGGACATTACATTTAATGCGACTAGTTAGTGGGCGAAGCTTGAATTTTGTCTAACAGGACACCCGTGATTCGTTTAATTTATAACTTACATTAAATGATATTAAGACATTTTGAACCGTCATTATCGCATGTGAAACAAGCCTGTACATTAGTACAGATAGTAACAGAGACAATTTTGGAGAAAATATTAAAAAAAAAAAACAACATTTATCAGAGTATAAAATGCAGTGATTGTTGAGGATGCAGAATTTTCAACATTTGCGGATGTGGACACAGACACACTATAGTCAAACTTATAACACTCCGTTATAACGTCGGGCGGCGGAGGTTAAAAATCCTTGGTACCACTGGTCACTGTTGCGATCAAGATTCGAATTTGTTTTGTTTACTCTAAGGTCGACAGCAGGCTGACGGTCCACTTGATGGTAGGTGGCTACTGTCGCCTAAAACACAAACAACGCCATAGGTGCTGCATGTGCTCTACCTACCCTAGAGCAATTAAGCATAAAGGGATTTATTTATTTTCAAAGAAAACTTAGTGATATTTATATACAAAAAATTACTTAAAAACCAAATGACAGATTAATTTGTCATCATTTACAAGTTGCCGCATATTGAATCTATATAAAATAAAACTAACCTGGTTTCTAACCAATATATCAGTAACAAAACAAACTACGACTAAAAAAATAAAAAACAGAGTACAGCTTTTTTTGAACTTAATAAAAAAATAAGAAATAATTAAAATAAGTGTAATAGGCTCTACCATTCTTTACTAACTTACCGAAACTCAACATATGTTGTTATTTCACGGCGGTATTCTGATAGAGGGTGGTTACTACCGCTAGACGGGCTGTCCAAATAACTGCCTGCCACTACTTAACTTGCCCTTAGTATTAATTGCTTTAGTATGACACCATATTCACACCTTTATATGAAAGCGAATAAGTCGATGTGTTTGTCCACTTGTCCCTGTGTGATATGTTATCGGCTATGTATGTTGGTTGGTACATTGATATTGATGTTTTAGGATTTAAGGAGGAAAGCCCTGTAGGGTCAGCGGAGCGGACTCGTGACCAAAGCTCGCGCGTTGGCGATGTACCGTCACGAGCACGACCGCCTTCGCCGCTCGCTCTCGCCGCCTTCCAATAACATGGTATTACTCACTAACTGGCCATTTCACGCCGACTCTATTGTAGAGCTTGCAAAAAGTTTACCTCTATCTATTGATAAACTTCCGTTAGTACTTTGACATGTGTTATAAAATCCGCGAAAATCGCATGTATTTTTTTATGTTGCTGAGACTTTATGGCGCGTTGAAAAATTAAAATACTTAATCTTAATAATACATTAATCTTAATACATTAAGATTAATAATCTTAATCTTAATAGCTCCAATGAGCTATACAATACATTAGTGAAAACAGTATTCAAATTTGTTAAACTGTTTGTGAGATTAGCGTGCACAAACGTACAAACAGGCAAAAATTCTAAAAAAATTATTACTTTGACCTGCCCAACATGTACAATCATTTTTTTTATGTATTGATAGAAAGTTTTAATAAAAAATATGCATTTAATATTAACAAAATATAAATTAAATAATACATGCAAAAATACTACCATAAATAAATAAATAAATATGCTAAAATATATATTTTGATTTTGTTGTGAACCATACATTTCCTATTTGCCTGACGACCCGGTCGGCATCGATCATCTATTGAACTGATCATAGCGATGCCACAGGTCTTATGAGGCATTATCCTGGAAATTCAACGAAGTATTGTGTAATATAAAACATTTATCGAGGCCTTTAAACCTGTAAATAGTATCTACGTCTACTTATTGCGTTAATCTAAGATGTAGAGATACTTACGCATTAACTTATACAAGACACATATAATTAAATTCGAGATAATTTTTAATTTTATCGTATATTTTTAAGTAAACTTATAAGCCCCACCTGCATACTTACTTTACTTCACGTGACATTTGCAATTACAAAGAGATGCCTTGAGAATTGCTTTTATCATTAAGTTCATTCAGAATTATAGGTAGAGTCGATTTAATCGATCTGAAATTCTTATTTCGCCATTTTTTTACGTCCCGGGACATTTATCAATGGATTGACCCGAATGCACATAAATAAAGTTAATGAGACGAAAATCATTGCCCAATATGAGTGCCACATATCATGAAACATTTGTAAGACAACGCCTTTCTTCGATTAAATGTAAATTTCTTTAAATTATCGCCGTCCAACATTCGTTTTACTTGAGATGTGACAAAAAATCACGCCTTTTATGTTAATCATTTGATTTGCGAGACCGTTAAAGGCGTTGTCATAAATCAGATGACCGAAGGTCTTTCCGTAAATTGATTCGAATGTCTTAATTAATTTATTAGCAAAAACCTCAGATGAAAAAATAACTAAAGACAAAACCCTGTGGACAGCAGAGTGAAACGATAAAATTACGATCTCGTCGTGTACATACACTGTTACACGCACACAAATGCAATCAAATTACGCCACGCCTTATTAATACGTTTACTAGTGAAAATGCCGAAATGCGTAGTGAAAGGTTTTTAAAAAAGGTTTCAAAAAATAAAAAGCAGGAAGGAATCACATTTCACATGTGAGAAAACTTGGAATATATATTATATTTTCAATATAAATACCTAAACAAAAATTGCGGTAAACACAAAAACTCAATACAGGTAAATAGGCTACGCACACGTGTTTATAAAACCGGTGCACTATGTTGTCCGCAGAATTCAGTCTATAGGTTATTTGATCTGAGGAAAAACTTTAATGATAATAAAATTGTAACTCGCTAAGTATTCGCCTTCTCTCTGCCCACGCTTACTAGGGGACACATGACTGTTCAAAAAGACGCAAAGTGAGGCTTCCATAAGCGTTTGATCGAGGCCCGAATTGAACGATCACCACAGATACTCGAATATTGTTTCGCGGATCCAATTAGAATCTATTTTGTGGTGATTAAAGATAGCTCGACGGGCCATTGTTTTGTGACAATGGCGGTGGCGAAGTAGGAAGCCAGGTCGGCGATCGCTCACAAGCTGTCAGGTGGTAATGGCCAAAACCCTTGGCACGGTTAGTCGGACCACTCCATCATCGGACAAGCATTTTATTAAATGTTTACCGATAACATGTCATCCGAAACGGTCCGTGTTCGTAGCCCACCATTACGACACTTTGTTAGCAGTCAACAAAACATGCCACTGCTGTGGCAACTTTTTCACTGTCACAAAAAACGATTACCGCCCATCAAGTAGCTACTTCAGTAATTACTTGCTCGGGCGCTTCTAAAACGGTTCATTATATTTGTTTGACGTTAATGTTATAACAGTTATAGATTATTTAATCTATGAAGAATATTGTTTAATTTTTAATTATAATATATCCTTTTTTATTGTCTATAAAAACTTTGCGGGTTGTACCTAAGTGCGCTGAAAAACTTGATACGTTAAAAGATTGAATACCTAAAGACAAGACAGAGGTGTTGGCTACTAACATCATAGAAATTTAACAGCATTCTCGTTTTTATTTCAAGGAGACCTTGTGATAAGGGAGTGGTTAAAGACAGGACAGTGTAAATAACAATAATAATATGCTTTACAGTGTTGATAAAACGGTTATCAACCGAATTATTTAGGTATTTTATCAGTGCATATTTAAGACTTAATTACCTACACGGCGTCAAGATATCTGAATCTCAAATTATAATGTTCATTAGATACGAAACTGAATAGTATTAAAACTGGAATGTTTACAATGTTGGCAAAAACGGCTTTCGGTAAAACCGAGATGTCGCAGGCCTTGAATAAGTAAACGTTCGCGAATACACATGTAAAAGATTGATCGAGACTGTGTCCTCCGTGACAATATTGTTCATTTCAATATTAGACCTCCTATAATAGGAGTTGTATTGTTTTAGCCATCTTATTTAGTTATAACTTTAAAAGTATTATTATTTCGTTGTCGCAAGTCAGACAGGCAACGCTGTATCACAAGCACATTGCGCGGGTGCTACAAATGCGCTGACGACTTCAGTAGAATTAAGGATAAGGTAGGAAAAGGGTTCTGTAACATCGAAATAATGGGTTCTGACAACCCTTACTCACTTACCGAAACACACATGATGTTGTTTCACGGTGGCCTTCCATACGAACTGCCGACTAACTGGTTGCCCAAATTATAACAACTAAACGCAGTATGTACCCTGCCACTACTAAGAACCTAGACCAGAGCCAACTAAGTATAAAGTTTATTTTCATAGTTGACTCGGGCGGGAAACGAACTAGGAACCCTTGTGTTAGTTGTGTTTTCTCCTACTCTACTCCTATATTGACTATTTGTAGAGCCCGTTATAGATGAGTGGTTAGGATGTTTCCTTTATGTTCTGTTTCAGGGTTACGGTTTCGATTCCCGGCTGAGTCAACTTTGGAAATAAACATTTAAAAATAGGCTCTTATCTGGATATGAAATTTAGTAGCAGGGCGCACTGCATTTCGCTGTCATTTGGGCAGCTCGTTCGCAGGCTGTATAGGCTGTTATATCACGGCGGCCTCTGTAAGAAGCTGGTTACCTTCTTACAGAGGCCGCCCTGATATAACAGCACGTGTGCTGTTGTGTATAGGTGAGTGAGTAAGAAATTCCAAAATTCCTATTCCAAATCCTATAAATCCTATATCTAACAAACCCAACAGTCTCAGAAAAATAAACTAAATTAGGATGATAATAAAATCCTCGCTTCAAAATCGACTTTTGATTGCATAATTTGAAAAACTTCATATAAAAACGTCTGTCAGTTGTCTTTAGTTTCAAAAGTTATAAAGAGTCTACGACTTGATATAGAAGTGAATTTGAAAACGGATAAAGGTATCCCGACTCTATCAAAGTCTCAAATTAGTTAAAGCATCGAGTTAAAGGAATAAGTCAATACGTATTGAATCTTGTATAAATTTTGAGTGAATTACAAATAAATCGCAAAGAGAAATTCGACACTCGCATGATTAAGTGGAAAAATCTTGATCAATGGTTTCTCCTTTTGACCCGATGGAGAACTTTGGTAAGCTGTGATTGAGTTTTTATAAATATTCATTATCAATTTTATATACTGCCCGTAATATCTGTCGAAACTGGTCTGTTTTCTCTTTCGTCGAAATCGTGCAAGTGCAGGACAATAAATCAGAAGTGTAAAGTTGCCTCAATTTACGCTCATTATTTCAGTCTTACGTGCAATTTGCCCACGGCTAATTGTATTAATTAATGGACATTATCATTGGATGCGTTGAAACAGTAGTTCATTTAGTTGATTTTTAAATCTGACCTCTGGAAAGTGCAGATCTCATTTTCATTATTACGGGTTGTTTTCGAAAATCACCAGAGGCAAAGACAATTTAACGTGGTGTAAGATTTGCCAGTACCACTTCGGGGGAAACGCATTTTCGATTATATAAACTTAGGCACTAACTTACTTACATTTTTTATACCGCAAGTAAGGGATTAATATTTTATGTGATAACTAAAATTATAAAAATATTGAATAAACATAAATACAAGAAACCATAGGAAATTTAGTAGTGTATGATTTTTAATAAAATTATTAGCAACTTTGCGTTTGAAAATAAAATAATTATTGCAAAATTATTATTATTTTTTTTAAATTATAACTGTTTTTAAATAACTAACATATACTTTTAAAATAAATATAATTATATTTTAATAGAGGAACGTAAATATAAACCTCTTCATGGTAAAATATTTCAAATATTTTAGTAAATAGTATTACAAAATCAATGTTCTGGAGTAACATAGACGTTGACCAACTTGACCGTTCAATATTATGAGTAGATTAAACATGCGATGCTGAGTTGGGTCGCTAGTAAAGTTCCCTTATCAGAAGGTTCTCTTGTTTCGTAACAAAATACTGGAAGACTAATTTGAGTAGTGCCAATCTGTTTAACATAAGATCGGGGCAGTTAAGTAGTAAAAAGTTGGTCGCAGTGTATGTCGGCACGTGTGTGATTCAATGTAGCGTGAAGCGAGACCGCGATTGAATGCAATTAGCGATTTTGCACAGCGCTGTCGGCGCAGTGCAGCGGCGTCGATGACGCGGTGACCCTATGCCTCAGGTCATCCGGACTTAACCGGCTGACCGGGATTGCGCCATGAGGAATACCTAACACTAACCTAACCTATGGACATGTAATCTTACATTCAACAGGAATAGGACATTGCAAGTTTTTATGAGAAAATTTTTAAATTGACAAACGATATGTCAATTACCTAACTGTTCGTTGCTATTGGTACTAAGTAAGTTATCCATCGTCCAGACCCACAAGCATCGAAGTTGCATAAAGGCTAGAAATAGTTTTCAACCCAAGACGTCCGACGCAAAAACGGGGAGTTGTTTGACGTGTTTGTGTATCCCAAACGGATAGACCAATTTTTTGGTGTTTTTTTTTTGTTTGAAAGGCACGTGATCGGGTTCGTTCTTAACTGTAATATAATTTATGAAAGTGTTTTCAGGCGTTCAGGCGTTGATCCCTAGTAGACAAAGGGATTTCTCTAACTTCCTTATGTTCGATTGATGTGAATTTTGGTATAAGTACTTACTGTTACTTCTGTGATCACTTACCACTGGTAAGTATTTTCATTACATGATCACGTTGACCTGACGCTGTAGCAACAAGGTATACCCAACTCCTATTAGCAACTTACAGCAGACAAAGAAAGTAGGGAGTTAGTTTAAGTATAATTTTTAATTATACTAAACAGCAACTTAAGTGCTTTAAGTAGGTATGTAGGTACTTACTAGGTACCTGGGGGCCGAGTGCGACTAGTGCGAGTATACTCTATCAAACTTGTCGAACGCGTAAATGTCAATTTGTATGGGAATGCAACAGCGCCACCTAGTGGCTAACGTGTAGCGCTGCTTCATTTCCATACAAATTGACATTTACGCGTTCGACGAGTTTGATAGAGTAAAACTCGCACTAGGCCCTCAGATAACAGCATAATATATTTAGGTATTCATTTGTATGCTACAATACAGGAGAAATAGATGAGGTTGTCACTGTTCCCAAGCAGAATTCCTAGCATAATTATATGTTATTAAATATAGTAGGTATGGGAATTAATTCAATTTGAATTTGTCATATGATATTGTTAAACAATTTGGCCTGTCGTGGGACAGCAGTTATTGTAGCGGCTATCTGGGACGGGGCCGCGACGCACGCCTATCCTCGAGGCGGGGCGGTGGGCATGCCGATTGGTTACCGGCTAAGCATGACAACAGTATTATTGGACAATCCACAAGAAGTGAAAGTGACGAAACCTTCCTTCTTCACAGAACCTTGCGCAAATGTTTCATGTGACCTATTTTGAAACAAATAGTTTGGTATTCCGTTTAGAAAAGTAGGTATCATAATGGCTATCTAAAACGCTTCTAATTGAATTAATAATCCAGTAATTTGCAAAATTCATTTAAGTACCTAGTCTTAGAAGTAATAGGTACAATAAGCGCCTCTTTCACCGACTACAAGTAAAGTGTTGATTAGTTACTTTTAGAAATCATTTTCTGTTCTATTGAATTATGCACTCGGATCACTGCTTCATTCGATAGGCGAATTTTTTTTATTATTTTCTATTTAATGTTTGGGACGTTTACCGTACAAACAAAGGTTTATCAGCTAAATTATTCCCGGTGACAGGTGATTTTAAGTGACGGTTTAGCCTACTTGACGTTGCGTTGGTGAAAGAGGCGCTAAGTTCAATATTTTTGTAATACCTACTTACATTACAGGTTACTTACAGTTTTACTTTGTTTCAACTGAATATTTCAAGAACAATTCAATTCATATGAATAATTAATAATAATAAAGTCTTTATTAATGTTAACAATATTTTAACCTTATATCTATCTACTTATATCTAATCAAATTTCATAACTAATTTCACTTCGCAGCCATATCTATCGCAGTATTATCTATTTTTGGAGGAGGCCTTTGTCGAAAGACAAATTGTTAACATATGAATAATTATAAAACATTAATGTAGAGCATTAACATAGGTACAAATTGTAACAAGCCTAACGAGAAATTAGCATTATGAGCGACAAAATAATGAAGAATGACTCAGCGATCCGCGCTATCAACCTGGTCTCATTGTGATGCAAGAACAACCCGAATCGACAAGTCGACTAGCAAGCCCGCCCAAACCCTCGATCAATAGCCGTGAAATTCAATTATAAAAATGTAGGTCAGTTTACGGTGCAATACCTCTATCTATCTATGCCTCTACTATTATGATTGTCGAACTACGAGAATTAATATCTATCGACTCCAAATACTACATTATGGCACGTTTAGACATCGTATGTTGTGTAAGGCACACGTGCCATGCCAACATGAAGTCAAAAATCCAAGATTAACATCGTGGGTATGTTGTGTAGGGCACACGGTCGTGCTAACATGACGTCTAAATCCAAGATTAACATCGTAGGTATGTTGTGTGCCAATATGAATTCTAAAATCTAAGCGCCTCTTTCACAAACGTCAAGTAGGCCAAACTGTCATTTAAAGTCACCGGTAACCGGGGATAATTGAGCTGATATACCTTTGTTTGACGGTAAACGTCCCAAACATTAAATAGAAAATAATTAAAAAAATCGGCTGTCGAATGATGCAGTAAACCGAGTACACAATTCAATATAACAGAAAATGATTTGTAAAAGTAACTAATCAACACTTTACATGTAGTTTGTGAAAGTGGCCCTAAGTCTAAAAATGTATACTTAGCCAGCAACCTAACAAGCGCGATATGGGTTTCTTCAAACCTGCCGTAAACAAAAGTTACTGCTAGGGTCGGCAGAGCACCTATACTAAGTATACCGCTCGGTATTGCTTATCTCCTTAGCTCTTAGGCAAACCCACCACCGAGTCTACCATTAACCTATCTGCCACGCTTTATAATATAAAAAAGTGAACATTTTTTTTGATGATCTAGTAACACCATGAAGGTTCACACTTGAAATAATGACCACAGCCACTCTGTCAATAGTGAAACCAACGAAGAAGAAGAAGAAGAAGGAACATTTAAGTTTTTGTAAGAATTTAATAAAAAGAATTACCTAAAACATGAAGTGCCCAGATCTCATTTTTTAAAATGGCTCACTGTGTGTATTTATACCTACTATCCATGTTACACACAGAACCAGTATGGGTATTTTACCTATAGTACCTATCCTATAGTATCTATTTTCCTATATTAAACCATAGTTTATTCAAGGAAAAAAAAATAAAGATAAATGGATTTTTTGTTTTATTCTTGGTTTTTTGGTTGCAGATTACCCGGATACGTACTTATGAGGACCACCAAGGCAAGACCACCCCAAATAGACACTTATTTTGCTCTCAAGCCATTATTATGAAATGTTTACAAAAACAATAGACTTTCTCTCAAACATTTCTATATTTATTTGAGCTAACACAGTTTCTATAAAAAATTCACTGTCGGAGTCGGCAACAGATGTCGCTAAACAAAACATAAAACATTTCTTCACTTATGTTGTGTGTGTAAGTTAGAATAAAATCGTTGTTTGTCTATGAGTTGGTTGGTGCATGCTAATCACAGAAACTGATTAACCGATTTGAGTTAGAATTTCATAGATTTTAGTTTTAGCAAACTTCCCGTAACATTTAGTTTGTTTCGGTGTACCAAAGATTTAAATCGAAGATGCGGCGTAATCTCCTCGCGCCATACTAAAAACACACCGAAAATTCTTAACAATGGGTTGGGCGCAGGCGCTCAACCCAACTACAGTTGCACGCCAGCTACAGTGAGTGACGGTCGCTTATTGAGAGCGTCGCTATCGTCACAGTGAGTTTGAAGTAAGGAATGTGTTGTCTGTGTTTAAAAGTGTGTTTAGACAAAGGTATATGTATTTTATACTTTTGTCTTTAGTATAATGTATTTTGTAACACACTTTCGCTAGTAATGCCGCATCTCTCGATTTAAATCTTTGCGGTGTACAAATAAAATCGTTACGTGCAATTCTGAAAAGCAAACGTACAAAGACGCGGGGGTAAAGCCTACTAGCGCCATCTTTACTACTGCTCGAAGATTAATTAGTAAATTATGATATGTATACTCGTTTTTATATCAAATCATTAGATGGCACTGCTATAAACATTATTATTTTCAACCATCGATAAAACGGAAATTGTTTCAACAATTTTACAAAACATATAATTAAAGATTACCCACGAGCTCACCCAGAAGATGCCTCGAACTTTTTTGACAAGGATGCGAAATTTATTTTGATTCTAGTTATCCAATAAAGATGCCAATTAACTATCATTATGGATTTAGACGGATATTATCAACTGAAAGTTCTATTTAAGCATACTGTCCAATATTATATTTGTCGCAAAACTCCAGAATATGTGTGTTTCCTCGACTTGTCCAAGGCATTTCATCTGGTTGCCTATGATATCATGTGGGAAAAGTTGGAAAATATTAACTTACCATCTGAAACTCTTATTATTTTTAAATTGGGTAGGTTCAATATATAATTAAACGCACTGATCGAGGAGTTCAGCAACCAGCGTCTTGGTTGTCACATTGATGGGGTATGTGTTAATAACCTTAGCTATGCAGACGACATGGTGTTGTTGAGCGCCTTTTTATGTGGTTTACGTAAACTTCGTGTCCAGTTTAGGTAACAACGCGTTTAGGGCGATGTTAGGGCTACCCCGCTTCTATAGTGCTTCAGGGATGTTTGCAATCATGAGCACTGATTGTTTCTATGCTAACATGCGTAAAAAATGTGGGTGCGGGACAGCTCTAGGCTAATAGGCTAGCTAGACTGTATACATATCCGACATTGTTGTGATAGACATGTTGGTGATAGTTTTTAGGCACTTTATTATTATTATTTTCTATTATTATTATTATTTTGTTTTCTTTCATGTATTATATCTTATTACTGTTAGTATATTATATATAAACAATTTGCTTTTATTTTATTAATTATTGAAATAGGAACTGTATAGATTATAATTAAATGTATAGGTAAAAATGTAAAATATTGGGTCTAGTTGCCTGCAAATAAATGAATTTGAATTTAAATTATAGTTCGTAAATGCATTCAGGTTTAAAAGATTATACAGAGTACCCAATGCCCTTATACTGTGGTAGACACAGACAGTGTGGCAACTTTGCTTTATGTCATTGTCATGGACTGTCACTGTGGACTGTGGACAACTTGAACAAGAAAAAATGCAAAAAAGTAAATTGACAAATAAATTGATTGATTATGTACTTTTAGTAAAGTTGCTAAACTAAAAAACAAATACTTTTAATTCGTTACAATTCTATCTATATAATTTTACCAAACTTCACTTACAAAGAGTGTGAGTTTTCAATTGAAATCAGATTATGAGATGTAAATTAGTTCCGTTGTTTGTTATCAAAAGAATTGTTAACCTCACTTACCGAAAAATAGATTTTGATAACTCTTTACCAATACTAAATACTAAAAATGATTACAAATTTTGATAAACACTGTGCAGATTTAGAGAAACAGGAGCTAGAAGTAAGTTTGTTTAATAAGCATATTTGTTTTTGATGATAAGTACCCGTTTAGTTCAACATTTTCATATTTAAATATATTTTAATGTTTTCCAGGCCCCAAATGGTATTCCTTCTGCATCTACTTATGCTCAATTGCTGGCCATATATTTATATCAAAATGATTTGTAAGTAAACATTTTTTTTTATAATTTTTAGTTGTATTTTTAGGGCTGTATGAAGACAACAATCAACAAACTGATTAGTAATAAATTAAAGAAATTCAATTGCTCATCAAAACCTACGTTGAACTGTAAGGTAATGGAAAAAAGGAATTTTCATGTCTTAGGTTAAATAAATATGATTTTGACTTGACTAGATTGACTAGTCAAATGGAGAAACTCATGTTTTATTGATACAAATAATGATTGGACTATAATACAGGATAAAAATATACTTACTAATTTACAATCCATTTTCTCAAAACATTATTTATGTTTATTTTTTAGATGTAATGCAAAATTTTTATGGAAGAGAATTCCACAAAATGTCACAAGTAGCAACCCCGAAATTTCTGCTATTTGGGCTATCGGACAAAAACTATGGAAAAAAGATCTTGCAGGAACATATCAAGCACTAGCTGCTTACAGTTGGACAGAATCCGTAGCAAACATCATAAGAGTTTTAGAAGGTAATTTTATATTGGCATATTTCATACCACTGCGTCCCTTCAGCAACAAGTGATTTTATCACTAAATCCTAATCTATCATTTTAATAAAATTATTTTTATGTTTATATTGTTAATATGATTACCTTAGCTTATAGGTTAGGGTATTTTTATCCAAAATTCCTCAGTACATTAAAGCAAAAGTTTTCCTAATTTCATAATCCTTCCTTACATATAAAACAAAGTCCTCCGCCGCCTGTCTGTTCGCGATAAACTCAAAAACTACTGCACCAATTGTCATGCTGTTTTCACCAATGGATAGAGTGGTTCTCGAGGAAAGTATATAATTTACAAAGTTACGCGGGTGAAGTCGCGGGCAGGATATTATAAAAACACCATTCAAATTTCCGACTGTGGATTTACTAAAAAAAATTTTTCATACAAACATTGCGAACACTTTTTTTTTAAATTTTATATATTTAATTTTTAATGCAGAAATAATGATTGAAATTGATCATTATAATAAATTCTTATTAATTAATCAAGGTTTTTAGTAGAAAATTGAAAAGAAATATTAATAAAATGAAAATATTTCAAAATTTATGCTGGGGAAATCTGCCAAATTTAGTACTAGCTCCATATCCGCATTTGCAAAAGATTTGCATTGATCATTGAGGATGCGGATTCTGATGTGAATATCCGCAACAACCCTGGTCCACCGCAAGGATTCAGGCTCCATAGTAAATATCAACAAAATCAGTTTACATGGTTTATCTGTGTAAATTATTTTCACATTAAGAATTTGGAGTGCATAATAAACTCTTTATTGAATTTAATTTTTCAGAGAAAGTCCGAGAGAGAGCCTTAAACTTGATTGGCCGCTCATACAGTTCTATATCTATCAACACGGTGGTGTCAATGACGGGGTTGTCTAGGGAGGCTGTATTGAACGCTTGCCAAGAAAGGAAATGGGAAGTAGGCGAGGATGGAGTCACCATCAAACCTTCGCCACCAACTCATCCCGCACCATTACATACGTCCAGTGAAGATCAACTGTTCAAGCTGACAGAGTTTGTGTCATTCTTAGAAAACTGAGTAAGAGATTTCTTTGTATGCAATAAATAATTAAGAATTAAATGCTTTTTTTCTAATGCTTAAAAAACTTGCTTACAACCCGTTGGAAATATCTTGACACCTCAAAAGAATGCAATACGGCTCCTACAGATTGACAATGAAAAGACAGTACAAAAAGGTTTATTTTATAGAAATAGCTAATGTATGTGTTTTTTTATTTAATATGTGTCATGTCATTTACATATAAAGAAAAGTTAAAATAGATTGTTGCGAAGTGTGCGAGATATTTCTTTCTGACGTGTATTCATAATTGTACCCACAAAATGAAACAATTTCAACAAATTTTTTACCAAATGAAATAATAATAAAATAAAACTAGATTTCAGTAAAAAGTAGTTTCACAATTTATTACTTAAATAATTACAAAAATATTATTGGCAGTGAAAAAAAACTAAATGTTTAACTACATATATAAAAATAGTGGTATATGAATATACCAAAATGAAAATAATTCAAAATTATTTTTTCTCAAAAGATTCCTCAATTAGCATTGTTGTTCAATAAATTTAAATTCGTTTTAATCATAGTTCAGTGTTTTTATATAATCATAAATCAATTATTTTCAGTAGTTCTAATATAGACTATGTGTCTTTTAAACTTTATTAACCGGAAGTTGTCCAAATATTCTTATTTTAGGTTAAAATCAGAAAATTGAACAAATTCAATTGAAGAAATATATAAAATATCACAAGTAATACAAAATAGGGTATGCAACTTACACTAAAAATGTATATAATAATAATAATGAGTATCTACATTTTGTTTAACCTATGCACTTGACTAACTTCAGACAGTTTTGGCAACTCTTAGGATATTCTATCATTCTCCTCTCACTGATATCTTTGAAAAGAAACTTGATTTTGTCTCGGCTGAAGCCTCAACGAGTTGCTGTCCTCGTCATCGCCTAACGACGTCTCGTAGGCTCTATTTATTTGCCCCCCGTTTGGTTCCGCAAATACATCCTTCACTGATATATTTGCAGTAGACGTCCTATGTCGTGGCACGACGACACCCAGATTGTTATTTACCTGAAATGAAACGAAATATTTACATAAAGGACGGTTTAACTATGTAATGAAAAGCAGAACACAATACAGTGATACATGTATAGCATACAGTATATTTTATACTATTTTGACAGAGAAGGGTATTTCTCATTCAAAATTACCAAACATTTTGAAATTAGTTTTTGATGGTAACTGTAAAGTTTGATAAAATTTGTCTCAAAAAATTGGCATTTATATCCTCTTAAGGATAATCTTAAACCTCAATAATTTATCTGTAAGTGTAATTGAAACCAGAACCGATTACTCTATCTCCATTGAGTACTTGACCCATGCGCTTCCCAAATTGATAGTGGAGTTTTTAATAATATTTAATGCAAATAATTGCAACAAGCAACAGTTACTAGGCGAATTGTATGCCTACAATCTAAAAGGAATAATAATGAGAATTTCTATCATTAAAACCATGTTGAATTACCAGTCCGGCAACCCCATATTCGTTGTTTGCACCAAGTGTCTGCATTTGTGATTTTCTCCTCTCCGCCATGACAGAATTTCTTCTTGTTTCCAATGCTTTTAATGTTTCTCTGCGCAATGTCATCTTGCGATTAAGAACTGGTGTACCTGAAAACGTTATAACATACTTTATCTCTTACTAGTTAAGTTAATTTGTGCTATTTTAGTTGGCACAGAACATCACCAGTTTAATGATTTGAAGGAATAAATAATTGCATTACCTGGACCATCATTTGCATTCATATTAAAGAATCGTTTCTTGAAAGCGACGTCAAGAGTGCCAATGTTTCTCTTCTTTTGCCTTGCCTTCTCCAAGTTATGAATAGTTTTTCTCCTGCCCACATTGTGTGGTCCAGATCCAGAGTCGTTGTCGTAATCGTCGTCTAAACCATTCAATTTTTGTAAATCTTTTACAATTGCTATTGCATTTTTATCCAGTAGAGCGTCTTGAGACAAGTCATCCGCCTGAAAGTTCATTGGATAACTTGTTAACAGAGCAATTTCGTTAGAACCCAGCATATCTAATGTAGAGTTCAACAATATTACATACCTTCTTTGTACAGAACAAATTTAATTCTGTAGACGCCAATATGTGCGACATCGTTCCAAATCTATGGAACAACATGGCCGTAAACTGTATGACCAAAATCAAGGCGAAGAAGAATACAAATACTAAACCAATAGGTTCGAGTTGCAAGTATTCTTTAGAAATCAACACCTGAAAATTTTATTTTCCTTGTCAAACATTAATAATACACATCGGGTTGTAAAAGCAAAGCAAAATACGCATAATGAAACATTTTGTGCTATATGAAATGAATGAAACATAAAGATATCACATTTGTGCTTCTTGTCACATTAATTGTACAAAAACATAGCAAAGAGACCAAAGGACATGCAGTTTATATGAAAATTTTGACTTGCTATGTTTTTGTATAATACTAATTAAATAAAAATCATTGTTATACAAATCACCACATCATCCGAGGTATGTACAAAGGAAACCTTCGTCCCGACTGTCGTTTTAATGGAAAATTTCCACCACCTTAATAGACAGAAAAGAATATTAATTTGTAAAAATTTTGAAGTGTTTTTGTGGTCGTACTGTGCGGAAATAGGTGTGTTAATGAATTCTTGATTTAGGGTCTCAAAAAATAATTGCAAGTTTTTACTTGTAGCTTTTAAGCTTTCCTTTCTAAGGGATATAATTATTTGATTGTACTTTGTATTCATCTTTTTCTAAACTATAACTGTGGGGCTACAGGATGAGGATATTTATTAGAACATTTTGCGTGGAACCATAGTGACACCCCTTGTTTAGTCCTCTGTGTCTCTGGGACTCCATGCTGGTGTGCCAAACCAAGACAGACCGGTTAGAAGAAGGTCGTTAGACTTGTGAAATGACACACATTTTTTGTAACATTTGGCTATACCTCGCCTGTTTCCTCGATGTACGTAATGTTTGTCTTTACTCCCAAAGGCCAAATCACGTGAAGCTGATCTTTATTGAGTTGTAACAAAAATACTATCAATATGAATAAAGCATTGAACATAACAAATGCAAAAACGGACTTATTGCGAAGCTCTTTCAAATCGCCTGCAATGCGGGCCTGGAAAATTACATAAACAAATACATGTTTAATAAACTGGCATCAACTTTCAAGGGTGACTGGGGTTGTGACTGTTTGCTAAGATTCCTCTGAAATTCTTTGTTGACATTGTCGATCTTGTTCAACCTGAGTCAACGTTGAAGGTCGAC
This sequence comes from Synanthedon formicaeformis, assembly GCA_945859745.1. NCBI lineage: Eukaryota > Metazoa > Arthropoda > Insecta > Lepidoptera > Sesiidae > Synanthedon > Synanthedon formicaeformis. The sequence continues at coordinate 7,460,195 of OX243955.1, read as the reverse complement.
CGCAGTAGTGGTCTATCACGTTACCTCTTGTGTGACCTCATCATACGTAATGTTAGTTTTAACTCCAAAGGGCCATTTAACATTAAGGTTGTCCTTGTTCAGTTGTAGCAAGAATACAATGAGAACAAAAAGGGCATTGATAATAAAGAAGGAAAAAACAGATGAGTCTCTCAATTCTTTCAGATCCTTGGAAATACGGGCCTAAAATTGGTGTAAAAAAATATTAAACATACTCGTAGATGTAAATCACATGTACAGTCGGCCGCATAAGTCGATTAACACATTCAAAAGTGCAAAACAAGTGAACACTCAACTTACTTCCTTACTGAAGCTTTCTACGATCGTTTGTACGTGAAGTTTATTTTTTTCTCTAGTCGTGACAACGACTTATGGCGTGTTGAATGTTCAGTTGTTTTGCACTTTTGAATGTGTTAATCAACTTGTGCGGCCGACTGTACATAAATAATTTTTCAAATTATTTTAAGCACTTATTGACACCTGAAAATAGTCTTAAATATTTCAAAATATTAAAATTAGAAGCAGTTACTTACTTTTTATAAAGGCTTAAATTCTAAAACTTAGTAGTAGCTTATGGTGAATTTTTGATAAATTAATTTTGATTTTTATCTATTAAGTAAAAAAAATATATAGATACTCAGACTGTAGAGAAAATGTCATTTGCCTTTTTAAAAATGTTACCTCTTGCTCCTTATTAGCATCAATCGGATAGATGTATTTGTCTATTAAGTCCCTCCAGAAAGAAATTTCAGCGGGACTCAAATAGTCCACTTCCCCTTTTTTCAAATCTGGATCTTCTATCCAGTAAGGGTTTATAAGATCATCTCTTCTTTCCTAAAATTCAGAAGTCGTGATTGTTAATATGTTAACAATATAAATCCTACTAATATCATAAATGTGAAAGTTTGTGACTATATGTAGGTATATGGATGTTTGATACTTTTACATAGAAACTACTTAATCGATTTTGGTGAAACTTTACGGTAATATAGTTTATACATCCGAATAACACATAGATCATCTATACTAATATTATATAAGATACGGGGAATAAGTCGCGGTCAAAAGATAGTTAGAAATTAACTTAGATAATTGTTTTACCCGGGGTACAGTTGAAAGGGTATCAGCGTCAGAATCGGAATTTTCGTTATCTTCCGGATCTTCCGCTAATGCGTCCAATTGATGGTCCCCATTAGTGCTGCCTCGATGTCCAACCGATAACTTTCTACCTCTGTGCAATCCGTGTGGATCTACTGACCTAAAGAAAACATTTTATAATTATAATTCCGTAAACATTTTATATTGGGTCAAATATCACAATCTTTGACCAACCTCTCGACAGTGTCTAATTTCTTCTCTAATTTCTCTAATGTAGAGGCAATATGCAATAGTTGAACTTTTTCTTCATTTCCCTTAGGATGCGTACACAATAAACATTTAAATAATCCTGCAAAAGAGAACTCTATAGAACCTTCCTCTTCATTGCTGTTTACTCCTTGAAGGAAACCTAACACTGATTTTTGTTTAGCCTTTTTCTTTGCTTCCTCTGCTTCTTTCTTTTCCTGTTCTATTTCCTGAAATATGTTTTTAACGTATAAGTATGTATTACTTATTATTCATAATAAATTTTCCATTGCTAATTACTAAATTTACCCACCTTCTTAGTCTTTTTGACTTGGACTTCACGAGTACCCCAAGATACGACGTTCAAATTTATTATAGAATATAAAATCAAAAGTAAGTACATAGACGGTATAGATAAAAGGTAAATGATTCCTGGAACTATACACCAGAATTCTTGAGGATGTAAACAGGCTGCTATGAAGAAGGAACTTGATAAGGATATCAAGAATATTGCAGAAGGTGAACCAATTCCGTCTTCGCCCAACTGAAGTGCAGTACCGACGATGACAGCCATCATTATCATGGCGTATGCGGTTGAAAGAATTTGTGCAACTAACAACTGAAAACAAACATTTGATTACATTTTTTTGACATGCCAGCCTCTTATTCCCTTTATGAGTTATCCACAAAACATTTATGCAACTATGAAGCTTTGCGTAACTTTTAACTTAGTATGTCTTGTATCTCATGTGACATGTTAAATCTAATGTACCTACCTGAATATCTGATTTCATTGTAAAGCACACGAACATAAACAATAAAATTGGGTATAAATTGTATTCAAACGATGTCCAATTATCGATCCTAAATGCTGCTACGAAAGCACCCACCAACATAAGGAATATAGTACCGGGACCAAGAATTGTACCGCCCATCAACATCATCTGTAAATAGTCAAAATACATGTTTTAAAACGAATTTATAAAAAATCATAATTTATCAATTGAGGTAAACAAAACATTACCTGGTAACCGATGTACGGCGTCGATATATTGTCATTAATCTTTATAGTATGTTTGTAGTCCATTAGCAAATCCATAATATTAGCTATAGTGGAGGGCACCCATCGTCGACGCTGATTATAGAACTCATTGAATCCTTCGGGACAATGAGTGTAAGCATCGGAGGCGGCTGAATATTCTACACGATAACCTCGTTGAAGAAGAAGTGTACATAACCAACGATCTTCCCCTGAAAATTTAAACACCAAAATTACTCTTTTGTAGTCAACAAAACCTTACGTTGTCTACAGAGCAAAATTTACAAAACTGTTTCTTATGTATTGCTACGAAATTACCTTGATCGTACTGTACGTAATGCCGTGCTTCATCTGATCGCAAAGTGTATTTTTTCATGACGTTGTCGTCCATAAGAGCCTTCCCTCTAAACAAAGAGAAACATCCAGGACTACAAAGTACACAGCCAATCATATGTTCGGTCGCCTTCTGCAGCCAATGACCAATCGCGTATTCAAACATCTGATACCATACCATAGGACCTGAAACATATCATGAAATTTTCAGCCTAAAACTTTCTAATATTACAAACAAGAACATATTACCAATTAGTTTTTCAATGAGTACAATAAGTTATTGGTTATACTTAACCTGAACCAACAGGATGAATACGACCACAAGCTGCTCCCAAGTTTTTATTTTTCTTCATTAAATCGATAAGTAATCTGACAGCATGTGGTTGGAAATCAATATCGCCATCCAGGGTTAATAAATATGTATTCTCAGCCATTACTTCTTTACGGTCGACAGAAATAGGCAGTTCCATCAGACGGTGACCAAGTAAATAGTACATGTACATAATCTATGAACATACAATACAAAATGTTTAAAATTATGCATATTGTATTTAAAAAAAAAACAATATTTTGCAAAGGGGTTGTGGTACATATTAAATGAAGTCGCACCTGAGACCAACGCTTTTTATGACGAATTTTCGTTTTATCCTTTAGATGGCAGATCATTTTAGTTTTTCCTGGTAGCACCCAAGTTAGACGTCCTCCGTATGGCGCAGGATACTTTTTGGGTGGTCGAACACGAATTATAGTTTGATGAACTTCAGAAGCGGCTTCGTCAATCGTATCCACTAGGAGTTTCACGAAACGATTCACTTGTGAATCGTCGTCACTGTGATCCGATATTTCAAAAGCGTCGTCCAAGAAAATGTGGGCTACAAGTATTCATCAATTAGCAAGTAAGAATATATCAAGGAAATATTTACAAAAATAATAAAGTAAACTCACTTTCGAATTCGTAATAATCAGGATCAACAACTCGTAAATACTTTTGAGCGACGCGACGCGCACACTGATCTTCGTCGAGTCTCAGGATAGATTTTAAGAACTCCATCATTTCGTCTTTGGTTTCGTGCCACATAGTTGCGCATGCATATATTCTTGTAATCTGATCTGAAGATTTCACTGTTTTAGGGGAAGAGCCAGTATTGTCTGTGTGTACTGAAATCGTTTCATAATACTCATCGCCTTTTTCCTTTTCAATGTCAGCAAGGTCCTAAAATATTTAGAGTAAGTAATAAAGTTTCAAACATTTTCAAAGAATATTATTATTATGAACGTAAATACCTCTGTTTTTACATCTTTTTGATCATCTCTTTTTCTATTGAGTGCCATGCTTTGATCAATGAGAAGCCCGTTGTACATAGGAAGGACGAATAGTTTCTCAGTAGAAGCAAGACGTTCCGCTTTCGGAGTCCAAATATGTATAGTAATCCATGTCTGCGATAATAGCCATAGTAACCATATCCAGGCCATTTGTCGAGAGATGAAGTCACTGAGTGTAAACACTGCAATTAATGCGTAATATATATTAGTTTCATAACCTATATATAGAGGCAAATTTGTTATTATTATAATATGTTTAAAAAGAATGTACTATACCCGGAGGACTCTCGAAAAATAAGTAATCTGGCACTGTTCCGTGGAAAAAACAATTATCGCTGTTTCTCAGTCCGCAAGCAGCTATTGAAAAGTTTACTACGACCGGGATAACTAAATTAATAGGGAAGGCGTAACTGAAGCCTTGTATAAGGATTTTACATGCGAACTTCCCGAATATGTAACAGAAATAGGCAGCAAACATTTGTATTAACAAAACATAAAATGCCGATTTATGAACTGCCGCTACTTCTACTGAGTCTCCTGTTAGTGTCGCGTTTGCTAGATCTGGAATAAGTGTGCTTCCAAGTTGAACTTGAACCTAAAAGTATGTCAAAATATTAGTTCTCATATAATTATTGTTTATTGTTTCAATTCTTTTACAATATTTTTTATTAAATACCTACCTCTTCAACAATAATATTATGAGGCCCAAATCCTTGCGAGAATAGCTGGAAAAACATTGCAGGATCGTCGCCGTCCAACCAAATGCTAAACATAATACACATGACAAACAGGATTATTTTCCATACCGACATAAACCGATAGGTGTTGTAGCGTACATGATTCAGTTCCTCTTTGAGTCTGCCTAAGCTCTTGATTAAACCTAAAAAGAAACAAACGTTCTAAAAATTCTACTTGTATTTATTAACTCGCATCAGTAAGGTATCAAACTTCTTATTCTTACCGATGGGACTTTGTCGAGTCACGTAGTTTTCCCACCACCCTATTGATATACACAATGAAGCGATAGGGATCAGCCATAATACTGGCTTGTTATCTAGAAGTGGCCACATAATAAAACCGGTGACTTGAGCTACTATGGCGGCCATATCGACTATTACTTTCACAAATCGTTTCGAATCTCGGGAATTTCTCGATAGCAAACAGAGCACCGCGGGAACTATGCACAAACAGTTTGTGATCATTGCTCCTTTGACTACATCTAGTTCAGGCAAAACTCTGAACAATAGGAGCCACATGCCCACTGTATGAAGAGATTCTGCTACGAATATCTGTGAAATAAAATGTTTCAGAGCATTAGGTTTACACCTATTATAGGTTTAGAAATATGAATGTACTGAGGTATATCTACTAACCACTATAAATTGAGCACTTGTTGGTCGTTTCGATGATTTGAAGAAACAAATTCTGACTGATCTGATGAGTGTGCCGATTTCAGGAATAGCGAAGGCTGCGACTATAGCCCACATCCAGGCTACACGTTCCTCATCTGGTAAACTCACTAAGAAGTGCTTGTCTCTACCTGAAAACATCACAACCAAAATAATGTATACCTTATTGTTATACATTTTCTTTAGAATTTCATTCAATAGAGGTCATAATAGAAAATGCGATCAACCATAGAATAAATAGTACTTAACCAGTATTAAGTACTATTTACTCTAAGGATATTTAAAAGGTCGAATGCAGTAAGCAAAAACATGACGAAAATATCAACGTACCTAAATTTTTATTACAATAAGCAAGACGCCTGTCTCTCTTGAGCTGGGATGTCATAAAGAGCATGGTTCCCTTGGCGACTACCCCTGATGCCAACACGACCACGAATGTTACAAGATATGCCATCACTTTGAGCAGTCTCACGGTAATTTCCAAACACTTCTGCGATTCCATCGACCCGCTGTCCTGCTTCGGTGGAAATTCCCTGAACACGTCCCATCCTTTTGTTTCATGAACTGTTCTCTGGCTGAAATTGAGAAATATAGTAATGTAAGAATTTTGACCTTTTTTTTTTGTTAAACTTAGGGCCTCTTTCACAAACTACATGTAAAGTGTTGATTAGTTACTTTTAGAAATCATATTGAATTATGCACTCGGTTTACTGCATCATTCGATAGCCGATTTTTTTATTATTATTTTCTATTTAATGTTTGGGACGTTTACCGTACAAACAAAGGTATATCAGCTCCATTATCCCCGGTTACCGGTGACTTTAAATGACAGTTTGGCCTACTTGACGTTTGTGAAAGAGGCGCTTATTGTATGAATTTGAATGGTGGTAACTACTCCCTTACAGAATATCACCGTGAATAAGAATAGTGAAAAATCGATTTTATAATTGTACATGGACACGAGTTAAGAATTGAGTCCTAATTCGTTAAAAATCTCATATTTTAAGGAATGATGTGAATGTACCTACATTTAATATTTCTTTCTGTGGAACACAGTGTTTAACTTACTTCTCTAAAAATACTTAATTTTATTTGTTTTATGAACGAATAACTTTATTTTATTACAAAAAATTTAAACAGTTTTTTTTTCTTAATTTATCAAGTTATTGTTCATTTTATAAAGTAATAACTGTCACTAAATTAAGTGAGTACATAGTCCGCAAATACCGTCAACAGAAAACAACTTTCACATGCGTCTTAGCTGAGAGAGAAATCTTCGCGACTCCATGTTTTATAACGACGCGTGTTACAGTTCTTCCGATTTCGTATACCTACTTGTTGAGAATGACCTTCAGGCGTTGTTTCTTATGTTGTTACGCGAATGAAAATTGTTAGAACGATTACTTGCGCCTGGAGCTTAGGTAACCAAGCCTGATTCTTTTAACTACGTAAAAAACGCTGTTGAAAATGATGAAATGCTTCCGACAAGAAAACAAACAAGGGAAAGTTTTATACGATAGTTAAGGCGATAAAGTGTCTATATATCAGAAAATTTTGGAATATTAAGCGCCTGTTTCACAAACGTCAAGTAGGCCAAACTGTCATTTAAAGTCACCGGTAACCGGGGATAATATACCTTGTTTGTACGGTAAACGTCCCAAACATTAAATAGAAAATAATAATAAAAATCGGCTATCGAATGATGAAGTAAACCGAGTGCATAATTCAATATAACAGAAAATGTTTTCTAAAAGTAACTAATCAACACTTTACTTGTAGTTTGTGAAAAAGGCCCAAAGCGCAATATTCGCAGAATTTCTGTGATAAATTGATTCTCTATTTTTAATTAAAATATAAATTAAAATTAAATGTACTTAATTAAATTATAATTTGAATTATATTCGAAAAGAAAATTTAAATTTAAAAATGTCCAAATTTTTTTTATTTCTTCATCTTAATTTCAGAAACATCTTTAATTTTTTTATAGTAAATGTCCATATTCCTACCAATTAAAAATGTTTCTCATAGAAAAAACAATCATCAATTTAGTAATACGTTTGATGCCCACAAAACAAAACAAAAAAAAAAAATAGTACCTAACTAAGCCTTTCGTGGATATTCTGAAAATATGCAGCTTCCAAATTTTCCATGAATATATTACGAAAAATATGCATGCTTTATTTATAATTACTATAACAATAAAAATAAATATAAAATAAAAAAATTGGGCCTCGCTATAATTTACAATATGTAACTTTAGTAGCTAGTCGATTCTATTTTTAATCTTTTAAAATAAAATTTCTTCACTTTAAATATTCTTTTAACGTAATGAAGAAATTTAATTTTTCACAGTTTCAAATGTAAAAAAAGGCTCTTATGGCAAATAAAAAATACATTGTAGTTTAAATTTTAATATTAATACTAATTGTAATTATCGTCACTTTGTTTGACATATCCATACCTAGTTATGAAATAGTTTAATTTCACGTTAATTTTCTATTTTTTTTAAATAAATAGTGAAATATTGTTTATTTTATCGTTACATGAAAATAGATTTGTCACGTAGTGGTGTCGAAATGATTCGCATAGTTGCTTCGTAGTGGTTGTGACAGTGGGGTTTACGTAAGGAAACATAGCTGCTACTGTTACTGCGGTAACCCAATTAAACGTTGCGTTTGTACTGCGTTTGTACACCTCTCGATGACCACCATTTTTAATCACAACAATTAAGGAAACGGTTATCAGCAGTAATTGCATATTCCATTTTGAATATCAACAAACATTGAAATGTAGCTGGTGTTAGGATAACCAATTTTTTTTAAAAAATACCAATAACATTTGACTAAATAAATTTCAACTCTTTCCTTTGTGTATAATTTATTAAATTTTACAAAATAGGTTTGGTAATATTGTTAAAATTATTTACAACGTTCTTATCAATACAGTAGCTGCTGCTCAAAATAAAAGTAGCCTAAGTTACTCCTAATAAAATCAGATCTTTGTCAATGAAAGTACCGTCAAAATCGGCCTAGCCGTTTCGGAGATTAGCCGGAACAAACAGACAGGTGAATAAAAATATTAAAAATTGTTTTTTTTTGTTGTCATATAAACTTTGATAAAAACCTGAACCTACTTTGATAAAAAAAACCGTTATTTTGACATTACAAGCAGACACTTCAATTTTTTTTATTAGTAGGTATGATAATAATTATTTTATGGATGTACTTGAATAATAATGTAGAACATGTTTTGTATTTTTATTATCAATTTTAATATATTTTTAAACATATTATTATGTTTAATTTTCTGTTACAAAGAGGGAAATACCTAGTTTTATTTTGTAGGTACCTACAGAAAACTGTAGGATAATCACTAAAACTAATTTTTAAAAAATCTCTATCATATTTACCTGTAAATACTACAGTAATGCAATGTTCCATTGCTATAGAGAGAGTTGTTATTCGCCCCGTAAACAGGCTCTTCAATATCCTCCCTATCGTAATAACTTTTACGATCGTGATCACTCATTTCCATCACTATCACAAACTATCAGCCATTTTTAAGTATTAAGAACACTTCACAGAAATCGAAGGGATGAATTTTGAGGCAGCAAGAATAATGAACGCAGTAAGACTATGTGTCCTGTTCCTGTCTGAACGAATATTGTTCAATAACTCATTGTTAATTTTATTGAGGACAGCAAACGGTGCGATCGCAATAGTGACTGCTGTGGGGCTATTCGCTTCCACTACACTGGACAGTGGTTCGCCAATGTGGCTCAGCGGACAAATAGGAATATTAATTACATATGCAATATTATTATTGGAAATAAAATGAGTTGTCTACATTCATAACACGTTCGATTCTGCAACTCACCTGTATTGAACTTTAACTGTTATTAAAGCTTTTAGTAGTTTGGATACAACTGTAAATATGGAATTGTATGTCTTGTGGCGCTCGCAATATGGTTTTTCTGCAATTGGTCAACGTGTAAACATAACGTTGGTATATAACGGACTAGTAAAATAGGTAAGAGAAAGACAGACATAGCAGAATTGTTAAATAATTTTCAGGAATTATATCAGACGGAAGACACGCAAAAAGTCATAAAAGATGAGTAAATTCGTCTAGTTTTTTATTTGCCCTTTTTGAAAAACATTATCAAAAACCGGAATTATGCCTTATTTGCTCTCATTCGCTCAAGACTATACAAAAAATAACACACTTTAGAGCACTTTTACTATGAAACTAATTTTTTTGGGTTTATTAAGAACCTACCAGCATAAAAGGGCTTATTAAAAGATATATTTTAAGTTGACAAATATCCAAAGAGTTAGTCAAATATTAGATGCTTTTGAACTAATGTGCGGTGAGTTCTTCGTTCTGCGGCAGTGGGCATGTGAAATTATATATCGTTGGCTCGCTAATTGCCACTATGATTGTATGAGGTACTACGAGTAGTAATTGCGTAAAAAAAAGCTTGAAAATGAAAGTTTTTTTTTCTGAAAATATCGGTAGGCAGGCCGATGGTCCACATGATGGTAATGGCTATATACATACCGTCTCTTATAAACGCAAGCAACGCTATATCTAGAGGTCGCAAGTGCGCTACCGAACTTGACATGATAATAAATCTCATTCATTCTCGTTTAACGAAACAGCACATGTGCTGTTACTTCATGGTGGTATGATGTACAGGGATGGTTATTATCGCCAACTATGCCCAGTTCAACAGACTGCAGAACGCAAGAACCCTTTCAATAAGTTTTTGTAAATTTCACACCTTCTTAGTAGCTTTATAAGAAGGATCTTAAGTAATGCATATAAAAGGCAACATAAAACTCGAACTTATAAAAAAAAATCATAAAATTGTGCTATGTTTATATAGCATCTTATTCCGTACATAAAAATTGGGTTTATGTACATTTTTCGGTTATATAGAAACATTAGGTACACGTTTATGCCTTTCTCAGGCGACGAATAGCTACTCCTCATTTGGGCTTTCGTCTATCTAAACCATGAATTTATTTTTAGAATACCAAATTTAAAAGCCCTCAACACTGAGTTAATTACGTCATTAGGTGAAAACGGTACCCTGTGACCTTGTACAAACAAAAGTTCTGTTTGAAATGAACTGAAAATGGTAGTGGGTAGAATTTCGGTATTTTTTTTTTCAATAATTACATAGAATACAATTTAGATGCATACATATTTTTTTTTAAATTGATATATTTAAAATGTAATGACGATTTCAAATTTGGAACAGATGTTAGCAGTTTAAAAAATCACGAATTCTGATTGAGCCCGATGCATTATTAAAACCGGCGTGACCTTCCTCTACGCACGATCCAGACAAAGATGTTATTTGAATGTAGATATTATAAAATAGTACAAGTGAACGCGAGAATGTTGAACGCCTGCGCCAGCTAAAGCGACGCCGCGGTATTCGCCGTTCTTACTTTTGGAACAATAGATATTTCAATGTCGCCCGAACTCACGAAAACTTACGAAAGCCTTGTCTAATCAAACCGCGGCTCTGTTATTAGATCGGGCCATGGGATCACTCATACTTGTGTAATAAGGAGGAATGTCAATATCTAAACATTACTTTTAGAATCTTATGTCTAGCAACATTAGTTAATTTATAAGATTAAGCATTAGGTAAGATGTGTGAAGATAAAAACATGTTAAAATAAATGAATGTACATGAGGGAATTGCAAAGCCGGGGGCGAGTCGCTAGTATATAATAAATAAAAATGAATACCTAACTAAATGTTTTGCTAAACGCAAAAGTGAGGATGCCACTGAGGAAAAATTTTATGAAGAGAAAAATGAGAATAAATTGTCCGTGCAAAACCGGGGTGGCTCCCTAGTTAACAATAAAAATACAATCATCGTTGCTGTATTCAAGTTTCGGAGACATCTTTTAGTATGCAAGCCACCTCCAGTTTCATGCGTACCTCTGAGTAGTGTCCGTCCAGTGATTATAAAGTTCAACGACATGAGCCAGTAGGAAAAATGCGTTTGAAAAAAGGTACCTAATATTTTAATTTAAATGTTTGTTACTAAGTGTACCTACTTAAGTTTAGATTTACATAAACATACATTTGCTGATTTGGCTGATAGATATAATTATATTATAGAAGTAACATCTCAAAGTACGTATGTTGCAATGAATCTTCTATGCATTTAAATCCTGTTACCAATTGGGTGACTGCTACTTATACGAGTTAATAGAAAGCGTAATTATTCCATGCACGAGCGAACCTCCATCGAAACCCCACTTTTATGTTTCCATCTACTATGGTATAGGTAAGTCAAGAAAGTAACGAGCTTAAGGCGACGGTCACACGTAGGGTATTTACTGTGATCCATCAGTTTAGTATTTATTGTTGGATGTTAAAAAAATCTAGAAATCCAATAATAAATTTGGACATCCATCAATAACGCTAGACTACACGTTCAATAAATACCACGATACATAATTATTTATTGACGGATCACAGTAAATACCGTACGTGTAACCGTCGCCTTAGATATGGACAAAGAAATTTTTCAATCTTGCAGTTTAAGAAAAGTTAGATTACAACTCTATCAATATTACTCGTATTATTATTATTAACAGTCGAGACAGACGCCCACTGCTGAAAATAGTCCTCATCTAAAAGCACCTTTTTTATGTTAAGGTCAACAGACAGGGTGGCGGTATACACTTCATGGTAATTGGCTAAGGTCATCCATAGGTCACACAAGCAACATCAAGTACTGCAAGCTGCCGACCATAGAAGACCTAGAAGACTAGGATTAAGAATAATTGATGAGTAAGGAATAGGGCGATGGGTTCCGGCATCCCGCACTAAAGCCCTCACCGAAGCACAACAGCACACATGCTGTTTTCTCTTGACTTCTACCATATCACCGGACCATTCAACGTTAGCGTCTACCAATAAAATCGAATTAAAATCGGTGCAGAACTTCTCGAGTTTTTAAAGGGTACACCAATTTAACATTTTTATAAATATGAAGAATATGGTATTTAGTATTTACCCCTCTAGAAGTTCTAGTTCTACGGCTAGAGTAGTATACTGTACAAAGTAGGGCGCAAAAATGTGACGCAGTCTCCTGCCGATCGAAAGTAGTGTCGTCAGAGTTGTCAACCTTGGCATTTGAGTGGGTTCCGGGCCGCGGTGACCGATCGGCGAACATGATCCGACCTCTAGCTAAATATATATTTTTTAATACCTTAGTTCTTCAGTCATATCTATTCTATTACATATTCAGTTTTAAATACAAATCTAATAAATCTTTGTATTTAAAGTAAAAAAATATATACCTATACTTTTATTATTGATAATTTTCTGTAGACAAAACCCAAATCTTTTTATCTCCATTAAATTGTAAGTAGAACGACAACTCTGTTTATATATGTATCTAGTTAAACCAGTTTTTTTTTCTTTATATTGAAAAGCGTATTTCAATGTACATAAACTATATTTAATTATATACCTACATTCAAAGAAACTAATGTGTGATACTATCAGCGTTTGTTATATTTGAAATTTGTTGCAATGTTTTCATACTCATGAATTTATACAGCGTTATTTTCTGCCTATAGGTGGCGCCTGAAGCTACATCCCGCCTATTGTTCTATAAGCAAAAGATAAACTTTAATTTGAAAATAATAATAATAACTTAGTTTTCACCTACTAATATTATAAATGCGAAAGTTTGAGGATGGATATATGGATATTACTCTTTCACGCTAAAAAGGCTTAATGGATTTGGATGATATTTGGCGCACGAATATATTATTACCTAGATTAACATATAGAATACTGTTTATCCTGGAAGAATGTTAGAGTCCCGAGGGATCGTCTAAAAATACTGTCACAGTGCTAAAGATTTCAGATATTTTCTTAATTTTTCAACACGGGCGAATTCGCGGGCATCAGCTGGTCACTGGCCCCTTTTATGTAAATTCGTGTCGAATGACGGGTTTTTCAAACTTTTGACTCATCAGACACGGATTAAGTAAAGTAAAAGACCGAAGACGATTCATTTATTGCTCAACACTCAATGATGATAGGAATATAATGCGTTAGATCAACTATTGCAAAGTACCGTGTGGGTACATACCTACATGTTGCACTAAGCGCATTGTTATGCACGTACTTTACCATATTGAGCAAAACGAATACCGTTCTAATTAGTCTAGTGAAGAGGTTTGTCAATCATTATTAATTGTACACAGACGATGGCGCTCATGACTGCGAATAAAATGCCAGTTATTGAAAATTTTATAGGAGTCCATTTTTCTATCTTCACCATAGCGTTCACATAGCTCTATATCCTATAAGACTACATACTAAGTATGTTTTAATATTAAAATGTAAGATTCCATAGTAGTAGTTCTACTAATATTATAAATACGAAAGTTTGTGAGGATGGATGCTTGTTACTGTTTCACGCGAAACGGCTTTATCGGATTCGGATGAAATTTGGTACACAGATAGCTTATTATATTACCTAGATTAATATTATAGGATACTTTTTGTTTTCGAAAAACATATAGTTCCCGATGGATCGTCAAAAGTTTTAAAAAAAGGGCGCCACTTTCGCCCTGGCGGCGCCAACGTAGTCACAGCAATAAAGATTTTAGATACTTTCTAATTATAGCTATTAAAAAATAAATAAATGACCTTGTATGATGATACCCCTCCCCTGTACCCAAAACTAATATATTCGTATAAACTAAAATTAAGAAGAACTTGGCTCAAAAGTATATCTACTTACCTATTAGAAAAAGTAAGTACCTACGAGTAAATAAATTGGTTTTCATATTACTTTAACAAGGATTTGAATTTAAAAAACTATTTAGCAAGTAGTAAAAAATTGCTAATAACGCAAACTAACTAACATTTTTCTAATAGATTAAATAAATTATCTTAGTGACCCTACAGGTGCACAATGACGTGGTTGACCGAAAATTTGTATTGATGATGTCATACTGAGTCGAAGTTCGCCGATCATCATTCAAAAGTTCTCAGCCTTCCCACCGACAACGCACAGAACTTAACACACGTGTTAAACAGTACCAAAATACTGCTTCTGTTTAAGGCGAGGACTTAGCATTAGCAGGAAAGCGTTATTTTTGTCGCCTAATTTGACTTCTTAGAGTAAAATTAAAACATAGATAAAAATATAGGTAGTGCACACTAGACTACACTTAAAAAGTTTAAATCGGGCATATTTACGCAAAAAAACTATTTTCTAAAAAAAAAATAGAAAATACTGAACAAAAAAAAATTGTCACAGTAATAAAAAAAAATCAGCGACAACTACATTTGTTTTTAAGTTTAATAATTAACTTAAGTTCTGTACTAAGTTTTATTTGGCTACATTTATTGCTTTTTCATATTTTACACAATATTTAAGGAAAACCTTTCAATTTTAAATCTGTTCGCTTATCTCCGAGAAACCACAAAAAATTGTCGTGCAATATTGCACCTTGATCCGTAGATTATTAGGTTGCGCTCATTTTGGTGAAAATTGTGTTCGGTCTGAGGTGTGTCCTTGTCTTAATAAAGTAAAACACTATTGTTTTAAAGTTTAGATAAACTAAATGTAAGTATAGATAAGGGTAGTTTTTACTAACCTGCCTCCGTAGATGTCATTGGCGAGTGGTGTGAGTTCATCGTCAGAATTGTCGCTGGCCTCCTCCCGCCTCTTCCCCCCAGGCGCAGCCATTTTGTATCCAAAGTCTGTAATAACATATAATTGATATAATAAAGGCATGATTATCATGTTTTTCACGAAGATTCACAAACTTTCATCTTTCATAAAATTTGGAACTTTCACAAATAGTTCATAGATATGATTAATTAAAAAACTCTCTTAAAAACTATATGTAGGCATTTGAAAGAATTTGTATTGTAACAAAAAGTATATAAAAATCATCACAACGAACCCCCACAGAACCACTTGTCACTTATCGCAGTAACGAGTAATATAAATATAGAAAAGATTTATTCTCGTGTACAAATTTCTATTATTAGACCTCGAGATCAAACCAAGCCAGTTCAGGTTTTATTTAAAAAAAAATCAAAACCGAACATTTCGCATGGAATCGTCTTTTCTTTATTGGCAAATGACTGTGAATTAAACAAAGAATGTAGGTTCTCTATATATACTTACTATAAAAGTGAAGTCAACATTTAGAAGTGGAATGAGCTTATACACGATTTTCTATTTTGAGAAGTATTTGCTGTCACGGTTCTCTTACAGATCCTATTTAATCGTGACTACACCGTTGTGGAGCTAAATAGAAAATTATAAGTTTGGACAAACAAAACATACTAACTGTTGCCTGCAACTTCGTCCGCATATCTTTGTATTGGTAATTTGGTAATTTTTGGTATATTGGTAATTTTTCGGCAGACGGGCCGACTGATAACACTTGATTTTGGGTAGTGGTACCGTCGCCTATAACACAAGCAACGCAACCAGTGCTGCAAGTGCGCTGCCAAATACAGTAGAATTAAGGATTGTGTAAGGGCTCTGGCATCCCTTACACACTCACTGAAACATAACAGCACGTGTGTTTCACGGTGGTCTTCTGTAAGCAGATAATAGTAGGTAACTGCCGTCGAGTAACTGCGAAACGCAGTTTAGGTTACCACTACTTAATTCTGATGCATTAATTATGTTGGTGTAAAGTTTCAACAAAATCCGTTTAGTAGTTTTTACTTGACAGAGCAACAAACATCCTCACAAACTTTCGCATTTATAATGTAGAACGATGTGAAATATTACAGGTTCATTCCTCTTTCAAATAAAAGTACATTTCGCGTTTGAATACATGATTAGACCAATCGTTTGTGTGGATTCGTGAATCATCTCTTACCAGCGAAGTTCGCATTCCTCACAAGCGATCTCTCGACCTTGCAGGTCATTCATCCCTTGTATGGGATCATTCAATACATTAGAAGGAAGCATTTTCCTTCTTTATTTACTTTTGCTTGATGTAAAAGTAAATGAAAGAATTACTCAAGTCACTTTTACTTAATGATATTTTTTTACAACCTTATAATTTATGTTCACTATTATACTTAGGGCCTCTTTCACAAACTACGTGTAAAGTGTTGATTAGTTACTTTTAGAAATCATTTTCCGTTATATTGAATTATAGCCGATTTTTTTTTATTATTTTCTATGACGTTTACCGTACAAACAAAGGTATATCAGCTCCATTATCCCCGGTTACCGGTGACTTTAAATAACAGTTTGGCCTACTTGATGTTTGAGAAAGGGGCGCTTAGATATTTTACTACTCAGACATATATACAAAACATATTAATTGTAAGTTATAATTAAGTCGATATACGAGTAATTTTAATTCTGACGTAAGTACATACAGTTAAAATATTAAAAATTACATACGAGTAATGCTACCTTTACATTTCATTATTAATTTATTATTGCTAATGACAGCTTGATGACAGTAACCATTTTATGAGCCAGAATGAGTATGGGATGATAGCAACCATTCGCTGTCCAGAGACTCTTACCCTTCTATAACCAGTCTGCCTCTATAGCACAAATTCTCTTAAATATTATTACTCATATCATATGGTAGGTACAATAAAAATTTAATATATTTAATATGTATTCTGTTTGTGATATTAAAGCAGCTTTGTCAAAAACTATTTGAATAGTATTTATATAGAGCTTGTGGAGGCGTTCGTGCAGTTGCTTTAACAACGGCAAGGTCAGCGACTTCCGCGCTGGTCGCTGACTGGACAACAAGCCTCGCCCTCCTCGGAAAGTTGTACCTACTCTATTTACAGATTAAGTCTGAACTTATGCACAAATATAAAGGACTCTTTGTCTCTAGCTTCGCTCGCAGTAAAAATGTAGCCTATATTTGTGTCGTTCATTGTAAAAGTGAACTATCTCCTTGTAACTGAATTTTAGAATAACGAGCTTTTTGCGAATTATAGTGTAGGAAAAAAATATAAGCATTCATTCATTGTTTTCATCTATGGGATTTTAATGCAACTATTGGAGTTACTTCACTTTTATATTGAAAGTTATGACTAAATGTATTACCATTAGGCAAGAAAATATGGTTTTAAAAATAGGGAGTTACACCACTTTTACAATGAACGACACATTTATCTCGAAGATCCATTCTAAATATTGGTCAAAATATTTTTGTATCGGGTGGGATCATAAACTTACAAATTTTAGATTAATATATTATTAGATATTAGTCATTATACTCGTAGCTGATATTTGGAATCGTAGTCGAGTTCTACCATATCGAGTAGGTAGTGTTCCGTTATACTAGTATAGCTCAATCTATGTGGTTTCAAAAAAGTCCTTTCTTTTTCTTTTAGAAAAGAATAATATTTTGCATTTACCTAATATTATTTAGTATTTGAGCCCGCGACTTCGTCCGCGTTCAAAATTAGAAAAAATAAATATATAAGCAATATAACGCCTGACTTACATATTTATTGCTATTAGGGCCTCTTTCACAAACTACATGTAAAGTGTTGATTAGTTACTTTTAGAAATAATTTTCTGTTATATTGAATTATGCACTCGGTTTACTGCATCATTCGATAGCCGATTTTTTTTATTATTTTCTATTTAATGTTTGGGACGTTTACCGTACAAACAAAGGTATATCAGCTCCATTATCCCCGGTTACCGGTGACTTTAAATGACAGTTTGGTCTACTTGACGTTTGTGAAAGAGGCGCTTAGTCTTTTGACAGGCTTCAGTTTTACTAATTTTAGATGATCCTTCGAGAATTGTACTTTTTCTGGATGAAAGGTTTTTTCTGCATCGTTGTCAGCGTACCTATGTAAAATTTCATTATAATCAGTTGAGTAGTTAAGGCGTGAAAAAGGTAACAGACAGACAGAGTTACTTTCACATTTATAATATTAGTATAAACTGTAAAAAAAAATTGTACTCTTTTATGACTAATCGGATAATCCAAGAGGCTGTAGTAAAGCTGTTATGAGTAAAGTTTTTCAATCGATTCTCAACGCGGTCTTGTATCGAGGGCCGGTACTGGCTCACTTTCACTGTTGGCGGCCGTCAGCTGGTGCTTGCTGTCCCCTCCCCCGCGATTGTTCACGCCGACCTCTCCCCTCCCGTCGCAATACTGCCTTCATGCCACGCAACACTGCCTCACATTCGTAGCAATGCACACAACATTCTTTAGCAATTCACGTTATTAATGTTCTCACGATAAAATAATAAACGTCACGAGTAAAAAATTTAGCTGAGTGTGCTCTGAAAACGTTTGAGTAATCATTTCTAAATATCAACAGAGTTGGTAGACTGTCGAATGATGTAAGTGTTTGCGAGGATGTCTGGGGCTCATGACCCTTGACAAGCAAGGCCCAATACAAGCATAGAAGTTGATAGATCGATGTTTCGTATATGCTTCTGTATATTAAATGAAGTCAATACACGTATAAATTTATATGTGTATGATACACATAGGGTTATATATAAGTACACATACATATAAATATAGGCAATTCTCAAAAAATGCGATCATAATTATGTATTTTTGAGCGATGTATTTATTGTCTATACATTATAAAGAGAGATTTGTATTTTTGTTTGTTAAGAATAAACTCAAAAACTACTGGACCATTTTAAAAATTCTTTCACCTATAGAAATTTGGAACATAGGTTTATTTTATAACGTACTAGCGACCCGCTCCTGGCTTCGCCCAGGCTTCAATTTTTTATATACCTACTCAAACCATTCAAATTATACTATGCAAGAAAGTGTCCGCTAAGAATAAAGGATTTTTGAAAATTTCCACTCCGTGCTAAGCCAGAGGCAGGTCGCTAGACTGTAAAAAAAAGTAAATAGAGAAAATACACTAATATTGAACTAATGAAGCAGGGATAATAACGGTTCTTTTAATTGATCGTAACTGATTTTACAAGTAGGCAATTCCAGTTTTAAGTTTAATTTAATTGGAATTTGATGAGGTTAGCCAACATAGCAATCAACGTCGATAAACGCTACGATTAAACTGTGGTTATTGTTATAACATGTTTTGTTATGAATAAAAGACAAAAATTAAATTTACAGAAAATAACAGTTTTATGAGATTGTAGAACACCAAATCAGTAAAACAACTTATATTACTTTTAATTGTTTTAAGGGGTAGGTAGTCAAAACCTAACAATAACCTGAATCACTAAGTACACATACATTAAAAAGTGCTTCATCTGAAGCTCTACAAAGACTGGTTTGTCTCTTACAAGGTCTTTAAAGTAAATGTGTATGTATCTGCCCAAAACCTTTAAATCTCAATCTTTTCTGTTTCGAGGTACACAGTGAGGTTCTATTTGAATATGGAATATAAACAATAAATAAATAATAATAATAAATATCTTCACACATTCCACACAGCACCATCTAGTTCCAAAGTAAGCAAGTAATGCTTGTATTATGGATACCAGACAGTTGATATAATACATAGATTACTTTTTTTTTTGTAAATACATACATATTATAAATACAAAACATCCATGACTCAGGTACAAAGGTAAAATGTTCACATAAAACATTTGCCCCTAGCGGGATTCGAACCCGCTACCGTTTGGTTAACAGCTAAGGTTACTGGCCACTAGACCAAACGTGTCGTCATACAACAACAATCAAATCAAAATATTTATTTATCAATTAGGTTTCTACAAGAAACTCTTATGATCAATCAAATAGCTTAGTCTTTAAATATTTTCCTCATCAGAATATTCCTGTAAAGTAGTTCATCAACAGCTTGATATTTAAATAATATCGTGCCAGAAATCCGTTGGAGCGTGGTCAGCGTCGAACGCGACGACGGCGAAAGGGCGGAGTAACTGACCTCGCAGTGCGTGTTACTTAGCTACCTACTCATACTTGGTTAGAATATGGACTTTGCCATATTGATCGTAATCCATAAATTAAATGTAGGAAATGAAATGAGCCTTACTCTAAGAGCTAATATACTACCTCGCAAGATCACTGACTGCGCCAATGAAGTTAAAGGAACTCTTATTTGTTGGACATATTATATTTTCTTAATGTTAAGGTCGGCAGACAGCAATATAACACAGGTGTACCACAGGTGCTGCAAGTACGCTGCCGACTATATTAAGTATTAAGGACAAAGGATTGGAAAGGTATAAGGAAATGGGATCTAACATCCCTTACTCATCGAAACACAACAGCACACATGCTCAATCTTTATGGAAGGGTTTAGGTTCTTCTTTAGGTTGTCAATCTGTATGGAGCCTTACTGCCACCAGACAGGCTACCCAAATGACTGCAAAACGTTTTAGTATCGTATAGATTACACCGCTAACATGTAAATACCTACAGTATCGCATTATGTAATTTCTGTTAGTAAGTACTAACTTTGAACTGGTTTCATTATACAAATGTGCCTGATTAAACAAATATTTTCATAATTATACGATTACTTATATTCTGTAAATAGGTAGGCCATATGTTTTGGCAGTTACAATCTAGACTACACCTTAAAAATTATTTCATTAGTAGATACATAATCCATTTACTAATAAAACTAATATAATATGAATGATAACGACGCTTACTCAAAAAGGATTTAATAATACAAGTCAGACGATATTCCATAAAATTAACAATATAGCCATTCAGTCAGTCAACCAAACTAATTTCTTAACATTATTTTAATTAAATTTTAAAATCGTAATGTGTAGCGTATATTGCACAAGAATAACGATTAACGGGTTTTAACTAACATGAGTATAACCTATTAGTTATTAAGAGTTAGGACAAGAGACACTTTAATCCCTTAAATGAGCTCCTATTGTTTTGAACTAGTGAGTGCTGCATTGAAAAATTTAGTGATCAAGTACATCATGTTCAAAGTCGGGGAGAACTGCAAGTAAGTATACGAATAAATAAATCATCTGTAACACTTGAGTTTTTATTGAGTTTGCAGCAATAAGCAGTCAGACATTCGTAACTATGTAAAATTATTTCCTACAGCGATCCAGTAAAATGTCAACTGTTCAATCAAGGTAGACGTTAAACTATTTTAAATTACACTGCAAAAGCGTAACAATAAGCCACAATTGTAGGTAACTTGTCTTATATGATAACGATCATTACAAAACCTTATTTACATCGGCGTGATATAATATTAAACTGGTGTATTGTTACGCGACTATATTCATAGTCACGAATACAGATATCAAAAAAAGAGAAAGTAGGCTATACAATGAATTAATCGATACGGTCAAACTTCATAGGCATGCTGAGATATCCTATTATTAATATTATAAATGCGAAAGTTTAAAAATGTATGCATAAATGGATGAAATATGGCACACAGATAGTTTATTACCTGGATTAACATAGAAAAAGTATTTTTTATCAAGAAAATGATAGGCTCCCAAGGGATTGTCAAAAAATATGAAAAATCGCGCCACTCTCGCCGTGATGGCGCCTCCGTAGTCACAGCGATAAAAATGTCTGGCGATATATTACACATATATTTTCTTTATTAACGCAGATGAAGTCACTGCTGGGCACCAGCTAGTACTTGTTTTTTTATCTATTTGAAGAAAAACGCTTAGTTAGATTTAAAGACCTTCAAACTATTTTTGTGACTAATTCGAAAGCGGGTTTCGCGATACTTACAGCTTGTTTTTCTTTATACTAGTCTTGCAAAGAGTAAAGTTATAAACTATTTAAGAAAATATTATACTTTATTTTAATAATACGGTAACTAATGGTTATAGGTACAAGGCAACACTGTAAAACTAACTTCCTGCTTGAATGTGTTTACTGAGCGCACAACTAGTGCGAGCGTTGAAGTCTTTTGTACGGAGTAACAACAAAGAACAGTCACAAATCTATTACATAGAGCACAATCAAATTTGAACTCATATAATTTATATTCATAAATTGCGGCCTTTCATGACGTAATGGGTAATGATGTACAAAAATATAATACTTTTAATGAACTATTTTTTTCTATACAACTAGGTCTCAAAAATTTCAAAGTTCGGAAATAACAATTTTTTGATTTACAAGTAAAACCTATTATTAAAGAGTAAAAAAATATTTAAGAATTTGAATTATAGCATATAGTTAAAAGGAGATTTAAAAAAGGCGAAATTTGAAAAATTATTATTGCATATAAATTTTAAAACTGACAAATTTAAAAATAATTGGACAAACAATGTAGAGCAATGTCGTTTCAGATCATAAATTAAGTGTGTCGAAAATATGTGTAGACACATATGTTGTGTTTTTAACGGCAACAGACATTTATTTTATGTAATGCAATAATAATACCAAAATACATTTTGATGTTAAGAAAATAGTTCAAATCAAGTCGAATGTAAGTTATAAAGTAAGATATAAGTATGATTTAGAGTAATTTGATTTTGGAACGTGATTTTTGAGCAATAGACTAAGTAGGTAAACAATTTCAACAGGCGTCACATGCAAATCTTATCCCACTTTCTTTACACGCTGACCATTCAAAACTTGCTAGCGTAAAATTGACATGCGACGACGCGTTGAATTTGTAAACTCATTTATTTCTTGTTTCATAGAGAATTTATGACACAATATGTCACAATTATATTTAGAAAGGGCCATTTTTAATTTCTTACAACTAAGAGAAAGTTAATGCCCAAATTATTTGTGTAAATAATTAACTGTAAATTCAACAAAGCAATGTTCTTAATGTTTCTTAATATCATTATTTAATAAACATAACCAAGATGTTTTATTTAATGACGAATTACAGAAACAATTATGCAATAATTAGGCACAAGTAAAGTGTCACTGTGACAAAAATAAAAAAAAATACATTTTTGTTTCAATTTTTAATTTTATAATTATATGTCCACTATAAAGTTAAACTATCGACCTTCCAGATGAGTTACTCGTACTAATGTTCTAATCCATAAAGCTAAAACAATTACAGCTATGTCTACCTATAATTCTTTAAAAAGGCCATCGCGAAGTTTTAAAATAATTATAAGCTTAGGTATTCATCAAGAAGAGATATTTTTAGTCAACTTTAAAAAAACTATTTTTTCATAAAGGATTGTTGCTTTATTAATTGTATTGTTTGTCTCTTATTTCATATCTATTATATAAAAATTCATTCTATTTATATAAAAATGTTGAGCGAGACGACAACTCATGATATAAGCCCTTTGTTAAATGCTACCTTAATGTGCTGCGTTAACATTGTACAGTCATAATTAAAATAATACCATAATTAAGTTGCGGAGTTCACAAAATCGTACTTCTTGTACACTAAAGTGAGATCGGACTCTCTGCCGGAACCGGATGTATGCGAGGTCTTAGTAGCACTGCCACGTAATATAATACGGTTACATTAATAAAAAGAAATAATATTCGCGAGACATTGTCTAAAATAAACATATATTTTAAGCTTTGAAGTAATATCAAAATGTTGTTCAGATGAGTTTCTGTTAGAAAGTATGTTCGTTTAGTGTAACCAAACATTTTATTTAAATACCAATATGTATGTAGAACTTTAGTTAACATTAACTAGTTTTGTAAAATCACAAAGAAAAATCTTTATATTTAAACATTAATCGCCGTGCGTTAGTCTCGCAAAAACTCAAGAATAACTAGACCGATTTTAATTCGGTTTTGACTTATGGAAAGAGGGATAAACGGTGAAGGTTTGTAAATATAAAAATTGCATTCAAGCAGAGACGGAAGCGGGTCATTAGTATTTAAATATAATGAAATGATCTTTATTTTTTGAGGATATTTCTTAAGAATTGATTTTATGTAAAGTTTACAAGTAATGCTTAGTTTTTTATATTCCCCTCAACTTATCCCATGCCCTTTATCCTAACTTTTGTGTTATCTATATTGCCTCTGTGGCACTCGGGGTTGTGTAGGCTGTCTGTCTGTCCATCGCACATTCGCAAAATGGTAGGAGGTACTATTTAATAATGTCTTAAAAGTCTTGTCTTTAAAAAATATTCCGTTTTCGATATATTGATTGATATTGGGAAAACTCTGTACTTTCCTACTTCTACACACCGCCTACATTCACTTTTGTTTATCATTAAGTATCTACTAATAAGGACTGCGTGCAATCAAACATTAAATAAAGAAGTACTTAATATTGTTATAATAATAAAGTTACTTAACAATTAATAAAAATGGTAAAATAAAAAGTTTAAATAAATAAATATTATAGAATTAATATATATTTTTTTAATTTATCAAACTTTCTCTTTTTTTTCAAATTTTGCATAATATTTAATTTATACTTAAACATATTGTAAGATATTTTATTTATAAATACATTTTCTAACAAGTCCTTCAATATTATTTTATACATACAATTGCCTCTTAATTTGCCCTCTCACACTTTCGCAGCTGATCGAGTACTTACAATAAGTTGAGAACTCTAAAAGGTCAACTCGCCCAAAGAGGCCTTAAGAACTTAACTTAAAATTGAATGCAATAAAAAATAAATATACATTTACTTACGCTGGTCTTCTTATTCAAGACAGAGGGAGTAATCCTGTGGGTTATAATTTCACTTCACAATATTCAAATAAGGCGTATTGTACACTCGCGGAACAGTATCGATGCGCATATTGCGCGCGTGTGCGATCGGTGGGCGCGCTGCGCTCACTGCCTGCGCGCGCGCAGCCGTGTCACGTCGTGTAACACTGTGACGACACCGTGCTTTGCAGTGCACACCGTTCACTTCGAAATACACGATTCATAGTTGAGATAAATTATTATGACTTACATTCATCATATATATGCGAAAATTCTCTTGGTCTTCAATTTCTCCAACACTAGCTGTTGGACGCGACTTCGTCCGCGTAACTTTATAAAATACAGCCTATGTTACTTGCTGATAATGTAGCTTTCTATAGGTGAGACTTTTTAAAATCGGTCCAGTAGTTTTTGAGTTTATAAATATTTTCTCTTTATAATAACAATATAAAAATGATGAATATTTTTTATAGTTAAAAAATTTACATACGAGTAACAAAAAGAATCTTCAAAATAGTTTTCGATTTGTTCATACGGATTTTATAATTTATAATATAAAATTGTTGTCAAAAATACAGAATTTTTTGTTACCAATTTTTTTTTTTTGAAAATTTATTCCGTATTCCGGCGCGCTTTGCAAGCTGAATTTAGGGTTCAAATCCTCACCCGAACCAAAAAAACTACTCTCATTAATAATAATTATTATTTTATTACTGAGCTTTTTCAAAGGTTTGGTTTCAAAAAGTGCAGCAGTAATTGGGCACACATTGAATTCAACACTCACTACGTACTGCAGTCATAACTGGATGGTCCGCTTGGCGACAGAAACTGTGAAATGACAGCATCTGCCTTTGAAGGCCGACTACAAAGGTTAATTGTAAGTAACTGAAATTTGGCCTTTCATTATATTACTTATGGACAAAATACACGATCAATCATTTAACGTAACTCCAAACGACTTAAATTAAATGGAGCCACGCCAAACATTGTGCCCACACACGGTCAGTCCAATTTTCTGTCATTTATTCGTTTAACCGGGTCGAGTGACTTTGACATTAGCTCTGATTCGGAAGCGCGGCAAGATGCCACGGCGTAGTATTCTATATCCAAGGAGGATAGAAATGTATTCTATCCTCCTTGGTTTCTACACTCACGATCAGTTGGCGCGATGAACTGACGTGACGCAACGGCACGATTTGAAATCCATCAAGTCGTTTTTACCATTCACGATCAAATTTTGTCTTCACGTCAGTCAATTTGACGCGATGGACTGATCGTGTATTTCGTCCATTACTTACATCAAAATTCTTTCCTAAACACACAGCAGTTCAAATATCACGTTCGAAATATGAAGAAAAGTGGACTGACTGTATTTTTCTTTACACAATCCAAGGGAGTGAGGAAACGAGAAGAGTCAGGATATGTAGCACTACCTCGTAGAACTCCTAGGTATTTGGCAAATAGTTATAAAAAAACTTCTTTTTTTGTGTTAAATTGTGTTTTTATAAGAAATATAACTTAGACTTAAAAAGCAAAACCTTATCTACATACAAAATTTCATCAAAATCGTTAGAGCCGTTCCAATATACATTTGCAATAATTGCTCGTTTAAAGTTATTGGATAAAAGAAATCAATGATTTCGTTTAAAAATATAATGTAACGTTGCTTATTTGTAAGTGTTGTATGTGTCTTTGAAGCGCACTATAGTGCTGCGCCGCGGCATCGATCGCGGCGGCGTCGGCACCGGCTCATCGTCTTCGTCGAGCGCTGGCTCGTAGCTCGAACTCGGGTACGGACCTCCGAACCTTGCCGTCTTCAAACAAACCAGTTCATTATCACTTATCATCTGCAGGAATTGTAGCACCCCGCGCACTAAACAGCCAGCCAGTCGGCCCTTTCGTAAAGCGATATGGACGTGGAAGATCTTATAATTCTTTACCTATCTCATTAAAAACGCAAAGCAAAGAAAACACATTGGATTCATCCTCTATTTCTAGATCGGTACTAAAAACGCTTATTTCATTCCTATTTTAAGTATCTTCGTAAATACACCGACCGGTTTTTTAACTACACTAGAATGTAGGTGTAATCGTCCGGAGCATAAAATACGTCGCTACACTTGCTCTGGCTGCCGTGCAATCAGGTGCGTTGTAATGGCTACCGCAGCCAGGGATTCGTGGCCACCTAGTTCGCGGGGTACCTTAGCGTACTAAAGCTTTAGACATTCCAAATTGAGAAAGTGCTTACCGATTCCGCAGGCGAGTCGTACAGATCGGTGTCAGCTTGAAGCTGCGACTGTGAGCGTCGCTTCTCCGCTATGACGGAGTCGCGTCGCGTCATAATGGCTCGAAGCGTCGCGCGTCGCGCGTTCGCCGTGCCGCCCAGCGACGGCATGCGCGATATCGTATCTGCCATGCGAACGGACAATATGTACCATAGACACATTCTTAGTTTAAACATAATATGCTTCGCAGATGGGTGCGTCTCAGTAGTTATTTTTCTCTGGAGGGGCGGAAGTGCCTCGAAGGCCCTTCCGAAGGATGAGGTCGTCCCTTAGATGTTGACGACGACCGACAACTGAACAGAAAAGTGAGGGATGTCTTCAAAAAAAGAAGTAAGAAGATATGGACATATAGCTGCAGAGAGCGGCAAGGAGGGGTCCTTTATGAACGATCCTAAGGCTTCGTTCCCACTACGCCGGTCCGGCGAATTTACCAGGCGTGTAAAACTGACGGTAAGTTTAGTGGCTTATATGAAGCTGTTTACACTATGCTAGAATCTGAACGGAACAACGTGAACAAATATTTAATACTAAAACCTAACTTCGATGATGCGGGATCCGGTATAATGTGGAAAACTACGTCAGGGCGCCTGTTTCTGGCAAATCCGGTCAGGCGTAGTGGGAACCAAGCCACGTTGACACGGTCAGAGTGCGCTCGTATAAATACTCGGACGCTACTCGTATAAGTGCAACCGGGTATTACGAGCTCACTCGGACGATTTCTTCCAATTCGAGCGCACTAGGACCGCGTCCTATTACCGCACTCGTATGAAATTGACTCGTACGAGTACATCGATCCGTGTACCTATACTCTGACCGTGTCAACGTGGCTTAAGACACACCGATTGAGCCGAAAGAACGACTCACCGACGTCGGCGTCTTGCAGTATGGTGAGTCGCCTCTTGAAGTTGTCGTCGAGGTTGATGTTGTTCTGTTTGGCGTCGCGACCTCTCTCCAGGTTGAGGATGGTCTTGCGGCGCGTCACGTTCTCCTCGTCGACGCCGCGTTGCTCCAGGTCATCCACGTTCAGCCTCTGCAGCTCCTTGGCCAGCTGCACTGCGTTCTTGTCCAACATCGCCTCCTCCGACAAATCTTCGGGCTATGACAAGCATAGCTCAAATTAAATTTAAATTCAGTGTAAAAGAATGCCATAAAAACAGATTCAATAAAAAAACTAAGACAAAAAGTTTTATAACACTATGCAGTTCTAAGAACTTCTTGATTCATCTTCGTATATAAAATTACCTTTTTAGTGAAGAACCAATTGATTTTCGTCGTTGAAAGCAGATGAGTGAGAGTAACGATTCGATGCATGAACATGGCGCCGAACTGGATCATCATCACTAACCCGAACACCACCAGGAACAGTATCCCAATAGGCTCCAGCATCAGGTACTCCATGTTTATCATCACCTGCCAATCATCACAAAACTAATTGAAGGTGTTTATAATGAACTCTAAAACTGTACAGAACTTTAAAAAACCAAGAATTGATCCTATACTATTAGGATTAATGGCTTAAATATTATTATTTCTATATGCATTCATTTCGATTTGACCATAATTCTACTAATATTATAAATCTTATCAAACGACGGTATGGGAACGGTTGTCGTATGGGTCTTATGACTTACAGTATTGGAGTTGTCGTCGTAGGCGATTGTAATGTCTTTCCCGAGTGGCCAATTAAGATGAATTTGATCCTGATTTAGTTGAAGCAGGAAGATGACAAGGAC
Source organism: Synanthedon formicaeformis (assembly GCA_945859745.1). Lineage (NCBI taxonomy): Eukaryota > Metazoa > Arthropoda > Insecta > Lepidoptera > Sesiidae > Synanthedon > Synanthedon formicaeformis. The sequence goes on along the minus strand of OX243955.1, from coordinate 7,431,119 downwards.
GAAAAGTGCGTTCAACATCACGAACGCGAACACCATCATATCACGCAAATTCTTCAGTTCGCGGGTCACACGGTCCTAAACAATAATAACAACAAGCTATAATTAAAAGTATAAACAAACTCAATACATACTTTATATTGAGGCCAAATAAAGCAATATCAACTGTAAGTTTCTGAGGAGTTGGGTGTCTCGTAGACTACTTGATGCTGCACCATCTGGTCAAGGTTACCATGTCATGGAAATACCACCGAAGTAACAGTATACTAAATTTCATATCAATCGAACTTGTGGAAGATAGTGAAATGCGTTAGTTAACTAGGAAAAAGGTTGAGGGTCTTCAAACGCCTGAACAGATCTTCATAAGTTATAGCTAAGAACGACACGGATCACGTCAACTTTCAAACAAACAAAAAAATGTATCAAAATCGGTCTACAGACAGAGACGCAGATACACAAACGCACACATCAAACTTATAAAAACCCGGTTTACGTCGGGCGTTAAATACATGTTCAAATGACTTGCACGCTTAACCGCCATCAGAGCAGACATAACTTCAAATGTCCATATCAGACTTACATATTAAAAACGTTTGAATTTCATGTAAGGACTAAGCAGCGGGCTTGTAAGGAAAAGCTTAACAAAAGACATTCCAATGAATGGAAATACGCGTAGCTACATTAATTTCCTATGCAAATCGTATAAAAACGGCATAGTAGAAAATATTATCTTTAATTTAATCAAAATCAGAATTAATTATTCTATACCTGAAATTGTAAAAAATCTCAATAAGATTGATGGTACGAGGAAAAATAATTCAAAATTTTCCTGTTACCTTTTCCTCCTTATTTTCAATAATAGGTTCCAAATATGTGTCGATCATATCTTTCCAAAATGTTATTTCAGCCGTAGTCAAGAAGTCTACTTCCCCCTTTAACAAATCCGGATCTTCTATCCAATATGGATTAACTTGGTCGTCTCTTTCCTCCTGAAAAGTATAGGGAAAATACGTTCAAAGAAAATTCCCGTATCGCATGATAACGATTTTGCTTAGACAACATTAGGAAATATAAATTGTGAATACACCGTCAACTTTCTTTGGGTATTAATATGAAACCAGAGCACATTATTATAATTATAAATAATTTGTGCAGTTTATAATCTCGAAATGTAATTCCGAAACAACGTGGACATGGTAATAATATGTGCTATTTTAATAATTTAATGTGACAAATAAATTGGGTCAACTCACAGAGGTAATCGAAGCGAATTTCGAAACGAAAAGTAATCACAGATTTGAAGCGTACCATACGCACTATGCGACCAAGTTGCAGCGACCTGGCTGCCTAGTGCGCATGTAAGCTTATTAACAGATGAGCGGTTAAGTGCAGACTGGTGTGTAGTTTTGTATTGGGTGTGTCGTCTATGTCTATGTATCGAGACATACAAATGACGGTAGTCGTAAAATTGCTTATACATACCCTCGGTGTGTCGCCGGAAGCTTCACTCTCCGGGTACTCTTGTAGCGGTGCAAGAGGCGCAACAGAGGAGCGTCGGCGACTAATATTCATAGGCGCCGTTTCAACTACTTCTTCGGAAGCTCCACTGTAAGTAATTCAAGTTGTATTCGATAGCAATAATAATTATACAATTTTAAGACTAATTTTAAAGGACGCTTTTCGGTGACCTTCAAGGTAAAGGTTTTAAAAAATCGCGGTCGAATCTGCCCTTTGGTTTTCGATTTATTGTGGAAGGTGGAGGAAAATATTGTAAAGAATGGCATAAAAAGTTATGTTAAGCATAAGAAACTGTACTAACCGGGGAAATTAACTCACAAAAGTTCCAAGACTGGTTGCGAAGTATGTACACAAGAGAAAAAAAATCCGGTACTCACAGCGTGTCGATCTTCTTTTCGATTTTATCTAATGTGTTCGCAATCTGCAGCAAATGCAGATCTTCCTTGTGGTCTTTTGGATTAGTGCAACACATGCACCGGAACACGCCAGCCACTCCACACTCCAAGTTTCCACTGGTTTCCTCTGTGTTGCCGAACCACTTCAACAAGCTCGTATTGTCCATCTTCTTCTTAGCGGCTTCCACTTCTTTCTTTTCCATTTCTAACTCCTTCAATTTAATAAAAAAAATACGGTCAAAACTATCTGATTTACAATCTTTATTGTGTGTACTTTCGAGTCATGTTTTTTAGTCATGATATTTTTGTTGCGACCTAATGTTGGACACAGACTTCTTTAAGGTATGTGCTGTAGTCCATTACGGTAGGCCTTGTAAGGTTGTGGCTGTAGTTCACTAAGGATTGGTGAGTTTTTCCTTCGGTGATACTTGCCCCCTTCTAAAGATGTTTTCCTCTAAATATAGAGCATCTGACCATTATTTTTAATTTACTATGAAAAAGGCTTCGAACTTTCGTTTTAAACGCTAAAGCTACAGCCATACTACAAAGAGCCAAGCCTTGGTGACTTGTTTATTGTAATCATCTGTATCTTTAACACAAGCGTAACTCCTAACTAAGCTCTGTGGCCTTAGCTTAAAAGTTTGCCTTAGCCACTAAACTATCACTGCAAATAATCTATAAGTTAAAGAATGACTAACCTTTTCACTCTTCTGTTGAGGCACCTCGCGAGTTCCCCACGAGATGTTATTTAGATTGCACAGAGAGTATATGATAAGCAACATGTACATGCTCGGGATGGTTATGTAGTATATGACAATGCACAGCAAACACTTTATTTCTTGCGGATGAAGCAGTGCCGTAATGATGAATATTCCGAAAGTGATGACAGTGAAGATGCTAGATGGCGCCAGCCATCCGTCCTCGAGAATCTGCATGGCGATGCCGACAACCACCATCATCATCAGCATTGCGTATGCGCACGTTATTATGGTCGCCACTGTCAACTGTTCAACAAATAGTTCCGTTTTAATGAGCCGTTAACACGTTCAAAGTGAACGAACTAGTAAAGGCTTCGTCAAACATTGAGCGTTCCTACTACCGTCGCGCAATAGCGCTGTATTCTATTCTACTCAACAAGTCTTAACCTGTCATCATTTTCTTTAATGCCGGGCGTTCTTCCTCGACTGTGGTAAAATACGGTTACTGAAAAGTTATTTTAGCACTTCAAAGCACTCTCGTGACATGCGAAAGTATTGAAAAAAGCGATCTTCGTGTAATAAAACCTTCCGGCAAAAACGATGATATTCTTCAAATTCGTTCCTCCTTTTATATTAATATTGATATCAATCATGCATCCTTATTGGATACATCCTTTGGCGAACATGGTACAGTTGTATGCATATGCATACAACAGTAACAACTCATCTTCATCCGAGCCATTGAAATAGAAAGTACGCAAGGCTACGGCGCTAAAGCGCTGACACTTTGACGCGTGCTTGGTACGCTTTCTGTTTGACGAAGCCTTAAATTGTAATTACTTGCAGTAAAGTTTTTAGAAAAAAAATCATAACAGAAATTCGTCATCCAAGACGGTTAAGTTTTTGACTTTCAAATTAATACTCATTTCATTAATTGTCAGGGAGCATTACAAAGTATCAAACGAGTATTATTAACCTGAACTTTGGACTCGCAGGTCATGCAGATAACAAGAAAGACAAGTATGGGTATAAGGTTGAAGAGCAACGCGTTCATGTTGCTCATGCCTGTGATGGCGTTCATCGCTCCCACCATCATCAGGAATATGGTGCCGGGACCCAGAATCGAACCAGCCATCAGTATCCCCTGCAAGACACAATGTCCAATAATTACATAACCATTAATGTGAATTCAATGCTCAAAATCATAAATGTTTATTAGTAGCTGAGCAACGCAGTGGCGTTTTGCAGTCATTTGGGCAGCCAGTCTGCCAGTCCTCTTACTGAAGACCACTGTGAATTAAAAGTATCTGTGCTGTTGTTCTTCGGTGAGTAAGTGATCCATTTCCTTCCAATCCCTTATCCTCAATTACACTATGGTCGGTAGCACACTTGCAGTTCCTGTGACGTTGCTTGACGCACGCCAGAAGTGAAAACTATGCCATCTGTTAACATCCGAACGTACTATTGACAAAGTTAAGATTATTATGAAACAAGTAGTACTACTAATTCGGGTAGATGGCGCTTATTTCATACAAAATTACACGTCATGTATCGCTCACAGAGTGTGACGGCGCGATTTCACTTTTTTCCTCTAATGCTAAAGGTGTCGAACGCGTTTAAAGAAGTTTTCACTTGAAAAAGACAACAACGGCCCTTGGTTTCACCTGATAGATGATGTAGAGCGTGGAGATGCTGTCGTTGACGGAGACGGTGTGCTTGTAGTCGGCCAGCAGGTCCATGATGTTGGCCATGGTGGAGGGCACCCAGCGGCGGCGCTGGTTGTAGAACTCGTCGAAGTGCTCGGGGCAGTGCGTGTACGCGTCCGACGCCGCCGAATACTCCACGCGGTATCCGCGCTGCAGCAGCAGCGTACACAGCCACCGGTCCTCGCCTACAGACCACCGTATCACATTCACATACATTTTCTTATCCCTTGCATGAGAAAGGGTCCGTGTTCATCCTTTTACTTTACATTACATTTATTAATACCATCTAGATCTTGTTTAGCTTGATCGATACCGTTGCTACTTTGTGGCAGAAGTCTAAAAGCGGCCATTGACGATCATGCCAACAAGCCAAATGTAACGGTGTCACGTAAACATGCGAAGCAGTCATTACGGAGTCCGCTTAACTCGCAATTGAAAATTATATAGTAACGTTTCAACCGAGAACCGAGAAAGGGGTGAGCGGAGCGGACTAAACGGGTCCGCTTAGTCAAGTGTTCGCCGACGAGTGCTACAATACAATAATACACCCTTTTTCATTTTGTATAGATAATCACTGTCTTCAATTGATTCAGGATCACTCGACATCACTAATTCGTAACACATGACCGCACGCAATCAATTCGAAACAAAACTGAACTCGCTCTATTTGGAAACGGACTATTCTTTTTTTCTCGCTCCACATCTCATTTCTCTTTTGCAGTGAAAATGAACTTTTATGAGTTGATTTGCAGTGAAAATGTAATACAATTTTATGTAAACGGAGTCGGTTCCGCTAGTCATTACTCGCTCACTACCTTTTGCGGTGGAACTTAAAACTATGTATGTATGTAGGTACTTAATTTTTACCTTGATCGTACTGCACAAAGTGCCTCGCCTCGCTGGACGTGAGGGTGTAACGTCTCATGACGTTGTCGTCCATCAGCGCTTTGCCTCGGAACAGGGAGAAGCAGCCGGGCGAACAAAGTACACACCCGATCATATGTTCAGTCGCCTTTTGGAGCCAATGGCCCACCGCATATTCGAAGCTCTGGTACCATGCCATAAACCCTGAAACGACGCGAACTTCGGGTTCAACTCAATTTACTACTGGAACATGTCAGTTAGCCCCTTGACGCCTAAAGTTTAGGCCGACAGTGCTCGCCTGACCGTCGGTCGGTCCTGACATCTGCTGACAACTGCTCAGTCAGTGCTCTCCTGACGTACAAACTGACCAGACTTGTACATTCGCGCACGAAATAGACGCGTAATAGTTTCTCATCATCTTCATAAACAACTATACTAGTGGGTGCCCGCGACTTTTTTTATATGCAAACCATTCCTGTTTATCCCTTTATCCATAAGTGAAGACAGAATTAAAATAGGTCCAGCCGTTTAGGAGGAGTTCAGTGACTTACACACGCACAAAAGAATATATAAAGATTACTACTATTTTAAAAAATACCAGTAATGAATGAAACTGTGAAGGGTAGAATTAAATACGTTTGTAGTGACCTGATCCAACAGGGTGTATGCGGCCACAGGCAGCTCCGACTTTCTTGTTCTTCTTCATGAGGTCAATAAGCAGTGTGACAGCTGCAGGCTTGAAGTCGATGTCGCCATCGAGCGCCAACAAGAAGGTGTTCTCGGCGATCACCTCCTTGCGATCCACGGATATCGGACAGTCCATCAGACGATGACCCAGGAAATAGTACATGTACATCACCTGTCGCACAAGAGCTACATATCAAATCCTCGGCCTAAACCAAACCTGATCCTGTAGATAATTTCCTTTTCGCTTGTAGAATTCTCTAAATTGTTAAATGAAAAATAACCAAATATTAAATATCTCTTAACTTAGCTTTTTGACGAGCCCTTTGGATGAGTGGTTAAGGCAAGCAGCCTTAACGATCTGCTCAACGATCTCGTGACCATCCCCTTACAGAAAACCTCCGTGAAATAACAGCAAATGTGATATTGTGTTTCGGTAAGTGAGTAAGGGATACCAAAGCCCAATGCCATATCCCTTCCCAACCCCTTATCCTTAATCCTACTGTAGTCGACAGCGCACTTGCAGCACATGTGGCGTTGCTGTGTACTTGACGGTAGCCACCTACCATCAATTAGATCATCAGGTTGTCTGCCGACCTTGACATAAAAAAATTAATTTAAAAAGTCAGATTTCCTTTGAAAGTATGTAGTTAACAGAGTAAGATAAGAGCAATTTTCACCTGAGACCATCTCTTCTTATGTCGCACTTTGGTCTTGTCCTTCATGTGGCAGATAAGTTTGTTCTTGCCTGGCAACGTCCACTCGAGGCGGCCGCCGTAAGGAGTGGGATACTTCTTGGGCGGCCTCAGCCTCACGTTCACCAAGTGAACTTCGGATGCGGCCTCGTCTATGCACTCGATCAGACACTTCACGAAACTGTTCACTTGGGAATCTTCCGTTTGGGCCGACACAGACTTGAACGCGTCGTCCAAGAATATGTTCGCTACAAATTCAACAACACACGCTTTCATTAACTATAGTTTTTTTTTTAACAAACGATACCGAAAAAGCATGTCTACAGTTTTTAACACCTTTTATAAAGTTTCACATTTAGACACGAAGCAACAAAATTCGATCTAAAGAAAAGCGGCCACATTCCTCTAGATCGTATTTTGTTGCTTCGTATCTCAATATGAAACTTTATAAAAGGTATTAAAAAATTGTAGACATACTTACCGAGGGCCTTATGGAGCCATTATTAATAATTCCTTCTGTCACCAGATAATATTTCTTTTAAATGAGTGGCGCTAGTGTACCTTTGTACGCGCTCTTAATCAACATAGAATCCGTTTATTCAATACTAGTTATAGCACGCGACTTCGTTCACGTAACTTTATAAAATATAGACTATGTTACTTCGCTGATAAGTTAGCTTTCTATGGGTGAAAAAAACTTCAATAAAAAAAAGAAATAGAACATTGTTTGGCTACAAAAACATTATAGTGACATCTATCGTACAAATAGAGCATTATTTCGAGCAAAGCTTTACTTCTTTTGTCAGTATATATTATAGAAAACTAAAAATTTTTGTCTCCCCTATATAAAGTTCGGATGATTCTCACTCATTTTAAGTATAATTTTTAACAAACCCTTATCTCTCTTTCGGTGATCGAGTAAGCGATTCAAGGTCCCAAGCACCTTTGTTCTTACAATTACATCTACCTTTGGGGTTGCCATGTACCAACTATTAAACCGTCAACCTGTTTGCCACCCTTTCCCATAAGAGAAAATAAAAGTAGCCGAGGGAGTAAATACTTTGAATACTGACCCTCAAGCTCATAGTAGTCTGGATCCACGACACCCAAATATTTCTGAGCGACGCGTCGTGCGCTCTGGTCTTCGTCCAAACGATAAATTGACTTCAAGAATCCCAACATTTCTTCTTTTGTTTCGTGCCACATTGTTGCACATATGAAAATTCTGCGGTTAGACATATTAACTGTTAATTTATTTATGCATTTTGGCAATGAAATGAAATGCAAAGCCAAACAACAGAAATATATCTGTTTTTTATGGGCAATTACTTAAAGAGAAATCAAGCAAATAGCTATTTTTCTTTATTAGCTTTAGAAAGAAAGAAAGAAATATATATTTGCTTAAACAAAGATCTTAGTTAAATAATGGCTGCCGCAACCAGGCTGCTGAGTACACATGTAAATGATTAATTCATTTTTTATTGTATTTAAAACAAAACCGAAAATGTTCAGGTAAAAACATAAAACTTCAGTTTCTACAAGTTACACAGAATTTAAAAAGAATACCTGGGCACTTTGTCTGAAGGTCTAATATTTATATTTTCTTCACTGCTTATAGAGGTTCCTTCTGATTCACGGCGTTCAATTAGATCCTGTAAATAACAATAAATTAATTTGCATATTAGAAATGCATGATACAAACATACCCGAATATATGCACATTTTCATCTTGGCGTCAAAGCTTTTCTTAATAAATTGATAAATACAAAATTGTGAGTATAGGGAACGTAATATACACGTGAGGCTCTCGAACGAATGCGAGCGAAACAATGTATATTGAAGATTCAAGCCACAGATCTTTGGAAATGCTAGAGCTAGAGATATGACATATTAGAACAAACAACCGTGTCACTAAAATTACGCACACTCACGTACACATAGCACACAATGACAACCGCGCACACAACTGCCAGACCAATAGCATTTGTTCGCTCGCTTGTTGTTCGTGACGAAACACGTGATTGAATTGTCGATTTAGACAATTCCGTGGCACGCTTTATTCTTTAGGGGTGCCATATCTCTAGCGGGGCACATTTCCGAAATCTGTGATTAAAGCTATGTCTTAAAAGTGTCACTTTCAGAGCGAAAACAGAGCGGAACAGCTGGTGCCCGCGACTTCGTCCGCGTTGAAAAATAAAATAAAATATATAAGCAAGCGTTAGTTTTTTAAATTTTATTTTAGACTAGCTGGCGCCCGCGACTTCGTCCGCGTTGAAAAAGTAGCCTATCCTGTGTCCTGTACGTCTAAGTGTTTTTCTACCAAGTTTCATGAAAATCAGTTCATTCGTTTAAGAGTTATGGAGTAAAATACATACAATACCTACACTTGCAGATTTATTAGTATTAGTATTGATGGATGTGGTCTGTAGCCCTTCGGTAACAGTCTTTTTTTTCTTGATGAAAGTTAAGGCGTGAAAAGGTAATAGACCGAGAGACGAGTCAATTTCCAATACACTACAAGGAAAGGCCGCTGCATTATGTTGAGTTAGAGCCGGTTTGTGGCGGGGGACGTTTGTGTTTGTCTTTCTATAATTATGCCATCTAATGTATATTTTTATATGCCTTTTGTTACAAATAAAATAAATTCTTATTTTTTATTCTGCTTTATTCAGCGGAAACCCTTTCGCAATTGCTCAATATTGACATACCTCAATATTGAATTCGGTTTCATCTCTGGTCCTGTTGAGTAAAAGCGATTGATCGATGAGTGGTCCGCAGTACCAAGGCTGATTGAAGAGTTTCTCGGTAGCGGCAAGACGCTCGCAGCGAGCGTACCAAGTGTGCAACGTCACCCAAGTCTGGGACAACAGCCACAAAAGCCATATCCAGGCCACGTCGTGTCTTATAAAGTGTCGTAGGAAATAAACTAGAAAAATACAATTATCTCTCAAAACCAATACAATTTTCTTTTTAACCCATAACCCCGACGCAAAAACGAGGAAGTTTGACGTGTATGTCTATCTGTGGAATCATAGCTCCAAACGGATGGACCAATTTTGATTCTTTTTTTGTTTGAAAGCTAACATAATCTGGATCATTATTAGCTATAATTTATAAAGATCTGTTCAGGAGTTTCAAAACCATCAGTACATTTCCTAGTTGACGAAGGGATTTTCCTAACTTCCACAATGTTCGATTGAAGAGAAATTTGGTATACTGTTACTTCGGTGATATTTCAACTGCCAATGATTGGAACTCCCTTCCGGCGTCTGTGTTTTCGAGCTCACATAACCCAGTTCTTTTTAAAGTTCAAGTGAAGCCATTATTAAAAAAAAAAATTGTTACCACAAATCCGTACCTGGTGGTATATCGAAGAACAAATAATCCGGTATTGTACCGTGGAAAGCACAGGGGTCAGCGTTCCTTATACCACAGAAAACAATAAGGATATTGATGGCGACCGGTCCGACCAGAGTAAGAGTGAACGTGAAACTGAACCCTTGAATGAGAATTTTGCAGGCAAATTTAGCAGCAGTGTAGCAGAAAAAAGCCGACGCCACGTTGATTAAGGCCACCCACAATGCGGAGCTCCACACAACTGGCAACTCAAACACGCTTCCAGATATCTCGTACCCAATCAAACCGTCGTATGCATCTTCAATTATAGCTTGAACCTGAAAAATAAATTATTCTCAATTATTTTTCCATACGATAACAATTTTGGTAATGTTGATGTTAATTTATCATTAGTAGAAATTAAATAAATAATTTACTTCGTAAGCCTTGTATGTGCGTTCGTTAAAAGCTTCATTGAATGAGGTGAAGAAGGAAAATGGATCGTCTTCGTTAATAACTGAATAGACAATTATGCAAATCATAAATACGATTATCTTCCAAATAGACAATAGGCTTTGCGTATAGTAGCGTGTTCTCTTGAGATCGATGTGTAATTTATACAAATACACTTTCAGCACTGTAACAAAGAATTTCAAGAGATCAATAAGGAGAAAAGGTTTCATTTTTAATGGAAAATTCTTAAATCGGAATAAGAAACCTACAAAAAGGAAATTACACTCATAAATAAATAAAATAAATAAGAATTCAGATTTTAAATATAGATGGCAAAAAGCGAAATATAATAACAAGATATAATAAGAATTTCGTAATGAAAATCCTTCTTTGACTGTCGGAGAAGTGTGGGTAGTTCGAAATATTCGTGCGGTTACAGGATACTGATACCCATCACTTTTGACCTTCGAAACCACGGATGTTATGATAATCGAACATTTCCTTTATATTAAACTAGCTGCTGTCCGCGACTTAGCCGGCGAAACTTTGTAAATTATATACTAAAACCTTCCTCGAGAACCACTCTATCCATTGGTGAAAACAGTTGTTTTTGAGTTTATCGCGGACAGACAAGCAGACAGACGCGACGGAAGACTTTGTTTTATAATATGTAGTGACGTATAAGCACTGAAGTATTTAATAAGATAAGAAGTTTGTAGGTAATTTAATTTTTTTAAAGAATAACTAATATACTTACTTGATGAATTCTTATCTACGTTGTATATGTAGTTTTCCCACCATCCAAGCGATATGAAGATACAAGCGAACGGTATGCACCACAAAGCAGAGTTTCCATTAAGCAGAGGCCATACGACGAACGCGGTCGCTTGAATCGACACCGCCAGAATGTCTATTCCAATCTTCAGGTAATAATTCGGGTCTGTGCTGTCCCTTCCGAATGCGTTCAATAAGCCAGGAACTATGCACAAAGCGTTCATCAACATTGCGCCTTTCAAGACATCCAATTCCGGCAAAATTATCAGAAGAAGGGAGGCGAGAGCTACCGTTTGTAGCGTATCTACAACAAATGCCTAAAAAAATATGCATATTAAAAAACAGACAAAATTTCAGTCACAATAAACAAAGGCAGATTCAATGAAAAAAAAACCGGCAAGAAAACTCATAGTTGATCTTTTCAACATCAATTTGTGATACCTACTAAACTTTTGTTGTACAAATATTCAAATATCAGTGTTAAGAAATTAAATTAGTCAAAAAATCTTTATACGAGTGGTCGTTATCGTTAGCCGTTAACTAGCGGCCCGCCCCAGCATCGTACAGATGCAATTTTTTCTTGCAAATTACAAACACAAACTTTCGTCGTTTATCACTCTTATCAAAAATGAAAACCGTATCAATATCCGCTGCATGGTTTAGAAGTATAGCTTGCCTTCATAGCTTGCTAAGCGACTGAACCAGTCCTGCCGTGAAGGGCCACGTTTCAGTAGGTATACCACTCGTCATTACTGGCAGGACGCACTGATTATAATAGACCTTAGTCTTCAGTCATTTCGACAGTGATGAAAATCATCCCTGGCGCCGAGCGCAAAAGAGGGATGTTACAAGTTTCTGTGTATATGTGTATCTGTATGTGACATTATGTTATTACTTCCAAACTGATGGACCGATTTTCATCCGTTTTTTTTTGTTTTAAAGCTGACGTGATCGAGATGGTTATTATAGCTATAATTTATGAAAATCTGTTCAGGCGTTTGAAGATCATCAGCTCATTTTTTAATTGACGAAGGTATCTCACTAACTGCCACAGGTTTGATTAATTTGAAATTTATTATACTGTTCCTTCGGTGGTATTTCCATGACATTATACGCAATATACGTATGATATATTGCTTAAGGTCACAATGTTTAGTAATTTTGTTGTAAATGCTTAAATTGTACCTACGGATTAAAACGTTTCGCAAAATCTGTTCGTACTAATGACAGAGGAATTTTAAATACACGCTTTTTTACTAGGTCTGAGTATTGATTATGATTATATAATTGTGAAATTCTTAGATATCCCTGCTATCTAAGATTAAAATTTATAAGTGCATAATTTGCGGAGTTTTGATCGCCGGATAAGGATTAATACATTTGATTTACATAGTTAAATAGTTTAAAAATATATTTTTATCTGTATTTATCACTCACCACTAAAAATTGAAGTTTTGTAGGTTTTTTAATTGATTTAAAAAAACATATTCTCATAGATCTTAGAAAGATGCCAAGTTCTGGAACACTGAACACGATGAATACAGCCCAAAGCCATGTTACTCTTTCTTCTAATGGCAGTACTGTTACAAACTGTTGGTCTAATGCTGAAAATATTAAATGCAAATTTAAAATACTATATATATTTAATGTTATTTTTAAGTTTGTTTATTTTCGAGTCTTCTATGAGTCGATAATCTCGGAGCGTTTTTATTTAATAGAGAAGTATGATAAAATACCACCGTGGAATAATAGCACATGTTCTATTGTGTTTTAGAGAGCAATTAGTAACGGATGTAAGAGCTTCTTGTTACTTATTCTTTGTTCTATCAAGGTCAGCAGCTTACTACCTTACTATAGGGGGCATCCCCACAGGGGATGGGGGAGTTAATGCAATTTTCGAAGATTTATGACTCCACGTAACGCGCCGTAATGTTTTTCTGTACCCTCCCTAAACGTTACGTTTAGGACCAAGTTTACCGAGCGATTTTTTTATTTTTTTTATTAGAGATGAGTTTGCTCTTGGCCAACAACCGGCTGAGTAGCAAGGATGGGGCCTATGATGGAACGAGCTCACCCAGAAGATGCCTATTCACTCGAATTTTGAAAAGATTGGGGTTATATCGTGGTTATATGAGCTCGGAAATACAGACTTTTTTCACCAAAAAAGGTTGCCAACTTACAATACACTCGAGGGATTCCCCTCCCAAAAGCTAAGCCCAAAACCAAAAAAAGCTACGGGTAAAGGTTTTATTTACCTAAAAGTTTGTTGCAGTGATTGATTTGTCTTTCTTTCTTCAATTGTGATGTGATAAAGAGTAGTGTTCCCTTAACTATGACGGCCGAACCCAAAACTGCAGCAAACACGAGAATATAGGCGAGCAATTTGATAACTTTTATGCTGTTATCAACCCATTCCGTCGATACCATTGATTCTGTCTCTTTCTTCACGGGAATATCTCGAAAGAGATTCCATCCTTTAGTTTCTTGAGCTGTTCTTTGGCTGTAAATAAATTCAATTATTGAGCATTGGTTCACACGTAAATTGAGACCACATAGCAGATACGTCATGTTAGTATTTTCGTATGGCTTTTTTGCGATGCATATATGTTGTCATCAGTCAAGTTAAGGTGAATTTAAGCTCGGACGCAGTATCTGCGCGATTTAACGCTTCAACTGGCGAAAAAATATGATTACTTTTTTACTACAATATAACAAGTAGTATTGGATGAAGGAACTTCGAACGAACCATTTCAATGGTATGCCAAATGGCAAGTTATAGTGAACAAGGGGAAAGGAATTGAGGGAGCAAGTGTGCTATCGATCATAAGGAGACAATAGTTTTCGTCTTCACTTCACATGTGTAGTTATTTAAGCGCCCATTTTGAGACTGCGTACAAAAACAAAGCCGCCGACGCTATTTATATTACCTACACTATTATTAAAGCGTCGAACAGTTTACAATAGTTCTACAAGGAGTAGATGATTTCACATTGATTATATTATATGAAAATTAAAATATTCAATGGCTTTTTTAACCAACACAAGACGCAAAAATGTCTTACTTTTACGCAGCGCCCAAAATGCCATGGTCATTGTGAACAAGAAAAATTAAAAAAAGAACATACTGTAAATCTTCGTTGTCGTCGTAGATCGGTTTGTATTCAGTATCGGAGTCGTCGTCCCTTCTCATTCTCATTACACCGGAAGTGGCCATTATTATAACCTACCTATAATTAAAATATTTATACAATGATTCACACACGATAATCTACACAAAATATTAACAAGTAATTCATTAGTATAAACACATTATGTTATGTTTATCATTGTTTATATAATTATTACTTACCAATTTGGGTTGAGGGTTTTTCTTGTAAAGCATGGAATAACATTACCTACACTTTCTGCTCTTCGCTATCACCAAATATCTTAGAAAATCACTGCGAAATTAAATACCAACGGTAAAATGTACACTTATCGGCAAGACGTTTATCCGCAAAATGCATGGATAAATTCCGTATCACTGAAAGTTTCTTTATCTTTAGATTAATTAGGTACTTATCAATTATCATTGACCGTGATTTATTGTTTCCCTGAGAATTGGCGGTAAATTATCATACACTATCAATTTAATGACATCCTTAACAAATTAATTAAATGACGGTCTAAATTTCTAGGTGCAATCTAGGAAATTAAATAGGTAACCTACTTATATAAAACTTTTTCAAAAATGGTATAGTTTACTTAAACTGCACAGGGACTTCCCACTATAAGTATGGTAGATAATGTATTGATAAAAGTAAATCCTCGATATGATTATATTTAAAAATATTACAATTGAGTTAATTTATATGTTAGAAGGAACAAATATCTTTATGTAAAAATTGTTTAGTAGAAAATATGCCAAAGACAGAAACTGATGAAAGCAATAGGTAATTTGAGTACATTTCGATCGGGGATAAGATCCAAATAATATAAATATTAACGCACATACATATTATATACTACTTAATAAAATAAAATGTTTTATAAATATTGAACTTTGTTTTCCTTAAGAAAGAATTCCTCTTCTTCTTAAGACTTTCTTTTCCTTATTTTAAAAAAGCAATCGAAATCAAATATTAACCGAAATGACCTTAAAAACTTTGTTAATTAGCAGGAATCAGTTAAAAGGGAAAATTAAAATAAACAATTACTCTCTAATACCATAACTACCTAAATCCATTCTCGCTCTCACAGTCAAGGAGTTTAGTTATTACATATTAAAATTTTGAGTGGTTCATAGTAGTTGAGTAATTTTTAATTTTTCGTGACACGTGTAGTGAAAATGGCCACCGATAATCGAATCTACGTTTTAGTACCTATTACTAATTACTTTTGCATATCTTGATAATTTTGCAAGGACTGGAAATTTCCGCTTATTCCCACTAGGTCAGTGTTGTAGTTCACTAGTACACAGAACTAGTGAGACTTTTTGTCTCATTAACATTAGTTCTTTACACTATAACACTACTCTAGACAAAGGCTCCGTCCATTTCGCCAGAGCCGGATATATACGACAAATTTCTCTACTTGTATAATGTTTATTTTTAATTCATTGAGTTATTTTCTGTTAAAAAAAATTACGAGTCAGGCGCTAGGGGCAACCAAGCGGTTAAAGGGTTAAACTGAATTTTATCAATACACATTATGTCGAGTTAGAAGCCTTAGAATAAATTAAAAACAGGAAATTCATTACATTAATTTAATTCCACTTAACACTAATTGACTTAAACACATGGAGTTTACTCCTATTCAATTACACATTATAAATATGAAAACTCAATACACACATTATTCAATCTCATCAAAATCTATTACTTATTTAACATTCACACAACAGAATTCGTGCGAATGGACACACATATCAATATGACACACTATAACACACCAAAGCTCCGAAACCATACATATATAAATAAATAGAGCGATTAATACTGATGCTGTCCTTAAGAAGCAACACAGGATTGCTTTCATGCATACTTTGTTGAACCCATATACAGAAATAATGTATTATTCTATACTGTTTGACAATTAAAAACACCAACCATACAATTTTATTGAGTTATCGCTTTTCACAACTTACAATAGACTTGGCAATAGCTTGAACTCACAAAATTGCTGTGTTAACTTTGAGTTAAATTCATAGATATCTTCCACAGGAAATAAGTGAATAAAAATATTATGCATATTATTAAAAACTAAATATTGTGATGGCAATGTATCAGTGATGTTAAGTCTTAAACTTTAAATGTAATCCTAACAAGGTAAGAAGTACATAGAAAACCCTATTGGTTACTATTTTCACTCGTGATACTTTTATTAGTAGTATAATCTTGTTCCTTTCCATAGTCCGTTGGCTCGTCAGTTTTGGAGAAGTTTCCCATCGCCACCTGAGCTATTGTGTCAGCAATACTCGCGCTGCTAGAGTAAGAGTGTGTTGAGGTCGGCGCGGGCGCAGACGTCACGAGCTCGTCTGACTTTGACAACTTCAATGGCTGACTGTAGTCTGCCATGTAGTCTGGCATTGTCGTTTTCTTTGTCAACTCCAACATTTGGTTCAGAAACGAATCGCCACCCACCCGAGACGGCATACTGAAATCCGCAACCTGACTGTCCAAGGTATCCGACTTGGACACCTCCATCTTTATAGAGCTGCCACTGTCCATATGTTTCATTGAATCTATAGGATTCTCAGATTTCACTTTGCCAATGCTACCAAAATCCGGTGGCAGATAGTCCTTGTTGCTCTTTATCAAATCGTGTGGAGATTTCATCAGAGTACTCTGATCCAAATTCGCTTTCGCTGATATCGAATTGCTAGTGGACAGTGGTTTCATAAGCGACTCCTGCATCTTTAGCAGAGACGGCGATAAGAACATATTGTTGGCTGCTAGAGTCGATTTGGACATCGGATCGGGTATTCCTAGTATTCCTGCGCTTGAATATTTACTCGCTGAGAATAGAGCGTTAGCGATATCGGCCGAACTCATCATCAAGTTTGACGCGATGTTCGCTGGGATGGGAGCAGATGATGTCGCACTTGTAGCTGTACTAGTCGTAGTTTTATCGTAACTACTGATACTGCTGGTTAGGTTCTGCAGAGATGCAGTGTATGACGGAGGATCGGGCAATTTGCTGCCAGTTAAACTCGCTGCCAAACTCGATGACATTCCAGGGGTGAGACCGGACAGCATACTGTTCGCGGCGGCAAGACTTTCGAGTCCAGTCGCACCCAGAGGCAATGGCATATTGGAAGAACCTAATCCTAACGCCATACTAGTTAACATGTCTAAGCCCGTCGGGTACGCTGAAGAAAGGGATGAACTCGAAGACTTTGAAGATTTTGAGGATGTTGGCAACACTGGAATATTCAATTGAGGTGGCTCAAATTTGTGGGGTGAGACAGAGCCGATTCCTGACGAAACATTAATGGGCGGTACTCCAGCCGGCCTACTGACCATTTGCTGCAAAGTACTGACAGATGGGAAGTTGGGAATAGAAGTGGGCTGAGTGGGCTTAGCCACTGGAATCGGCTGAGGGACTGCCAACAAAGCGTCTAGATCCATTTTGTCATCGTGTTCAGAAGAACATCCAAGTTCGTCTCGAATAAAATGCCACAGTAAACCATCACTTTGTTCTCTAGGGAATTTGGGTGCTAGAGTGCACTTTAACTTATCCAAATATGTTATGTCAGGTTTGAAGTTGTCCTTGAAATTAATTGAACTCTCATCGGTAAATGTTAAATAATACTTAATGCTTTTCTTGATTTGCTCCATAGCGTGAGTTGATAAATGACTGTCGTGTAACATGCTGTAGTGAAGTAGCAGTGGTCGTGGATATTCCGTGGGCCTTTGTTCCGGAGGAGGCATAACCCAAAAACAAGTCAGCGATGATTCCAAAACTGGACTTTCTGGATTGTAGGGAGCTGAAATATATTAGGTACATTAGAAAATTTCAATGAAAGGAAATATCTGTCTGTCGAGTTCAACATAAAAAACATTATTATAACTTACAACAAATCATGCCAATGCATGGAATATAGCATATTTCCGATGGTCCTCTCATCTTGATCTGATACTCGAGTTGACTGTCACAGTCTCTAAGACTTGGCATTGCCGGGTTAGTTGGGTGCGAATGATACCACCCCATTAGTGACAAACCAAGTTTTTCAATTTCCATTTGTATCTCCAATTCAACTAACACTCTCGCCCTTGGATCATTTTTGCTGATGAGACACGGAAAAGTGTGAGTAATTATCAAATCTGAAATTAAATATATTTATAATAATTATTCTTTTAAAGATTAAAAGCTTAGACAGAAATAGAGGCTAAACAAAATAACTTACTGTGACTGTTCAAATCCCAACTCCCGGCTAAGTATCCGTATACTTCATCACGTTTCAAATGACAATGTATATCAAGTACAAGGCTTGCGTTTGAGCTGACTGACACTAAAAATGGCTGGACTTTACTCACAGATGCAAAAGAAACGGCTTCTATTAACATATTTGAATCACTGAAAAAAATAAATATAAATGACTTTCTCAAAGTGATATTTTCGAAGAGTAAAGTTATTTTTAGTGTCCGACCGAAGGTCAATTTCTGGCCGAAGTTGAAAACGATTAATCGGCTATCGCCACAACCTTCGGCCGAAGCCGAAGGTTTAAAAGCTCTGAGAAATTTTGTTCAAGATTGGCTACAAGCTACAATTAATAAGATAAATGATTTTAAAACTTTAATATTGAATATTTATATATTGACTGTATAATATAGAAAGGTAAATAATAATGTCTAAAAGTTTATCTAGAGATGATAAAAAAATACCTGTAATTTATTTGTCAAAAATAATAACATTTTGAAGTAATGTGAATTATATCTAACATTTATTTATTTATTTATCAATCACAATCAGATCGATCAATCAGTCTTTGTTTTCCTCGAGTAGTGCGAACGAACAAATAAACAAACACTTACTCTTTAATAAATATTAGTTAGTAAAATGTACGGTTTTGAAAATTTTAGAAAATTAAAAAACAAAATTAACGATTACGATAATTATAAATAATCAGATAATTAGTTATTATCTACAACAAGTTATAATTAGATCACATTAAAAAGAGTTATATAACTGGCTGTGTTAAATGGTATTTCAGTATTCAGTATAAATTTTTGTTTATAAACTGATTGTGTGAAATGTGAAAACCGCATTCTAATTAGTCAACGCGTTTCTGAGAGAAGCATACCCAGAAAAGCAGACAAAAATTTTAATCAATGCGCCTTTTTAAGCTAACATCATTTGAATAAAATTAGGTACTTCCGATTAAATAATTTTAATGGAAATCAAATCATACTGATTGCATTGTAACACTAGCATCAAATAGATACTTAAGACAACAAAGTTTCTTCATAGCAGGAACAAATCATTATGTGACGTCACTAACTTATCTTCAAGTATAAATTTTAAGATTATTTCGAACTGATTGTACTGTTTGTTAGTAAATCAAATCAGATTAGATTGTTGATTGAATATGAGTAAGCGGAAAGTCTTTTCAATAACATAAATATATTTAAAGTATTTGTTTACATAAGGGTAATAGAAACTAAATTTGTTTTATAATTGGATTGTATCTCAATTAGTTACTGATAATAGATAAACATTGAAGTATCAAAACTTACTGTGGCATCATTCTATTGGGAATTGTGTTATGCTTCATAACAATCCTTTGTGGAGGCGGTTCTGGAGGATTTTCCACTTCCATTTCGGTTTCCTCTGTAAATAAATGTTGTATTAAAAATTAAAAAGAATAAAAATATAACCAACGACTCTCTATTGAGCCCAAAACGCGCAATATCTGCTGTAAGTTTTTCCTCTTTTTTTTTTTCTAATTTACTATACATGGTGTGATTGTTTGTTTTCCCTAATAAAACAAAACTAGACTGGGTTACCGAACTTCGCTCGGGCCAATGAAAGTCTATGCAACAATATAGAAAAAAAAAAATTCAAGAATACTTGAATTAATAATTCAAATCAAATTATGTATTATAAAACGAGAAAGCGGTATTACTTTTGTAACCGTTCCATTAAAAACTACCTAAAACGAATTACTCGAAGATAAGACCCTGACAGATCGATTTCTAGACCTAAAAAAACCCTAACCCTAGATTTTCTGCCTGCCTAGCCCTAGCCGTCTGCGAGATCGTCGTGGCATACGAGAATTCCTCGTTTAATATTATAAGATAAAATAATTTGCGAAGTCGCGTGCAACAGTCTAGTTTTATATATTATTATACTCACCATCTGTGTGCATATTTTGTCTTTGAAGTTCTTTTTTCCGGAGATATGTGCCTTTGATAGTGTCTAACTTTTTCCCTCTGTACTTTACAGAGGCCCATCCGCAGCCAGATCTCTTGTCTGGATTGATGATTCTCTTACAATGTATAGCCCAAGCTGATGGAGAACAAAAAATCGTTTCAGTTTCATGAGATTTAATTTTACCGTCTGCTAATAAATCTCCTACAAATTTTTGCCCCTGAAAAGAACAATGTGATTTATAAGAAAAATAAAATTAATAAATATAATATTGTTAATACTTAACTCAGACAGAATTAATAATAATTTTATTTATTTCTCAATTAACAGTAACAAAACCATAACATGTTCATTTCAATGCCATTTCAAATGTTTAATTAGGTTGAGTACTAGCGTCTAAACTAGGCCGAGCCTCACATATTCTTACACGAAAAAGAGATAAAAAGAATTCCTGATGCCAATGCAAATTTTATTTTATATTTTTAGGTGAAACTAAAAGTGTGAATTTAATAGAACTTTGAAAATTTCTATTAAAATATGTTATCAAAAAATGTAATCTAAATGTCATTTTAAAACTTTTATAGATTGTAATTAAAAATTCGAGAAAATAAATCTACTTTATATAATATCAATTTATAATGAGTATTTTATGAAGGGAAAATACTTCAATAAAGATTAATATTATAAAGAGAGAAGAATTGTATACATTTATGTATGTTTCAAGTATTTTTGTTTGTAATGAATAAACTCAAAAACTACAAGACCAATTTTAAAAATTCTTTCACCTATAGAAATCTATATTATCAGCGAGTAACATAGGCTATATTTTATAAAGTTATGCGGATGAAGTCGCGTGCAACAGCTAGTGTTTCATACAATAAAAGTTTAGGCATAGTCATCAGCAGGTTTTATCAGTAGTTTATTTCGAAAATTCGCCTTAAAGAATTATTAACAACCAGCAAGATGTTAAAAGTTTAAGTTTATACAAATCTTCCTATTATGTACTTAATTTAAGCGTCATTTTAACTGGCTCTTCAACATGATTTTTCACATAATATGTAACTCAGTTTTTTATTGTTTTTAACTTGAACCAAAACCAATAACCATACCAAGTATTCAATTGTCATTGCTGCAGTTCCAGGCTCCAACATTTTATCCTCTAGGAGCATTTGTAAGGTAACCCCTCGACCAGGTGTTGACTTGCTACCTGCTTGAGCTTCAGATTCCTAAAACATTAATTAAAAATTTAAGTATCCTTATCCTTACATTTTATAAAACAAAGTCCTCCGCCGCGTCTGTCTGTTAGTGATAAACACAAAATTACTGCACAAATTTTCATGCTGTTTTCACCAATGTGTGGTCCTCGAGGAAGGTTTTAGTATATAATTTACAAAGTTACGCGGGCGAAGTCATGGGCAGCAGCTAGTAATTTATTAAATTAGCTGGTGCTAGCGATTTCATCCTATAAAAAATATGGCACCTGAGAAAATATCAAACATCTTTATTGCTGTGATGACATGGTATGGTAACAGTGGTGCACAAGTTTTTATGATCCCTCAGGCAATAACATTTTTCAGGATAAATAGTTATTAAGTCATGTTGACACAGTCAGAAATACTCAGACGCTACTTGTATAATGGCAACCGGGTATTACGAGCTCACTTGGACAATTTCTTCCGATTCGAGCGCACTAGGTCCGTGTCCTATTACTGCACTTATATGAAATTGACTCGTATATATGTGTGTACTCTGACCGTGTCAATGTGGCTTTAATTTAGTTCCAGGATCCAGGATATGTTAATCCAGGTAATAAGCGAATCCATTATGCCATTTTTACATTGAAAGAGTATAAACATTCATCCATATTATAATATTAGCATAATCTGCATAATTATAATATTATTAGCATTACAGTAGATATATTTATTCTCGCCAGAAAGCTCTCGAGTGGAGGTCGCGGACCAGCAAGCACAGTGTAGGATGTTCACCCACAAGGTGGTCTATCTGATAAGGGCTGCAGGTCCCCAATGGACCCAGCCAGGCTGATTCTAACCGGTCTAAAACTATGACGACTATGAAATATTTTTTATTAAGGTTTTGGCAACACTAACCTCATCAGTAAACTCCTCTCCACTACCAATTTCTTCTTTATCCTCTTCTGATGGTTCTTTGGGTGTTTCATTTGGCTTTTCACTTTTGATCTCTTCAGCAGAATTAATTAAAGTCGTCGATTCTGGCTGAACCATATTGTAAGTGTTGTTATTCGACATTAAAGCCGCTGCCAGGTGTGATGTTTGAAGATCCATAGGCTCCATGATGAATAGAATTGAAATTTCGTCAACTTCTTTTAAAGGTTTGTAAATATCGAAAATGAATATTATTATTTTTACATTTTGTTAACTTCATACAACACAAACTTCAATATCCCATTTTTTGTAAACGTTTACAATTTACAATATCAAATATCAACACAACTTACACACACAACAACAAATATAGCATGAATGAAGCGAAGCTGAAGCAAGCAATATTTAATATTTTGTTTGTATGACCTTAGACTCAGACCCATGGATCTAATACAATAAATAAGCATTGATTACTTGCAGCTAGAAAGGGATATGTAGTAAAGAGGTGGTGTGTCCCTTTCTAATATAATAACAATAACATTTTTGTTATGTGAGAGTTGAGACAAATTTAAATGTTTTACATAATATAGTAGTCGTTTCTTATAAATATTTTTTTAAATTTAAATATGAATGCATCTGTATAAGGCGCAATGAAAAATATACTTTGGTAAATAAATTAAAACAAGGTCATTTTCGTAAATGCAATTTTTTTTTAAGCAATCATTTTAATTCATCTATGTCCATGGTATGACCACACCCACAGAATACTACTCGATTGCCATGACTTGTCGGTTGTCAAGTTGACAACTTGTCAAGAGGATAGTAATAAAAGTACTTTAAGCCATTTTAAGCACTGATCTCTAATATACCTCTGGATTGGTTATCCCCATTTATCCCATACAAATTACAGATACTTTCGTGTACCATTTTGACGTTCACGTATATTTAATCCATAGATAAGTAAATAGTGTCTGTTTTATTCACGTTTTATTCTATTTGTTGATGTCTTAGGCCTGGGATGGCGAACCAGTGGCACGCGTGCCACCGATGGCACTCGACTCAATATTTTGGGCACGCCACGGATCTAAACTGTTTGCATTTTAATTAAAAATAACAAATTCCATTCTTTCAAATATCATTGTGAATATAGTAACCAAAAAATACATATCTGCAAATTTTCGAAATCATTTAATTTATTACTACAGGCATAAAATATGTATATTTTTCGTAGTAAATGTAGTATATAAAGATAGAGTTTAGAGTCGAAAGGTATTTAGTTTTATTATTTTTTTTCCAAAAATTACAGTCAAAATTATTTGATGGCACGGCACGTTTATGACCTCATTAAACATTTCTTTAGAAAAAATGGCACGTTAATCTATAAAGGTTCGCCACCCCTGTCTTAGGGACTATTTAAGTTTATTTGTGTCCACTTGAGTTTTGAAACATGAAGGAATGTGTATTCTGTAAATGTCCCTATCATGTGGACATCACTATTTTTAGTTCCATGTACTTACACTCCATAGCCTACAGCGCTGAAATGGCAATTTTCAAATAGATATAAAAATAATTTGACAGCAGCCCATCCAGAGGTATTTTAGAGATCAGTGACTAAGTCTCAAAATTAAATATAAAGTTTATTTTGAAGAGAAGAACCAAAGAGAATTGAGATAAGGAGCGCCATCTTACATGGGTGTTAAACTAAAAAAGTGGCAACTATAAGTGATAGTTTGAGTATGGAGAGTCCATACTGAATGTAGCAGTAGTTGACGGAGTGAAGTGTGCCGAGTTGAATTTTGGTTGAATGGAGAACCAAAATGATTTTTTTTTTCAGCAAATCTGCAAAATAGGTAACTCGAAAAAAAATAATCTGTTTTTATTTTTTTCCTATCTTCAAAAATGACTGAGATATTAAACGTTAAAGTACGGCTTCCGCGACTAGTGATCTTGAGTGATCGCGCTAACGTGTGACGTCACAACGTAACACGGTTCTGCGTATCTACATACTTTCGCTCGTTGCGCTCGCGGTCTCGCTATAAATTTAATTGTTTTTCTTATAGTGCATCACTAAAATTGTTAACAAATATTGTATTGTGCCTATGTGTACCAACTCCAGTGAAAAAAACAACCCAAAAATAGTTTTTTTTCTGTACCACGCGGTAATAATATTTGGAAAAAGTGGTTAAAATTTATGAAGTTAAAAGTTAGCATAACGTAATATCTATTTATTTTTATTTATAAACATAACATGTTAAAATTAGTCTATTAGTAGGTACATAATAATAAAATAGTAAAGAACGGATCGAGTTTTATTGTGTCTCAGGATTGATAATTTTTTTTGTTTATGCACCTCTCCCAAATTCTTTGTATCTTTGAAACAATCACAGTAAAGAATTTCATAAATCTGAAATTTGTTGAATATTTCAAAAATACTATTTTTTTTCTTTGTTACATACTTACATATAGCTAGCTAGCTATCCTATCTAGCATCTAGCTGTTAACCTAATGATCTCGCTCGGATTCGAATCCCGCTAGGGGCATATGTTTATGTGTTAACATTTACCTTTGTACCTGAGTCATGGACGTTTTGTAGTTATAATAATAATATGTTCGTAAAAAAAAGTAATCATAGTATATCAACTGTCTGATATCCATAATACAAGCATTAGTTGCTTAATGTGGAACTAGATGGTGCTGTGTGGAATGTGTGAAGATATTTATTATCCATTCATTCATTTATTTATTCATTCATTTCATTCACTATCTTTCATTCGTACGTTCATTCATCCATTTTTATCGTTGGTACTTTTATTCATTCATTCATTCATTCATTCATTCGTTCGTTCGTTCATTCGTTCGTTCGTTCCAGATGCGTCGGAGTAATATGAAGCATACATCCCTTTTTATCTGAGTGATGTTTTATGACGATCAAGTCATATCACTCAGTTTATTTGTTATGAAGGATGAAATGAACTTTTTTGTACCAAATAAAAAAATCAATAGGTACATATTTAAAAATGAAATTAAGAAAATATTTGTCACCCCTGCCATTTAAAACCCGACAAAAATAAACCTTTTAATAAAACAAAAAACTTTAAAAATCCTTTTCATTATTTTTTATTGAAAAAAGGTTTTTAAAAAACCCTTAATAAAACTTGATCGAAAATCTTACTTACTTTATGTTATTTACTTATTCAGTTTTATTTCTCTCTATTCTGCGGCTACAAAATCACCATTCTAAGATATCGCGCAACCATAAAAATGTCGACAATTTGGTAGGTTATCCGACTGTCCTTTTACAAAACTCTCTTCCATCGCTATGTTTATTTAATAACAATAATATTTGAAGTAATCGCTAACACAAATACTTAAAATAATAACTGCAAACCACAACAATCAAATTTTATGAAGGTAAACACTCCGCATTACTCGCAATCGGACAGAGACTGTTGCGTTGTGACGTCATAGCAGTAGCGCGCTTATGAACGAAAATTTTAAAAGCGGTGAAACTTTACAACGCTATAACTTTGGAAATCCTGGCCCGATTTCGATAAAACAAAAACTATTATTATTTGCACGAGTAGGCGCATCAAATCCAGTAATTTTTATAGTAATATTTGGATGTGCTGGTGTTCTCCATTGTTTAATGTCAATAGCCTCACCAGCGCCACCAATTTATCAGTTTCGACGGACACTTTTAATACAGAGATTGTCCTCCTTATCTCAATTCTCCTTGAGAAGAATTTTTTGATTGACATTGACAATTGACAGTGACTTTTAGTTTAGCTATTCTTTACTCATCAATAACTCAATTCCAAAATCTCGATTATTGAAAAATTTAAAAGAACTTAAATGTAATAATTATAATGAATCATTAGTATAATTATAATTCAACAACAACCAGTACAACAATGGCTGCAGTAAAAACCCCAGTGCTTAAAGTTATTTTGTGTGGTGAATACGGTGTTGGAAAGAGTTCTCTGTTTCGAAGATATATTAACAATACGTTTGTGCCTAATTCAGACAGAAGGTCAACTTTAGGACTAGACCACTTCGAAAAAATGTATCATGTTGGAGATAAGGACGTTAAGGTAAAGAAATAAACTTAAATCCAACTATGTCACCGTCTCTACTGGGTTGTTTTGTTATCGTCCTGCTTACCTAGGTAATAAAATAACGTCTACAGAATTCAAGACTAAGAATCGTCTATTATCTTTTATGTGTACGAATTTTCTCTAAGTAGTAATTAACAATTAATGTACTTAAAATCTTAATACCAGAACTTGATTATAAAATTTAAGATGCATTTGCATTGCTTTTTTCATTTTACCTTCTAAAAATTAATTATTGTACCATTCTATCTTCATTATTAATTAATTATTTATTTAGTTGATTATATTTAATGTTCATATTTTTTATTTATTACATTTGCCTTCAATCAAGTTATTCAAATCAAATCTGATGATGTTTATGTAGCAAATGTATTCCTGTTTATTGCCTTTTTCTTTTTAATATATGTTTTTATTTAATTTGTGAAATATATTGCAATATGTTGGTGAGGAATATTTCCACAATAAGCTATTCTTCTGGAAATATATGAAGAATATTATGTGGCGCTGGGACATACTGTATTTCTAGATGATATCTAAAGTTTCACACAGTGTACTTTTATTAAATTTCTTAAACCTTACCTTGAAAGGTCTTCCTTAAATTGATATCCCCTCTGGGACACCACATAAGCATTCTACTTTCTCAGATACATTGTGATCATTGTGCTGTTAAAATAAATATCTGGTTTAATGTATATGTTTCAGTTACAACTCTGGGACACTGGAGGCATGGAGAGAATAGCTTCAGTAACATCCAGTTACTACAAGTTTGCTGAGGCGGCTATCTTAGTATTTTCCTTGGACAATGCTTCTTCTTTTCATATATTAAGTCAACACCTATTGGACATAGTCACATACGCTGAAAATGCAAAAATATTTTTGTGCGGAAACAAGTCTGACTTGGAAGGATCAGCACCTCAAGTTACTGATGCAGATATAGAAACATTTTGGTATTATTATTTTTTTAAACACTTTTTTATTTACATTAGAAGCACTTTTGTACTCCTCTTTATTCCTATACAAACTTTACAGGATCACAACTCTTGAATTATTTTATCATACATCATGCAAATCTGCATTGCCTTGCATCTATTTAGTACAATTTAATAGAAATAGGTTACTACTTAATTATTCATGTAGGCAAAGCTAGTTGATTCATGTAAGTCCTGATTATAGGTACCTAGCAAAATTTGTATGGGAAATAATATTTAAACTTGTTAATATTCAATGTATGCAATGAAAAACAACAACCTACAATCCAAAATACATGGAGTATTTTGGATTTTTCCAAATTCCGATCTATTAGAAGAGTGGGCAGGAAATGTGTGTATGAGAAAAATATAATTAACTAATAATTCTTTTTTGTTAATTAGGAAACTTTAATTATGAGAATCTTGTTTTAATGAAGAAGTTGGTGAGAAAGCTAGTAAAATAACACCTTTGTATTTAAGGAAAATTTATGTATTTAAAAAAAAATTAACATGTTTTCAGTGAACAGTGCCACAACCTTATCAGCAATACATATAAGACTTCATGTAAAACTGGTAAAGGTGTGGAGGAGATGTTTGCGGACATTGCATCACAGTTGGTGGAAACCAACAGGTCAAGGATGGAATTACAGGCTTTAGATCATGACAGTTTCAAGATATCCAACCCTGAACCACTCGAAGAACCACCATGTAACTGTTGATTGAGGTATTTTTTTTAAATTATTCTAAACATCCAGGTTGATGTAGGTCTTTGGCCAAAGTTTTTAAATTAAATAGAATGTGCATAGTAAACGAAAATTTTGAGTTTTTGAGTGTGAATTTACTGAAAAAATAAACATTGAACAAATTCAACATTGGAACAGAAAAGAATGACTGATTGAAAGAACTGATTTTAATAGACTTGTCAGACAAATGTGGATGTTAATATACAATTCTGTTGTATTTACTCCACTTGGTGAAATTTTACTACTTTAGTCAGTGCTACTATAGCAATCGAAACCATCCAATTGAATCTCTATCTATCTTTATACATGTTTATGAATTTATTATGTGTGATTGTTTTTTAATGTGTTAAGTATTTATTATGTTGGTTCATAGATTGTATGGAATGTATCTGAACTTAGCATTCAAATTTCGAGAATCTCAACATCCTATACTCTTTATAAGCATTAGCATCCTAGCTGTTTCTATTTATACAATAGTAATAAAAGCCACGCAGATGATATTTCCGTATTTCCCTTTCCGGCTTCATCTTCTGTCCAGCAATAATTTTGGATTCAATCCTTTTAAAATTCAATTTGTCTGGAATAGTATGCTTCCTGCACGGGTGTTTTTGGCAGTGGTTGAATTTGTTGCAAGTCAAAACAGTAACTCACAGAACCATCAACTACCTGTCTCATTAGCTCATAAAATGCACTTGCTCTCTTTTTATGAATTCTTTTTTCTATTATGAAATCTTTTCTTTCCTTAGAGCCTGCAGGAAATGATTTTATTTTGTGATCTAGTATTGTGCAATTGCTATCAACATCGGTAGCTGGCGATTTGAAACCAATATTATAGTTGTTAACAAAAATTCGTCTGAACATTGAATGTTTCACCTTCAATTCATCCGTGACATTCTCTATGTATATTTTATGTAATTTTTTAATACTCAGGACAGCCATCAAATGGTTTTAATGGCTTTTTCTGTCTCCCCCTCTATTCTCTTGCTTAACTTCACCATGAAACTGATCATGGCAATGTTTTGTAATCTAGTATGTCCTATTTTAGTCACTTTTTTTTCATAAATAAATATAATGTTGCAAAGTTGTTCCCGGATCCTTATGTTTATTACTTTTAAATGTGCATCTTTCTGAGTTTCAAAATTTTATACCTTGACCTGTACAAAGTATTTGGTTTCGATGATAGTAATGCAATAGATGCTCTTTAGTCGCATTCCCGAGATTTTCCTTACAAAAATTCGAAATTTTCAGGTATCGGTTTCATACTCTCCCTTACAGCTTTCTTACAGTCGTCTAAAGTTTTAAGTATACATGCTGCTCTATCCGAAGAACAAGCATGTTTTCTGTTTTTTCGAGTTTAAAGTCGAGGGCTAGTGGGGTAGGTTTGGCTATTGTTAAATCTATAGAAGAAATTGTGAAGTTTTTCGACAAATGAAGTCTAAATCTAACTTAAGCTTCATCTTTTTACACTATAAACCTGTCAAATTACTAAATGTAATTTGACCTGTCAAATTACTTATTCTTTTAAAGTCGCTCAAAACAAAACCACAACCGGTGGAAACTTAAGTGAACCATAAACATAGCTGTGGACTTTTACATAAAAAACATCTAAGTTCAGAGACATTATGAAATCATAGTTTTATAAGTCCTAACCTTGTTCTTAATAATATTGTTCGTTGTTCGTAATTCTACTTACGTATATTTATTTAAATTTATAAACTTTGCAAACAGATTGAACTGGCCACTCACATGTGAGGGCTTACTACCTAATTCTCAAGGTGTTGTACGCATACCTCATAGGGTTTTATGAATTCTATTTTACATTTGTGCATTTGAATAACATTTGCCTAATTAATTTTAATAAATTTCCTTAATTAAATATTAGTTTGTAAGTGCTTACTTGTTTCATTCCTTGTAATTTGTAATTTCACACTATCTGAGTGACCAAATAGTGTTTAAGTTTAACTTTGTCGCAAATACTCTTTACATTGTATATAATCTGTACGAGAAAGATTTACAACAAATTTCAAACAGTATGTTGTTTTCCAAAAATGGCGTCAGCATTTTTTATAGATGGCGCTTCGACAAAATTAGCAGTCAGGGTGCTGTTGGGGAGATGAAACGCTATACACTATAATTATTGTTTTTCATTAATAATCATAATATTAGATTTTAAGAATTTTATCAGTATTTTTAATAGAACAGACTTGTAAAGGTTTAATGATTAAGTATAAAATAAGAGATGTAATTGTTAACGATTTAGCTTTAATAAAAAGGCCAAATACAATTATTTATTTAATAAATTGCATTTCAAGCTTTAGTGAAAGTGTGCAAAGGCATAATATGTGGTAGCTGCAGCAGTTTTTATAAACACCATTGTTCTAACAATAGTTACAATATGAGAAAGCTTTATTTTGTTACGGTGCTATATGGATTTTTTTTGTATACTTGTCAATAACAATAAACTTAAAAAAGTAACTAATTATTTGTTTCATTTTATTTCCAAACAAAAACAATGACAAATAAATTCTGTATACAAATGAAAAAAAAATTGTATGTTAACAATGAATATTGTACGACTTTTGTTTAAAACAAGCCAACACTTTTATTATTCGACATATTAACACTGTACATGATTGAAATCCTATAAATAGGAACAACTAATAATATCCGAAATCACAATATAGGTACTTGCCTATAAAACTATTTTATCACATTATTAAACACTAAAAATTTAATTTAGCTCGAAAGCTAATCGAAAGAATTAATATATATTTTTGCATTAGATTCATTAAAATGAGGCTTTCTAGCCATAATCCAGATCTAATAATATAATCTGCTCCTATGTACGTGAATCGTAGTAAACGATGTGACAATTAGTGCTGAGACCACTGTATATTTTTTATATCGACACCTTCTTGTACCATTTCCCAGAGTGGACTCATTTCTCTGAGGCGTTCCACGTGCTTGATAGTCTTCTCCGCTGTGTAGTCAATCTCATCGACTGTCGTGAACCTGCCCAGTCCAAATCTAAAACAACATAAAAACAAAACATTTTTCCTTCATTCAACAACACAGTTTCATAGAAATGAATATAATAAATATGTCAATAACTAAGTAATAATTCTCAAATCAATACTAATAATAAATCTGTAAGGGTTGGTCATGGAGTAAGTTACTTTGTTTTCAGAGATATCGTGTTTATAGGCTCTATACATGATACTGAAACTAAATTGACGCTTTTTAGAATTTTTTTCTGTATGTATGTTCCTCCATAACTCTTAAACGAATTAACTAATTTTCATGAAACTTGGTAGATAAACACTTAGACGTAAAGGACAAAGGATAGGCTACTTTTTCAATGCGGACGAAGTCGCGGGCGCCAGCTAGTTTCAAATATAACCATACCTTATTGACGGTACATCCATACTAATCCATACTTCCGTACTAATATTATAAATGCGAAAGTTTGTATGGTTGTATGGATGTTTGTTACCCTTTCACGCAAAAACTGCTGAACCGATCACCATGAAATTTTGCATATATACGTTGTCTGGGACACCAGAAAGGACATAGGGTAAGTCGCGGGCACCAGCTAGTATGGTCATATTTGAAATTTGAGAAATTGAATAGGTGTCATAAATGCTGTCTATGAAAATAAAGTGACCTTACAGAATGAAAACCATGTGTTGCTGTTGTGTTTCGGTGTGTGAGCAAGGAATGCCAGACCCAATTGCCTCATCTCTTCCTTATACCGTAATTCCTTTGCTAGTTCTTGCTTGCTTCCAAAAATTGTGCTAGTTCCGAAAAAAATCAGTGGCTCCTTGCTTGAATACTTTTAATCTTACTTAATTTTATTATGGTCGGCGGCGCATTTGCAACACCAGTGGCTTTGCTTTTCAAGTAGACTAGACCTGTTTGTCGAGTTTAACCAAGTTTAACATAAATTTAAAAAAATATATACAGCCATTTTCATTATATCATAAAAGTTTTCAAAAATACCCATATCATCCACGGAAAGGAAGTATATACGTTACCTGATTGAACTGTGTGCTAAATCCTCATCGGCGCCAATAGCTCTCAACACATACGACGGTTCCAGGGAAGCGGAGGTGCAAGCAGACCCACTCGACAACGCTATATCTTTCAGAGCCATTAAAAGTGACTCGCCTGGAAGTGAACGTTTTTTTAAATAAATTTCTTGATAATGCAGAAAGGTAATAATATTTTGATCCATGATCCATGATTAAAATAAACACAACCAGCACATATGCTATTATTTCACATTGGTCTTTTGTATGGGGGTGGTGGTTACTTACTACCGCCCAAATTTACTTACTACCCGACTTCAAAAACAAAAAAAATAATGCCATTTACAAAGTTGGCCACGCTGGGAATCGAACCCATGGCCCCCTGAAACCAATGGGCTCTTCAATGATAATTTTGTTTTATTTAAATGTGTATGAACAATAGTTTTTGTAGATGTAATAAAATAATATCCCTTAAAAGCAATTATGCTTAATGAACTAACAAGCTATTAAGAATCATTAATTTGTGATTTAGATTTTGTATGCAAGCTTATTTTTATTTTTGTCTTAGCGCCTGTTTCACAAACGTCAAGTAGGCCAAACTGTCATTTAAAGTCACCGGTAACCGGGAATAATTTAGCTGATATACCTTTGTTTGTACGATAAACGTCCCAAACATTAAATAGAAAATAATAAAAAAAAAAATCGGCTATCAAATGATGCAGTAAACCAAGTGCATAATTCAATATAACAGAAAATGATTTCTAAAAGTAACTAATCAACACTTTACATGTAGTTTGTGAAAGAGGGCCTAAAAGTTTAATAAGCTATAGAAAATAAAAAACTAGCCGGTGCCCGCGATTTCGCGTTAAAAAATGAAAAATATCTTACATCTTTATCGCTGAGACATTTTTTTCATGATAAAAAGTACGCTATATGTTAATCCAGATAATAAACTATCTGTGTGTCAAATTTCATCCCAATCCGTTCGCATTTCTAATATTAGTAGGAATATTACCTTCCACATATGCAAAGGACAAGTTAACACATCCGGGATATGTCTGTGCTGGGTCACCATTTCTGATTAC
This sequence comes from Synanthedon formicaeformis, assembly GCA_945859745.1. Classification (NCBI taxonomy): domain Eukaryota; kingdom Metazoa; phylum Arthropoda; class Insecta; order Lepidoptera; family Sesiidae; genus Synanthedon; species Synanthedon formicaeformis. The sequence continues at coordinate 7,397,586 of OX243955.1, read as the reverse complement.
ATGAGTAAGTTTTGAATATATCTTCTCCAGAAATCTTTGTGATAGTTTCTCCATCCAAGCATGGTCATATGCCATTTCACGTCCAGCCAATTCACAAGCTGCACCTGCAAAATTAACATACAAATTGTTTGCAAATAATATTGGAGCTGTGGTATAATTACTTATTTATTAACCCATGACTTTATATTGAGCCCAAACACGCTATATCTGCTGTAAGTTGCTGAGGAGTTGGGTTGGGTGTTCCGCAGACTACATGATGCTGTAGCATTAGATCGAGGATACTATGTCATGGAAATACCACCGAAGTAACAGTCAAATTAATCAAACCTGTGGAAGTTAGTGAGATACTTCGTCAACTAGGAAATAGACTGATGGACTTCAAACCCCTGAACAGATCTTCGTAAACAATAGCACCGAGATTGGTCATGTCAGCTTTTATAAACGGTTTACAAACAAACAAAAAAATATATCAATATCAAGCGTACAAAGTTGTGGGCACAGCTAGTTAATAATTATTATCTATCATCATCGTCATTATGTCGATAAATTAACATAAATTTATCCACATAATAATGTTGAAATCATAAAACCAAGGTCATTTATTATAATTTTATTTTAAATAATCTACCTATTTATTTAAACCAATGACATCTTTCTATGTTATTATGTCATATCAAATGTTATCAGTTGTTTATGTTACGTATGTATATTGTTACTTATCGAATACTTAAATAAAAATGCATACTTAATGTTAAAGATATGATAAAAACTATAAAAAGGTAAACAAGTAACTGTACAGAAAGCATACTGATCCGTGACACACCCTAATTTTTTATGTTTCTCTTATTTTCCTTAAGTTATTGTCAAAATAGTTTACATAAATAATATAATAATAAATAAAATAAGACAAGTAGCTACTTACAAATTACTGTATGTATACATGTAACGTACTTGTTATATATGTACAAATTATACATTTGTATGATAATATTTGGCACTCTCCAAGGTGATTGTGTAAGTTGTTGTGTAAAATGAAGTTTTAAGGTATGATGTAATATGGTGAAAATTATTTCTAGTGTCACCATTAATATTGTCCTAATGGTCTGTCTTATTTAAGTTTTTATGATCATAATTAAATATTACAGATAGACTACTAACCCCCAACTTTCTATTGAGCCTGCTGTAAGTTGCTAAGGAGTTTGGCGTTCCGCAGACTACTTGATGCTGCAGCATCAGATCAAAGATACCATGTAATGGAAATATCACCGAAGTAACAGTTAAACAAATTTCACATCAATCGAACATGTGGAAGTTAGTGAAGTCCCTTCGTCAAGTAGGAGTTGAATGACGGTCTTCAAGTCTGTATAGATCTTCATAAGCTATACCTAAAAACGTTGCCGACCATGACAGCTTTCAAACAAAAAAAAAAAAGATTGTTCCATCTCTTTGGGGCTATGTATTCACAGACAGACACACTTATAACACCCCGTTTATATGTTAAAAAAACACTTACCCAATCCTACAACTAATGGTGTAGGCACTGTACCACTTCTCAAGCCACGTTCCTGTCCACCGCCACTCTGAATTGGTTCCACTCGAACTCTTGGCCTCCGTCGAATATACAAAGCTCCGACACCCTTGGGTCCATATATTTTGTGTCCAGAAATAGACATAAGGTCAATATTCATTTTGTTCACATCTATCGGTATCTTTCCTAACGCTTGAGCCGCATCGGTGTGAAAGAAAACTTTTTTGCTTTTACAAATAGCCCCAATTTCTGCAATAGGTTGTTTAACACCTGCAAGAGTAAAATGTAATTTGTAAATATATGCTGGTATATATTTTTGTTCCACAAAACTCGTTGTGGAGCCATGTCATCAATACTGGTAAAATGGTCTTGTCTTTTAATTTAAAATAAAAAAAAAATGTATAAAGATTTAATTTGAAATATCATAAGTTTTCTTAGTAAGAGTTTACATAAAAAGTATAATGGTGGTCTGTTGCTTCTTGCTGTTTATGTACACTAAGATCTTTTAAACTACGCAAAGGATTTTAATGCATTTTTCACTAATGGAAAGAGTGTTAAAGGAGAAAGGTTTTTGTAATTTATATAATTTGCAGAAAAAAATCCGTGCATCGCCAGGGGCTAGTACAACATGAAAAAGTAAATTGACCAACACCAACCAATTGCTGGAATAGTCTTGTTATTCTTATTCTCTAGGAAGTGAGTAATTGTCATCTCTGATAACCTTATACAATTAATGTTTTTCTTACTTACTGCTTATGCTTACTTACTGAAAAACATTAAGAACAAATCAATATCTATAGACAAACTAAAATAGTTTTACTTTACCTATTTCATTATTAACAGCCATAATAGAGACAAGGCTGGTCTCTGGGGTTAGTGCATTTTCTAACTCTTTCAAATCAATTATACCATTTTCTTTAACAGGTAAATAAGTAATTTGAAATCCTTCTCCCTCTAGTACCCGACAGGAATCAAGAACACATTTATGTTCCTGTAAACATAAAGAAATTATCATACATAAAATACATATTATATTGTTTCTATATCATATTTTTATGTGTGATGTGTTTTTATCCTTACAATCTGTGTAGTGATAACATGTTTCTTCCTTGGAGCATAGAAACGTGCAACACCTTTTACAGATATATTATTTGATTCTGTTGCTCCTGATGTGAAGATAATCTCCTTAGGATCGGCACCAATCAAATGAGCAACTTGTTCTCGGGCCTTTTCTACTGCAGCTTCACTTTCCCATCCATAAGCATGGGTCCGAGAGTGTGGGTTGCCATGGTAACTGACCAGATAAGGTAGCATCGCGTCGAGGACTCTTGGATCCTGCAGAATTAAGACAAAATTATAATATCGGTGATTTTAAACTGTAATTGCTGCTAGTTATATTGTTACTCACCACAGGTGTAGTAGCCTGTGCGTCAAAGTAAAGAGGCCTTCCAACCTCTTCATGTTTCAATGAAAATTTGTCGTTTGCAGCTAATAAAAAAGTAAGTAAAGTAACAGTTAGAAAATGTTTTAAATAATGTAATCAATAAACGAAAGTATCTTGTTTACCTTCTTGTGAATAACAATTTTGACCCTGAAGAACAATTAAAACATTATGGCTTTGAATTTTCTTTTTCAATGACTTATTTGTAAGAGTGGAAACAAAATGTTTTGTAAGTCGAAACATTTTTGCTATTTTTTTAAAATGCTTTCACTTCGTCGAATTTACAAGTTAATTCCAATCCAAGTCCGTCATTTAAAATTTTCCGCCATAGAACAATTTTTTTGAAATTAATTTAATTTATATTAAACACAGACCACAATCATATTGTGATACCATTTTTTCTATGGCAATATTTTTTTTTGTAACCCAGTCTAACTGCTGTGGCTCCTACCTCTGACCCCAGGAGATTACGTTGCGATACGAGTTTGCGTTACATCCGAATCGTCTGAATTTTAAATGGGAGCTTAGTTTAGGTTCACTTAACATTCCCTCTGAAAATCTGACTCGCTCGTTGTATTTAAAATTTTACCCCCACCCCCGCCAACCAAACCGTCAGAAGTCAGATTAATACATACATATCCTTTATTTATCGGAGAAACGTGGGGATATATACATTGGCAATATCTGACGCGCTCGAGTAAATCCAAAAATCCCCTCTTGGGCTCCCCTACCCACTACTATATATGTTTACGTTTTTGATCAATAGAAAAAGAATAAAAGACATAGTTAGATTATTAGTTAAGTTAGTGTAGTGTAGTTAGTTAGTACTACTACTTAATCATTATTAATTAATTAATTAAATAAATAATAAATAATAAAATATTTTTATTTGCCTTGCCTAAAAGAAAGAAACAGGCACGGCTTCAAAAATTCAATTAGGAAAATAATTCCTATATAATAAAAAAACATGATAATAATACGAGTTGAGATATACAAACTGTTACACTTGCGAATCTCAATAGCGCGATATAACCTCACGACGCAGCGACATCTATTAAACGTTCTTTGATACTACCACTTCAGTTCCGTTTTACATATTTAATTTTTCCTTTTTATAAATTCTAAATTATCTAGACTATTCAAAACTATTTACTATTGGTGCATCTTAAGTTTGTTTTAAGACTGGGATGACAGACACATACCATGACATTGACAGAACAGATGTCAGAGTGACATGACATTCCCTCCTAGTGCCGGTCAACAGTGTTGCCAAGTTAGCCATTTTTTGGCTATATCTGGCAACTTTTGGGACTGCACTAGCCATAAATATTAAATATTATTGGCTAAATATTTTTGCAACTGTTTTGGCAACTTTTAATCATTGGCAAAGTATAAAATCACAGCAATCTTTACTCATCTACATAAAAATACCTATTTCTGAACGAACATTGTCTATTTGTGACGGAAAAATTCGTAAGTTGGTGTAATAATGGTTCACAATACACCTATACAAATTGGATACGTCCTTAAATATTGTCAATTTAGGGTTCAAATCAAAAATTATAAAAATACAAGCGGTGAATCTGTATTTCACAGATTTGGCTTTGTACGGATTTGGCTCTATTTCTACCAAACTTTAATGCTGAGGTGGAAAGAAATTTTGGCCACTTTTTATTGCATTAAAATTTTAACATTCTAGCACCTTTTTAGAAGTGTTTGGTTTGGCCATTTTTTGTTTTACTGACTTGGCAACACTGCCGGTCAATGAAGCAAGTCAATCAATAAAATGTTTTATTTTTTTAAATGTTTATTATATTTTTGTTCATTATTATAGATAGAAATTAGATTTTTTACAAATCGTATTATTTATACTTATTTCTATAAGTTATATTAACTTAAGGAATTACTTTCCTTTTATGCAAAAGGAAAGTAAAACATTAACTTAAAACGATGGTTTATTTACATTTTCCGTCTAATTTGACTGAAGAAGAATTAATGTTACAAGCCAAGTATCAGAAGTTAAAGAAAAAGAAGAAAGCTCTGCAAGCCTTAAAGGCCCCTAAGCAAGAACCAGAGAAACCCGTGCTACCAAAACGTCCGACTGAAGCTCGCGATGCACGCGAAATAGCACGCAAGCTAATTAAAAGTGGAGCAATACAAGCAATAAAAAGTCCACCACCCCAGCCACAGAATGCAACGTTTAAACGCCCTCGGGCTGGTGAATATTATATTCTAATATTATTTAAAACTTTGTTAACCATTCCTTTTTATCTTAAGGTCTTATGGCATGTATCTTAACCTTTTCTCCTTTTTGTCTTAAGCATGACTTATGGTTGCCAAACATGGGCTTTGACTGAAAAATATATGAAATCTTTATATGTATGCCAAAACAGAATGAAGAGGAGTATGTTAAACATAAAATTGAAAGACAGAATTAGACTTTCAGTTAAGTATGAGAGAAAAGACAAAAGTAACAAATATCATATATACAGTGAAGAGATTAAAATGGAAATGAATCGGATATACACTGAGGTGTAAGAAAAAAAATGGTACCCTTTTGATGGAAAGAGAAGAGAACAATATCAGAGAAATGGCATCTTCACTATGGAGAAGGAAGGCTATGGACAGGGGATTGTGGCCGAGTTCTAGGGGTGGCCTTTGCCAAAAGGCAATCTGACACGGAAAATCAAATAGATAATTCCAATAAAAAGGCTTTATTTATTTATTTGTTTAATTTTTCTACAGGCAGAGAACGTAAACTCAGTGGGTCAGCTGGCACGGCCGGTGGTGTAGCGTCATATCAACCCTTCAGTGCTTCCCAAGAACCTCCACCTCCCGAAGAAAAACCAGCACAGAAAGTCAAATATCTATATGACTCCTTTGTGACAGCACGTGAAAAGTATGGAATTGATTCTCACTATGTATTATTTTGTGTGAATGGATTGTATTTATGATTTATAGTATTTATGATTATAATATATTTTGCAGAGATGAAAAAGGTCCTCGAGGTGCAGAGACCCCAGCTAGAAGTAGTACCCTTCAGATAACGGGCACTAAAATAACAGAGGAGGTACTTAGGCACCGTTTGGCCAGTTATGAACCATTCACATTTACGCAAGATGATGAAGAAAAGTAAGTATTACTTCCCAAATCTATACTACTATTATAAACAGGTAAAGTTTGTATGTAGGCGGTATTAATGTTTGAAACTACTTTATCTGACTTGAAATAAATCTCTTGCACATCTTTCGGCAATAGGGACATAGACTAAATATTACATGCGGGTGATGCCGCAGGCACCAGCTTTCTAAGAACAAAGATCCAAAGCTTGGCAAAAGTAAATAATGCCAGGTATTTAATATTCATACTTTTATGTGTCTAAGTATGTTAGATGTTACATTGTTTTACATATTTCATCAGGCATTCTTTTATTTTAATGAGGGATACAATTTAGTCACTGAATAACCTAAAAATAATTATTAGTTAATGTAAAAAAAAGAACAATAAAATAAAATAGATTTTGTGTAATGTTTTATCTACAGATTAATGCAAAAAAAATTATATTAAAAATTAAAAATTAAATATACAATGCCTGACAATATGCACTTTAGTATAAAAGACATATTTGAGAATATATTTTCTTATTGTTTCAGGGTTTATTTAACTTTTGATACACCAGATATAGCGACGCATGCTTTAGCTGGTATTGAGGGTTGCGAGGAAGGGTGGCGAGTGGTAATCGCTAAAAGACCACCACCTCCAGGGAACTGGGCGCCTGCAGCTAATACTAGAAATCCAACCACACCTAAAGACCCTAAAAGATCATTGGTGACATACGATGACATGTTCGATTAAAAAAATAAATTAAAAATAACAGAACTCACTGTATAAATTTCTTTGAATCATGTATTTTCAATCGTGGGTTCTGTTTGAAATTCTGTGTAAGATGAATTATGTAATAAATGAAATAAATGTAAAACACAGTTTTTATGTTATTTTTTTTATTTGCAAACTGGTTTCAGGAGAGCATAGTAACGCTTTTTTAGGTTTCAGATATATGTACATACATTAATATTCTGAATCTGAAGTCTTCCCGCTGTCCCTCTATCTATATGTACGCTTCGCTCTTTTAAACTACGCAATGGCTTTTAATTTAATGCGGTTTTGACGTGGAAAGAGCGTTAAAACGAGGAAGTTTTTGCGGTATGATTTGGTATGATTTCAACGCGGACGATGGCGTATATTACTACCCGCGACTTCGTCCGCGTTCTCTATAGCCTGCCTTCCTCGATAAATGGACTATCCAACACCAAAAGAATTTTTCAATTCGAACCATTAGTTCCTGAGATTAGCACGTACAATTAAACAAACTCTTCAGCTTTATATATTGGTATAGATTTCTAATTATTAATAGATAAATAAGAATTTGACCAATGCCGTGAAATCCAGAATGACGGTAGATCCTAATTCGAATCTAAATCGAAAAATATCGATCTCAGGAAAAACTTAATACGGATTAAAATTCATACTAAACAACTTCGCTCATAACTATTTTTCGTATATAATTGAAAATAAACGAGTTATTTAGTAAACAAAAATTCACCCTTAAATTCAAGATATCGGATGACGCAATAGGGTGAGGATCCCGAAAACCGAAATTTAGGCTGCTAGTGCAACGAATTCCGAAGGAAAATTCCTACTTGGAATTTTTTCCATGTCAAATCCTAATTTGACTAGGCTAATATTACTTAGCTTTTGTTTTCGGATTCAAAATAAATGAAATGTCTAGAATGAAAGGTGACCGTTTATGCTGTTTGTGGGCGTCGTTTGCTTTCGAATTTCAAACACGGTTAAAGTCCTTTCATGACAAAAATAGCCTAAAGTGGGGCACCATGTGATCAATATTTACTAATTACTTTTTTAATAAGAATAATATTAAAGTTGCTTTGTAACTGCTGTTGAATCACTCTTTCTGACGCAACAAACAATAACATATACCTACGTAGCTAAATACCTACTGAATACTTGTTACTCATCAATTATGGCGCATACAATAGTATGAAAGGAAATGTTACTGTTGACCTCGTAGGTATGCATTATTTATTACTCATTCCGTCTGCACTGTCCAAACAGCTTACATGTGAATTTGTGAATTTTACAAAACAGTTTCTCAGTTAGTAAATTTAATCAATAGTTAAATAATGGCATTTAAAGAGATTTGTTTGCTCTGTATTGTATTAAGTGCATGTGTTGTGCAAGACGTTATTTGTTTTCCAAGAGACATTGAGGCGAATAAAGCTAATGAAATTACTCCGGTCAACGAGGCAACTCTGATTGTGTTGCCTAAAGTAGAATCGGAAGAAAAAGATGTGACAACAGAAACTCAGCAAAGTAAGTGTAATCACTTATATTTTTAATAAATTTTCCAGCTGAACCAGGCCAAGCTTCGCTATGGCTCTGTCTAATATTAATTAGGTATAGGTATATAAAAAAAAATCTTTTGTTAAATGCTGTTGTATAAAAATTTTAAGTCAATACAGGTCAATACCTATATATTAGTCAGTTTTCGAGTTTTGTGGACACAAACATAGGTATTTACGGAAGCTGAAATTTTATATACTTATAATGATTGTTAATTGGATGTTTAATAGATTTTGTTCTTAATAAAAGTAACCTATGAACCAACATAAGTAAGTAAGTAAGTAATAAACATAACATAATTGTAAAGAATTAAATTATTTACTCTCGACTAAGTAAGATTAAATAATATTCGTAGATCACAAAACGGATGTTGTGGTAAATAAGGTAAAAAAATGGTCACAACTATGAGTGGTCTACTCTTATCAGTGAAGTTACATGAGCATTGAACTTGAAAATGGCGATAAAGTTATGTCTCGCTTGTCACTAAATTGCTACGTCGTAGTTTGATTGAAATGTTATAGCTGTTACGACTACTCAACCCTTACAGAAGATCACAGTGAAATAAAAGCATGTGTGCTGTCGTGTTTTGATGATGAAGTAAGGGATGCCAAAACTCAATTCCCTTTCCCTATCCTTAGTCTTTATACAGTCGGCAACGCACTTTCAGCACCTGTGGCGTTGATTGTATTATAGACGGTATAGACGACGTTAGCAACCTATCATCAAATACCGTCAGCCTGTCTGCCAAATTTAACATAAAATAAAATTCTTACCCATTTGAGGACTGAGTGTTTTTTATTTATATTAACATTATAATAAGACTTGTATTTTTGTTTGTAATGAATAAACTGAAAAACTACTGGACCGATTTGAAAAAAATATTTCACCTATTATAAGCTACGTTATCAGCCAGTAACATAAGCTACATTTTATAAAGTTACGCGGACGAAGTCGCATACAACAGCTAGTAAAGGTTACAATTTTATTGCTCTTTCAGATTATGGCCGAATACACTGTCAGTTTGAAGAGGCTGCTGAAGATCCAGTATGTGAAGAACATTGTTTACCCAAAGGATATTCTTACGGACTCTGTGTTGGGAATACATGCAGTTGCATTTAGATATTCATATAGGTACCTATCTAAGATATATAGGTATATATATCTAATAGTCTAACTCTTTATACAATGTTTTGAAGGTATTTTGAATAAAACGCTTTTTATATCTAGTCTGTTTATTATTTATTTATTATATAATCTTAGCTTATCTTTATAATATATTTAATGAGATTTACTTAATAGTGGCAGGACAACACAGGCAGGCATTTCTTGGTAGTAACCGACTACAATAATCAGTATCACAAGACCACTTTAAAATAATAACACTTGAGTTGTGATGCATGACAGGGTGCTAAAACATACTTCCCTATTTCCACCTCGTTCCTTATCCGTTGTCTACGTGAATCAGAAAACTCTCGATGTTGTTTTCATAGGCAACGGTAAGTCACCTACTACCATAAAGTTGACCGTAAATAGACATGTAAATACAGATAATGTAATAATAAAAGGTTAAACTTTAATCACAATGTTACTTATTAAATTGTTCTCACGAGAGTAAGTACCTAGATACCTTTCATGAGTAGGTTACCTATATTACAAAAAACTTACGACAACAATTCATACCTTAATATCAACTTAT